>JALMGA010000005.1:16410000-17618682 GCA_023333525.1 Aspidoscelis tigris stejnegeri
TCTTTTTCTGTTGATATATCCTGATTTTTATGCCTTTTTCTTGCTGTCGCCATTTCCAAGCATTGCCTTCTCCATTCAAGCAGGACCTCTTTGCCCAGTTATCATTTTGCAATATAGAATTACAATAGTGTTTCACCAAAGTGCTTCTGGTGCTTAATTTACAATGATATTAGGGAAGATATCCTGGGAAACTTCTTATCTAAGGGGGAGCAATGAATTTAACACGGAAAGTTGGATTTCTTTGTTTCTTACCATTATGATCTACAAGACCACACTAACTTTGAAGTCTACAGTGATTCAGCGGGATTTACAGAACATACCTCTTTCCAAGCTCATATTTCATTACTGTGCCTTCTCCTTTATTTGAATGCTTTGATTCACAGCAAAGAAAAAACCTGTTCAGACATTTGTAGGTAATGGCAAACTTCTTTCTGTATCTCTGCCAAGGACACTGTATAAAGATACACATGCAGGCAATCATGAATCAGCCACATCTCAGTGGTACCCATCATCAACAGCAACATGTACAGCCTTCATAACCACACACGTCCCTTTCACTGGTTGCTCTATGTGGGACATTCTAGAAGGGGGATATATTGACTTCAGTTGTCCCAATGCTGAGAACGCTGCTCAATCCAGGTTTCCTTGTCATAGCTTCTTCTCAGCAAATGAAGATCCAAGTCCACCTCCATTTGTCTAAGCAAGATTTGTAAGTGCTATTATCTAAACCATGAACACTGGAACTGTGGCTTGATTTTCAGATTGTAGAGGCTAGAGCATGAGAAGCCAGGCTGTAGCTCTCCAGATGTGGCTGCACTGCAACCTGTGGTGGATGTCACAGGCTGCATCCAGACATCACTTCCTTATTCCACCATGGGATAAAGCATGGATATTTTGGGATAGCTGTGCTTAGCCACATCAGGGAGTTGAAGAGAGAATTAGGAATTTGAAAAGTTGTGTTGTGACTAGGGATGTGCACAAATGTTTTGGGTCTTTTTGTATTTGAGTCATATGAACCAGTTTGGTCTAGTGGTTAGGGAGCTGGACTCTTATCTAGGAATACTGGGTTCGATTCCGCTCTCCTCCATGAAGCCAGCTGGGTGACCTTGGGCTAGTCACAGCTGTCTTCTGAGCTCTCACAGCCCCACCTACCTCACAGGGTGTCTGTTGTAGGGAGAAGAACAGAAGGTTTGTCAGCCGCTTTGAGTCCCCTTAAATGGGTGAGAAAAGTGGGGTAGAAAAGCCAACTCTTCTTCTTCTTTTTCTATTCGTTTGAATAGATCCCCTTCAAATGTGGTAGGATTCTTATTCGATACGAATGTTCAATCCCATATGAATCCTACATGAATGTATTCAAATAGCATATGGATCCTATATACTGATGCATACAAATAGCATACAAATCCCATATACGAATCAAAACATTCAATTCTGATTTGAATGTCAATCTTCAGATGTGCCAACATTCAATATTCGGCCAAATTTGGCCAACTTTTGAATGTTCCAAATATTCGTGCACATCCCTAGTTGCGACTATGTAAGAAACTGCCTGTTAGACCCAATCTTTTGTCTGGAGTGGCATGTCAAATAGCCTCTAAGGACATTTGCTGGAATCTGAAAGCAGGAGAAGGTTTGACCTTGTCTCTGCTTGAGATGCCCATGGGCAATTGGTGAGCCACTGCATAAGACAAGATGCTGAACTAGAGGGGCTGTGGTCTGATCCAGCAGGGCTCCTCTTAGGTTCTTATGTCCTTGTCTCTGTTTGAAATGATTATGGGCAATTGGTGGGCACTGTGTGAGACAGGATGCTGGACTGGATGGGCTGTGGCCTAATCCAGCAGGGCTCTTCTTAGGTTCCCTTAGGTTCTATCTCAAAAAAGGTCTTGCTAAGGGCTTAACAATGTCATGTCTAATAATCAGAGTATGGAAAGGTTATTTTTGAACTGTTAATGTCCATTCTCCTCAGCCAAAATGTAAACCAAGATATTTGAAATGCAGTACATGTGTTACGTTATTCTGCTTTGTCTTGTTTTCAGTAGTTACCTCACTATTATCTCTGTTCCACAGGCTAAATTGAAATCACACATCCAAAATCCTAGTGCAGCTGAACTGATTCATTTTCTCTTCACTCCCTTAACTATGGTAAGTTATCTGAAATTGTTTCCCTCCTACAAGATTTCAAAATCTTAAAACGTTTAGAACATGGCTGAAAACGTGATGTTTATTTACTGCCAATATCATTTGAAAGTAATGGACCGCAGAGCAGGCTCTTGGTAAAGTAGCTTACCTTTAACTGGTAATGTTTAGGAAAATGGTTTTTAGACTCTGAATCCAATCCAAAACATGGTTGGAACCGATGCCCTCTTTTCAGTTCATGATCTGATGACACAGAAGGCAACCCCTTTTCCTCTTCTGCTGGAAACCAGTTAGACTCCACTTAGGGATGGGTGAAAAATGTTTGTCGGCTTTGTGGGGGAGGGTGGAATCAAACCTGGTATTCCCAGATCAGAGTCTGACTCCCTAACCACTACACCAAACTGGAGGTTCATCACATTCAGAGCAGCTGCTCAGCTGCTTCTAGATCTGATTCAGAAGCCTGACTGATGGAGGCAGGGATTCTAAGGGAATTAGAACGAATGTGAATTTCCATCCCATTTTCTTCCATGTGAAGATAACAGAGAAAAAAAATTGTGCACATCCTTAATTCCACATTTTATTTTATTTTTATAGTAATTTGGTAGATCAGATTTTGAAAACCTAAGTCTGGCCTGCAGCAAGTTAAAATGAAAAGGGACTAGAACCGGATCCCAGATCCATGCGCAGAAAATACGTATATAGGGACTGCCATGTTCAAGAATGTGTGCCTCTGCTTTTTCCACCCTTTAAAATGCCTGAAAACACCAACTGAAAAGGGACCACATTTTCACTTATATTTTAAAGAAGGAAGCAATGGTATTTCCTTTTCTTTTTCCTCCAGCTGTACTGGAGCATAAAATGTAACATAAGACTCTTCCCTGTCGCTGCCTGCTAAGTCACAGACTAAAATAGCATGCATTATCAATTCTCTTGTATAAATAATTCTTTTAAGTGTCTCTGCGTTTGCCCACAGGTTGTGCAGGCAACAGGAGGCCCAGAGCTTGCTAGTACCGTCCTCAGCCCTCTCTTAACAAAAGACACAATAGAATTCTTGCATTATACTGTTGCAAACGACGAAAGACAACTATGGATGTCTCTAGGTGATACATGGACGAAAGCCAGGTAAGTTGATTCTTCTTGCCTTTTTCAGCACATGCATGTGGGTGTTAATGGAAGGAAATGGTTTTGGTTCTTTTGGAGTTCTTAATTAAATCCATTTACCACTGTTCTCCTGTTCACTTGTGTAAGTTACAGGTTAAGGAGTCCTTCTGTAGTCCAGAACACACCAGTTTTCACTTCTTGCAGTTTGGTGGTTGTGATGACGTGTTCCGTTGTTCTTCAGCAAAGCTGAGCTTTTGAATACAGCTACGATAGGGGTTATGTGCAGGAATATTCAAAATATTCGAAATTCGAATTCGTACAAATTTGGACATTCAGATTCGAATTAAATGCCTATGCATTTTTTTTAATATTTGAATGAATTTGAATGTTTTGAATCATTTGTACAAATTATGTGGACATTTGTATGTGTATGGATATGCACACATTACATACGTATCTGTATGCATCTTATTTGTATCTGTATGCATTTGTATGGCTCCGTATGGGACAAAAATGGGATGCATACGGGTTAAAAGCAGGATGCATACAGATGTGTATGGGCACATGAATGTTGTCGACATTCGTATAATCAAATATGAATAGCATATTTGTACGAATGTATTCAGATTGGTTCAAATTTTAATACATTCTCTTTTTTTCTCTATTCATATGGATTCGGACATTTGAATATTTGATTTTAATCAAACAGAATGTCAAAAATTGCATTTGTGCACACCCCTACCCATCTTCAGAGGACCTGACTTCTGGAAGAATCAAATGCAGCTGTTGTGTTTGACTCTTCCAGAAATCAGATCCTCTGAAGATGGATATCATGGCTATATCTGAAAGCTCAGGTTCACAGAACAGCTATGGAATATGACATCACAACCCCAAAACTGCAACAAGTGAACTTGTAACTGGCCATGAAATTGTAACAGACGCCTTTCTCATTTCTTTCAAGACTAGGCTGATGGCCTGGTTCTTTGGCTATACTTTTTACTCCTCTATAGGTGCAGATGGCTTTGAAAGCCACGTGTAAGGGATTGCGTTCCCAAACTATTATGAGAAACTGCCTGTTAGACCTAATCTTTTGTCCGGACTGACATGTTAAATGGTCTCTAAGAGCATTTGCTGGGATTCGAGAGCAGGAGAAGGTTTGCCCTTGTCTCTGCTTGAAATGCCCATGGGAAAGTAGGATCTGTGGCAATATTTGCCTCTTCTCTTGCATGCTGTCATTCAAATAATGGAGGGTCATCAATAAATGGCTTTAAGTTCCATTCATTTATCAAGGGAGAAGAGTTCACACTGAAGAAAAAGAAGGAAAAATGGATCTATTTAATGGCCCTCTAAAACAATGAAAGAACTTCTGAGAGACTAGCAAAGGGGTCTTAATCCTTTTGCTGGAAGAATTTGCTTTTTATGTGCTTCACATGTTTTCCTTCTGCAGGGCTTTTATTAAGGGAAGCAACTGAATTATGTTGCTGGGAGTGATGCATTTGGGACAGAAACAAATAAAGCAGGAAACTCAATCTGCTTAGTTCCCATCTTCTGTTCTTGGTCTAAAACTATGTGTCTGTTGCGCGATTTAGCACCAAGAGTAAAAGTAATTACACACAGAGACCAAGGTCTTACCTTTTTCCCATAACCCTCCTCTGCTCTTAAATAAGCAAGAGTCATATCAGCAGCCTGTTAATTCTCATTTCTGCCTGATCTACCTCTTTGACATTTATCACTTTGATTTCTTTTCTGACTACCCATAAATAAGAGATAAATAGAAGAAAAGGTTTTCAGGGAGCCTTATTGCTTTGAAGAGGCAGTTATTCAAATCATGGGCAATGTTCTTTATTCTCAGCTTATAGTTGTCTCGTATTATGGTGGTGCTCTAGTGCACTGAATCAGGTAGCAAAGTCTGGCTGATCTCAGTAGAATATTTTTGCTGATGCCCCAAATACTTCCATCTTTATCTCATGGGAAGCACAAGGTTTAAAAAATGTGCAAGTGTTGTGGCTTTTCAGTGTTTAGGTTTCCCTACACATCTTTCCCCCACATGCATGTTTAAAAATTTTCTTCATCTGGATGCTGTAAGAAAGAGAACAAAAACGCTTAGCTAAGTCTGCCTTTCTCCTCCATTGTATTTGAGTTCCTATCTGTACTACAATCTTATTTCTAGCTTGCTAGGCCCAAGAGAAACTGGCAGAGCCAAGCAGTGGGTCTCTGGTGAACTTCAACTTCCATAATTCAGAGCTGTAGGCTAGATTACAATTCTCATTATTCTCGTCAGCAATAGAGGCTGTCCATCTTTGGCCTAGAAGCTGGGAGAGAGTGGCAGTTGCTTAAGCAGATTCTTAAATGAGCAGGACATGGGAAGTCTTGAATGCAATTGCACCTTGGATCAGCTGAAGTTCTGAAAATGCTTTTCTGGCTTCCTCCTTTATGCAGGGCAGAGTGGCCCAAAGATCAGTTCATCCCACCTTATATGCCACGGTTCCGAAATGGCTGGGAGCCACCTTTGCTGAACTTTTTGGGCGCACCAAAGGAGCAAGAGCTCAATCAGTTAGCAGAGTCTGTGGCAAATGTAGCCGAACACCAGCGGAAGCAAGAGATGAAAAGATTGTCAACTGAGGTAGGGCAACAGTTGCTGTGTTGTGTAAACCCAACCTGAAATGAATGGCACAGTCCTCAAAGTAAACAAGTTTGGGCAAACATAATCAATGGATGAAGGACACACCACCAACGTGGAGTCCCTGGGAACTCTGAGGCCAGGAACTTTAATTCAGGCTTCAGACCAGAAAAGGCTGCCCAAGTGTGGATGAACTTGTTCAGGAAGTTCCAATAGGAACAGTTCCAACTGAAGTTCCCTAAATGCTGTGGTTCCCTTTTGTAATTTCTGGCAAGCGCTTCTGTAGCAAAGCACTGGATTCTTTGGAATTAAAGTATTAGTATTGTAATGGTTGATCTACTCCTATCTTTGAAAAGTTGATTCGTACGTTAGAAAGTATCACAGGAGAGAAACAAGATGAGGATTTTCTCACTGATTGCTCTGTGTTCTGTGTCAGCCTTCCCATTGCGGCAGAATAAAACTCAGCAGAAGCTAGACAAAGGCCTATGTAAAGAGGAAAGTTTTAACCAGGTGCCAAAACCCATGCAACACAGGTGCCAGATAGGTCCCTTCCAGATAAAATCTGCAGAAAAATCTAGCGGATAAAAATCTGCAGTTATATAAAAATTTGCAGCTTACCTGGCTGCGAAGTGACGACTCGTTGTCCCCACTCGAAACAGCAGCTGCAAGACTTCTGTGGCATGCTGCTGTGGGATCGGGCAGCCAATGGGAGCTGAGCTGCAGCTCTTGTTGGCTGTTTCTTGCCATCCTGTCAGGACAGCAGGAAACACCGACTTTACCTGATACTGCGGAGTGAGTGTTGATCATTCCACAGTAGCGGTGGCATAACGCGACACCACTACAAAGTATAAGGCATCAGGTGTGATGTCCACCTACCGAGTGCACATCAGAATCTACAGTATCCCCCAGTCTGGGCACACACATATATATCCAATGGTGGGCTTTTCTGGGGACTATCACAGAATCCGACGTACCACCATTCCCTCATTCTTCTATTGGCTGTGGAACTAGGAGGAGGCCTTCTACATGTGATCAAAATACATGGGAAGATTTGTATGGGAAAAGGCACTCCTTCAGATTTTCATGGCCTGAGGCATTTAGGGCACTGTATGTTAGCATCAACACCTTGAATTCAGCCCAATAGCAAATGGGCAACCAGTGCAACTCTTTTCAAGACCATTGTGATCTGCATCCAGCCAGGAACTCCCATCAGTAATCATGTTTCTGTATTCTGCACTGCTTGCTCCAGCTTCTGCACTGTCTTCAAGGATAGCCCCACACAGATTGCATTGCAGTAGTCAACTGACATACATCAATGTTTATTACCAATATATTTTCCACTACGAATTTTAATATAGTTTAAACATCCCACAATCTATGCTCAAAGGAAGCTTCTTGAGATTTTGAGGTTTGTAATAAGACACTTGAGAAAATATTAGAGAAGATATTTTTTCAAAAAAAAAAAAAGGTTGTGCTTTCTTCAGTGGCAGCATGCCATTCTCGGATCTCTCTCACACCCACTTAGGTCTGCTGATTCAGATCTGCTGGTCTCGCTTCCTACTGCTGGATGGAAATTGAGGAAGAGGGGAACTGCTATCCTCATTATTCTTAACGTACTGTTAAGCCAAGCATTTAACTAGTAATTCAAGAGCAATATTACTTATTTACAAATAGTGCTTATTTTAAGTTGGTTAAAGCTCATGAACCAAAAAGAAAATCACATTTATTTAAGAAATAAATGTACGTATTTATACAAAATGTTCATAGGCTCTGGGATACACCCAAATACTTGCTCTGGTGAGAAGTTTATTAACTATGACAGGCTGAATTTAGTCATTCTTGAAGGGAGGAACAACATTTGTTACAAATTCTCAAGTTAATATCCTTGCTGGTACAGGAGAGAAATAAAAAAGTTCAAGAAGAAGCAAATATGTTTTTAGACTGGGTGATCCTTAAACATTAAAATACAGTAACTTGCTTGCATACTGTACAATTCGGTAGGCTGCAAAAACATGGAATTATTTCATAATTGTACCTGATTTGGCAGACATAATCACAGTGTTCCTGGTGCATTCTGGGAATATAGACCCAATTTAGCAGGCTATTGTTATTCTGGTAAAATTAACTGTTGTAGCACAATATCCTGTGGTTCCATCATTACAGCAAGAAATATAGTGAGAGTTTAGCCTGAGCTGTCGCTACCCAGACATACTTCGTGTGATATCACTGGCCACCAATATGGTGTGATAGGAGAGCTGTGTCATGTGGAAAAGAAATCTTGCAGCTGTAACATCACGTGCTACTGTGGCAAATCCTAAAACGTGGAGCATTGGTCTATTGCATAGACAATGTGTGATAATTTCTAAATGTGCTTAATACCCGCAAATTGAGAAATTGTAGAATATATAAGGGTGCCTCCATACACCATTAAACTCCTTCGCAGGGATGTGGAATCAGCTTCCGGTCCACAAGACTGGTGGATAGAAAGCTTTGGCATCCCAGCAAAGTGGCTTCCTGTCCACCAGACAGGGAACTCCATCACCAGCAGCAGGGACAAAGCATTCAAAGGTAAATTTGCATTAAAAAGATGCTGATAGATCAGCATCTTTTAAATGCAAGAGGCGGGTGGGTTAAATGCTCCACTGCTACTGCGGGTGATGAAAGCAGCAAAGTCCCTTCACTGTTTTTTTCCCTGTCTGGAGGCACCCATAGTGATGTCTGGAGGCAGCCTTAGCTTGATATATAATGAGATGGAACAGGGAAAGGCTTCCACTGAGCTCATGCTGGCTTTCCCGTTATTTGTGTATAGCCAGGTAGAGGATTTTGACACATTTACAGTTTCAGACCATGCTTAATTATAACTAAGGTTGCCTCCAGCATTTTTTCATTGGCCATTTTCAACAAGCAAGTGTCCAGACATGTAAGACATACTGTTATTTCAAGAAAACCCAGACCGGGAGTTTTCCCAGAATAGCAATATGCTGGGATTTCAGTCCTCTATGCCAGGGCTATGCTGGGATTGCCATGGATACATGTGGCAACCTCCATACAGAGCTGGGATAATCCCACATTTTCAGTCCTGTCTGGATACACGTTCTGGAACAACATTTTTTAAAAAGCAGAAATTCACCTCTGACAGTTAGTGACGGTGCAGAGTGTAGGAATGTGCAGGAATATTCAAAACATTCAAAATTCAAATTCAAATCTAATGTCTCTAAATTCTGATTTAACATTCAAATGCATTTTTGAATCTTTTGAATCATTCATATGAATTATTCGAACATTCGTACGTGCACGGATATGTATGCATTACATACATATCTTACTCGTATCCGTACGGATATGTACGGGACAAAAACGGGATGCATACAGGATAAAACCATGTGCATACAGGTGCGTATGGAAGCGTACAGATACTTTTGAAGGTTGTCAACATTCGTATCTTCAAATACGAATAAAAATTCACATGAATAGATTCAAATGTATTCAGTTTGAATTCAATGTGAATTCATTCGAATTTTAAACATTCAACTCGATTCTAATCTTCGGATATTTGATTCAAATTGAATCTCGAAAATTGCATTTGTGCCCATCTCTAGTAGAGTGTAAGCAAGAGATCTTGGAAAATGCAGTCTAGTAGCACCTCCAGGACCACATATTCTCCACCTTGGGTGTAGCTGCATATCATAGGCTTTCCAGTTCTTAACCACAAATTGTGCAAACAGGCAGACAGCAGCCTGTTACATTGATAGAAGGTGTGAAAATGCCAGCACAAGAATATCAGCTTTTCCTCCTTTTTAAAATTTTTGAACTGGAGCCTCATGCAGTGGCATAAAAAAAGTATAAGAACACAATAGCTCAGATCTACCCCTGTCATCTTTTTCCTACAGGGATCCTTTTTAATAGAGAAAAAAACTTCCCAGTGTGAGTTAACAGCGTGCTTACTGCTGCCATAGTTATAGGCCTAATCCAAAGTAAGCTTTGATCTGACATGTAAGAAAGTACATCAGAAATTTTGATTCAAAATTTTTTTTCTTGGCTTAAGCTATGGAGATATCCGCTGTGGCTTTTTCCTTGCTGTTTGAATAGGATTCCTGCTTAGATGTAATTGCTTAATAGTTCACAGATCTTGGCCTCGGCAGGACTGATGATCTCAGGAGCATTTAGCAGCTGCAGTGGCAAATCTCTGTGTCCCAGTTTTAGGAAGTGCTATTAGCTCAGAACTGGATCATACAGAGAAGGACTCAGGTTCAAACCCTTTGTCATTTCTGCTCAAACCTCTCAGGTGATAGAGCTGAATCCATGCAGAAATCCTACCTCTTCGTATATAATAAAAGTCTGAAATCCTGGCTGCCAAATGATTTTTAGCATCATCTGTCAGCATGTTGTTCCTCCAAGAGACCAGAAAATGGTACAGTAGCCAACTTTAAGCACCAGGATCCTGAAATGTTGCTGAAATATTAGGCATGTCAGCTGGATAGTTGAGAGTTAAATGTCTGACAATATCTGCAGAGCTAGTCATTAGGCACTCATGGTGTAGACAGCAGTGGGTGACATGTACTAGTTCTTAAACTGTTTTCAGGCCTTCCTGCACTTACTTTCAATTATCCTGAACTGGCCATCTAGATCAGGGGAATCTGTCTCAAGAGACAGATAGCTCTGCCTCAGAAAAATGCCATCTACATGGCAATGACTGTAGCCCCCATATCATCTGTGTAGCTCATGTGAGCTCTGGAGTTGACCATTACAAACCCTGACAGCCAGGAAAGAAATAAGGCACCTCACTGAAACGGGTACCATGGTAAGTAGAAAAATAGAGGCATTTGTCTTCTGCATGTCTCCATGATCCAGATTTTCCCCTGCTAGGATGCTGGTTGCACTCAATATTGGGGCCTACTGATGATCTAGATCAGGAGCCTTCCTCATTCTGCTGTAGTATGCAGACGGGCGACCCCTGTACTCTTCTTAATCCAGATCTAAGGTTTATTTATTTATTTATATTTATATCCCACCCTATACGTGTAGGTCTCGGGGTGGGTTACAAGTTTTAAAATGACAGATTTAAAAAATGATATCCATAAAAACACTTTTAAAAATCCAGCATATTTAAAAACGTATACTAAATATTAGAATACTAATATCTACCGTGGGGGAAAAAACGGTCACATTAGCCAAAGGCCAGGGCAAAGAGGTGTGTCTTCATCGCCTTCCTAAATGTATACAGAGAAGGGGTGTGACACACCTTGAGGAAGAGACTATTCCATAACCTGGGGGCCATTACCAAAACGGCCCTTTCCTGGGTGCCCACCCGCCTCACTACTGAGGGTGGTGGGACAACCAGGAGGGCCTTGCCACCAGATCTCAAAGCAAGGGCAGGTCAGTATGGGAGAAGGCATTCCTTTAGATATTTGGGGTCCAAGTCATTTAGGGCCTTGTAGGTCAGAGTAAACACCTTGAATTGAGCTTAATAGTGAATTGGCAGCCAATGCAAAGCTTTTAAGACTGGTGTGATGTGCATCCGGCTAGTTGTTCCGGTCAGTACTCTGGTAGCTGCATTTTGCACTAGCTGCAACTTCTGAACCCTCTTCAAGGGCAGCCCCATGTAGAGTGCATTGCACTAGTCCAATCTAGAGGTTACAAGAGCATAGGTAACTGTGGCCAACTGATCTCTGTCCAAAAAAGGCTTCAGTTGACGCACCAACCATAGTTAGAAGTAGACACTCCTGGCCACGGCCTCCACCTGGGCTTCAAGCGTTAGCCTGGAGTACAGGAGTAACCTCAGGTTTCGCACCTGTCCCTTCCAGGGCATTGCTATCCCATCAAGGACAGGGTGTCTACCAACTACATGGGCCTGAGACCCTGTGACACACAGCACTTCTGTCTTGTCTGGATTCAGCTTCAATTTATTGGACCTCATCCAGCCAATTCTGCCTGCAGAAACCTGTCAAGCACTTCAATTACCTCTCCTGATTCAGATGGCACTGAGAGATAGAGCTGGGTATCATCTGCATATTGATGACACTTCACTCCAAATCTCCTGATGATCTCTCCCAGCAGCTTCATATAGATGATGTGCAGAAAGACCTTTAAGACAATTTGATAAGAACATAAGAGGCGTCCTGCTGGATTAGGCCACAGCCCATCTAGTCCAGCATCCTCTCTCACATAGTGGCCCATCAATTGCCCATGGGCATCTCAAGCAGAGACAAGGACAAACCTTCTCCTGCTCTTGAATTCCAGCAAATGGCCTTAAGGCATCCTGCTTGTCCCCTGCTTGTGTGATGTTTTCTTTCTTTTCTGCAGACATTTCATTGCCAGACTAGGTAGCACCATCAGTGGAAGCCTGGAGAAACACAACAATGCAGCACAGTAACCTTGAGCTGTGTATTCACTGTAACTTCCAGTGTCTCACACTTTAGAACACTCTTTGCCACTTGTATTTCTCAAGACTTTTGAAGGCAAATTGATCTCTCCTGTCTTACCCGCACATTCATGTGTACTCAAAGGCAGAGAGCATGAATATTGTCTTCTTGGAAGAATGAGCAACTGGTGGTGATTCTATTGCACTTCCCCTTTTGGCGGTCTGAGTCTCTGCAGAAGCTCTCTGAGTTTGCTCAGAAGACGTGAGGCTGACCATTAGCGGAAGGAACTAAAGGAAGTTGTGATTCAGGACAAATAGGAGTTTGGCCTCGTGACAGAATAGGTTATGAGAGAAGGAACTCTCCAACTTGCTTGGGGAAAGAGCCAGCTGGAAAGGGGGCTAACTGGCCAGGAACAAAGTTTAAAGGGAGATCTTTAAGACTTTTCCTGATCTATTCATCCAGAGTTTGGGGGCTGAGAAGGGAACAATATCTAAAGACAGGCTAAAGAAGTCTGGGCCTTGAGAGTGTTACAGTGACAGCTTTATATACTATCAGAAGTCGTCTGGAGAAAAGAAAAACCTTAAGTTACAACAAGAAACCTCTATTTATAGTTCTTATTTCAACATGCATGGTTCTGTTTTAAGACACTAAGCAAATGTACCCAAAGGGAACTTGAAAAAAAAATTTCTTCGGAATACATATAAATCCCTTTGGCAATAAAATTTTGTTTTGTCCCTGTTCCAATTACTGCTTTTGAGTGAGCTTGTATTATGATTATTCATGTCTATCAGAACTAAGAGAGTTTATTTTAGTACTTAGGTACATAGCAGCATTGAACTGTTCGTAATCTACTAATAATTTGATTGCAATTGGAGGCCCAGTTCATCATACACGATGACAGCTCCCTTGACATACATGGCAAAGAGCTGATCACTTTTATCCCCTGCTGCAAACTGGCCAAACTTTAGCTCATGTTTATGGAACACATGTTTTCTGGAGCTGAGGCCCACACATGAGCCAGATGATTCACAAAATAGATTTGCTGTGCTAAATTTTCATGGTTGTTAGAGCCATGTTTTTGATTTAGATCTGGAGAGGGAAGGTCTAGCTTACATGCTGGTAAGGTTGCATTGTGTGATTGACAACTGATCCTTCCACTTTCTCTCTTTTTTTTCAGCATTCCAGTATCTCAGACTATCCTCCATCCGAAGGGTATGCATTCAGTAACACAGCTTACAAAAGAGGGCCTCTCCCGGACCAGGGGGCAGCTGTAACTGCTTTTAAGCAAACTGTTAGCCGACATGTAGATAGGTAACCTATAGTGGATTCATGTGCAGAGCTATGGAGAACTGTCTTCAAGGTGGTGCTTTTAGGGTGGAGATTGTCTTTCTCTGTCTGTACTGATTTCACTTTATTAATTCTAAAAGTATGCAGCTCCCACTTTGTTACAACTTACATCTTAATACTTCTGTTCTTTCCCTTGTACTGATTCTTTCCTTCAAGTTCAGAAACTGGTATAGATTCTTGCGTCAAAAAGAGGCAAAATATGAACTGTAAAGTCTGTGGAACATGGAAGTTAATTTCATTTATGAACAGGCATCTCCTTTGCATCTGGTCCTATAAGATGTAGGATATCTACTTTTTTAAAGGCCTTTCTATTAGACCTAAGAGTTACAGAAAGACATAGTTTCTGGAGCTGTGTGGGTTCTTATGCGCAGTAGCTCAAAAAGGGCACATGTTCTCTGGATTGCCCAGTTCTTCATCAGAGAAGGTCCCTTGTGGGTTTCAGGATACTGACTGGAGCACACATCCTTACCATGTTGTGTAGTCAAACTAAGGAATCTGTTACCAGAAGTTGTAGTGATGTCCACCAACTTGAATGTTATTAAAGGGAGATTGGACCAGAAGTGGTTTCTGGATTAGCGCCTGTAGTGATGTAGATGTTGAGAAGATTGAACTGAGAACTTCATTTTCATTTGCCCAAACCATATGCTGAACACATTTCAGGAAGGCGAAAACATGGCTTCTCAACCACACTTTATTCCCCATCCCATTCTCTGGAAGACCTAGTCCACATTCATGCAGGACAGGACTCGTAAGCAGATGTTGCTCATCAGGTCATGGTGGTTTTGTACTCCCTCCAGCAGACGTATCGGTAGGCTTCTTTGCTCAGCTGAATAGCTTCGTTGGCTTGCACATAACCCTCTTGATCATCAGATTTGAAAGGGTTGCTCAGCATCCATCTTCAGTTCGCACCAGGTTTTGTTTAGTTATTTGTGTGTGTAGTTTTTCTAATGTGGAAAAATGGCACCCACCACTGTTTGCCACACTTGGAAGCTTAGTGAGGGGTGAGTGCTAGTGCTGGAGAAGAAAAGCTGAGCTTTGATCACTGGCACCCTGGGCTTCATATTCTCTTCGTCTCTCTATTCCCCTGCCTCTTCAAAGCCAACCCAGTGTTCTTTCTTCTCCTGCAGCCAAGAGAGGATATTAGCTCTCTTGTGATGGGTGAAAAACGTGCATCATCACCCTTGCAATTTGTACAGATTGCAAAGGTTTGAAACTTCGCATTTGAATTTAATATTGGGTATATTCAAAGGCTGACGTTTGTGTGTGGAGCAAAAGCATTTGTGCCTTCATTTGAAGCTTTGGAGCAGATTCAGAAAGGATTCACAAAGGATCCAGAAGTACAACTGGTGGTGGCAGGGATCTGAAGCCTAGAACAACTTCCAGGTGGCACTCAGTTCACACAAATGCAAAGTTCTATTCCATTTGCTTTGATGCAAAACGAAGTGAATGGTGGGGGGAAAAAACTGTACACATCTCTATTGCTTGGCAGAACAGGTGAAGAAGGAAGACCAGCTATTTAACAGTGCCAATCCCATAAAAGAATATAGGGATTATTTTATATCTCCCTAGGCTTCTCAGCCTGGTGCAACAAGTTCAGTTTCCCAAGCAAACAAAGCCAAGTTGATGCGTACCTATGTTTGGTTAATCCTGTATTTTATTTTTCTGCCTTACTGGTGATTTTGCTTTCCTCTTGTGTATTTGTCTATAACGCTTCAACCCTTAAATACCGCATATCTCACCTTTCTTCTACGGTGGAACTAAAGTCGACATACCCAGAATATCTATCCAAGTGCCAGCCAGATTCAGTCTCACTGCAAGTTTTAATCCAGCTTCCGCCCACCTTCAGAGCGAGGGAACCCGTCAGCAAAATGATCAGGCATTTTCTTTTCTTTAGATCATGCCAAAGCAAACTGAGTCTCACTTTGCTGAGCTGTTCTCTCACTCCGAAAGCGGACTGAAGCTGGATCACAACTTAAGTGTGAACACAGTCTTAGTTTCCAGTTAAGCCTTGCCTGACGGGCTAGTATATTTTAGAAATAACCGCACAATTTGCAAAATCAAGAAGCACGTGCAGGTCACAACTTCCTTGGAATGATTGTTAGATGTAGCTTAAATGGCTTAATAGGAGCAGAAGCTGAAGCTGGTATCTTCTGAGTTTCTGGACTGGATGGTCTGGGTATTCAGACTGTTCCTCCTGCCTTGCAAAGGCATGCTCTTTCCTTTCAGTGACCGTTAGGTGTATGGGTTCAAATTATGACTTTGCGAACCTCCCTTATCCAAAAGACTTGAGAACAAAATAGTAGGATGGTGACAACATTAGGAGAATGCAGAGCATGCAACTCAATAAAGGGCTGAAAAATGTATGGATACAGGACTGTCAGTCACATAAAGTCAAATTAATGGTTGCAATAGGGTGGGATCCACCAGGTGTTTTGGATAACTGAGGGTTCCTTTAAGAAGCTCTTTGGTGCTTTCCTGTTCCTCTTTCCAGGTGAACTGGGACAGTTCTCCATAGCTAAACAGCCAATACTTAGCTACTGGAGCAATGAAAAAGTGCACTCAGGAACACTCCTTCACAGTGGATATATGAGCTTTCAAGGACAATGGATAAATGGAAACCATCCCTGCATCCAATGAAGAAGTTATGCGCATTGTGTTCTGCAACCAATACAATCTCTTACCCATCTTGTGTTACCTCATAGAGTTTTCTTATTATCTCTGTTTCTGATGATGTTTATACCAGAGGCCATTTGGAGGCGATGCTTTATGAGTTATATTAATATGCTAAGCTTTAAAAATAAAAACGCTGCCTTTTGTCTGGGCTATCATGGTTTAAATGTCTAAAGCCACACGCTGAGTCCCTTCTATTTGTGCTTATATTTGGTTAAGGTTAGAGGTCACTAGGTCATAGTATATTCTTAACTGTATGGTGCTCTTTAGGGACTGATGGGAATTACAATCCGAAATGTGCTCACGATGGCAGGGACTGATCAGAATTGCAGCCCCAAAGATCTGGAAGGCACCGGGAAGGCAAAAGCCAATCTAGTAGTAAAGCACTTGGTTCTGGGTCCCTTGGTTTTTTCAAATATGGCTAAAAAAGGCTTCTTCCTTGTTTTGTGGGAATTATTGCCCCAATTATATCTGGAAGAAGAAGAGGAGTTGGCTTTTACACCCTGTTTTTCTCGATCTTAAGAAGACTCAAAGTGGTTGACAAACCTTCTGTTCCTCTCCCCATAACAGACACCCTGTGAGGTGGTTGGAGCTATGAGAGCTCAAAAAGAGAGCTGCGACTAGCCCAAGGTCACCTAGCTAGCTTTGTGGAGGAGTGTGGAATCGAACTGGGAGACCTCCAGATAAGAGTTCAGCACTCTGACCACAAGACCAAGCTGGCAACTTGGTTTTTCATGGTGAAGAAACATACTGTGTTTAGACAGCCTCTTGCCCACTCATCCTGGGGATAGTTGATCAGCCCTCTGAAATTTCAGGAACTGTGAAAACAAAGCTCCATCCAGACAACACTTAGTAATTCTGCATTATTTTAATCTGGAGTAAACCATGGATAATCTGGAATAAAATGTGTCTGGGTGTGCTTTACTCCAGACTCTCCAAATAATGTAGAATATGTAAGTGCTGTTTGGATGACGTTTTAGTTCCATTTAACTTCTGCCCTCATTGATGCCTTTGTACATTGTTTGCAAAGTGCTGCACACCTTTTTTACTTACTTATTTATATTTCTATCCCTTCCCAGACCTGGAATTTAAAAATCCCTGTAAATAAAATAAAATAGATGGCTGTTTTGCCCCTCTTCAAGTGTCAAGGTGGCAGCACAGATGTGTGGAATGCTGTTCCATGTAATTCTTAAGTGAGGCCACAATATTTAGCCATATCTTCTGAGGAGCCAAGAACTATGAACAGTTTGAGGCCTGCAGGGGTTTCTCTCAGCCCATGCCAACATTTCTTAAAGTAAATAGTGTTAAACCAAAGTGTAATCTTCCTATTTTTCTGTGAGATAATGACTAGTCAACCCCCTTAGACCCAGAGAAGCCCAAGGGACTGAAATGCAGCAGGGTATGTCCAGAGAAGGGCTGTGCCTACCTGGTGTTAAAAGTGCATTGATGTTATAATGTTATTTGTCCTGCCACATCGCACATCCTGCATGTTGTGTTATCTACAGATGTACAGCATCAAGGATACAAGAATATCGGCGGGGGGGGGGGGGGGGACTAAACTTTGGCTACTTCTGCACTTAACCTCTGTAGATCTGGATCAGCATGTCTGTGCTAAATAGATCCAGATTAGATAGATCTGGATCCACACAAGGCTGTGACATCTACATTGCACAGGCTTTAAAACGGCAAACATGCCCCACCACGCTCAGTAGCAAAAGGGGTAGGCACCTGGGTTAGGGGCTTTTTGGTGGTGGCACCTAGATTGTGGGATAGTCTCCCCCCTGAGGTGCATCAGGCATCTTCACTTTATGCATTCAGGAGAGCGGTGGCTTTTGGCTAAACAAGGAAGTGGCTTTCCTCCCCACATTCAGGCATTGTTATGGTTTTAATGCTCATTTTATATGTTCACTGGTTTTTAATGTTGTAACCTGCCCTGAGACCTTTGGGTATAGGTGGAATAAAAGTTCAAAAAATAAATAATCAATCAATCAATAATCAGCAATGCAATGCAGATGCTTAAACCCAGTTCTGCAGCCATAGATGTGTACTGTCTCAGTACGACCACCCACATAGTGCTGCGATTGGCCCACAGCACCACCAACACCCAATGCACTTGGTCACATCCCAGTGAATCAAATCCTACATCCAAGTGGGGTGTGTGTGGCACCTTCAGAAGCACTTTGAAGATGCCATTGCCATCAGTGTGGCTGCTGTTGTGGAGGCAGTTTGGAGGCATCTTTGCAGTCATGATTCTGCTGTGCAGGTTTCCCATCACCATGCCCACATTTCTTCTGTGTGCAGTTGTCTCTTCCTTGATCTGGATCACAGCATGCTAGCACCGATCGTGGACCCCTTAGGACATATACAATCCAGATCTACTCTGTTCCTGTGCAAACAGTTTGTGTACTGAGAAGCTCCTTGATCCAGACTGCAGTGCAGACAATGTGTTCTCAGCAGATCTTAGATCTGGATTAACAGATAAGTGCAGAAAGGGTTGGTTACTCTGAATTTCTGACTATTTCCAAAGAGCTTCGTATCAGTTGTCAGGGAAACGGGACAGATAAGGATAAAGGTGGATAGTCAGATGCTAACAGGCTACTGTATACTGTGTGATTCTGCAATATGGTGTTCTTCTACCGTGTTTCCCTGAAAATAAGACAGGGTCTTTTATTAATTTTTGCTCCAAGAGAAGTGTTAGGGATTATTTTCAGGGGATGTCTTATTTTTCCATGAACAACGATCTACATTTTGTCTACCGTAGTATGAACTGTAACTAGGGCTTATTTTTGGAGTAGGGCTTAATTTCAGGGAAACAGGGTAGTAACAGCAGATACTAGAGTTCAGAAAATCCATGTCTGGTTTATTAAGACAAGCTGGATGTGGTTGATAGTTAACATCATTTACTCTGCCCCCCATTTAAAAGGGTTTGTGGCTATTCTGAATTATTTGGAAGAGCATTGCACACACCTTTAGGTCACACAGCCTGTTCTGTACTTTTTCCTGTCCATTGTGGGGAGAGAGACAGGAAGGCATGCAACAGCTTGAACTGTTAATAATCTTTTTGAGTGTTGGCAACGTTGTGCTGTTGTAATGGGTGGCTGATCGCCATTTCATGGTTGTATATTCTGGGCAAATCACTGTCCCTAATTATATATCTTGGCAGGCAAGACTTGCTTGTTCAGCTACGGCTTGCCACAAATGGATCTGGATAATGTTTGCATTGTTTACTTTGTAGAAATTACGAAGCTCATAAAACGCCACCCAAGAAATATGCTAAAACCAAGTATGACTTTGTGGGAAGAAACCAGAGTGAACTTTCTGTCATGAAAGATGATATTTTAGAGGTAAGATAATGGCAGTTTTAATATTCTCCCTTCCCTACCTCCAACAGTACACAGCTTTACTTGGTGGAATGTGTTTCTAAAGTGGATTGTATCATTTAAGGAAATTTAGGGATATTTTCCAAACAAATTACCTGATTTGGCCACGTTAAACGAGAGAATGTCTTATGTGTCGCATCCTTTCTCATATGTGCTCCCACCAAATGAAATGGGTGACCACAGGAGAAAGGGCCTTCTCAGTGGTAGCACCTGGGCTGTGCAACAGCCACTCCAGAGAGATCCATCTCGTGGCATCTCAGTAAGTTTTTAGGCATCAGGTAAGAGCTTTTTAAAAAATTCCCCCAAGGATTTTAGTAGCTTAGTGAATAGTTTTCAATGGTCTTTACCCATGGTTTTAATTTATTAATTGCTTTATATATTTTAGATATTTTAAAAGAAAACATTAGTTTAATGGGTTTTTTTAAGTCACCCAGAAAACATCAGGTATTGGGCAGTTATTAAGTTCAGTAAATAACTAAATAAATGTATCGTATGGGCAAGATGGAGAAAAGGTTACTACGATATTCATCGGATGAAATGCCCTTAAAATATTTAAATGATGCAGACATGTTCTCTGCTAGAGAGTGGAACACTCTAGAACATGCTAATCTCATTTAAATTAAAGATTACCACACCAATGAAAATGATCCTATTACAAATGAACAGTTGGAAAATTTATTTTAGTTTGGATTTGTGGTTAGAGTGTTGGACGCTTATCTAGTAGTGTCTCAGTTCTATTCCACACTCTTGTACAAAGTTAGCTGGGTGACCTTGGGCTAGTCACAGCTCTCTTTCTGAGCTCTCACAATCCCACCTACCTCATAGAGTGTCAGTTGTGGGGAGAAGAACAGAAGGTTTGTCAGCCGCTTTGAGTTCCCTTGTCTTTTATAATTTATCCTTCTTTTTTTTTTTGCTAAAATGAGTATTATCCACTGTTGCTAAAAAATACCCCATAAAAGGTCTCAGGTGACATCCTTTCTTTTGTCATACTGTCAGAGGCTGCATATAGTTGCTGTGTTTTGACATAAAAAACCAAGGCTAAAGGAACCAATGGTGTGATTTAAATAAACTGATGAAAAAATTGTTCCAGTTCTTGTCTACATGGATCAGGCCACAGCCCATTTAGTCCAGCATCCTGTCTCACATAGTGGCCCACCAATTGTCCATGGGCATCTCAAGTAGAGACAAGGGCAAACCTTCTCCTGCTCCCAAATCCTAGCAAATGGCCTTGGAGGCATCCTGCTTGTTCCCCCAGCTGAAAGATGTACTTAGGCATTCATTCTAGTAGCCATTGACACATCTATCATCCATAAGTTTGTCTAACTCTACCTTAAAGCCATCTAGACTGGTAGCTGTTATCACCTTTTCCAGCAGCAAATTCCATAGACCGATGACCCTCTGTGTGAAGAAATACTTCCCTTTGTCTGATCTGATTCTCCTACCCATCAGCTTCATAAAGTGCCCTCTGGTTCTAGTGTTGTGTGATACAGAAAATAAATTTTCTCTATCTACCCTTTCCGTACCATGCATGATTTTATATACTTCAATCAGGTCCCCTCTTACATGCCGTCTTTCCAGGCTGTCTAATCTTGACTGATTTAGGGTGATATTCATTCATGTTATTACAGATTCTTGATGACCGAAAGCAGTGGTGGAAAGTCCAAAATGCAAATGGAGTTACAGGATTTGTGCCAAATAACATCTTGGAACCTCTTCGATCTCAGGAAGGTGGCAGCGCAGAACCAGCTTATATGCACTCTATACAGGTATCCTAGTTCTCTGAACAATCATGATAGGGAGAGTTGCTGAGGCCATATCCTAAATCCAAACTTGGGGAAGTTTGTGGAAACTGGCAGAATTCCCAAGAGTTCCAGTCAAACCAAATAGATATCCCAGGACTCGAGGTATCCTGGTATGTGTAATCCTAGCTCTTCACTATAGTGATATCAATGAGTAAGTTCGCTGGGGTGAACATTGCAGCATTTGGTTTTATGGGGTGCTTTTAGAGGTGGACTTTGGGAACCCATTCAAATTAATTTAAGAGGAAAACACCCAACTGCAAGTGGTCTTCCTTCTCACATTTTGAAGTGATACCACTTAAAAGAGTCCATACCATCAGACCATTGCAGCTGGAGTATAAAATTACTTCTTGGATCCTCAGTAAGTACGACTGTATTGCAGAGGACATTTTGAGCTCCAAAAAAAGTTGACCAGGGTTTCTCTTAAAATTAAACTGTTCTGTCAACTGCTATATTAACACAGATTGACCAACAATCTGGCCAGGCTAGAAAGAGGCAGCCAAAAGACTCTGGTCTGATGGCTCACTTCATATTTGCATTGCGTCACAGCTGTGTTTGAGCAACCGCACTGATTGCCTGTTTAACCCCTGGACTAGATTCAGGGTTGTATGCTGGGCATATAAGGCCATAGGCAACATGGGACCACTTTCCTTGTAAAAATCCAGGAAGAACTTTGAGAAACTCTGGAAAGGTCTTACAGTGGGCTCCACAAAATACTGAATGCCATCTTCTGACTGACCATGGTTGGGCCTTCTCTGTTGTAGCATTTTCCTCTTGAAACACCCTCCCTTCTGGTATTCATGAGGCACCTACAATTATAGCTTTTAGGAGCCTATTAAGATTTACTTATCTCTTTAACTAGTTATTCCTTGTGTGAATATTCGATCCTTCCCATCACCTACCCAGTTTTAATGTGTTTTGATAGTTGGTTTTTGACTGTGTGGTTTTACTCTTATTTTTAACCTCTTCGGTAAACCATTTCATGATTTTTAAAATGAGAAGCGGTATATAAATGTTTCAAATAAAACCATCATATTAAAGGCCACCCTGATGCCAGAAAGTGGACAAGGACTAAGGACCCTTTTGATGAGGGTGAAAGGAGAAAGTCCAAAAGCTGGCTTGAAGCTGTATCTGGTCCCATCACTTCCTGTCAAATAGAGGAAAGAAATTAAAGCAATGTGTCAGGTTTCGTTTTCCTTAAGACTCAAACATCTCTGCAGACTTGACTGCAACCATGAAATTAAAAAGGCAATATCTCTGCTTTTTAAAATACCACCCAGGTTTTCCATAGCTTTCCTCCTAGGAAACAAATATCATCTTGCTAACAAAGTATTGTCAAAACTATAGTCTTCCCAGTAGTAATGTATGGCTTTGTTGCTTGAATATTCAAAGGTATTCTATCAGATTCATCCAAATTTTGACATTTGAATTCGAATCGAATGTTCATAAATTTGAATTTAAAAATTGGAACACATTTTGGATCTATTAGTTCAAATTATCCAGACATCTGCGTGTGTACGGGGTCGTACACAATGCACACTTGCAGATACGCATCTTTCCTGCATCCATACGGGACGAAAACAGGTTGCATAAGTGATAACTACAGGATGCGTACAGAATGCATAACAATGTGTATGGGCACATACGAATGTTGTCGACAATCGTAAGTGCAATTTCCAATTGAAAATTTGAACAAATAGATTCAAATTTGCTTAATTCTAATCAAATTTGATTAGATTTGAATTTTAAAGATTCAATTTGAATTGAATTTTTTGATGTTTGATTTGAATTGAATTGAATCCCAAAAATTGCATTCATACACATCCCTAAACTGGGGTGTTTGAGAAGACCCTTGAGAGTCCCTTGGACTGCAAGAAGAGCAAACAGACAATGCTAAAGGAAATCGCCCCAATTTCTCTCTAGAAAAACTAACACTGGGACAGAAACTCAAATACTTTGGCTGCATAATGAGAGGACAAAATTCCCTATAAAAGACCCTGATGATGGGAAAGATTGCAGACAAAAATTGAAGGGACAGCAGAGGGTGAAATGGATAGATGGTGCATGGAAACAGCACACATGAGTTTGGGCAAACTTTGGGAGACAGCAGAGGCTCCCAATAGTCCATGGGGTCATGAAGAGTCAGATACAACTGAACAATAACAAGAAATGAATCTAGAAGCACAACCTATTGTCTTGCAAAAGTAGATTTATTAATATTTCAGTCCTGCCTTGTACTCAAAGATCACATACCGAGCTACAGTAAAATCAATTTCTTCTTAACAAAGAACATGCTGGTTCCCTTTGATGACTTGTCTTCATTATTTCCAGTGATATTTGATGTCTGCCATGGTTGCTGCTGAACTCCTCATTCCACTCAGACCACTTGCACTGTTTGTACTGTTGCATTCATTTGTTAATTATTAATCTCAAATGCTTGTTATACATTCATAGCTGTTGATGCCAAAGAGAGAATTTGAATTGTTTAAGGTAGGGTGTGGTGGTTTTATCTTCCCTCTCTTCCTCTTCTTCGCTCTTGAAGTGTGAACTGTTTGGATTGCATGAGTGTGATTTGATAGCTTCTCAATATCTAGAATCACGAAATACTGTGAGTTAAGGGCACTAATGAAGACCTTTGTCAGGTTTGAGTGGGGGCTGGAGCTCTTGGGTGGAGGCAGCTGTATTGGTGACAGCGACAACAACAGAAAGCAGGTCAGCTTCCTATTTTATGGTTCTGCTCATGAGTAAGTGAGTGCAGCTGATTACAGCCAGGACTGTTAGTGAATACACCTAACAGTTCTGAGCTACTAAACCCTGTTTTTCACATCCCTAACTGTCACCTCTTGCATCTAGACCAGCAGTTCTCAACCTTCCTAATGCCGCAACCCCTTAATGCAGTTCCTCATATTGTGGAGACCCCCAGCCATGGGGGTGGGGCAGCTGAGAGGGGGAAGGGAGGGGTGGTGGGAAACTCATCGTGACCCGTCTGAAAGGGTAGTTCGATCCCCAAAAGGGTCTTAACCCACAGGTTCAGAACCACTGGTCTCGACCAAGGTTTTAGCATCCGGAAAACTGGTGAGCCAGTTAGGGATGGTTAGGGAGCCAGAGTCTTATCTGGGAATACTGGGCTTGATTCCATTCTCCTCCATGAAGCCAGCTGGGTGATCCTGGGCTAGTCACAGCTCTCTTCTGAGCTCTCACAACCCTACCAACCTCACAGGGTGTCTGTTGTGGGGAGAAGAGCAGAAGGCTTTGTCAGCCACTTCAAGTCCCTTTAAATAACTGAGAGAAGTGGGGTAGAAAAGCCAACTCTTCTTCTTCTTCATTTGCTTAGACATTTGGGAAATTCAAGATTGAAGCAATGTAGTTGAAATCCAAAATCTGATTTGGCACACCATGTAACTGGGTAGAATAATCAAACTAGGGATAGCTCTCCCACAAAACCAAAATGTCTCACTCTACCCAGCAGTTCACTGAATGAATCTGCTCACCCTTTCACACATGTTTTGATTCATGGTTGACAAATGTTTGGATAGATTCAGAGTCCAAACAGCGCCTCATCTTTTATTAACTCTTCCTATTTTGCCTCAGTTCCTCTTAGTTGCTTTAGTTGCCAGATGTTTCCTAACAACTCCCAGCATTCAGTCCTAGCCCAAGTGAAATGCTGGGAGTTGTTTGGGAACATCTGGAAGACCATAGCTTTGAGAACCATTGTTCTACTAGAAGAAAAGCAATTATGTGTGATGTATTTTTTCTTAGTTAAAAGATGGAAATATAATTCCTAGACAGATTCTGCACTTAGCTGGATCTTGCAAAGTAGTTTTAGTGTGAGAAAATTGTTCAGAAGTTTAGATACAAAAGTAAAATTTTCAGAATTTTGCATAATGGCATACAAAAGAGCCATATTCCTCCACGGTTTTTAACTGCTTGCTTGTGTGCATTTTAATTACTGAATCTTCAAGGAACAGGGCAGGATATAAATGTATTTCTTGCATACAAATATACAGAATTAAACCAAGATGATACCAGCCCATTCTTTCACCTCTGTGTGTCCTTGGCATTGCTGGCCACAAACTGTTTACAGGTTAATGTTTATTATTAGAATTGCAATAGAAGAATGAAGTAATTATTTGGCTCAAGATTAGTGTGCAAAGGAAATGCAGTCCATATGAAACTGGGACAGCATCTCCTGTTTCTTGGAGGTAATTTGGCAAATATCTGCCACCGCCTTCTCTTTTGGGGAAGAAAAGGCTCTGCAGGGACCCATATGGAGTATGGCAATCTATGAAGGGGGAAAAAAGTATGGACCTGGAATATAAATATTATATCCGGCCAGGCAGCCATGTTGGCCTTCCTAGAGTACTGAGCACCAAGCAAAAAATTTTCTACTAAAAACAGAGAAGGGATATCCAGAAGTGATCTGTAAGGTTGATGGGAAAGCAGTTTAGGGACCTGTACACTGTAATCTGGCAATCAGAAGGAATGGCAAAGGTTTAACTTGTGGAAAGCAATGTGATCTGTTCTTTTTCCTTCTTTGGCTTGCAGCCTTTGAACTGTGTGCAGTGATGCATGTTGCTGTCAAGTTCTAGAATCTCTACAGTATTTAAAGTGCTAATATCTTTATCTCTCTGGGTTTTTTTTATGTTAAACACCACCCAGTTAATTATGTCTTTTGCCAGTTCACAAGCTAAAAACAATAAAATGCAAAGATTTTCTGCTGAAACAAGTAATACAGAAATGTCCCATTAGGAAAAGTGGAATATAATACACCATCACAAGGTCTGCAAAGAAAGAAAGAAAAGGGAAATTCCTTATGGGGACAAACATAGTAATTGGGAGAACAAAATGCAGTGCCTCAAAAAATGCTAGTTTGTCTTCTGCTTGAGATGTCCATAAGCAACTGGTGGGACAGGATGCTGGACTAAACGGGCTGTGGCCTCAACCCACAGGGCTCCTCTTATGTTCTTAGTTCCTGGAAGACCTTGTCTAAAGATTGCATTGCATGACCAGGGACCCCTGTGAAAAATGCCTTTTTCCTGAACTACTCGTAAAGTGAGAGAACCTCAGAGGCTTCAGTGAAAAACTTCACAGCCATCCAGATGGCTTCTTTCTTCATCCCAGAATTTGGCTCAGCAGTGGTGAGGTAATTATGGCCCCGTAATTCTCACAATTAGGAAATTTGCCATACGTTTCTTTCAAGACTTTTAGTTGAGGCAAGTGGTGTTTCTTTTACCCAGTGAAGTTCACTTCATGGTTAAAGCTTTTTTTCTTGGAAGTGTTAAATATTAATATCACCCCTCAGCCCTCCTGCCAGTCTTCGGCTGCGCTGACTGAAACTGTACCATAAATAGTTCTGGCCTAGGGTCAGGTGGTTTTTGTAACCCTTCTCGGGTTAGTTATTCATTAATATCATCTGTGAGAACTTGCAAGTGGTTCTGAAAGCATTTCATGAATTAAAGTTGCTCAGGAAATGACTTTAAACAAAAAGCTGAAGTTTTTTGAAATAACCTCATTGCTGAGGCACCAAGTGGAGCTGAATGTAACCAAACTCAGTTTGTAAGATCATTAAAGTACCCAAAGTATCAGCAATCCGACCCCTTGGAGGAAGAGACAATAGGAGCAGATACAGCCTTTCAGATCAGGAAGAATGCTTAATTTTAGAAACAACAGTCTGTGGTATACTTCCTCAGAACTATCATCATCAGGAACAATCATGAAGCCAGTTCTTATTTGACCTGAGGTCATAAGACCATCCTTGAAACCATCTTGGGTACTATACCATCCTACACTCAAATATTGCTTCCACAGTAGCACTGTCAAAAACGCTCAAAGTATTCACAGCTTTAAGCTCAGGGTGTGAATTCCTACAGGATTAAAGAAACCCAGACCCCACTTAAGGTTTGCTTACTAGTTGATTTAGCCACTACAGAGTCACCATGTAGGTTTCCATCCCTAGCCCCACTTAGACCTCTCTTTTGTACTGCTCACGTTTCTGTTTTTGATATCCGAAACTAACTTTCCAGTTACTTCTGCCTATGTATATTGGATCGTAAGTTGAAGGGCCTTTCTAAAAATCTGCTGTGACCTGGCTTGGCTTTGGTTCCTGAACCCCATCTTAATTTAATTCCTCCTCACAGAACTGTGACTTAGCTGTGACCAAGCTGGGCTTGGCCCTCATTTGGCAAAGATCATTAAACTGTCATTGGGATTGCCAGACAAGTCTGTGGCAGTTCCAGCATAGTTCTGAGATATCAATATTGCAGTAAGAAAAATACCAAACCTGGGTTTGCTTGCATAGCAACATTGCTTACCTTATTTGACACTTGCTCCAGGACACTAAACTCGGGTTTTCTTGCATAGCAGTATTACTTACCTTATTTTATTTATTATTTATAATTCTATCCCACCCTGTACCCGAGGGTCTCAGGGTGGGTAACAGCCTTTAAAACAACAAAATTACAAGCCAGTACATATTAAAGCAGTAAGATACATAAAAATGGTTTTTAAAAAAATTCACCGTATTTAAAACAATATCCTACATATTAAAATATCAGTGTCTGCAGTGGGAGTAAAATATAATCACATCAGGTAAAGACCAGGGCAAAGAGGTGCATCTTCACCACCTTCCTGAATATATACAGAGAAGGGGTGCAACACACCTTGAGGGGGAGACTGTTCCACAACCTGGGGGCCATTACCTGGGGGCCCATCCATCTCACTACAGTGGGACAACCAGGAGGGCCTCCCCACCAGATCTTAAGGTATGAGCAGGTCAGTATAGGAGAAGGCATTCCTTTAGATATTTGGGGCCCAAGCCGTTTAGGGCTTTGTAAGTCAGAGTTAACACTTTGAATTGGCCTCGGTAATGAACTGGCAGCCAGTGCAACCCTTTTAAGACCGGCATGATGTGCATCCGGCTAGCTGTTCTGGTCAACACTCTGGTGGCTGCGCTTTCCCACTGTGTGAGCATGGGGGTGAAATTGGACTGAAAACACCCACTGTGCAAGTGCAGGGCCAGACACTTGTGCAGCTGCAGATATTTTAATCACTGTATGCATCACAGGAGCAAGCACCAGATAAAATAAGGGCCCAGGCTTGCCCTGCTATTTCACCCTGCTGTCTGGTAGAGACAGTGAGAAGCGCCTGCAGGATCCCACCTTTTCCTCTTGCCATCTGGAGGCACCCTTGGAGTCCTGAGACTTTTTTTAAGAAGAAAAGAAAGCTTTTCTAAACAAAAGAGAGTATTGACAGTTTGCCTTCCTTTCTGCTTCTCCATCTGTTTTATCCACAGGTGGGGTATATGAGGTAGAGAGGAGAAAGTACCTTCCTGCCAAAAACCTGGTGGGATGAGAGCCCAGGTCTTCCACCTTTTCCCCTGGAATCCAAATAGCAGCAGGGAAGCAAGTGACAGAATCACAACCGCATCTTTTGTTCTTCATATGAGCCTGATCCTTTATGTGGTTGAGTGATTAAGAAAAGCAGAGAGAAAGGGCAACTCAAGCTAAATTCCTTTCACAACTCCACATTGATTGATTGACCGGAAAGATTGATATCCTAACCTTCCATTCCGTTCACAGCTTTAAAATAATTAAAATTGAAACCAGTTAATAAGGGAAAGATAAAGATGCCCTTGAGTGGAGCCCAGTTCCTGGTTATTTTAGCCTGTACATCACTTATCAACTCTCTGATGAAAAGAATGAATAAATGAATGAATGAAGTTATTGATTAGTCCATTGACCATATCAAATTTTTAAACAAAATTAAGATGAAAAACACCCACACTTAATTTGATAGAAATTTCCAGAAAATTATACAAGGATGTTTTCTGGGACAGGCAACACTCTAGAAGATTCTGTATGAAGCTAGCCCATTGCTCTTCATATCTGGGGAAGGTTTCAGATCATATCCATGTTCAGTTTTCACTCTGTTTTTTCCTATCCTCAGCAAGGGAAGCTTAGGACTTAGCTTCGGACAAGGTATATTTGGACAATAAAGTAAAATCCGCTTGTTTTCTGACTGAAGTGTGATCATTGGTTGACTGTTTATTTTCTTGACATACTCATGTCATTATTTCCTTGAACCTGTGGTGGCTTGTCCTACCTTTTCTCACCCTCCACCTATTTGTAGAAATGATTGGTGCTTTTGAGCCAGTTCAGTCTTGAGGTTAAAGTGTCAGATTCTTATCTGGTAGTCTCCTGGTTTGATTCACGCTCCTGTGTGAAGTCAGCTGGGTGACCTTGAGCTAGTCACAGCTCTCTTTAGAAATCCTAGTTTTCCAAGGAATGCTTCTAGAAACCTATATGCTAAGCAAAAAGAATGCAAAATTTTGTCATGAATTATTTTTAATGCATAGAGGCTAGAAAAATGTACTAATGAAGGTATGGATAAGGTGATATGGAACAGAGCCATAGCATTGTGAAGCTGGAAGGGACCACAGTGCCATCTACTATAACTTTTGCAATGTGCACAAAAGTAAATTAAGCCATTATGGAGATGTGGCTGTCCTGCTTCTTCTTGGAAAACCTCCAGAAACAGAGAGTTCACAAGTTCCAAAAGAAGACTCTTCCAATGCTGTACAAATCTTACCAACAGAAAATTACTGTTTTCAGCCATAATCAAAGGAGCTGCAACTTGTATTCATGGTTTCCGGTTCTGTGGATTTTACTACCAGAAAAGGTTGTGTGATAACCATCAGCTAGAATAAGAAGAGTTAGACAAATTCATGGAAGATAGGTGAAACAATGGCTACTAGAATGGATGCCTGGGTACTGCCTCTGGGTTGGAGAGGTAGTCACGGTGTCTCTGAAGATCATTTGCAGGGAATCGGTAGCAAGTGAAGGTTTTACCTTTATCTTCTGTTTGAGGATGTCCAAAGTGAATTTGGGGACACTATGAGACCCAGTGCTGGACTAGATAGGCAGTGACTCTTATGTTCTAGCATCTGAGGCTGTCTAGAGAACAAGTCCTGAGTTATCCTATTGCCCCTCATCTTTCTCCAAATTAAACTTTCCCGGCTTTTTTTTTTTAGTGTAGGGCATGTCCTCTAGTCCCTGTACCATGCTTGCTCTGAATCTCTTCCAAGTGGGCAATGTCTTTCTGGAAGTGTAGTGCCCATAAATGAATGTAGTATTCCAAATTATGCCTCATCAGTGTGGAGTAAAAGGACCATTATGACAGCCATCCTGCTCTACTGCCTCATGTGGCAAACTATGAATCCCTCTTTTTGTACACATGCTCTACATTTTCCCTTCTTTTCTGTAACACCTTTCTAGGGAACCTCCAGAAACAGAGAATCCCCACATTCTAAAAGAAGACTCTTCCAATGTTGTCCACATCTTACCAACAAAAAAATTGTTTCCAGCCAGAACCTAGGGAGCTATAACTTGTATTCATTGGTGAGACACCATGTGAGAGACGATGCTGAACTAGATGGATCTACCCGCCACTAGCCTCCTCTTCAACATCCTTGCCTTGAGGGCTTTTAATGTGTTATTTATTTATGTTTGATCTGCCAAAAGTTTTGTCCATTAATGCACTCAGATGAAGCCGTTCACCGCCAAGTTCGGCTTTCACACTCTGCCTTCTCTGCACATTCTTTAAAGTCTACTATGAAACCTTCTTTGAGTCTCTTTATTTAGCAGTTAGCAACAAATGTCTCTCCGTGGGAGTGCAGCTTCTCTTTTACACACATTTCTCATGCCCACGTCTTGTGCCAACGTCCCTAGATCAAGCATCAGAATCTTCTGCCAAGTGCCCATTCTTACCCCCCTCTGCCTAGGAAATGTGTTACAATGAAATGTGTTACGCACAAGCAGGTGATTCTTCAGTTGCCAGAATTCCCATTAAGTCTTTGCCAGTAGTCCGTGCAAGACCCTTCTGGCAGAACAGATAGCATAGAGTGGAGTGTTCTCTCCTTTTAACAGCAACGATATAATTAAAGAGCAGTTGCACCGAGGTCTTTTCCCCCTTTCAAAATCTATCCTAATGCCGACATCCACTTTTGGAAAGGGAAACAGTTCTGATATGAATTCTTTATATCTGGGAGCACTCTTAAAAAATTGCTTTTGGTCTGCACAGTTGAACAGAAGCGTTGCAAAGGGTTGTACTAGATAAAGCATTGCCAGCTGTGGTGCTCCAGATGGACTAGAACTCACAGCATTTCCAGTTGTAGTCCAGGAACATCTGGGGGGCAACAGTTTGAGACCCCAATAGGAGGCTGTTCTTGTGGACCCTTCCAACTGGCACAGATTTTTTATTCTATTATGTTAGACACATGGAAAGAATTTAACCACTAGTGTGCCTTGAAATGTTATGGTGAAGGCTTCATGGAGTTAGACACAGCAGGGAATCTGAGATCAGATGATCTCACCATTTGTGGAATGTGTGGAAGTGGTGGTGAATGGATCTGGAGAACGAGCTCATGTATCTTGCTCATTCATCAGAGATGACAGATCTTGGTTTGCTTGTTTAGTTTGGCTTCCTGTTTATATCCCTCTTATTAAAATGATAGGAAACCAGATTTTCAGTAAAAAAGAGAATGAGGGAAAGCAGTACCATGCCACAATAGTGAGTCAAACTAGTTTAATTAATCATCTTATGATAATGGAATGGAATTAGGGGTTTTGAATGTGGTAGCAGCACAGAATCTTTCTTGGTAATAAGAAAAGGCATCTTAGTAGTTGAAAAGCTCATCTGCATTAAAATGCAATAGAGGAAAACATAGGAATCCTGAGCAGGAATTAGTTCTCTGGTCGTGAGAAGGTCCTGTAAGCTAACCTTAGAATGTAAGACCATAAGAGGAGCCCTGCTGGATCAAGCCACAAGCCCATCTAGTCCAGCATCCCATCTCACACAGTGGCATCTCAAGCAGAGACAAGGGCAAACCTTCTCCTGCTCATGAATCCCAGCAAAAGGCCGGAGAAGCACCCTGCTTCCCCCCACCCCCCACCCCCTGAAAGATGTACTTAGGCATCCATTCTAGTAGCCATTGATACATCTGCCATCCATAAATTTGTCCAACCCTTACACAAGTGTTCAGATCTCACAAGTCTCTATCACCATACCTGCCAGCCAGAGGGCAAAATATCCAGGGCAAGCCCAGGCCCATTCACACTTGGCCATATTCAGGAATATATCTCAGGATAGGGATCTGTTGTCTGCATGCTAATACAGGCCCTGGCAACATGAGGGTGGTGGGGTGGTGGAGGTTTCCCAGCCCTTGTGCCAGAAGCATCAAGATGCATGAATGACATAGAACCTATGACAAAGTTATCTAGCTCAATATACTTCAAGCTTGAGCAGAATTTAGAGTTGTAACATGAGGAACACCGGGGCCACTAATGAAGGAGCCATGTTTTGCTGATCCAAATGATGTTCTTGATTGTTTACATGTCTATTAGATCATCTCCCACTTCCATTTGGATGCTGTTTTGGCCCCAAGGTACTTACTGGCCAACCCCACCTCCAGAGCATCAGTTAAATTAGCTATCGCTGGCTCAAAATGATATCCGTTTCGTTTTTGTGTTAACTTCTATTACATCCACTAAGTTTCAGCCATAAATTTTGTGCATCGGTACTTCTATGCATACTGCACTCATTTTAGTGGCATCTGGCCTGGGAGAAGCGTTTTGTAGCTTAAAGGAATCAACTGTCTACATTCTTTTATTGCAATAGCATGTTGTCTTTACACATTCCTAAGCTTGGAGCTTGTTTTGAGATTATGATCACACACTATGGGCAGAGGTAATTGTGTGTGACCACTTGTAAATAATCAAGGGATTGTTCTGATCAAAAGTCGCTGAATGTAGCTTCAGTCCTGCAGTGATGATAATGTGTATCTAACATGGTTTGCTTTGCTTTGTTTTTCTTATAGCAATTACTGGGGGAACTCTCGGAGGTAATTCAGATAGTTCTCAAAATAAAATGTACAGTATGGTGTATTTCGAAAGCAATGCATGGCCTGTCTAGAGGGAATGTCACACTTTAAAAGCCCTTTCTCACTTCCTCTCCCTCTCCTTCCACACTTCGTTGTATAACAAATTCCCAACTACAGCTCTTGGGAGTCTCAGCTGAGAATGAAGATACAAAGCTCATTCAATTCCAAAGCACACGGTGGATATTTCTAGCCTATTTTTAGGCAGTGTCTCTTCGGGGTGCCTGGGAGAAGAGAGATTTTTCTCAGCACTTAGTCCCAAAGTTTGTTTATTTTTGGAGACGTGGAACATTAAATTTCCACAGTGATGCGGATGAAATACTCTTTTCCTTTTTAAGCTACAGCGTCTTTGAAAGTTAACAATGTAGTGTGAGAATTTTGTTCAGGCTGATGGTTGCTGCTACTCCCTGCGATGGAGTGTTCCATGAAATCAGTTGGCTTAAACCGCCAACGAGTGTGAATCCAGACTGAATCAGCCATTTTGGTGGATATGCACCCCTGTTTTCTGGGTGCCAGTTACAGAATGGTAGCCATAGAGCTTAGGAGACAACATGAGAGTGAGAACAAAATTGGGTCCCTTGTTTTTCATCTTTGCCAAGGGAACAGACCAGTGTCCAGTTAGAGAGAGTCAAAGACAATGCTTAAATTTTGCACAGAGGTCAGAAAGTAAGATTTTGCTCTGAGCATGAAATAGATCTCCACTGCACTGTTTTGTTTCAATAAAATCAACTACTTTCTCCCCCCACCCCCAGTACTTATGCACCCAGCTCCAGAATATTAGTGAATGCACTGGAATATCCCTTTACTGAGGAACAAGCCAATGCATTCAGGAAGTGAAATCCAAATCTCTCGGGACTCACTAGATCCATATGCATCTCCTAAAGGCTTTCCACCAGACCTGATTCCAGGCTCTCACTTTAAGCTCAGAGACATGCCAGCATGCAGCATTGGATTGCAGTTCAGGGCCACAGGGGTGACAGAGACAGGCAGAGGTGTAGTTGATGTCAGCTTGACCTCTGCACTGCCATCTTTGCCACTTTCACACACACTGCCCTCTCTTTTAGCTTTATCCAATGTTGTTATTGAATTCCAGGTCTGGTGATAGCACTGAGAACTACCATGGTGTTATGGGAGCTCAAAGCCATTATGGTTTGAACCCGAAATTGCTTCTGGGAGTTGGGTGGGAAATGCTGTTGAATATATACAGTAGTCAGAGCTTCAGTCCTTGAAATCTTTTACCAATAAAGGCTTGCTTGCTAGCATGGCTTAAGTTTTCTCTGCCTGTATTCGTGATTTGAGGCCTGGGGAGTGATCTCAAAAGAATAAAAAGATCTCCAAAAACACAACTCTGGCTTGACTGTTGACTTGGCTCATTTTGTCCACCAAACTGGATCTTTATTCATGGTGTGCTGAAACCAGTTCAGATGGACAGCTGCCCTTAGCCTGTGCCACCTCCCCCGCCTATGTTCCCAATCTGCAGTCTGTTGCTCTTTATATCCCACTTGGTTATGTGACTTATTTAAGTGAAGTTGAAGTAGAATTGATTTGGCAAACTGACCAGCCTTTTTTCAGCTCCTGAAGCTGGCAATGCAATTCTGTTTGGATGAAATCAATCGTATGAAGACTAGTGCCACTGGAGCAGACCAGAAGCGTATATGGCCCAACATCTAGCTTCCCTTACAGACAAGTGAGAGCCAGGGCAAAATAGGGATTGAAATGATGGAAGTCATTGGCCTGCATATGGAACCTCCTTCAATCATCATACTTGCTTTAAAAAAAACTTCTACCCTGTAGTATATAAGGGGCCTACTAATACTTCTTTGTTTTGGTTTAATTTTAATGCTGTATTAAATCTCCTGCAACTGTTGCTGCTGCTGATGATAACCCTTCCAGATGAATCCTCTGTACCATTCCCCATTTCATTTTCTCTTTACTGCTTGTGAGACAGTTTGGTCTAGTGGTTAGGGAGCCAGTATCTGGGAATACTGGGTTTGATTCTGCACTTTTCCATGAAGCCAGCCGGGTGACCTTAGGCAAATCCCAGCTCTCTTCTGAGCTCTCACAGCCCCACCCACCTCACAGGGTGTTTGTTGTGGAAAGAAGAATAGAAATCTTTCTCAGCTGCTTTGAGTCCCCTTATGGGTGAGAAAAGTGGGATAGAAAAGCCAACTCTTCTTCTTCTTGTTGTTCTTCTGCTGGAGGTTAATTGTGAGTGCCCGTAAGCATGCATATAAGATTAGTAATGTGGATACATGAAGCATCTTTATCATAGGCAAAAGTACTGCTGTCTATCTAGCCTGTGGTGTGTGTGTTTTAAACCAACAGCAGCTTTCTGCATATGTGGAGCCCAGGGATGGAGGATCCACTGTATGGCTCCTAATGGAATGTTGAAAGGGTTTGGTAGTCTGAAGAAGAGGACAAGCCATCAGCCCAGTTTATTGTACTTTAAAATAAAGGTATACTGGGGAATTTGATCTGGGAAAATCTGAGGGAAGAGGGTATCATAAAGTCGTATCAAATTTTGCACTACATAAAGTAATGATTCCCCCTTCACCCATGCTGGAATCTGAGTTAATCTGTTGAGCTACATAGTAAAAGAAAATTTCTTTGCACCTGATGATGCCAAATCTACAGAACTTGCACCACAACTTCTAACATTCCTTCTTGGGATGAATCACCCTAAAGAAGGTATAATCTTTTACAGGGGTGCCTATAAATCCTTGTTTCTTTTCTGACCAAAAGCAAGATAAGTAGCTATGCTGAGAAGTTCTCAGCATTAGCTAGAATTCATTGCTAGATTTATCTGTAAGGAATCATTTCCTGTGCATTACAAGAAAATCAGGAGATAATAAAATCTGTCGGTCTCTTTGTTTTCTCCAAACTCACTGTATAAATTTGTAGGCGTGATCTGTTATTCTCTTTGGTGTTGCATGTAGGTGTGAAAGATATGAGTGAGTCTATTGTGGATTTTTTGGAAAGGATTTGTGTTTTTTGCCAAAACCTTGGAAAGACCTTTCCCACCACCGCCATTATGAAATCATCTTCTTTGTACTTGCAGAAACAGAGGACAGACTTTGTTCCAAAGCAACCTGACCCCACGCCAGCTGTGCCATCACCGCCTCAGACGCCACTGCCAGTACCTCTTCCCCCAAGTGTGCCAGCCCCTCTCCCTGTCCCAGTGCCAAAGGTCCCTGGAGCTATCAGCCGTCAGAGCAGCACGTCAAGTGAAGGTGGGCGAGACACGCAGAGGCAGAGGCCACCACCTGTAGATCGTGAGTTTTCTCCTTGGGCGCTCCTTAAAATAATAAGATAATAGGTATATAAAAAAAGAAGTGATTACTGGAACTCAGATGAATCTGTCGTTGAGAATTTTTTATAATTTAAGTCTTTTTTTTTTAGCCCTTTTAGCATGCTGTGAATGTTTAAACTTCTACAGTCACAGAGGAACTTGGCAGCCCTGGGTCAGGCTGGAATGCCCATGGTTCACATAGTGCACATTGCCGTCAGCTATTCCAAAACAACATTTAAGATTTTCAAACTACTCTTCAGAGAGGTTCATTTGGATCACGCTATATCACTCTTAAGACCTTTCCGCACTTACCATTAACATAGTGTGATGTTTTCTCTTCCACACTCTGGAGTGGAAGAGAGAGGCCATGCACTCCTGCCAGCACCACAGCATCAACACTGGATGCTGTGTAGCCTAGTCTAGGTAAACAAAATGGCCATCTAGACTGGGATACTAGAAGACCTTTTTAAACAGGCCTGCCAGTGGTCCAGAGACATCTGGAACAGATCATAGGTCCCACTAGGGCTCGAGGACAGGAACCTTTGTTTCTTGCTGTTGGGGCCTTCTTGGAGCATTAAAGGGCCTGTGTGGATGGCTTTGTCCTGGGACAGCTGGACCAGTCCAGCAGGGATGTGTTCCACTTGGAGCAAGTTACAGCTGCAGCAGTCCAACCCTGGCAAGTGTAGAAAGAGTCTTGGTTGCACTGGGTACCCCTTCGTATCAGTGAGTTAATGAAACCTCAAAAATCTCATTGCTCTCCATGAAAAGGTGCACAGATGTGGGCTCACCACTGCTACTAAATATTTTTCCTTGCATGGCACATTGGAGCAAAGACTGAACAGAGGGGTTGAATGGACATCTATATCCCTATGCAACAAAATGAAAGAAAATGGAAGGGAAGAAGTTTGTTTGTGTAGATCAGACATAAGAAAACCCATATCAGAAGTAGGATTTCCCCACTTAGCTGTGTTATTTATTTTATTTTTATTTATTTATTTATTTATTTATATCCCACCCTATACCCAAGGGTCTCTGGGTGGCTAACAACTTTTAAAATGAACATATCAAAACAGTAAAAAACCAGTACTCTATGTGAAGCCTATATCAGATACTCGTCCCATTGACTGGAAACGTGATGGAGCTGTGATGCAATATTTTGAAACTTTTTTAGAGCTCCTATAAATTTTGTTGATGTTGAAGAAAAGGTAGAGGAAACAACCCCATGTCTTTAGAACATCACTGAAATTTACACTACCAAAAGAAAGGGGGCATGCCAAGAAACAGAAAGCTAGGGGTGTGCACAGATATTCCTAACACTTGTTATTCATACAAATTTGTACAAATTCTGACATTCATATACGAATCAAATGTTACAACGTTTGTACATTGATATTCTTATGAATACGAGTGTTTTGGGACATTTGTATGAAGCTTTGGAACATTATTGAAACAGGAAGGTAGGAAAGTAGCTGCGCCAGTGACTTCTGCAACGGATCCAGAGTGAATTCACTCTTGAGGCTTTCAGAGCAGATATGTTATGGGATACGATCTGGATATGTATCAGATACGTATCAGATGTGTATGTGGCCGTATCAGATACATATGCATTCGTATTAGATATTTGTACGAATTTGTATGAATTCATTTGTATCGAATAGAATCCAACACATTCCAAGGGGATCTATTGGAACGAATATAGATTTTCTTACATTCAATGTGCTATTAATAGATTGCAAAAGAAAAACATTCATGTGCATCCCTAGAAAGAGCAACAATATCTATTTGTATATCTATGCAGATTGTCCAAGTTACCAGGGGGGGGGAGCGGGGGGGGGAGACCCTTTCTTAGCCAGAATATGTGTTTGGAATGCAGTTTTATTAAGGTAACTTTTCACTTAAGCTTTACCTACAATGGGAAAATTCAGTTTCTCTTTTGTACCTCCAAAGCTGACTTAGGTTGCTCCATTAATGCTCTGTTTGACACCATAGCATGTAATGCGGTTACAAGAAGACCACCCCAGTTTTGCAAAGAGCACCATGTACATCTCTTTGCAAGTAGTGTCAAAAGCTTAGTGATGATTTGGTGGTTGTGACAATGCTGGCCCCAAAGAATTATGCACCCAGTTTGGGACATAAGCTCAGTAACAGTAGGACTCAAGGACTTCTGAATAACCTTGCATTTGACACCACTTCAGGAGAAGCAACTGGGAAAGGACCAATCGATCCATTGTTCTGCTTTCCTTTCCTTTAGGGAGGAAATCTCAGATGGAGGAAGTTCAGGATGAACTCATTCATCGGCTCACCATTGGCCGGAGTGCTGCTCAGAAGAAGTTCCATGTGCCACGCTCTAACACCCTGGTACCTAATATCAGCTATGAGTCTGCTCCAGAAGATGTGAAGACTTGGCTGCAGGCCAAGGGATTCAGTTCTGTGTAAGTACACAGAACAGGTCTAGTTAGTGTGGCGTTGAGGCTCCCTGTGCCTGCACAACGGTGTTGCGCATATGCGCACCAGCACATGGCACACCACTACCAATGAAATGGACATGCATTTGGAAAGGGGCAAATTCCCCCACGTCACTGGGGTGATAAAGCACCAGGCAGTCCCTGGCTTCTACTGCCATTCATCAAAGCATTAACTATAGTTCAGCACATTTCTATTAATCTTAGCTTTCACCTGAGGTCTAAAATAGGGATGTGCATGAATCTTTGTAGGCATCTGAAATCTGATCAGATGTGCCAAATTTTGACATTCAGACTTGAATAGAATGTCCTGAAATTCAAATGCAAAGATTTGAATTGAATTTTGAATTTCAGATCTATTCGTTCAGATCTTTCCACTACATACAGAATAACTACGGGATGTGTACGGATGTGTACGGATGCGGGGAAGATGCGTACATGCACATATGAATGTTGTCGACCTTTGTATGTGCAGATTCGAATTTGGTAAATTAGAATCGAATCTTGTTAAATTCAAATTTAAAAGATTTGAATCGAGTCGGATTTTCAGGTATTTGATTCAGATAGAATGTCAAAAAAAACCATTTGTTCACATCTCTAGTTTAAAACAACTTTTGTTTGAGCTTCACTGTATGAGTTTTATTGCTTCTACATTGCTGCTAAATCTTGCAGGACTGTCAACAGCCTCGGAGTCTTAACTGGTGCTCAACTGTTCTCACTTAACAAAGATGAGCTAAAGTCTGTTTGTCCTGAAGGGGCTCGAGTCTACAGCCAAATTACAGTCCAAAAAGCTGCTTTGGAGGTATGTACTGATTTGGTTTCCTCTGAAAGACCATCTCACTTTAGAATAAAAGTGCTGTGTTTCCATAGGCCTCAGGCTGATTCATGCATCTGTATGCCAATACTTTAGTTTCGTCTGGAGCCAGGTAAGACTTCTTGATGTGGTACTAAGGAGAAATTCACACCATACTTCCAGTGACAAGAGGCATGGCGCTAGAATGCTCGACCTATGTGCACTTACAGATGGCTAGAGCATTCCAAACCTACCTTAAGTGTGAATGGCCACTGTTACAGCGCCCAGGCATGGAGCCCAGGCAATGACACCAGCACGCCTACGTGGTGCTGTTGCTGGGGCAACCAGGTGACACAGCAAACACTGTGTGTGCGTCACTGGTCACATGCTCCCCCTGTACCTCTTCCACCCAGAAGTGGTGCAAATGGGAGCTTGCTGGCCTATGTAACTAGTCTAGTCATAGAGTACTTTTAAGTGCTCCATGCCTGTACTGCTTGGGGGATGCTCCAGGGCATGTGGAACTGTTTCTGGTTAAGAAACAGCTCTGTGCAATGCAGATGCACCATCTGGGATGTCCCCCTGCCTTGACTACTATGTGAAGTAGGAAAAGGCCCTAAACACAGATTTGGCACTTTGCAAAGAACTGATATGACGACTCTGTACTCCATGAAGTCTAAAATAAACACAAGGAAGCAACAGAAAAGTGTGTTTGCGTTTATACATGTATGTATGTGGAGCAATGAGTTGAAGTAAAAAAAAAAAAAAGAGGAATATATGGTTATTTCAGTTGCAATAGGGAGTTTAGGCTAGTTTTATTAGCCTGATTTTATTCATTCATTCATTTTTGGTGTGGGGGGTGGTAGCAGGTTGTTAGATGGTGGTGCTCTCAAACTCTCCGGTTGCTTTGACTAACAATCCTGAGTCATTTTCGAAGCCAATTTGGGAATTTTGTATTTCAGTTTTGGTCAGATTATGAAAAACCTCCTTTTCATACTACAGCTTCCATTATGTTTAGGCAAAGTTGTCAGTGGTTGGTGTTTGTTTGTTTTCCCCAAGGAATTTTTGAAATTTTGGTTTGCATATAATGTGCCCTCCCCACTCCCCCCCCCCAAAAAAGAAGAAAATTTGCATCTACTATAAAGAATAGATATGAACTTAAATATGGAATTATTCCCCTCTTTGAAAACCTAGACAGCTGCTGCCAATGTGCATGGATGGATCTGAACAAGAAGAACAAGGTTCTCATTAAAACAGCTTCTTATCCCTGAAAGCCTGGCAATGGACCAAGCAAAGAAAGCCAACAACACAAGACAGATGATAGGATATGTAGTGTATCCTCTCCACATTTTTAACCCATGAAACAGATACACAAATGCATTCACTCTTCAAAACTCATGAGTTTAAAACTTGCAAATTTTTCATGCTCACAACTTGCAAATCGATCGTATCTCTCTTTGTTTGCAAACTGCAAATAATGAGAGATACCATAGCAACTAATTGATTCACTAGTTAGCATCCTGCATGCTGCTTTCCCAGGGGTAATTCAGCCAGGAAGAGCAGAACTTACCTGGAATCCCGTTCTCTCATACTGTTTTTGCATTTTCCAAAGCAGGTGATGCATGGAAGCTTCAGCTCTTTCTCCATTGGACCTTATTCTGGATTATATCCCAGAATGGGGAACTGACATCCGCATGCTGGTGTAGTCTATAGCAATCCAGGAATAAGGCCCAGTGTAGAAAGGGCATTTGCACAATAAATAAATAAATAAGTAAGTAAATAAGGATCACATTCATTTAGATATCTATTTGAACATCTGAAAATTAGTTTTGTCACAGATCTGTTAAATCAAATGTTTGGACTCTTCCGTTTGCATTTGAACATTTTCATGTAGTTTTTGCAAGTTTTTTTCTCCCTTGAGACCCCCTGTTTGCAACCAAAATATGGTGAAATGTGAATTTCAAATAGAAATGTTCGTATTTGCACATGGGAAGCTTTTTGTTTTGATCAAATTTTTGGACATTCAAACATCCAGATTTTCAGTTCGATACAAACACTGCAAATTTGAAATCTTTGATCGAATTTGCGAATGCACATGCCATTTTGCACGTCTGTACTTATGAATTCTGAGAGAGTGTTTTTCCTTACTCAGAGTACAATAAGAAATAGCATCTACCAAGTTAGTCCAAAGGCTTCCTAAAGACAGTCCTTTACTCCCATGTGGAACTCCCAGGCTTCTTAGTTGCACCATAACAGAATGTGTTAGACTACTAGACTAAACTGCACAGCTTAACAAACAAAATTGGAAAGACAAAATTCCCAAATAAAAAATTGCCATACTAACAAAACCTGGGCAGACAGTGCTGCTCTCTGTAGCAGAGACCAAATTATATTGTTCGTAAGAAACAGTGGCATGTAATTCAGGTTTCTGTGGAGCTGAAAAGCTCACCCACTCCAAACAGATTTAATAGGGCTGTATCTTTTCAGGCATAGTATTGAGTGTTTTATAGGTGAGACCGTGTAAATCCTGGCTGTGAAAGTGCTGCTTGTTCAAAAATAACATGCTGTTAAATTTCCCCTTCTTCTGTTCTGATTTCCTAGGCTAACAGCGGGAGTTCAGAATTGCAAGAGATCATGAGAAGACGACAAGAGAAACTCAGTGCAACCGCTACTGACTCCGGTGTAGAATCTTTTGATGAAAGCAGTGGACACTGAATGTCTTTTCTATTCCCCTCCCCCACCCCACCTTCTTTTTTGGCTAAAAAGAAATAGAGCAGAGGGGAGAGATCCATTATTCTTCGCATTGTACCATCATGCTTTGTTTTAGGAAGCCATGAAGGGGAAACGTCTGCTTGATGATTTCTTATTTATTCAGATACAACTTGATGCCATAGAGAAAGCATGCGACTGGGAGGTAAGGGGGGGGAGGGAGATAAGTTCACCCCTCCCTCAGTTTAAACATATATTCAAAGGGTATTTCTCTGGGGGTTCATGCTGAACGTTCCCAAGGTGATCATGGTGGAAATGACTACTGCACAATTCAGGTCTTTCCTCCCACCCTTTCTCTCTTTTAACAGGTCAGCAAGTGACGTAGCTACTTTTGAATCACTTGTAGACCCTTTGCCAGCAAATAAAATTTGTTGAAATCGTTGGTCCCAAGTGAATCACAAAAGCAGAGTGGCCCGGACATAGTGCACCTCTGCTAAGCTCCATTGATTTCAGCGGCCCTGTTAAGAACGTTGGCAGCTCTTTGCCCCAAAAGTCATTGGCACGTAAAAAAAATGTCACCGTGGCAAAACATCCTCTCTTCATTCATTCCATCTGTGGTCTAGTGCATGGCCTCTTTTTCTTATATCCTGTATTCCGCGCCAGGGTATCTGGATTTGTGTGAGAAGTTCTTACTTTAGATGCCAACAAGTGGACTTTATTTTTTTGATATCTGTGGTAGCCCTACTTTTCCACACATGGACTATAATTCTCCTGAGAACTTCACAAGATAGTTTCTTAACAAAAATGTAGATAGCAAACTAATTTATTCTGAGTTTCAATTTTATTGCTGTTCCAGTGGAAATAACTGCAAATGGAATGAAGGCACAAATAAAGGAGACAATAGCACAAAACTCGGTTTTTAAAAGGTGGGGGCAACCTGGGCTTTTTAAAAATAATAATAATAATAATAATAACCACATGGTGGTTCACAGTATTCTTATAAGAGTATTCCTTTAACTTAACTGTCAAGAAGAAAGGGAAAGCATGTATTTGTATGGGCAAAAATGGGGGAAATAATAATAAATATGTAGAGAAACAATAATAAAAAGAGTGAAGAGTCAATTGCCAACTGAAATCTTTTAAAATGGACCCGATGCAAGGACCATAATGCTTTTTTGGAACCATGATGAGTTTTTAGCTCCAACCCTGCACAATGTTCTTTTCCATCACATGTTTATAAAGGAATCAAAAACAATCATCATTTGGGCATGTTTTAGGTTGCATCCAGACACAGCCCATTGTATCCAGTTTGCCAGAGGTGGTCATGGTGATCCCGATACAGTCCCTGAACGAAGACCATATTTGCTGGGTTATCATTATTCCAGTAAAATTAACTATAATATCCTGTTATTCCGTAATTGCAGCTCTGTCTGGATTACTGCGGAAGAAGGATAGTGAGAGTCTGTAGTGAGCCATTGCTACTCAGAAATACTTTACGTGATACTATTGGTCACCACAACGGTGCGATGAGAGTCGGGTCACAGGGAAGGAAAATTTTGCAGCTGTAACATTACTTTGCTGCTGAAACAGGTGCTAAAATGCAGAGCACTGAGTCTAGACAAGGTGTGACAATTCCAGATGTGCTTTATACCAGTAAATCAATAAACTGTGGAATAATAAGTGATGTTTGGAAGCAGTCTGGGCATGTCCATGTGCCTCTTTGAGCCAGTTTGGTCTAGTGGTTAAGATAGCTGGACTCTTATCTGGGAATACCAGGTCTGATTGTGTCCTTCCCCATGAAACCAGCTGGGTGACCTTGGGCTAGTCACAGCTCTCTTCTGAGCTCTCACAGCCCCACCTACCTCACACAGTGTTCTTTTGTATGGAGAAGAACATACAAAGTCTTTTCCACATGACTCAGCTGAAAGTTTGCACCAAACACAATGTGATGTATGTAAAAAAGAGTTTCATTTACACGTTATGATATAGAGAGACTAGGGGCATGTACTAATCGTCATCACATTTGAAATTTGTACAAATTAGTTCAAATTCAGACATTTGAATTCAAGTTGAATGTTGGTACATTTGAAGATTGATACCCAAATGTGAATTGGATCCTTCTGTACAACTGTGCAATGGTTCATTACATTTCTGAACCTGGGGAGTCAGGAAAGTGGCTGCCCAGTCACATCATCAGCAGAAGAAAAACGGATTCGAAGTGGATTCAGAGTGGATTTGCCACAGGGATTTGAATAGCATTTGAAGAACACTTGTATTGAATTCAAATCCTATCACATTCAAAGGGGCTTTATTCCAGCGCATGTGAATTTCCTTGCATTTGATTCAATTTGAACACCAAAAAAACCTGTGTCCAACCCTAAGAGAACCAGAAATCAGCAAAAAAAATCTGAAAAAAATCTACAATATAGTTTGGGGGATTGATGACCCAATTTTAGAATATTGGGATAGTCACATATTATACATACTAGTCCAACTCTGATTCTCTGAAGAATATTAAAGAGGAAGAATTTAGCCTTGTATTCCCCCATAATATGCCAGCTTCTCATCTCCATTTTTCCATCCACCATGCATTATTAAATGATGGTCCTTGACTTGCTTTCTGGAATTGCATTGTTCTCATGAAATCCTAGACCATATGCTATATGGTCATTTGAATTTGGAAGGGGTTCTCAGCTCCAGCGTGGAGACTTTCCTGTGCTCAGAACATTAGAATTCAGTTGAAACCTGAATTCATTGTCATGTGCAACACAGCACATTTCCCAAATAAGGCTTCAAGTTTGGCCTAGTAGTTAGAGAGCCAGACTCTTATCTGGGAATACTGGGTTTGATTCCGCACTCCTCCATGAAGCCAGCTGGGTGATCCTGGGCTAGTCACAGCTCTCTTCTGAGCTCTCCTAGCCCCACCTACCTCACAATGTGTTCTGTTGGGAGAAGAACAAAAAGCTTTGTCAGCCACTTTGAGTCCCCTTAAATGAGTGAGAAAAGTGGGGTAGAACAGCCAGCTCTTCTTCCTGATTAGAGTACATTTATCTGGATTTCCACTGACAGTAGATTTTCTGTGAGGGCAAGACCAACATTGATTGGCAATTAAAACCTTGCTTTTGGACATTCATGCTATGAATGATTTTGCACTGGCTGATGTACTGAACCAGCAAACTCACTAAGAGTCTCTCTTCCAGTTGAGCCAGTTTGGTCTAGTGGTTAGGGAGCCGGACTCTTATCTGGGAATACCGGGTTTGATTCTGCCCTCCCCCATGAAGCCAGCTGGGTGACCTTTGGCTAGCCACAGCTCTCTTTCTGATCTATTACAGCCCCACCTACCTCACAGGGTGTTCTGTTGTGGGGAGAAGAACAGCTGCTTTGAGTTCCCTTAAATGGGTGTGAAAAGCTGGGCAGAAAAGCCAACTCTTCTTCTTCCACATGCTGGTGTGATTTAAGGGAAACCCTGCACCAGTATGCAGAAGGAAGGGTCCTGCTATGCTTTCTGGTCCAGTATCCTGGCCATTGCAGAATTGCCTTATGTTTGCAACATAGGTCCCTTCTGCACATACCTGCTAAGAACACATCATCTGTGCAGCAGTAGTGTAGTTCCAGATTAGAAATGTGGTCTACATCCATGCTAGCACTCTTTAGCACACATTTGGTATTCTAAAGCCCTCTGATTCTAATACAGATTAACTGTGGCAAAAGCAGAAAGGATCCTGGTCTGTTGCATACATGCATGAAATACACTTTTGCATTCTGGCTCTGCAACCTGATCCTTGGCTCTGGGAAACCTTAGGGGAGGCAGCTTATGGCTACCTTGATCTTGGCTGCAGTCCTGAGAACCACAGCAATACTTGGTTACAACCCAAGGGCTGCAATGATACTTGTTACCAGTAGTTACTGGTATGATCACCGGGTGTTACGAAAGTAAATCCCTTATAAGCCACCGACATGCTCTAAGACAGGCATGTCAAACAGGCATGCTCTAAGACAGGCATGCGGCCCGCGGGGCATTTTAATACGGCCCGTGGCCGCCCGCCGACGCCGCCGACGCTGCGGCCCGCCTGCCGCTGCGGCCCGCCTGCCGTCGCAGGCCGCGCGACGCCGCCACCTGGATCGCGACGGGCCGCCCGCGGTGGGCCGCCACCCGCCGCCGCCGCCGCCGCCACGGCCCACCTGCTGCTGCAGCCCGCCTGCCATCACGGGCCGTGTGCCGCCGCCTGCCACCGCACGCCGCCCTCCTTGGGCTGGAAGGAGGCGAGGCGAGGCGAGCGCGTGGGCGCCGCCATGGACAGCTAGACCCTCCCTAGCCACGCCCCGGCCACGCCCCAACCCTCCTCTTTGCCCTAGCCATGCCCCCGGCCACTCCCCCGGCCCCTCCTCTGTGCCCCGGTCACGCCCCCCCCCACCGCGCCCCCAGCCACGCCCCCTGGCCCCCACTTTTTTTTTTTTTTTTTTGAATCCGGCCCTCGGCCGGATTGAGTTTGACACCTCTGCTCTAAGAGATCACCATGTGCTCCTATGGTGGGTTATAGACAGAGAGCACAGGAGAAAAGAAGTTAGGAGGGAGACAAGATGAGCTGGAAAGAGACAGCTTTATTTCTGCGCAGAGCTTTAAATAGCCTGCCACAGGAGGGCGTGGAGGAAAATGATGTAAAACCACAATCCAGAGACAGGATAGGTCAAACCACATCAGCTGAGCAGGTCAGAAGTCCTTCTGATGTCACATCCTGTGGTAGGCAGGAAAAGGAGGGTTGTTTTCTGCGCGCAACATGTGGCCAGACTCCATTAAGCCCCCAGGCTAAGAGTCCAGCCCCTGCTGGTGTAGAGTGTGTACTGCAAGCTTATGGAAGCAGGGAGATTCCTTTTACCCTGAGGCTTGAGAAGCTGGTGGAAAAACCTGGGCAAACTTGCAATTGCTACAATACACAAAACCAAGACTTCTAATTGCACACATCTCTTTCTCCCAAATCCTATCTCCACTGAAGTCACACAGCTGGTGGGATTGAGCCAGAAGGGCTCCCTGCTAGTGAGATGAGAAGACCTGTGTAGAATCAGATATGGAGATCCAATGTGGTTTGGCTAACACAGCGATCGTTGTGCTAGATGTTTTTGCACAGATATTACTGGCAGTAGGACAGGCTGCCAAAATGCCGATTGAAAAAAATGGGGAAATGTAGAGAAACAGAATAAGTTCATTCAGGACAACAGAACAACTCTGTGAGTTATTCAACATGTGACAACATACTTAGCATTCTAATGGCAGCCAGAAATCAAATGCCATTTTCCAGCTGACCTTTGACTATTCTGAAAGGAAGCATTTTGGGAAAGTAAGATATTTTTCTGCTAAAAGTTTGTTTGTTTGTTTTTTAAATGCAGTCCAAAGGGAACTTTTGAATACTTGTTCAGTTTATTCCTTGTTCTTATCACTACCATCCTGGTCACATTTTCACTTTAAACTTCTTCAGTACATCTTTAGATCTGACTCCTTACACCTGGATAGAAATGAAAAGGTGTGAGCAAGCAGACCTGAGAATGGGCTGAAGAAGGTTTCAAGTAAAGGTGTGACCACAGCCTAAGTTAGGGCAGCTTAGTGAAACATCTGTTCTATTGCAATTCCTTCCTTCCTTCCTTCCTTCCTTCCTTCCTTCCTTCCTTCCTTCCTTCCTTCCTTCCTTCCTTCCTTCCTTCCTTCCTTGTCTGAAGTGGACCAGTAGTCAATCCGAGTTGTAAGATACATCTAGGACTTCAGAGTACTCCAGACCCTGCCAGCTGGTCAACTTGTAGCCCTCCCAATGTCCCTAAACTACTTCTTCCAGCCTACTGAATCCACCAGTCATGCAAAACAAGTAAATTCCTCCAGTGCAGACACTTCAAAGTTATGGCCACAATAAAAAGCCAGGGGAAAAACTGTAATAGGAATTATATGTAATGCAAGAATGATCCATAGCAAAAGGGAGAACAAAAGTGTAGATATCTCCAGTCTGGGAGATGATAAAACCTGCTATATGCAAGTTGCTGTGAAGATATTTCATCACTCAGTGCTATAACTTTTAGAGTTCCTTTGTCTCTTTTGATATGCCAGTACTTTCAATTAAAAAAATTAATCCTCTTATGAGCACCTTAATGCATTTTTACCACTGGGCCTTCCTCAGCTCACTCAGCCACAACCCCAAAGTCAGAGTTGCCTTGAGCATTGCTTTGATGCCATTTCTCAGTCAAAAGCTCCAACAGCAACTATGCAGTCAATTAAAACACATGTACTGTACTCCCATGTCCTGCCTTGGCCAGTGGTGGTTCTATATACTTCCGTACACCACAAGTTGTGCAATCTATAGTTCAGGTGTCCTCCGCAGTCAAGAGGAACTGACTATAAACTCACTCTGTAATGACACAAAAATGGGGAAGGAAAAATACCTGAAGGCCTACTTAAGGTAAAAAAGCAACAATGCTTCCTTAGCCATTCAACTTAGCAATCATCTTTATGAGCCAATGTTAAAGATCCTCATAGTGGATGTTGTTGTGATGTCGCATTATCGATCATTGTGATGTTGCATTATCCGATAGGGACTGCACACTTACCTTAATGCTGGTAAGAGGACACTCACTGCGCAGTATAAACAAAATCCAACATTTCCCTCAGTGTGATACCTCGATAGGGACTGCGCATTCCGCTGCGCAGTATAAACGTGGCTGGAGGCAGCCTAGGTCTCTAAACCCAAATAACCTGAACTAGAACGATGGTTGGATAGCCCTACAAATGTCACTGAATCCATCATCCTTTGTCACTGGCTATCCTGCCTGAGGATGATGGGACAGCCAAGTGTTAGCCATATTAAGCTTTGAGTCTACATGAACTTCGTTTTCATTCAGTGGCTCTTACTTGTGTGTACAGATCCACAAGGTTTGCGCGGTAAATCTCCAAAATGATCAAACCAAGGGCATTGAATCAGTTCAGATGCTTCTAAGAAGAATGTGCCAGTGTCTCCACTGTGCTGGCCCCTCTACCAGATAGGGCTGTCATTGTGGCCTCAGCAGCCCCAGAGAGTAGCTTGACAACTTTACAGCCATCCCTGAGGCTGCTGTGCTCAAGTCTCAGTATCTGGGCTCAACGCTGTGCAGACAGAGCAGACCCACATGGCCCTTTTTGCTGGGGGGAGGGCCTGGCATTGAGCATGACAAGTGACTCCAGTGCAGGGTTTTTTGCACATTGAACTGTATGGCTGTCCCTCCATGTGCCCTCATGTCTCTTTGGTGTGGGCTGCTGTGGAGTCCCCCAAGGTGCTCTGAATAGGGATGTGCATGAATGTTCTAAACATTCAAAATTCGGTCGGATTCGATTGAATGTGGACATTCGAATTCGAATAGAATGTCTTCACATTCGGATTTAAACATTCAAATAATTTGAAACATTCTCATACGTATCTGTATGCATTTGCGCTGATAGTACAGGATGAAAACTGGGTGCATACAGGGTAAAAAGGGATGTGTACGAAATGCGTACAGATATGTATAACACATACGAATGTTGTCAACATTCATATCTTCAAATATGAATGTTGTTGACCTTCGTATCTTCAGATTTAAATCTAACATTCAAACGAATAGATTCAAATGTATTTGATTCTAATCAGATTTTTTTGCATTCAGATTCTAAACAGCTGAATCAAATCGAATGTTTGGATATCTGATTTGATTTGAATTCGAATGCAAACCCCCCCCCCCCCCCGCCGCCAATCTGTGTGCATCTCACACCATTTGAACACCATGTGGAGACATGGGCTTAAACCTCAATGCACAGCTTACAAGGAGAGAAGAATTCCTTGTAAGGGCTGGTCATCTGAGGGCTTTTCACACTAAGCCAGAACAGCTGTAGTGCACTTAGGCTAGGGCACTCAGGGACTCTTTCCCCATTCACATGGAGGCAGGAAAGGAACACATCTACACGCATTCCTACCTGCGTACGTGTGAAAGGAGAACGTGACCTGGACTGTCCTAGCCTGAAAAGGCCAGCCCAGAGGTGGGATGCCCCTCCCAGGCCTGTCTGCCATTGGGTGACCAAAGACTCAGGGGCGAGCAGTCTTGGCAGGGCCCTTCCCTGGGTTCCTCCCCATTGTAGGGGACCAGATTGGATCCCCTATAGCTGGCAGGACACCCCCCCCCCCAGGGACCCCCACCCCCCTGGCCTGGGAATGCGCGTGCACATGCAGCACCTACCTCGTGGCTGTCCGAGTCCAAGTGACCCGGCTCAGCCGGCATCAGTCTGTGTGTGCGTGCGGCGTGGCCTCTGATTGGCCAGCCTGACCATGGCAGATCGCACCCCAGGCCCTGCAAGGTGAGTGATTTGTGTGGGCCTGCCAGCTGTTGGGGCAGTTTCAGCCCAATCATAGCAGGGAGGGCATGACCTGCAGCTGTCAGGGAGGGAGGCGTGTGAATGCTTCCCCCCCGGATCACTGGGGACGTCCGGAACGCACTGAGACGTGAGTAGAACACAATTAAGTGCTCTCCACATGGAATGCGTGGAGGCACTCTGGGATGGGCTGAGGCATTTCCAAAGAGAACCACAGGCCCAGAGGAGCGAATGTTCCATCTTGGCATGTCCTCCACGCATTCCAAAAAGCCTAATGCAAAAAGGTCTCTGGTCTTTGAGAGCTCACTCTCAATACTAGGCTTGTAAGTCAAGGCATTTCAGAAATCTACTCATTCTGGAAAGACAGATTGGCTTGGCTGGAAGTGCCCATTATGCGTAGGCAGGGTGTAGGTGGTGTTTTCTCACGGCTGAGCATGTGGGTTTGGTTCTTCAGGTTGCTTCCAAGATAAGAGCACTGATTTTGGGCTGACTGCCACTTTGTCTTGTATTGGATAAAAGCAGCAGATGCTTAGACAAAAGCTGTTTCACGCTATTCTGCAGAAACTTGCATTCTATAAACATGCTGAAAGGTTGCTGTAGTTCTTAATGCACGAGAAGTGACTGCAGTGTTAAGGTTATGTCTGTAGTCCTCATATGCTCCCCATGCGAAAGTGCACATGGAGAGATGTAGGCCTGGATTCTGTGCTCACTCTATGAAGCTTCGAGCAGCTGAACCTTTTCTTCACCTAGTCCATCAGGTGGGATGATAATGCATGATGGACCAACCAGCAAGGATGGAAGTCTGTTTAAGCCTCTCTTCCCCAAAGCAGAGGCCTTTTGGCACAAGGGCCTCCAAAATGCGTGCAGGATGCCCTGGGATAGAGCATTTGCTCTGCCAGGCCATTATGGGGTAGAGCATGAAATCATGGTCTACACCCGGCACATGATGTTCTTGGCCATTTCACAGCTGTTTGGGAGGGAGTGCATTTAATGCTCCCTCCCTGACAGCTGCAGGCCCTGCCTCTGGCTGCCTCCATTGGACAGGCCTGTCACGTTCCTTCCCCAGTTCCCGTGGGCTCTAGGGGATCGGCTCGGGTCCCCTAGAGCCCACAGAAGCACCCCCGGGCACCCTCACCAGGCACAGGCCTACGTGGGAATGTGTGTGTGTGCAAGGCACTTACCTCATGCTTGCCAGGTTCCGAAGTGGACGGCTCTGATTGGCTAGTAGCTAGCCAATCAGAGCCAGTGGCGTGTGCAAACGTTCAATGCCACCAGCCACTTCAGAACCTGGAGAGCATAAGCTAAGGGCCTTGCACACAAGCGTGTCCCTGGTAGGCCTGTGCCCGGGGGGGGGGCAGGTGCCCAGGGGGGTTCCTGCAGGCTCTAGGGGACCTGATCTGACCCCCTAGAGCCCATGGGAATCCAAGGAAGGGAGCAGACCTGGTTTGAATTCGGCCCAATGGAGGCAGGCCTGGGAGGGGTGTCTGGCCCCTGCACCAAACTTTTTGGGCTAGGACATGTGGGGACGGGTTCCCCTTCCACATGTAGGCAGGTAGGAACATGTGCCCACACGTTCCTTACCTGCCTAGGTGTGAATGGGGAATCCGTCACCACATGTCCTAGCCTTACTGCACTACAGCTGTTTGGCTGTAGTGCGAAATGGCCTCTGGAACAGTTGCTTTTGTGCCTGTAAATTTGATGCCTGGAAGAACAGTGGCAGAGATGGTGTATATATGAAGCAGAAATGGCATCATTTCTTGGTGTCAGCCATGGAGGAGCTTCTGGCAAGAAGCTGAGAGGAGCTATTTCACCCATTATCCATCTCTGCCACTGAATGCAAGTGTGGAGGTGGGCAACATAATATATTTGCTGATTGAAAGAAGTCAAAAAGGGACAACTTTAATCTTTTGTTACCCATACATTTTCTTGCATTTCAGAGGTCCTTTGAGGAAGATGCCATCCGTGGGAACCCTTTATCTGTGATGCTGTTGCCTCACTGTATAGCAGGTACAGTGGTGTGAGGGATCATGTCAGATCTCTGACCAAACTACTTTGTGTTGTGAGAACTTTGTTCTCCCTAGGAGCAGGTGTCTCCAGGCAGCCAAGTTCATCATGCTCTCCACATGTGAATGGAGATAAGAAGAGGTGTGACAATCATTAAGGTGGAAGATCTCAAATAGGAGTTTTCTGGATGTTCCTGAACAACCCTCAGGCCGCATCCCCATTACAACCTTATTTTGATTTCAAACTGTTTTCAATCCTGGCAGACCCCATGTCAGTTTGGCTTAGCACACTTTCCGCGGGTTACATCGCCCCAAAACATTGTAAATGTTAATCCTCATTTCAACAGGTCTCACTCCAGTTCGTGCGCTTGAAACGTTTTACATTTTTTACTGTGGGGACCGTACCGTTTTAAGGGATGAGAATCCGTGTTTAGGGTTTCCCTCCCCCAATAGCTTGCTTCCAAAGATAGTGATTTAATTGAAAAAATCCACCCCTCAAAACAGCCACTATAAAAATCCACTCCTTAAAGCTACACTGTAGCAATCTGGCCACTTCACACCTTATAACAATGTTGCACATTTGTGCAATTCTGAAAATTCTGACCTCTAGAAAGGGAAAGGAAAGCAGCTGGTTCTGTTTTAAAGGCTGTGGCTGTGAAGGGGGCTTGAGTTGCTGCTGCTGCTGCTGCTGCTGCTGCTCTGTGCCCTGAGAAATGGGGAGAGGAGGGGAAAGGGAAAGAATTGCTGGCTGCCCATGCCGTTTTTATCCATCCAGGCAAGCGGCAGCCACCCAGGCAGGCTCCCTGAAGGGGTCCCTTATGGGTGGTGCGTTCATGCCAGGAGGAAGAGGGCAGGGCAGCCCCGAAAAGCATTTTTTTTAAAGTAGCCACTTGAGCCCCCCTTGAGTCACGTACGCCACATATGATCCTGAGAATCTGGATTGAACGCGATTAAGATGAAAGTAATGGGAACAGGCAAATTCGTGTTTGCATCTGGTTCTATTATTTCGGTTTAAGGAAACTGGATTAAGCTTATAATGGGGATGCGCCCTCACCATTTCAGTCCTATTGCGCAGGCATGGAATACTGGTAGTTGTTGTTCAGGATCTTCTGGAGAACCACATATTGAAAGTACTTCTTTAGGGTAACTAATTTTGACTTCCAAGGGTGCATGCTGTGATTTGTTAAGTCTTGGAAACCAGGGAGTGCTGGAAGTGCCACCGTACTTTGTAGATATTAGACAAGCATCTGTTTCAATTATTATTATTTTGAAGCAAAATGGGTTCCACAGTTCTGGAAGAGTTGGCAGATGGGGACAATGCAATTTTCTTAAAAATTCTTTGTTCTGAGGCCATTTGTCTTACTGCACTTAAAATATGTATTTAAATATTTGATTGTGACCTTTTAGCTCCATTGTCTGTTTTCTTCTCAATGCTGTTGTTATTCTTTGATTACATTCTGATAGTTGGAGCTCCCAGTGGGTCACCTGAGAAGAAATGTTTTTGCAGGTTTCTATGGTAGGACCTTTTCAAATGTAGAACCTTTTCAAAATTAACTTCCCTACAGTGTTGCTGGTTCTGTCCCAAACCTACCTGAAACGTGCCCTTCAACAAGGTAGATACTTTGCCTCAGAAATTGCCATGGGTGGCTGGCTGTTGCCATGATGACTGGACAATGCAGTGCATGACTGTGGAGTCAGTTGCCCCAACCTCCACGCAGCCTTCACCCAGAGGTAGGTGCAAAGGCTGCATCTGGGCCTGTACTAGAACCACTGTCAGTGCTCCTAGTATTTTTGTGAGACAGTTTTTATGGCTCCACAGCTACTGAACATGGGGATGGCCACACACTGGGAGCTGCTCCAAGACAGAAGCAGCTCCACAGTGTGTGGATGCTCCATGGCAGGGCAACCCTGGCTGTCCCCATGGGTCAAGCATGAAAAGGCCTATATATTCAGATGAATACAGGGGTGCACAGAAAGTGCCAGCTGAGAAGAGAACTTTGGCCCAGACAGCCTCCACATTACCATTCATCCCTCATGGAAGCACCTTGTGTGTCAAGCTTTTGTGAAGGAGACCTTTGAAGATGTGATGAGAGAGAAGCTCAGCCTAATGTTTACAGAGTGATGTTGATTGCTTATGAGAACCTAAGAAATGTCCTGCTGTATCAGACCAGTGGCCCATCTAGTTCAGTAGCCTGTTCTCACTGTGTTCGTGCAAGCCCATGAGTAAGGCATGAGTACAACTTGTCCTGCTCACAGTTTCACAGCTGCTGGCTTTTAGAGGTACATTGCCTGCTACCTCACAGTCATATAGCCATCACATGTGGGCCAGTCCATAGAGCCCAGGCCTATCGGTGGCCTGTTTGCTACTGATTACGAGCCGTGTGGAGACGTATCTCCCACTTCTGGCCTTTACTTATTTCCATTAGTGACATAATGCTCCCATCCCCCAATGATGTAGGCACCCTTCACCCCACCCCACCCCACCCCTCACCTCTTAACACTCCATAGCAATTGGGAAAAGATGATTAAAAAGAGGAGGCACACATATAATAGGAAATCTGAAGAGGGTTTTCTTTCTTTTTTGGCACAAACATTTTAGAGGAGGAAAAATTCCAGCTGTTTTTGATCATTTTCTGATGGCAGTGCCTTTGTTACAGCATATGTATCACTTTCTGAGCAGACCAACATTATGCTCCTAAATGTTATGCCCTTTACAGTGACCCTCCCTTGACCCCTGCCCACAAACTCTGCATACGTCCTAAGTTTAAAAATAGAAAAAAAAAGTTTCAATGATTCTTGCATTGTGAAGGTTTGCATGTGTCTGCCAATAATGGACCAGCTTAAATATCAACTGGGAGATCTCCTGCTGGAAGCAGAATGAGGTGTGCAAAACAGGCTGACTCATATGGTTCCTTTCGGTTCTGTAAGGACCAACAATAGAGGTGAAGTCTAATCCAAAGGACTACCCAGAGCCATCCATTTAAATATGTTCCTGAAGTCTATAGAGGCCCTATAACCTTGCTTGAGAGGAGTGTAGAGGGAAAGAACAATCTGGAAAGACCCTCCATCAGCTCCCAATGGTGGCTTCTCCTTCCCTTAATGGCCACCAGAAGAGCTCCCTCACCTGAGGCACAGGAGGAGGAAGGATCAAGTTGAGAATATCCTCCAACAGGTCCTGACAGTGGGCCAACCTTACGCAGAATGAATGTGGAATATCTGTAGTTTCTTTGTTATGTAAACAAATGGAAAGAATAAACAAAACAGCATTTTGCCTTGTGGACAACAGGTATACTGATTGTTCAGCTCACTATGAGCATGTATGATGACAACATATCTGTCATGCCAATGCTAGAGCACTGCTCCTCTACTTCTTCCCATCAGCTCCTTTCCTGGACAAGTTTTGTTGTCATGAAGAAGAAGAGTTAGCTTTTTATACCCCACTTTTCTCATCCATTTAAGGAGACTCAAAGCGGCTGGCAAAACTTTCTATTCTCCCCACAGTAGAACACCCAGTGAGGTGGGTGGGGCTGTGAGAGCTCAGAAGGAGAGCTGTGACTAGCCCAAGGTCACCCAGCTGGTTTCATGGGGGAGTATGGAATCAGACCTCGTATTCCCAGATAAGAGACCAGCTCCCTAACCACTAGACCAAACTGGCATTTCTGAGCCTGTTTGCACTCCATTAGTGGTATGGTAGGAGTGTGGTGATGGCCATTCACACTACATGAACTAGCCCCATAGCTGGCCGGCAGTGCTTTTAGAGGACGAGTTGATTTTTATATCCTGCTTCCCCCCCCCCCCATTTAAGGGGACTCAAAGCAGCTGACAAACCTTCTGTTCTCCTCACAACAGACACTCTGAGAGGTAGGTGGGCCTGCAAGGGACTGGGACTGGCCCAACGTTACCCAGCTGGCTTCATGTAGGAACCAGGAGACTAGCACATAAAAATCTGACACTCTAACCACAAGTCCGAACCGGCCAGTGCAAATGGCCGGTCCAGATTGCCAAGGCAATTTCCAAACCACTATCCCAGTGAACAGTTGGATGTTGCCATGGTGATCCAGCAGCTGCACATGACTGCACAGCTGCAGTCATACCCCTCACCATGCTGTGCTGAAGGTGCAGAATCTGCCATCCAGGAGTAGTCCAGTCTCTCCAGGTCAGTTTGTGGACTACTTCTCAGGAGTCCACAGCTAGATCGCTCCACGTAGAGCTGAGGCACCTCCAGGTAAGTTGTGGCAGTGGCAGCCAGAGTGATCCAGCACGTGGCCTGGATTGCTCCCCAACCTAAATGCAAAAAGTCCCCCAATTCTAATTAGCTATGCTAAGAGGGCCCTTCTAGCAGGTGTACTGACAGCACTGAATTCCGTATCTCCAGGCACCTCCTTGTAGTTAGCTTATAGTTCCCCAGCCACTGCCATGGATGAATAGGGAAACCAAACTCCGAACTCCTGTCCATACTCTACATGTTGGCCCTCCAGTACCCTGCCTCAAACAACCCACAGCCAGCTCTCGTCTAGCTACAAAGCTGACAGCTGAAAAGCTTCAGCTATGCCATTAGCTAAGCTGAAATCGTGTGTTCACAGCACCTTGCCTAGCTTTCAAGCCCTGACGGTTATGTAAAGATTCTTTGGCTTTTCCACCTGGCTTTCGACCTGAAGATTTGTTCCATGTATGCCACAAGGCTGCCATAACCTACCAATTCGGTTCCACAGACCAATCCTTCTCCAAGTTATGGGCAAATCTGCACACTGCCGGTGATAGTTACCTTGGGGAGGGGTCTCTCCCAGAGTCAGCTGCCCTGGCAGCCTTGACAAGGATTTTGGCATCTCCATTGCTGTAGTTGAGGCCATGGAGCTGCTGCAGGCCCACATGTGAATGTCGTATGTTGGCTCCATGAGCAAGATGCAGCTTCAGAGCTACTTCTCATGGACTGAACTGTTTGAGCTTTAGAGAGTAACTGAAGTTCCTCTGTGCACTTTCACACTCCTTTGGCATAGGGTGCTGTGGCAGTGGGCAGGCTTTGAAGTCCCTCCAATGTGTTTTGAAGATGGTGAGAAGATGCAGTCTATAGCAATTTTGTGCAATCCTTTCCAGCTGGTGTAGCCTTGAAGTGCATGTAGATGGCTCCAGATCATTACATGAGTACCTTGCATTTCCAACCTGTCTGACTTCCAGAGCACTTAGGTTGTGTAGATTATTATCTCTCTACCCATTTTATCTCCCTAAGGACTCCGTAAGATGTGATTTTGGGATGGCTGTTCACAACTGACACATGCAACTTTGAGCAGGGATTGGAGCGTGGGCTTCTTAGTCACATTATAATCTCTCTAACCCCTATGCAGTACCGTCACTCTTGCAATGGCACCGACCTTGCTCTCTTTGTCTGACCACTGTCAGCCCAGATGTAGCAGTTCTGCTTTCGGCCTTGGCATGCGGCATTTTGCTTTCTGTGTTCTTCACAGAGATGGAAGTCGTCTCAAAGGACAGACACCACTTGAACAGCTTCCATGTCACGACGTATGACACATGAAGTTAACACGAAAAAGAAAGGAAAGAAATACAGCTAGCTAACGTTAACTTTTTCAAAAGAAACGCCCTGCCAAAAGTGGAAGATTAATACAGGATTAACTTCAACCCGAAAAAGGGGAGGGAGGGGGAGGGACTCGATTGAACGTTCTCTTCATGCCAAAATAAGACCTAGTTTCTGCAACACACATTTTCCCAGCCCATCAGCCATTCAAAGCTACACCTCTTGCATTACACTGCCCCCTTGCCTCCCCACAGCACTGGCAAGCTAATGCTTCTTTTTAACATAGATAAATACACATTAAACAAATTAAAACCAGCCAAACCTGGGTAGGAGGGGAACTGTTGGCAGCAAAGCCTGGTTACGAAATGGGCAAAAGTGATGGACCTGGCTTGAACCAGGTTCATCCCCCAGAACGTTGTGTTATCAGACTGCATGAGTTGCGTCCATCCATTATTCCACATCAGATGCAAATGACAGGATATTGTATGTCTGCATGTGTATCACACTCACTGGATGTTCATTGGTTGAACAGAGGGTAGGTGGGTGGGAAGGGAAAGAAAAGAAAAGAAAAAAATGTCTACTCTGAACTCTGACTTCTCCAGCTACTCAAAGTCCCATGAGATGTTGCCAGGAAGGTTGACCTCCAAAACCTGATCTGTAACAAGACTTTCCATTTCCTTCATTTTCTTTCCTAGCTTATAGCTTTGATTTCCAGTCAGATTGCTTTAGGAGGCATCCTTTGTTCCTCTTGACATTCTTTGTTCCTCTTGAATAGAGGCACAAAAGTTGATGAGGCCCATGTTCTTTTCCCACAATCCATAGCAGCCTCTTGCGTCAGTCCTTGCTAATGAGGTATCCTCCGATGTTCAAACCCTGTCTCTTCCTCACTAGAAATTACAAATCCAAAGCTTATTGTCACTCAGCCTGAACACTGAATATTGCACTTTCCATAACCTTTAAGCCCAACCTGCACACATTAAAAAAAAAAAAAAAGCAACAGAGGTGATTATTTTGAAAACGATAGAAAATCTCTCTGGAATGCAGTAGGTAAAAACACACTAATACATTGTTCCATTTGATGTCACTGAGCTGAATTTGGTCCAGAATTATTGACTTTTTTCTTTTAGTAAGTCCAGAAAGTATAGTCTAAACAAGACACTGCAGGTTTCTTAAGGCTATGTTTTCCCAAAGCTTCTGGACAAAAAACATCTTTAATTTGTCCATGTGTACTGCAAAGCAGCTGTCCTGCATGGCAAACCAGAAAGTAGTTTAAAAAAACCCAGAAAATTAAAATCTGCAGCAAGGGAAGATGGATGCACTTTGTGTTCTAGCCTGTTAAAAAAAAAGGAGAGAGAGGGAGAAACATTTAAGTGCAATTCTGTAATTTTAAAAATGAACAATCAAGCTATTACTTTTCAAAGGGCTGTTCAGTAATTAAAGAATTTTCAGCTGATCCAATTGTTTGCATTGTAAACAAATTCATTCAATAGATATTATCAACTCTCCAGCATAAATGTCCTTGTGATCTTGGCGAAAAGTACTTGTAATATTTTTTTAAGGTCCCTTTTTCTGTTCCTTATTATTTTTAATCCACTTTCAATCTACTTTCAGACTGAGAGAATGCAACAGTAAATTGACTACCTGTTTTCTTTCTGAGTTACCCATTCCAAATATTGTTTTCCCGGATTAGAGGAGGCTGAGGGGAAACTGCTTATCACTTGGCTGATGTGTTCGCTACACTACAAAGGCAGATCGAAGGTGGATTAAAACATAGGTGCAGCTGGACCAAAATCTGCAACCAGCAGCAACCTGTGAATCAGCCACAAGGCTCTCATTGGAAGCCCCTTTGACCTCCCTGGACTACTGTGGGTCAAAATCAAATGTAGGAAGATCAAAGGGAAGTTTCCACATGAAGCATCCACACACCCTTGAGAACTACCTCACAAATTAGCACTACGTACAGCTCTGTTGTTTCAAACTGGCCTTCATTGATACAAACTCAGCACATTGCTTCAGCTCTTACCTGGCTTTATTCTGGATCAGTGGGTGTGGAATAATCAAACCCACTGATCTGGACTCCAGGGAGCCCATGGGTGGGATCAGCACTGTCACTTCACACCTCTGAAGGCTAGGAATGAAACTTCCTGGTCCTGAGACCCAAGGAAGTGTGTGTGTGTGTGTGCGTGTGTGTGTGTGTGTGTGTGTGTGATCTAGAAGGGAATGGGAGACTTACCTCTAAGGCAGAAAATCTAGATTTCCTATCCCTAGCAGTGACAACCCTGCTGCTACACTTCATGAAAGTGGCACAACTTAGAAGAATCAGGACCCTCACAACATTTCTGAAATGCTTTCCCAGTTCTTGCACCATCAGAGAAAGCCTAATGTTCAGCTGAACAGCAGGCTGTGGATGCTTTCACAGGAGCTGTTGATCTTGGGGGCTTTTTGTGAAGCCTGCAACATCAGACTTAAAAAACAAATGTCTCAACTCAGGATGTAGGCATGTTCTCATTTGACCAGACAGCATCTTCACTGAAGCCGGACCCATCCCTATGTTTAACATCTAGGCGCAGCCTCAGTTATGAATTTGTTTCAAAAAGCTATAAAAGCTATTTGTTTCAAAAAGCCATTCTTCTAGTCAAACTCTGGTGACAGGCAAGGGCCAAATTTGCTGGTACAAGCAGGATTTTAAATAAAGCTAAAGAACACATCTTTACTGGGAGCTTCTTGTTCTGGCCCAGGTATATGCAGTTTGGCTATTTGCCAGATGGTCTTTGTTTCTGTTAGCTATTGAACTCTGTCGGTGTTTCTAGTCTCAGCATATTGGAATAGGGATGTGCACAAATGGTTTTTTTGGCAATCGATTTGAATCGAATATTAGAAAATCCATATTCGTTCAAATAGATCTCCAAATGTGGTAGGATTCTGATATGAATGTATTCATACAAATTTGTACGAATATCCGATATGTATCCGATAAGAATGCATACATATCCACTATACATATCCTGTTAACATATCCGCTCTGAAAGCGTGAAATCCAACCTGAATGCACTTTTAATCAGCTCTCGATCCATGTCGAATGCAATCTGGATCCGTTGCAGATATGACTGGTGCAGCCGCTTTCCCATCTCCCCAGTTGTACGAAAGTCTGAACTATTCGTACGAATGTCTGAAACATTTGTATTGCATGGATGTTAATGCACAAATCTGAATCATGTCCGAGTGTCTGAATTTTGACGAATTCGTACGAATAACAAACATTATTAATATCTGTGCACATCCCTATATTGGAACTCATCTTGCTCTACCCACAGACAACCTTGTGTTTCTGGTCAGCCATCTGCCTCTTTCCATGCAACTGATCAGGGCAATGGTCAGATTTAAAGCAGCTTTTGAGCAGATTTAAAGCAGCTTTTGTGACTAATGCTCCCATTGCAAGCCAGGGGAGGGAGGGCTCCTTCACCTCAATTAGTATGTGCAGAATCCTGCGGCCATATGCTCCTGAGATCAAAATACCTGACTACAGGGGCACGGATGAAGCAATGAATGAAAGCTGAAGCATTAATATTTATGTCAGCAGCTGCTCCTGCACAAACACGGTCGAGCTCCCTGACCGCCAAGGCACTCTCTCCCAAACTTACCGCCTGACTTGGAATTACGACTTGCTGACATTCTCATATATAACGTCACTGATGCAAAACTGCTGCTTCTTCTTTTGCCACATTAATTGCACACATTGGTGAATAAAAATGTATTGTTCCTGGAGAAAGAGAACAAGAGGCAAGAAGAAGAGCCTGTTTTATGAGATGAGCCATCACAACATGCTGCCTGTCCTTTCACCATATGAAGAGCTCTCAATTTTGTCTGCATTCACATGTTGTAAAAAAGCACCTCCAAAATAGCCTAGGCTGTGGTCACACCTTCACTTTAAACCTTCTTCAGTCCATCTTCATGTCTGACAGCTCTCACCCCTTCATTTCTATCTGTTTAAATTGTGGACTTTCCATTCAGGAAAATCCAAATGGAGGGTGGAACGCCCTAGAGGAGGCTCAGGGATACTCCAGACGTGGGACTGTTTCCATGCCAATCTGCCTCTCTTGAACATTCTTTTTATTTTATTTTATTTATTTATTTGCATTTTTATCCCACCCCACACCCAAGGGCAGGTCACAACATATAAAATGAATGCACTAAAACCAATAACGTATTAAACATATTAAAGCCATGGCAGTGCCTGAATGTGGGGAGGAAAAGGTTGTTCCTTTACTTAGGCAAAGGCCAGGGAAAAGAGGTGCATTGTCACATCTTTTCTAAATGCATAGAGTGAAGGTGCCTGATGCACCTCAGAAGGGAGATTATTCCAGTCTGGGAGTCACCACTGAAAAGGCCCTATCCCAAGTGCCCACCCTTTTTGTTTCTGTGAGTGGCTAGAAAAGATGGATTAGGAATGGATGAGAACACAAGGGTCATACACTGCTGTTTCTGAAGTGCTTTTGAATGCTTATTTTGCAAGATGAAAACCCAATATTTGTTCTACTGTCAGCTACCCTAGGGCAGATACCTCCCGCACAAAATAGGCATCTTTTCCCATATTTTGCTCTTGATCAATATGGGACTATAATTTTATTAGTTCTTTGGATTTCCATAATCAGCCAACAGATTATTTTAATGTTCCCAGTTTCATAGAAGAAATATCTTATGGCAGAAAGATGTTGAATCTTTGTATTACAACAACACTTTCCAAGTCAACCATTTTCAATGTCACTTCTCCCCTTCCCCACTTTTTTCATCATAATAGTTCACTGGAGTAAATCTCGCGGAAATTTATTCCAAATTAGCAAGCAGAAAGGGTGTTATCTGAACTTTAGGCACCCCAATTTAAAAGAAGACATTGACAAACTAGAACAAGTTCAAAGGAGGACTATCAAACTGGAAACCATGTCCTACGAGGAACAATTGAAGGATCTATGAACATTTAGCCTGCAGAAGAGAAGACTGAGAGGAGACATGATCATGGTCTTCAAGTATCTGAAGGGCTGTCACAGTGCAGAGGGATTATCCCTATTCTCACTTGCACAAGATGAAAGGACTAGAAACAATGTGATGAAACTTCAAGGGAGTCAATATAGAATAAATATTAGAAAAAACTTCCTGACAATAAGTCAATAGAATAGGTTGCCACGGGAGGTAGTGAGCTCTCCTTTGCTGGAGGTCTTCAAGCAAGGGGGGACAGACACCTGTCTGCGATGATTTAGGAAATCCTGCATTGTAGGCAGTTGGACTTGATGACCCTAGAGATCCCTTCCAACTCTATAATTCTGTGATTCTATAAGTTCCAAAGAAAATGGAATATGCAAACTTTACATTAATCCAAAAGGAAGTAACATTCCACAGCTGTGATAGTATGGGACTGAGGGTGCCAGGATCTTTCCTCCAAGGCTTTTGCAATTTGGGGAAAGACAGCTAGCTTATTCAAAGTATGCATTTTGCGTAAATGCTGCATACATGCGGGGTGGTGGTGGTGGAGGATTGTTTTTGAACAAACTGTGGTTGATGTAAGGAAGATCCTGGGTACAGAATGCTATCAAGGTGTTGCCTGATGTTTGAAAAGAGATGCAAAAGGGCTTGAACTCCCACCCCATTGTGTAATTACAATTTGAATCCCACACAAAGTTATTAGACCCTGCTTCTACAGGGCTTCTGGAGGGAGGGTGTATTAATCTATTAAGGATGGTAGATGTAGCAACTCTAAATGGATTAAGGGATGGCTGAGTCAGTCTCAGTCCCTTTATTTGTATCATGGCTACGTTGATTATGACCCACCTCACAACTCAGTGGTAATGGAAGCAGCCTGAAAAGCAGAGATCTGCCAGTTTGATCTTCAGACACTCCCTGGATGGTAGGCAATGGCAAGCCACTTCTTTATCTCTGCCTAGAACTGCCTAGAGGTGGCCATGCAATTAGCTAGGAATCTACCACCATGGCTCTACGGCCCCCACCAACATCACACCAAACTGTGATGTGACTTTCTGAAATGCAGAGCATGAATTTCCCCCAAACACTCAAGGATTATCCAAATTAAGCCGTGAGGTCAGTTTTTATTTGTCTCTTCTTGCAGACTATTGATTAGTAATTGCTCAGAGACTTGGATTCAGATTTTTAACGAATTCTGCTGTCTGCCTCAGAGATCCCACTGACCTGCACCATTTCTAATTGCTCTTCCGCTTCCCCCAGAAGAGGAGACATTACTGACATGGTGTGCCTGACCAGTTAATTTTCCACCACATGCAGAAACCTGAAACCAGGTGAGCAGTGAATGCCGTGTGGTTTCAGGTTATCGGGCTGAGACAGTCACCCTGTTTCAAATAATGATTCACTTTCTGCTCCTGATGCAAAACAAGCACTGACATCTAGTGGCTGTTAACAGGAAAAAAGGTGTTTTCTGTGGTTACTTAGCCTGTAAATAATAAGGTGCATGGATGGAGATCCTTCATCAAGATGTATTTGGGACTATCCCTTCCCCGCCCCATCATCATCATCATCATCATCATCAATCCTCCTCATCATCATAAGGTAAGGGCTGCTCCAGATATTACTAGACAGCAAAATCTGTCATCCCTGACTATTGGCCCCACTCGGTTGGGGAACAAATGGTAGCAGATTCCAAACACATTTGGATGGTCTTAGGACCTTTCTGGGGCATATCTGGACCTTTCTGGGGCCTGCTGTAGTCTCCACCAGCATGTAGATCACAAGTCCCTGGTTAAGAACATAGTAGGAGCCCTGCTAATAAAGAAAAAAATTAAAAGAGATAAAGGAAAAAAATAAGAGGAGCCCTGCTGGATTGGGCCACAGCCCACCTAGTCTACCATCCAGTCTCAGACAGTGGCCCATCAGTTGTTTATGGGCATCTCAAGCAGGAGACAAAGGCAAATCTTTGACATCCTCTCTATTGCCTGCAAATGGATTTCTGAAGAATCCTGCCTGTCTCTCTAAGGCCGCGTTCCCATTATAAGCTTCATTCGGTTTCCCTAAACCGAAATAATAGAACCGGATGCAAACGCGAATTTGCCTGATCCCATTACTTTTAACTTAATCGCGTTCGATCCGGATTCTGAGGATCGTAGGTGGCTTACATGACTCAAGGGGGGACTTAAGTGGCTACTTTTTAAAAGACGCTTTTTGGGGCTGCCTTACCCTCTTCCTCCTGGCGTGAATGTGCCACCCATAATCGACCCCTTCATGGAGCCTAGCTGGGTGGCTGCCGCTTGCCTGGATGGAGGAAAAACGGCAGTGGGCAGCCAGCGATTCTTTCCCCTCCTCTCCCGATTGCCCAGGGCACACAGCAGCAGCGGCAACTAAAGCCCCCTTCGCCTGCTCACTCCACAGTCACAGCCTTAAAAACAGAACCTGCAGCTGTTTTCCTTCCCCTTTTTTAAAGGTCAGAACTTTCGCAAAATTGCCACATTGTTATCAGGTGTGAAGTGGGTAGATTGCTACAGTGTAGCGGCTGCTTTAAGGGGTGGATTTTTACAGTAAAATCACTATCTTTGGAAGCAAGCTATTGGGGGAGGGAAACCCTAAACATGCATTCTCATCCCTTAACACGGTATCGTTCCCACAGTAAAAAATGTAAAACGTTTCAAGCACACAAACCGGAGTGAGACCTGTTGAAATGAGGATTAACATTTACAATGCTTTGGGGCGATTTAACATGCGGAAAGCGTGTTAAGCCAACCGGATGTGGGAACTGCGAGGACTGAAACCGTTTTGAAACTGAAATAAGCTTATAATGGGAACGCAGCCTAAGCTGGAGGCAGTTCCTAGGCATCCATTCTAGCAGCCACTGATACACCCGCCCTCCATGAGTTTAAAATGTCCCGAGGCAATAATACATGACAAGTCACACCATATCATGAAGCACAATTCTAGACTCAGAATGCAAATCTTTTCATGAAAGTCTCACGTCAGGTAGGCAGTATTATGTCAAGACGTGGGAACTGAAGGAGGAAGGTTCTAAAGACCCATTTCAGCTTGATACAAGTAGGCAGGTCAAACCACTCACTGCAGGGACTATACCAAATAGCCTTGAATGGGGAGTACAGGATAGCACTATGATTCAGTTTCTAACAACATGGAAGCCAACTGTGGTTTATATCCAAAACAACTTGAGCAAATATCATACATTTTCATTATTCATCAAATGCTAAGCTGTGAAATGCCTTCTTCCTTTATCCTGTTGGAATAGATAAAATGATGCCCATTAGCTTCTCCTTTTTACTGATACTTTCCTGGCTCTCTGCTTTGTCCTGTTCTGGCACCACATTTCTGGTAACTCGTGCATCACATCCTGCTCCTGAGTGTGAGATGCTGGCATTTGTTTGCGATGCTCTGTAATCCTGATCCGGTTTAGTGAAGCCATACAAAGGCATGCTGTTTACTAAGTTTGTGCAGGCATTGATGTGGTGGTCCTCTGCCAATTTAATGGGGGGCTGGCCAGTTGGCAATCAGCAGGCCCTTGGAACCAACAGAGAAGTTGGCAGTCACGACCATGGAGGCGCTTTGGAAAAAAGAAAGGACGGTGTTCTCCTCCACAAACAAGTGGAAGAGAAAGATAGGGAAAAGGAAGAGCCTCTGAACAGCCCCCTACACACAAGGAGGCTCAGTATGTGTTACTGCAACAACCTGGGCAAACCAACAATGGATGAAGGGATAAAACCCTTCACAGATGGTAGCACATCAGACTACAGGCCATCAGGTGCCTTGGATTTAGAACACTCTTTAATCAAAAATGCTACAACATCTCCTAATACAGCTCATCAAATAGCCTGTCAGACAGAAGACTAGGCATAAAGCCTTTTTCTTGGAGTTTTTAGCGTTGCTGATTCCCTCACCTGAAGGGAAAGGAGCCAGCGATGATTTCATAGAATCAAAGAATCGGAAGGGTCGTCCAGGTCATCGAGTCCAACCCACTGCTCAATGCACATTATTTGGGGTGTGTCTAAAACATAAGACTGGGATGGTAGATGAGATAAATGTCTCTCTTCTACCATCTCCTTGTTTCTGCAATGATTTCACAACCCTCACTTCTCCACCAGCATCCCCAACCTGTCCAAGGAAACTTGCACAATCTGTGTGTAAATGTTCTCATAGCCAACCCTACAGTTTGCTCAGGTGTGCATGCACATGTCCTCTCACACATAATCACGGTCATGGGGGGCAAGCTAGGGCAGGATGCAAAGAAAGCAAATATGGCCCCCTCGTACCAGGCAAATCAAGACCAGCACGTTTGCACAGAAAGTAATATTAAGCACCAAGTTCAGCAACTGGTCGAAAGATCCTCAAATCTCTCCCCACCTTTTAATTTCATGTACCCTAGTAAAACGCCAGATTGGTTAAATGGTAGTTTTCTTTCTTCTTTAAATATAAGAATGCATATCTGCCCTTCACTCAAAGGTCCCAGGATGAGTAATAACTTAAAATATGAGTAAAAAATTAAAATATACCCATATATTCTGGCGTGTAAGATGACTGGGTGTATAAGACAACCCCCAACTTTCCCAGCTAAAATATAGAGTTTGGGATATACTAGCCGTATAAGAAGATGACACCCGGAGTACAAGACGACCCCTGACTTTTGAGAAGATTTTCCTGGGTTAAAAAGTAGACTTATACGCCAGAATATACTGTACCTTAAACATGTTTAATAGATAATTGTTCTACTCCCTCCCTCTGTGGCAGGACAACATGAGATTTATTTATTAGTTAAATGCCTGGGCTTGTGTGCCTCTTGTGCAAAGTTCATGGCCTGTGGGCTGTACAGCGACATTTTGCCATACCACAGAGCATGTGACTCAGAGCTGGGCTGTTTGAAGGTTCCTCAAAGCAGGCCCTTTGTGTGAAAGCCAGGCTTCAGATGCTCAAAGTTTCTGGTCTGAGTCTTATTCCAGATTATATCCTGGAACAGGGGTTTGTCATCTGCATGCTGATGCAGGCTATAGCAGACCCCAGGCAGGGTCTACCATAATCTGCACTGTTATGGAGATGGAAGGCCCCTATTCCAGGGTATAATCTAGAATAAGATCCAGTGCAGAAAGGGCCTTACTCTTGGTCCTGATGTGGTTTTGGATAGTGGAGAACATTCCACCATAAGATTACATCTCCAATCTAGACCAATTGTGGCACTGAATTACCCCAAAACATAGGAAGGAGGCTAGAGAAATCATCACCCACCTCCTGACTGAACTGCCTCCAAATTAGACTTGAGGTGTGTTCAGACTTAAGAAAGCTGCACATCGGATTGCACGATGCCCGATCCTGATGCCCAATCCTGTAGTGGCAGCGCATTATGCCAGCACTACTTCGAATTTACCTCACTGCGGAATGATCAACACTCACACCACAGTATAAGGTAAATTTGAATGTTCCCACCAGTCTGGACAGGACTGCGAGAACAGCCAATGAGAGCTGAGCCGCCAAAGAGGAAGCTGCAGATCTCCATTGGGAGTCCGGACAAGGATTCATCACGTCGCAGCAGGTAAGCTGCTTTTATATCTCTCTCTCGATTTAATCTGCTAATCTGGAAGCTGCCTTGTTTAATGAAGTATATATAAGGGAACCAGCCCACTTGTAAATGGCAAGTCATCTAAATACTGGAGGTGGCTGTTACAGTCATGCCATCACCAACCGGACCATTTTCTAACGCTTCTCCGGACTGAATGAAAATGGCTATTTTTATTCCAAGATGCTTGAAAGGCTGCTTGTGTGCCCACCTATATATCAAGATCTTCAACAGAAGACCTTCCCCGAGTGTTCTCATCCATCCAGGTCAAACAAGAAACTGAAGAGGAAAAGATCTTCATAGTGATAGCACCCAGCTTGTGGTTTCTCAAAGGAGTTCATCTGTTGCCTGTCTTGAGGTCATTTGGGGCAACAGAATATTTTATTTTCTTAGACTGTTTTATCATCAGAACACTATGTGTCCACTGCTTGGGATTGTTGCTACTGTTTTATTGGCACTCAAACTATGGAATAGCCTCCCCTTGGAGATGCATCAGTAACCTTCACTGTATTTATTTAGAAATCACACCTCCCTATGCAATTGTTTTAGCCAATCTATTTTATCTGTATTTATAGCTATTTTTACTGTAACCTATCCTGAGACTAGGGATGTTCACGAATATTCGTAACATCCAGTATTCGGACGAATTCAGACATTCGTACACGAATCAAGAGTTACGACATTCATATGAATACGAATGTTTCAGAACATTCATGTGAATAGTTCATACACTGGTTAAGCTGGGGATACATATCAGATACATATCGATACAGACACATTTGTATAGAACACGTACCTGGTACATATCAAATATACATCGGTATAGGATACCTATATGATATATATGCATTTGTATAGGATCCGTATACAGAATCCGTATGCCAGATCTGTATGCATTTGTATCAGATATTCTTACGAAATTCATGTGAATACATTTGCTTCCAATAGAATCCTACCACATTCAAAGTGGATCTATTCAAACGAATACAAATTTTCTAACATTCGATTTGTTACAAACTGAATGCCAAAAAAAAAAAAAAAGCATTTGTGCAAATCCCTACCTGAGGCCTCTGAGTATAGAACAAGATAGAAATTTAAAAATCTGCACCTTTTGCCGACCTGTTGAAAACTTTGCAAATAAATGTAGCCCTTGCAGGTTACACAGGGAGAAGTTATACCTCTGTCTGTACCATGGACATCCGATAAGAGCGCATGTCTGACACCAGGCCCAATATATCTACATATTCATGATCACGAATGTGTTGTAAAAGTCGGTCCAATACTATAAAAGTCCCCGTACGTCCCACGCCGGCACTGAAAAACATGGATGGAATCAAAGTACTTTATTTGGGAGCATGCAAATGTGTCTGATTATATATAATGCATCCCATTTCTGTTAAACACCCATCATTATCATCTGTGCTGCTCAATTGCTGATTGCAAGATATTGGAAAAATGCAGATAGATTAAGCAAGAAGGAGTTGTATAAGTCAGTAAACAATAATAAGTTAATATACTGTATAATAGCACACACACACAAATAAATGCCAGTAGGGATAGGCAAAATTTGCATTTTAATTCGAAGCTTAGTCAATTCGCAGATGAATCAAAAGGGCCCTTCACGCATGAATTAAATATATCTGACCTCCAATGAAGCTTTGTAGAAATCTTGATGACAGACGGATCTGCCCACACGTGGCCTCCAGTCCCCACCTCAGCCACACCCCCTTGCCTGTAAATCCAGCTATGACTGATGTGGCCACAGCCGCCATTCCTCCCTCCTCCAAGGCTCAGCTAGGCTTTCTGAAGATCCTTGTGCACCTTTAGAGGTTGCCTCCATCCAGGAAATGTGGGAAATCTTGTGAGATTTCCTGTGACTCCTGGGAAATTTCATGAGATTTCCAGATGGAGATGGCCTCCAGAAGGTCTAGTTGAGCCTCAGAGGAGGCCATGAATGGTAGAAGTGGTGGTAGGTGAGGGAGGGCAAGGCAGGATGAGAAGGGAGGGGCAGGGATTCCATCCGCACAGGAACATTTGACAGATGTTTATGCGTGAAGGTGAACCCCCTACATTTGGGGGGAGGGCTTTGTAGAAAGCCAAACATTCCCCCCTTCTATATGAATCAAATCAAAGGGGGGAACGTACTTCATGTGCATCTCTTAATGCCAGTATGGGAGTGGAAGACTAGCAAAAAATATGGATTCCTGTAACTGAACTGTGTAAACAAATATCAGGTTTGGACATACCTGATAAGGCTACATTCATTGACAATATAATAATTAACAAATAGTGAGGAGGGGAGGGATGGTGTTTCAGGAGGAAAATATTGTAGTTTTGTATTATATGTTTTTCTTGATCGTGGATAAAGTTTTGCATTATTCTGAATATACCCAATTACTTTTTATTTTTCATTATCTTTACTGGAATGAGGGGTTGGAGTGGCCTATGTCATAAAAATGGTGCTGTAACCTGCTCCAACAGGAGACCACTTGAAAGAGGTCTCAGAAGTGTTACATTGTGCTGAACTAGACCATATGTGGACAGCACCAAGCAGCTGATCTGGCTTACCAGGTGCAAAGCTCTTGGAGCCATTTCAGCAGGTTCCCAGAAGCCACCTGCCCCACTTCAAGGCACACAGGTAGAATAGGCTCAGCCAGCAGTTTCCCTTTCGTTCTAAAGTACAGAAAGTAATTTTGACAGATGCCTATTTACAACCTGGCCTAGCTACTCCAAGATACCCGCAGGTGTACATTAAGGAGAGTTTGCACATGATTTAAGGAGGTGACTTTAAACAAATAAACGAAAAGCAGGAACCTATAAAACAGAGGAATGTCAGAAAGCACACATCAGAAATACGTGCACATCAGGTAAGACCTAGTGATAATTCCAATCCAATGTGAACTTAATAGCAAACCTTTTACTAAAGTTTGAATTTTACTCATCTCCTGAATTTGAGGACAGAGTGTTTGCTTGACACACTGATTGCCTGATTTTTACAATTCTTTGTGGGAATAGCATAACAATGGAGCAACTTTGAGAAAGGCACGCTTGATCCTGCTCCTCTGGATACTATGACAAGGGAATGTTTTGATATGAAGCACAATGGAGTGGCAAGCAAGCCAGTTAATTTAAATCTTTCTGGGGTCTTTAGTGCTGCCACCATGTGGAAGTCTTGATTTCTGAATTGTTTCTGTTACATTCCTAAAGTGTAACAGCAGATACAGAAGAGATAATAGGGTTTCTTATGTCTTCTTCATCTGCTGTTACATTTCTGAGATAAGCAAAGATCCTTCCTTCCTTCCTTCCTTCCTTCCTTCCTTCCTTCCTTCCTTCCTTCCTTCCTTCCTTCCTTCCTTCCCCCCTCTAATATGCACATGATTTTTCAACATATTTATGTTTATCTTGTTTTTATTTAGTGTTGTGACCTATCCTGGGACCTTCAGGTGAAATGGAAAGTAATTTGTAATTACAAATGCAATGAAATAAATAAATAAATAAATTTAGATTCAGCAGTTCCCTGGGCAGGTCACAAATATTTGCAAATTTCACATGTATAATCCCACTTGTTTTATATCCCTCTTGTTTTTAATCACTGCAGCTAAACCATATATGGGATTAACCTAATTTCTGCAGGGATTTCCCCCACGAGGAGTGCCCTAAAATTGTAAAATTGTACTACAAAATTATCTATTAGAACCGCATATAAAAAATTACATATTCCTTTGTCTGCAGTATAAAGTTACCCTCACCTATACTGAGGAAGGCTAAATACTGCACGTAGGACTATGGAATATTGATAACACCTATAAATGGGCTAATGTCTTAGGACATAATTTTAGGCCCTGAGCAAATGGACCATCACTAAAGGAACAGGTCCCTTCATACCAGCCCATCATAGCAGGCTGTGCAGCATTTTACTGCTGCATGGCATGTTTTAGGACCAAAAATATGTCTGATTTCTCCGTTGCTTAGCTGGTGAAGAGCAACAGATTCTCAAACTGGCACAGGAGGGAGAGGCCACTGCCAAAGCACACCGAGGCTGTTTTTGCAGGTACCTGACTGGCTCAGTCCAGTAAGACTCAGCCAGGCTAGAGTGGTTCCAGTTCCTGGACCATTCTACTGTCCCGGAACAAGCCTTCTGCACTTGGAAGGCTGTTCCAAGACAACCCCTGTGCTGGCTCTGAAGATGGCACAATTTTCTGGGCCAGCTTCTGGATTCCACGATAGCTAGGAACTTAGGCTCCTGGCCTTGGAGCCCTAGGGGGACTCATTTCAAAGGTGCAATTTTCTGCACCATTGTGAAATGGATCCCCCCCCCTGCTAAATTGGCCCATGGAGGTGCCTGCCCTTCCACACACCTTCTGGAATGGTCAAGTGGTCCCTGGATGATGCACAGACCTGTTAAAACAGGTGTACTAGTATCCTGGTCTAGGCAGCCTAGATTGGGCTATATAGTATTGCATTCAGTGTGGATGGGGAGGAAGCAGGTTGTGTGGCCTCCCATGTATTTTTCCAGCACAGGCCTCTTACTGGAGCATCACACAGGTAAGTGTGGAAAAGCCCAGTGCAAAATCTCACACTCTCCATTCCTGAGTCTTTTTGTGTCTCTGTGACAAGAGTGGATGGCAAGCGTACATGATCATGTGACCCACGTGCCACTAATGTGTACGTCTGCCACTTTAAGAAGGCCATCAACTGAATGTCAACAGAGCTAGGACAGGGCAATCTTCCAAGTACTTCTAGTATGGAAATCAGAAACTAAACTAATGCATAAATACGCTGATGATTGAACTGAAAACATTCCCCCTTTCTTGGTTAGAGGCTCACCTGCAGTGTATGATCATGGGCCCTTTGCTTTTTGTGGCCTGCTGTCTGACCATCTGTACAAACTGCAAGATGCTCTCTGCTGCATTTGTAGGAGGGACGCCATGGTCAGGCCAAGCTGTGTAATTGAAATGCATCACGTCTTGCACCTCATCTGCCTGGGAAGCAAAAGAAATAAAATGAACACATAGCAGCCTTTCCATTCAAGAACAGGAGCCCATCAGCACAGGTTGGCTGATCCTGAGCAACAATGACGAATAAAAAGCTCCAGGTAATAGCTTGCCCTGCTCCCCACCCCAGAAATAGTAGCAATGGGATAGGCAGAGTCTGGATTTAAAACTCTGAAATGTTAGAAGCAGTGCAGGACTTTCCCCATTCAGATGGTGTGAGTATAGTGCCATTACGGCACCGCTATGGTAGGGTTAGTGTTAGGGGCCCACTTTTCCTCCCCTCAAAAACACTAAATACCTTTGCTGGAAAACCCAGCACTTTCTATTTATCTTATGGATGGAGCTGCCAATACAGCTCTGTCCACTGTGCATGCATGAAGGCTGAAACAGATGTCCAAACATGCATGTTGGTGCTGATGCATACATCCAGATATTTGGTGCTGGACCAATACCTGGTTGCACGCATCAGTAAAATGCACGAAGGTTAGCATGGCACAATGGTGGGGGAATCAATATTCCATGGGTGTTTTTCCACTGTCAAAAAGTGCCCATTTTTGCACCCATTAAGGACCCATTTGGGTGTGAGCCGGATGACCCCATTTCCACCACGGCACCCATTTGGGACCCAATTGTTTCCACTGCCATGGGGGAAATCCGGATCAAATGGGTACTTTCTGGCCTTTAATCTAGATTTTCTGTAGACCCCATTAATGGGGTCTACAATGGGGTCTTCTGCCAGAAAATCCAGATTAAAGGGGTCTAGAGGAGGCTAGGGGGAGGGGTTGCACCCATGGGGGGGAGCCCCAAAGTCCCAGCTTCGGAGTGACTTCAGAGTGATTTCGAAATCATTTCAAAGTGACTCCGAAGTCCCTCCAAAGAGATCAGCACAGACTTCGAAGCCACTCCGGAGTCCCTTCAGAGCACTTCCAAAGTCTGCGCTGATCTCTTTGGAGAGACCGGCGGCAAGACTTCGAAGTCCCTGCGAAGTGATCAGCAGAGACTTCGGAGTCTCGCCGCTGGTCTTTCAAAAGAGATCAGCGCAGACTTTGGAGGCACTCTGAAGGGACTCCGAAGCAGCTTCGAAGTCTCTGCTGATCTCTTCGGAGGGACTTCGGAGGGGAGTCTGTGCTGTCTGCGCTAGTAGCGCATGGAGCGGGCTCACAGCTCCGGAGACTCTCCGAAGTCCTTGCCAATCTCTTTGGAGGGACTCTGGAGTAATTTCGAAATCACTCCGAAATCACTCCGAAGCTGGGACTTCGGAGATCGCACCCCCCTGTCCCCAGAGACACCTGGGGTGACGGACCGACCTCTTGGGGGGTCGATCTAGATTCCCCAGATGGGTGCAATGATGTTTCCATGGCAGGGGGGTTAGCACTACCACTGGTGCCATATTAATTTATTTTTCTTTTCACCTTACCAGCACTTGCATATACTGCAAAGCAAATAACTCCACCTGCCATGGTTCAGATCATCCACCAATTTCAATTATCTAGAGTGCCTCTGGGTTCAATGCAGCATTTTTGGTCATGTTAAAATATAGCATGGCCATAGATAGGAACATTCTGTAGGAACAACTGAAAATAAAAATCAACTGAATGACAGGTACAACTCTCTTCTCCTGCGCTCATAGAAAACTCGCGCAAATATCTGGTGATAAACCATTAGCCCCCCTTTTCCATGCACAGTCAAAGACCTGGATTCTCAAGAACCAGATCATTGAGATGGAGTCCTCCTCAAGATCCAGATCTTGAAGATGCCTGAAGACCCCATTGTAGACACCTTTAATCAGGTACGCACAAAATCCAGATTTAAGGGCCTGAAGGACCCATTAAATCCAGATATCCCCTGTCCTTGTGAGGACACGGCCTTGCAGATGGGACCTTCAATAGGGTCCAGGTGAGGAAAGGGCCTTCCTGATTGGTACCAATCAGGTACTAATCAGGTTTCTAATAGAGTGTTAGAAGGGTTCTAAGCCCTAGTGAAAAAAGGCCCTAGAGTTCCATGGATATTGGATGATCATGAAGATTTGAGCCAGAAAACAAATTCTTCTCCTAATAAGGCTTAGGTTTACAAGTGAGTTAAAGGCTCTGAAATTTGCAGGATCAAAAATGTAACCCATAAGAAGTAGCAAAATGCAGCACTCAAGAGGGAACCATGAAAGGTGTCAGAATTCAGCAAGCCTGCCAAGCATTATCCTTGCAAACAAGGGACCAAGATGCACATAGAAGCACAGGCACATAAAAGCAGGTCTTACAGTAGCCTCTGCTCTCTCATTCCTGAAGAAAATGAGAAAAGCACATCATTGATAAAAAGCTGTGAAACCCCATGTATACTTTGACCTACATAGCTGATTCGGAAATTCCTAAAAACCCAGTCTGATTGTTCTTCTTCAGAAAGCATCTCCACTGTGATGTCTCCATAAGAAACCACCTCTTCTGTGAAAGGCCAATAGTGGTCACATTTTACCTGGAATAGAAGTTAAAAAAACCAAAAGGTCAAGAAAATTCTTTAAGTGTTAGATCCTTAATCTTTAATCTAAACACACACACAAGCATATGCAATTACATGCATACTAGGAATGTTCACGAATATTTAAAATATTCATTATTCATACAAATTTGTACAAATTCGGACATTCATATACGAATTTAATGTCCAGACATTCATACTTTAGTATTTGTATGAATATGAATATATTGAGTTAATCATGCAAATAATTAAGACATTTGTATGCGTATGAATATGTACCATCTTGCGCGTATCTGTATGCATCCCGGATGAAAATGGGACTCATACTGGATGTGTACGGAATAATACAAGATTTGTATCATTTGATACGTATCAAGTATTTTAACGAATAGATACGAATGTATTCATATTGGTTTGAATGTCCAGACATTCATTTTTCTTTATTCGTACGAATTTGGATATTTGAATACTCGATTCATTACAAATTGAATGTCAAAAATTGCATTTGTGCATACCCCTAATGCATACATAATACACACAGAGAGATCATATAACTAATCTTTCTTGACATCAGCGGTTACCATGGAGAGGGAAAATACAAATCTGCTTACATATTTATATGTTCATTCTTGCATCATAGCTATTACTCAGATCCAAGCCTCCTATGATAGTGTTTCCCTATTCCTGTACTTTCCCTATTCCTGCTAAGTTTATTAAACACTGCTCCGACTGGGCAAAAAATCCAGGTTTTAACCCGGATTATTTTAATCAGCACCTTTCTGCCATCCTCAATGTCATGTTTTAATGCGGGCTCACAGGAAGAAATGCTCTCCCCTCAGCAGCGGACCCTCCCCATGCAGTCAGCAATTGGACACCCTGGCTTCATCAGGTGGGCATCCCAAACCCCGCCCCCTATATAAACCTGTTCCTGGAGATCATGGAGCATAGCCAAGCATGTCCCTCCTGTTTTGCACTACACTGGCAGATCAGAACAGCACGGAACAGGAGGAATCACTGGGAGCAGGTTGTGGCTGCTGCAGCTGCTGTTCATGGTGCGCAGATCAGCCGCACCTGGTGTGGAGGAAAAGGGGGAGGGGAAGGACAGCAGGGAAGCGGCAGTGGCGGCAGCACTCTCCACGGTGGGAGACGACGAGAGAGGGAGGAACGGGGTAGAGAAGGCAAACAGGCAAGCCAGCCGGTGGGTGGCAGTGGAGACTGGCACGGTGGCGGGAGGAGGAGGTGCAGTAAGCAGGCCAGTTGGAAGCACACAAGAAGGAAGGGAGGAGGTGCATGCCTGCCCATATGGCTTGCCCTGGAGCCTCACAGTTCTCTCCTCCTCCTCCTTCTCCCAACCAACAAGTGGGTTGCTTGGGCCGCCAGCAACCTCCAGTCTTCCAACAAAAAAAGATATCCACAGTCTTTATTAAATTAAACACTTCCCCTCTGGTCTGATCTTTTGCCAGCCCCTCCCCACTTTCAGACTGGGAACAACCCCAAAGTATGGTTCCACCCCAAATATGCCTGCTGCGTTCCCATTGATAAATATTTGCATTATTCCAGGATTCAGCACCAGGTCCTGTTATAATCTGACCAGGGATTCCCTGGATTTTGGGTCCTTTAGTCCATAGAATTGGGGAATCCCTTGCAAAGAGACAGGACATAGTCTTAGAATGGTACGTGAAATGTAAGTACAAAGTAAGAGGCCATCATCCCAAAAGGTTTGAGAATAATTAATCTGATTAAGAGGTGAGCAACAGGTGGTACCATTTTCAATGTGTATTTCATGTGTTTTCCATACCTCAAAATATCTATTTCTCAAACTGGCACCCATGGATGCCCAAACACAGCCACCCACAAAGCTGGTTCCCCCTATCTGATCTAGTCCACTTCATGAAAGGCACAGAGGATTCTGTCACATACTCTTCTTTTCTCGTTGCATTGTGTCAACATAACAATGATCTGTGACCTCTGCTGAAGAACCATCTTCCAGAAGTCATTCCTTGTCTCTGGCAGTGGTCCCTGGGTTGCAATGTACTCCTGTGGAGAATTGTAGCCCTAAGAGAGAAAGCACATTGTGAACTCTTTTAGAAGACCTTTTAGATCTGAACGTTCCCCTTAAACTCTTTAAATCATTATCATTTTTTTTCAGTTGCTTTGAATCTGAAGCTGACTTTGCATTTGCTTGTCTTCCAAAAAAAAAAAAAAGGGGGGGGAAATTTCTTTGAAAAAAAGAAAAAGATGATATTGTGTTGATAAAGCAGGAGGAAGAGAGATCTGCAGGAATTGCTGGATTCAGGAAAATTGCTGGATCCTTCACCCTCATCTGCCATTTGTCCTCAGCATACTATATTTGCGCCACATTAACATTTCTATGCTTGAAAATTCTGTGGAGATTCCCTGCCTCTCCATACAGAAAGGGTCCTGGAGATCAGGTGTGGTGTGAAGTGGGGCTACCCTTGAAAATGGTCCATAAGTTTGAATTAGTGAAGAATGCAGCAGCATCATTGCGGACAGATGTTTCTGGACAGACACGTATCACACTGGTCTTGAAGGAACTGTACTGATTACCAGTTCTTGGAGAAAAGTGGAGGTCAGCCACTTTTGGTTCTCCAGAAACAGGACTCATGCATCCACACACAGGGGACTGGAAGAGAAGGTAGCCTACACCACACAAAACAACCTCTGAGTTGTTCAACCAGGATTGCTTGCAAGTTGCTTTGAATGCTTGGGGCAGTGTAGGAAAATGAAACTAGGGATGTGCAAGAATATTTGAAATATTTGTTATTTGATCAAATTTGGCTGAATTTGGACATTCTAACTCAAATCAAATGTCCAGACATTCAATTTTTTAAATATTCAAATGAGTACGAATATTTTGAATCATTCGCTTGAATAATTCAGACATTTGTAGGTATACGGATACATATGCACTACATATGTATCCGTATGGCTCTTATTAGTAACCATATGCATCAGAAAGGATACATATGGGATGAGAACGGGATGTATATGGGATAATAATGGTATGCATACGGATGCATGCAAATGTTGTCGACATTTGTATCATCAAATTCATATCGAATATTCATACAAATAAGTATGAATGTATTCGAATTGGATTTGAATTTGAATACATTTGTTTTTTCTCTATTTGAGTTCAAACATTTGAATATTCTATTCGAATCCAAAAATTGCATTCATGCACACCCCTATATGAGACCACACAATGCTCTGACTGTCTTGCTGCTTTGATACCCAACTCCTAGATCTTCTGCTAAGTTCTCTAGATGTCCAAGTACAGTAAATAAGTTCCTTACAATATGCTGTACGTATAGTTTCTGAAATGGGCAATTGCATGAAAATCACAAAGCAGTAAGGCAATTGTAAAAAGTGGACATGAGACAATGAGGACTTCACATATATTCTGCACAATTTCCTGCAGACCCAAAGAAAACTTGGTACTATGTCAATACAAATGCCGTGCAAAGGGAAATTTTGCTTCAAGGGTGCCCATCTATAAACTCAACCAATAGACAGAACAACTTCTGTTCTTTAGTTCCTGTAGAAATTCATAGTCACAGGTGCTTTGTGGGCTATTTAGAGCTTAATTGTCATTTACTTATTTTCAGTTTTTCACCAGTTTCCCCTACACATACAAAAATCATTCCATCTTCATTACTGTTGCCTTCCTCATCCATATTATTTACAATATTTTGACCACCTTTGTATACAACTCAAGATGTATAATAAGCAAAGTAACCACAGGAACAGGAATACATGAAAAATGAAGCTACGTAAAATAGTACTTCATGGAGCAGCGCCATGCTAGGGGAAACCCAAGGATAGAGCTCTTCTTGGAAAAGTATCTCCTCTGGCATGCAAGTATCAGAATTTGTTGTGAGAAAGGTGCAGAACAGTTAACTGTAGCAGCAAAACCACCACATCACATGGACCCCAATAATTTGGCATCAGAGAGCAAACTTCTTCCAAGAACAGTTACTACAACTGCATACCTCTAGCAACCAAACCACGATAATGCAATGTTCTCCGCTTGCTCAACACTGAATGGAATCATTCCTACTCAGCCATTTGTGTTTCATTGCCGGTGTGGAATTTTGGTGATACACATTATCACATGATTAGCACCACAGTGGTGCTTAGAGGCAAGTGTGAACTATGCAAAGCAAGGGTTTTGTGCACTCTCTGCCAGGCAAAAGGCAGAGCACTGTGCATCCTCTGAGTAAGCTTCTTATTTGATTCCACTCATCCACTTGACGTCTCTGCTAGCGGGAATGTTTGTCCCCCAAGGAACTGTGTAGTATCACCCAAAGCATCACAACAATATCATTTTTCCTTTGACTGATATGCATCCAGTTCACTTACAGGGATATAGTTGGCATTAATGTAATCGGAACCCTCTTCTTCATTCATTGAAACCAGTCGAACACGGCTGAAATCATCTGTGATGGGGGGGGGGGAAACAGAGGTAAATCAAAGTGGGAAACCTTGTTGAAAAGCAAATGAAAACTGAGCCTCAACTCACTTGCATAAATTTGCCTGGAAGAACATGAGGCTGCAGCTGGCCAACTTAATGAATCTCACCACAAATTCATTGCTGAGTGTAGCATGGGGAGCACTTTGGTATTTTCACCTCCAAGTAATTTTCACTTTGAGTCCTCTTGTGCTCATTAAAATTTATATATGGCCAATAAATCTGACTCTGAACCACTCCCTCCTTATGATGTGGGAAACCAGTGGATAAGAATATAATCCACAAGTAGGTTATGAAGACTGATGACACGTTCTTCTTAACATGCCCACATTGTTGCTTTTGAGTAGAGAAGGCCGCAGTGGTAGGACAACCAGAAGCAAGACCTAGGACCAGTTGGTTAGCTGGCATCCAGGATCAATGCAAATACTCTGCAATGATCATAGTTGAGCCCCAGAACTGCAATAAATCAGCAAATAGTACTGGCATTGCATCTAATGATGGTAAAGATTTCCACACTTTGCTTAGTGCCTGTTGAATAGGTTTGCCCTTGTCTCTGCTTGAGATGCACATGGGCAATTGGTGGACCACTGTGTGCGATGGGATGCTGGACTGGATGGGCTGTGGCCTGATCCTCTTATGTTCTTATGAATACTAGGACACATCTATGCCATTGTTTTCTTCTGGACAGATACCAGGATTGAACTAGGAATCTCTGGCATGCAGAGGAGATGCTCTACCACTACCCATGGTGACTCCCTGTATTACAGTGTTAGAGTTACTGAGATGAACAAAAGTCAAAGTCAGCCCCATTCCTTTAACGTGTCTATTAAATTCTCCACCATGAATCACAGCAGAAACAAGAACATATCTTTGTCTATTTGCCAATGGGCCTTTCTGCATTTGCCTGTGTTTGGGAACAGGGGTCCTTTCTGCACTGGGCCTTCTTCTGGGTTATATCTTGGAATAGGGACCTCCCTTTTGCATGCTGATGTAAACTATGGTAGACCCCACCAGGGGTATGCCATAGACCATACCGGCATGCAGATGGCAGGTCCCTGTTCTGAGATCTAATCCGGAATAAGGCCCAGTGCAGAAAGGGTGAAGATCTTTCATGGTCTTTTTCAGGTCTTCATTGATGCACCCTTCCCACCACTAGTATAATCCGTCTGTATAGGACAGAGTTGCTCCTGACCTGGATTACCAGTAGTTCTCAACACTGATGACTATAAGCATGCCAGTCTCCATGTTCTGGACTACTCAGAGACTCATTCTGTGTTGCACCAAAGTTTGCTGGCAAAATGGGTTCCCCAGGAGTTCTGAAGCTAGGATCATTTGTATCTAGCCTTGCCAGTCTGAACCAAAGGACTGTAAACAGGGCATTTAGCACTGTGTTGGCTGCAGGAGCTACCAGAGAGATGCCATATGGTCCACCCAACCATTTTAGGAGCATCACTCTGGATTTTAGCTTTTCCCTTTCCCAAGGCAAAGAGAAGGCAACAAGGCTATGAATCTGGTTAATCTTTTATTTTGCTCCTTGGCTTGCTCTTTGCTGTTCTTTGGTAGATGACCATAATAAAAATATATTTGTTGGTTCATAAGTTCTTTATCATAACAGCTTACAAGGCAAGATGTTGGTGTAGCGATTTTTACTCCGATTCATGGGAAGTTCAGCTGCAAAGTGTGGGATATCCAGCCCAATCAGCTTCAGTTCCTACATGGGTCACAAGATAAAATTCAGTTGATTTTGTTTGCTACTGTTGGCTTCACACTCAAAGCTTGGCCACATCCACAGCATGGATTACAAATTCCACAAGCTTTAAGCACTGAGAATAAGGTCTTTAAATTGTAGTCCACAAAAGCAGATTTTCTGTACGCTTGCTTGGACTCAAATAATTCAACCAAGGTGAGAAGAAAGAAGAAATGTGGTATGTGCATGTAGGTGTGGGTATGTGTATAAGAGAGAGGTAGGTCCTGTTCGCACTTAACTTTGCAGAATGATATTGTTATCATTGAAGTTAAGGTGGGATGAACTGGGATGCCTCCGCACTTCAAGCACTAGGACAGCCCCGAATCTGAACACCAGCATTTGAAGTGCAGATGGACAGTTCTGGCCCAGCCAGATCACCACGGCAACAGCCACAGTAACATCGGATGCATGCCGGGACATTGCCACATCAACTGTCACACACTGCATGCAATTTTGCAGCCAAAGCTGCCCTGCAGCACCCCTATGCAGCGTTCCCACCTGGAAGGGTGTGAATGCTGCATCTAGGAGCCCAACAGGATCTCATCAGCAGTTCATGGTGAAGCTGACACTCCCAGATGTTGCAGGATGGTGGTGGGTACTGCAGACACTGGATGCACTTCCCCTTGGGTGTCCAGAACTGATCCGTATGTGTAAGTGCGAACATACCCATAACAATAATAATAAAACCCGGGTCCCACAATAGGGCTCCATCTCTACTATACAGTAAAGGCACCTTAACAGAGGTCTCACATCAGCTGGTCTCAACTGGGAATAATGGAAACTGGCCTCATTTAAGGGCTCTTTGCTGTGTAATGGAAACACAGCTTAAGCCAGCCCCAGGGATGAAATAAATTTAGGCTGAACTGAAGATTTATATATCATGTTTATTCATCTCTTTAAACAGATGCTTAAGCAGATTCAATTAGATAATAAATGGTGCACTAAAAGTCAAATTAAAAGACAGTTAAGTATTAAAACAAGGCTACTAATTATGTATATTGCCTTGATTTTACATTAAAAAGATGATTAAGAAAAAATATCAAGCACCAGCACCACCAATCCTATATAAATGTGGCAATCTTGCCTCCAGGAAAACTGGGTTAAATCTAAATAAGTCAATTTTACAAATTTCATTCATCATGTGAGATACAGTAATATTCTGATGGAATATTCTGAACTTTAATAGCAGGGGAATATGAGACATGCTGTACATTATGCACCTTATATTTTCTAAATGCCAAAACCCCTCCCAAATTTGACATGCTAGATTGCTTTATGCAGGGCAGATTTTTTTTTAAAAAAATAGGGAAACATAAAATACCATTGTTAGTCATAAGAAGTAATATGCAAGTATTAGTATTAGTGGACTTTTCTTATCTCATTTTGCACTTGCCTGCAGTTCAGCTAGATCAGTGGATCTGGAATAACCAGAAAAACTGATCTGGATCTTCTGGAGGCATGAGCCAGATCAGTGCTGTCTGCACTGATGGCATTGATCTGGACTGAGCTTTGCAGCCACTCTTCAACACCTCTGAAGTTTAGGAACAACAGTTCCTTGCCTGTGGTGTGGTGACTGATTGAAAAGCAGCCTTTGGTTGCTCCAGATCTCAGAGATGATTCAGATTAAGGGCTTCTTAAACTGGATCTGGCTGTGTCTTGACCAGATGGAGCCTGCCTAATAGGAGTGGCCTTCTTGATCGGCATTAATATGAAAATGAGGAGGCCCAGGATCCAGATCAGAAGGAAAGTGCAGAAGGAGCCAAAGAAGCTAATGGTCTAGTGGTTAGGGAGCTGGATTCTTATCTGGGAATACTGGGTTTGATTCCGCCCTCCCCCATGAAGCCAGCTGGGTGACCTTGGGCTAGTCCCAGCTCTCCTTTGGCGCTCTCACAGCCTCACCTGTCTCACAGGGTGTTCTGTTGTGGGGAGAAGAATAGAAAAGCTGTCAGCCTCTTTGAGTTCCCTTAAACGGGTGAGAAAAGCAGGGTAGAAAAAGCCAATTCTTCTTCTCCTTCTTAGAACTTACCTCAAACTGCAGGGAGAATTTGTAATCAGAATCTTTAGCCATATCCTTCACATAGCTGTCGAAGTCGTCCAACTGTACAGGGCTTTAAAAAAGAAAAAGAAAGGCACAGAGAAAACTAACCTTGTCAAGCAAATGCTGCCATCTAATAATTTAGCAGAGGAGCTGTACTATAATTTTAAAAAGGTTGTTAAGTGCTTCATATTTAGGTCTACTGGGCCTGAAAGGAGCGTAAAAAAGTCTCAGATCTGTACATAAGGGGAGAATTGTCCCCAACATTTAAATGGTAGAGGACTGTTTTGTTTTGTTGTTTACACAGCATGCCCTCAGCTGTCTACATGCCACTTGCGTGCGGACGATTCTGTACTAACTGATCCAGTATAAGAATTGGATGTGACCACTCTTCCTACATTGAGGCTCTGTCCCTGATGACAGCAAGGGTGGAAGAAATTCCACTTCTATGTCCCTTTCAGAGCTGATGGTATTAGAATATAGTGCTCCCTAGATGTGCAAGGTTTGGTGAGCCAGTTATCACCCCTCAGGCTTTATCTACATGAGGTTCTGACAGCGTGACTCATGTTCGTCAGAGAGAATCCAGGCTAGATCACTAAAGCTGTGTCCAGACAGAGCAAAAATGCAGGGTTAATGCTTAGCAGCCTTTAGTTTGGCAGACATGTTTAACAGTTCTCCACTGTAGCTGCGCATTATACACCCAATACTCAGGGTTCAAAAATAGTGGTTAAAAATAGTGGCATTATTCTACATTTTCCTGTCTGTTTTGGCAAACTGTGTGGGAACTGATGAAAACTCACTTTCACATGAGAAGTCTTCATCTGAGACCTAAGCATGCAGGGAGGGACTGAGCAAGTAAATGGAAGAATGTTGCTGCTGCATCATCACAAGAATGATAAAACACAGAGTAACACCTATAGGTCGGATCCACTTTACCTTAGACTAAAGGTAAAACATGGGAACTGCCCTTTGGGTTCTGAAGCAACCAGCCTGGTCAGCTTTAAGAAAGGATTGGACAAATTCATGGAGGACAGGTGTATCAATGTGTACTGGAATGAATGCCTAGGTGCTGCCTCCAGTTTGGACAGACAGGCAGGATGCTTCTAAACACCATTTGCTGGGATTTGAGAGCAGGTGAAGGCTTTGCCCTCGTCTTCTGCTTGAGATGCTCATAAGCAATTGGTGGGCCACTGTGTGATATAAGAAGCTGGACTAGGTGAGCTATGATCTGATCCAGCAAGAATCCACTTATCTTCTTCTTATTGTTGTTGACATAACACAACAGTAACACACAGCAAACAAGATATTTATGCTGGTTTTGGTAACTTATCACTAGTTGGGCCCTTCCCAAGCACCTAGGACTGACTGATGTATCAGCAAATGATATGAGCAGATCCCAGCAAAGTGGATTTCTATAGCTGGCAGATGGATATTCTGTTGATACCAATGCTTTTCAAGTGCCCAATAAGATCTTTTGGCACTGCCCAATGTGTGCTGAGAACCACTGGGACCACCTTTGCTGGTTTATGCCAGAGTCGCTATAGTTCTACTTTCAAGTCTTCACATCTGGTAAGTTTTTCTAGCTGTTTTTCATCAGTCCTGCCGTCGCCTGGAATAGCAATGTCAATGATAAACATTTTGTCTTTCTCCACAATTGTGATGTCTGGCGTGTTATGTTCCAGTGTTTTGATCAGTCTGAAGTCAAAAGTCCCACAGTAGTTTGGCTTGGTCGGTTTTGACCACTTTTTCTGGTTTGTGGTCCCACCAGTTCTTTGCCACTGGCAGATGGCAGTTCTGGCATTTATTATTATTATTATTAGCAGAAAATTACCTTTGTCATTTATCATGTCTAATTTGGAAACACTGAAGCATGTACACACATTTATTCCCCAAATCATTGAAGCAACGAATCCTAAGGATTTTGTCTATCAACAGTTAATTGCTCTTGTTTACCTGTTTAACATTAATGATCCAGTGTCTAATTAGAACTGCCATTAGAGTGCTGTGCTGTGGGGCACTAATGGCACTGATAACTAATATGTTCCTGAGTGTTTTCCCTTTTTATCACTGTTAACTAAGGGCAAACTCTGCTGGAATTGTAAACCAGAGATAACTGATTTTCCCCCCAATGACTAATTTTCTGCCAACTAAGATGATTTTCAGCATGCATTATCTCTTTTGGAGAATAAGCAAGCACATCATTTTTTTTCTGGCTTTAAATATTGTTAGTGACAGATCAAAGTTCCAGAAGGCATTCAGAAAACATCAGCTAGCATCCCAGGTCTGAAGAGTCTCTGAGTGATGGGGAAAATGGCTTCTACCCACAAATAGATATCACTTGGAAATGTTACCTTTTTCATTTCCATCTCTCATGAACTTTAGCCAAAGTGTAAATTGGTCACAGTACCAAAGAATCATGGGGAAATTTCTAAGGCTTTTGTTCCTAGAAAGAAGGCCCCAAATTTCAAATATCTGACCGTTTTAGATAGTCAGTGCTGTGGCCAGATACGCTTGCCTTCACTTCTGCATGTGCCCAGATAAAATAATAGAATCATAGGGTTGGAAGCGAACTTCAGGGTCATCAAGTCCAACCCCCTGCTCAGTGCAGGATTTCCTAAGCCATCCCAGACAGATGTAGGTCTAGCCTCTGCTTGAAGACCTCCAGTGAAGGAGAGCTAACCACCTCCCATGGCAGCCTATTCCATTGACTGATCGCCCTCACTGTCAGGAAGTTTTTCCTAATATCTAATCTGTATTGACTCCTTTGAAGTTTCATAGCATTGTTTCTAGTACTTTCATCTTGTGTAAGTGAGAATAGGGATGATCTGCACTGTGACAGCCCTTAAGATACTTGAAGACAGTGATCATGTCTCCTCTCAGTCTTCTCTTCTGCAGGCTAAACATTCCTAGATCCTTCAATCGTTCCTCGTAGTACATGGTTTATCCAGATATGCTTGCCTTCACTTTTGTGTGTGTGTAGAGGCTTGTTTCAGCCTCCAAGCATGTGCGCCAGATCAAGCTACAATGGCAGCTCCATCAAGAAGGTAAATGTCCTGCCTGGAAAGTGCTATTCCTGGAAAACCCACAATCAGCTCTGGGTTTTCCAGCAATAGACTTTCATAGGGGCTTTTTTGGGGGGTGGGGTAGGGTAGGGTAGGATGATTATACATGAAATAACCCCACCAAAGCAATGCTGCAATGGCGCTATATTCCCATGTCTGGATGTGGCCTCCTTACTAACCTTGCCTTCTGTTACTGACTGTAAACTGAATAATATGCTGTGAACCAACTCGCGCCTTGTTCCTGACTCTGGGACCCAACACAGGAGCAGAGAGAAGGAACAAGAGCCATGAAGGAAGGCCCAGTTTGCACATCAAAAAGGTTCATAATGCTGCGAGAACAACAACAAGACAGAATGTTTTTGCAGGAGGATATGAACTTAATCCAATCCCTGTACAATACCACTTCAAAATATGAACTAGAAATGTACGTAGATCATGAATAATGAGATCCTGCACATTTGCTCCATTACAAATTCATAAAACTGTGGTTTTGAAAACTTCTAATAATGAGGAACTAACATACAGCATAAACTAGAAGATAGGAGTGTTAAACAATTATGCAATAAAGCCACAAGAAGTCATTAATAATTATACAAAAATTGGCATACTTGGTCAGCTTTCTCTTCTTCAGTCCATTTTTACTCCTGCAAGGAAAAGAAAACCTCACAGTTTAATTTCATGGTCCCTTTTGTGTCCACGCAGATTTAACAAGAACTCCATGACACTTGCCACTCAAATGCTTTTTGGGGAACATGCACTAGTAAGTAAGCTGGGCAGTGTGGCCATTAAAAGTTGCTAATTTTGGAAAGTATGCATTTTTATATGGAACACGTCAAGTTGAGGGACTGTCCAGATGGTTTCTGGCCACCCTCTGGCTGGCCAGAGACAGGGCGGAGATACTGGTGTGCCAGATGTACCACCCTCCTACCCTAAGGGCATCACCTAACTCACTGGAGTTGGAATAAACTATGCCAATGGTTCCTTCACTGCTTTATCAGCATTGGGGTAGACAGCTGGTTGCCCCAACCACAAGGCCTAAAAATGTTGCCAGTTTGAGGGTCATGTTGTCCTCCACTGGTATATCTGGCAAAAGAATCCAGCTTCTGCAGACTGAGTGGTTTTATTTACTTATTTGTACCCAAAGGTCTCAGGCCAGATTACAAATAATGCTAGAATAATATTTTGTAAATAAACCAATTAAAATGAATTGACCAAGGCACTGGGTCTTATTGTGGATTATATCTGGAGATAGGGCCTTGCTGTCTGAATGGAAGTGCTCATTGTGAATATCTGCTAAACCATCACAAGGAAGTGGCTATTCATTCTATGGAAGCTACTCAGCTCTGGAATTTTCAGATCAGCAAGCAAAAGGAGCAGGAAATAAAAGCTATCTGATTACTGATAAGGAAAAATGAAAACTACTAAAAGGACTTACCAAGGGTTAATATAGAATGCCAAGAGATAATCAGTCCAAAGGCAGGAAGGTAGCAAGGTTAGGAAAGCAAAGACACTCCTACGCCTGTGAGTATTAATAAATAACATAGATTTTAAAAAAAAATAAGGTGAGGCAAAGGCATATTAGTACGACAAACAGAATTCAAGACAGCAACAGATAAAATTGAGACCCTTTCTCCAATGACTTTTATTCTGGATTATATCTTGAAACAGGGACCTGCAGTCCACATGCTAGTGCAGACTATGGTGGGCCCTGGGTGGCACCTGGCATGGCCTACAGTAGCATGCATATATCAGGTCTACAACCTGGCCTACGCACTTTCATCTGGATCACAGAGTGGTGCAGATGGCATGCCTCTGTGATCCAGAAGTACCAGATATTGTGGTGCAGCAGCATGCCAGAGCCTGCCGTCAAAAACTCACCCCCACCCCCCATTGTAGCTAGAGGGAATGGGGTGGCTGCAAAGCTTGCACCATGTGAGCTTCACAACCTGAGGAGGGTTGATCCGGACTAGTGCCATCTGTTCAGTGGTGCTAATTTGGCCCTCACCTCCCTGTGATCCAGAACACTTGATCCGGGAAATCTGGATCTACTGTGCCTCAGTGCAGAATGGGCCCTTGATGCACGTGGGATCACGCAGACCCTACACTCAGTTCCCCATGAGAATGCTATCACTGCTTAAGTGTACATGAAAAACTGACCCTACTGAACTCAGGAAGGTTCTGCATTGGGGGGAATACTGGACCAGGAATCATATTAAGAATCTCCCTTCCACACACCCCACCTGGGGCTTCCCTTAGACTGCACCAGTATTATAATTTGCTTGCTGCTCTGGTACCCTGGGCAGGGTGGAATCACCCAGGCAGGATTATGCAATAGCTAACTCTGACTAGAAGCTTGTGCCACAGAGAACGGAAGAGGAAACTAAAGGTCCCTATCTACTGTACCTTTTGGTGTACTATCCACCTTACTCTGATTACCTGGCCCTTCCTATAGGATTTTTTTTAAAAAATAAGGGTGTGTCTAGACTGGGGGATACTGCACATTCTGATGTGCAGTTGGTATATGGCTGTCACACCTGATGCCCGATACTTCAGCTCCCATTGGCTGCCCCATCCCATGTGACGCACGCCTCACTGCGCATGGCACATAATTCTCACAGCTGCCAAGGAGGAGAAGGAGAAGAGCTGGCTTTTCTACCCCGCTTTTCTCACCCCTTTAGGGAGACTCAAAGCGGCTGACAAAGCTTTTCTATTCTCCCCACAACAGAACACCCTGTGAAGTAGGTGGGGATATGAGAGCTCAGAGGAGAGCTGTGACTAGCCCAAGGTCACCCGGCTGGCTTCACAGGGGAGGGTGGAACTGAACCCGGCGATTCCCAGACAAAAGTCTTGCTCCCTAACCACTAGACCAGGAGGAAGCTGTGTACCTCCATTTCGAGTGGGGACGACACATGATGACTTTACAGCCAGGTAAGCTGCAAATTTTTATATAACTGTGGAATTTTATCCTCTAGTCTGGAAGGGACCTTAGAGGGTGGCAGGTGCCTTAGAGTAAAAGCTGTCTATTGAATGGATGGATAAAACCATTTTTAAAGCCAAAGCCTCACAGCTTTTATGAAAATGACAGTCTGAGTGTCCAGAGTTAAAGAGAAATTTGCCGATAAGTGTTTCACAGAGCAAAGCAAAAGAGGATTTGACCTATCCTTCCTGCACTGTAAGCTATTCATGCTGTAATTCTCTCCACACAAGGAACTGCACTCCAAGCGCACCTGTGTGCAACCACTGGCGCAGGGAATGCAGAGATATCCAGCTGTGCCACAGCAAAGAGCCACTTTCTGTCATCTTTATTTAATTTTTACACATCTATATTCCACTCTTCACCCAAAGAGCCCAGGGAAGGCCTTAGCACTTAATAAAACCACCATCAACAGGGACAACACTTGTAACACATGGACAGAGATAAGTTCATAGCATTGGGCTGCTTGGTTTCTGGTTTCCCATTAATGTTGCTCCAGCACGGATCTTTAATTAGCTGACACGCTTGATCTTCTGCCTTTGGTTCCATTAGCGTACACTTGAGATCAAAGAAGCTACCCAAAGGAGATTAATGAGTGTAAAGAATGGCTTTCTGCTTCTAGGAGCTCAAGGAGGAAGAAAGGTTGATTTCTACTTAATTCATTAGCCAGTTCAATATTTACAGGACCTGCTGGTGGCTTTCTTCTAGCTGGGGAGCTTTATGATCAAGAGACTTTCTATGAGTGCCACATCAAATCAATTTTGCTGTTTGTGCCAGCTTGCTGCACCCATGCATATCACTGCCAAGTTTGTTTGTTCTTCAAACTAGACCATTAACTGATAAACGTATGAAAATGAATGACAAGATTTTTCCAATAGATGTGTAGAACTTTTTCTGTGAAATCTGGACCACATCTTCTTGGCACATTCATTTTCTGCTTTGTGACCTTTAGCTTGGGAAACAGGGCTCCTCTGTAACCAAGCTACAGGGCAAATCATGATCCCCCCTGTGACGGTTTCAGGGGTACAGGCTGCAAACTGTTTAGCTTTGTTGCAAACAGCTTGTTGCTAACTCTGGGATTTGGGCTGCAAAAAGAGCGGGAAATTCTGTGCAGGCCCTGTTGCAGTGATTGGCTGGAGTAAGGTTTTGGAGGGAAAAGCTGTCCGGGGATCTGAGTGCTGGAGGGGCTAGAGAAGGAGTTCCCACCAATCAGGCTGGAGGGACAGCAACCTTTGTTAGGAGTCTCCAGCAGCATTTTATTGCGGCTAGAGCCAATCAGGATCAGGGGTGTGTGTATAAATGAACACAGAGTACAGCAGAAGGGGTTTTCATGCTGGGACAAGAGCTGAAAGGAAAAGAGCTGAATCCTGAGGGAGCTGGAACCAGTAGCTGACCATTGGGCTGTTGGCTGAGCGATTTCTGAAGGGGACAATCGAGGAAGATTGGGGCTCCGAGGGAGACTTCGCTAGCAACTGACCAGGCTGGATGATCGGAGAAGCAAGGACGGACTGGGCCTTGTGATCATCTAGGGCCACGTTCTGGTACACTGGCTTGGCTTGAGCTGTGGCCAAGCAAGTCAGAGGGGGAGAGGAACGTGTGGAGGCTTGTCTTTTAAAAGGGGAACTATTTTCCTTTAGAGAAAGGGTTAGCTCCTAGCTTTAAGAGACTTGCAAATTTAAAACAACAAATACCTGAACCTTATTTTATCTTTTATAGTATTGCTTGTGTGGGATGAAAACCCCTGCCCATAGGACAGCACTTGCTGTGACAGAAGCAGCGACCTTCACTACTTTCCCTCCTCAGTGACCACAAAACTACCTGGATATGGATGTATCAGACAGCTGGAAATCATGAGGCTGCAGAGGAAACCACACCATTTAACACAAGTGGCTTTTCCAGTTAGAATATAAGAGGAGCCCTGCTGGATCAGACCACAGCCCATCTAGTCCAGCCAGCTATCTCACACGGTGGCTCATCTATTGCTTCTGGATTCCTCAACCAGAAGACAAAGGCAAAACCTTCACCTCAGCTCCCTGCAAATGGCCTTTAGGGGCATCCTGCCTGCTTCTCCAACCAGGGGGGTGGTACCTAGGCATCAATTCTAGATAAGAACATAAAGAGGAGCCCTGTTGGTCCAGGCCACAGAACACTACAGAGCCTTAAATTCTGGATTAAGGGTCTGTGCAGAAAGAACCTAAGGTATTTCCTTTGCTCTGGTGATGCTACCTGTCAAATAATCAAAGGGTGTTTTTCCACTGTCACTAATTAATGAGTACCATTAATGGGTACTTAATGGGTACTTCTAGTGACAGTGGAAAAACACCCAAAGTCTACTGTGTTTCAGTATAGCGAGGCTTTCAAAGATCACTTCTACTGATTTGCAATTCAGGGATTACACAGTCCAAGCCATGCTGGTTATGTCTCAGTCTTCCTACCACTTCCATTTATGCTTAAGGATACGAAGCTAGTGATGGAGGAAGAAGAGTTAAATATTAAGAGATATGGGGAAAGAGGAAGCTGCCAAGACAATAAGTGCTCTGAAGTTGTGTCTTTAAACCATCAGCATCAGGCCTTTTCTGCACTTAAGCCTTGGCCCAGTTCAGAAAGAATTGAGACATGCTAGTGCAAAAGGCCCTGGCCCCTCTGTAGTATGCTTCATCTGCTTTGGATAAAACTATGGATCCCTTTAAAGAGGTCCACAATGAAACCAGGCCCCTGGTACGAAGGGCATGCAGATAGTATGGTCCCATACTCTTGAATACAGTAGAGGACCTTTTTATTGGTGCACCATTGAAGGCTGGAAGCTGGCTTCAAGGACTGGGTCCAGCCTTCAGAACTGCAAGCTGGTGCTTGGACAGCACTGGTCATCCAAAATGCAGATGGCCTTTAGCCCATGTCTTGTCCAGCCCAGGTATAGGCCAACACAGAACCAGATAGCCCGTATAACATGTTTATCAGAACCGGATAGCCACAATGTAACATGTTTATCATCTATACTTTAGTCTAATCAAAGCTAGTTATTGAAATACTAAGATGAAAGTTCTAAGTGGGTTTCGAATGAACAAGTCGATCAAGACAAATGTGTTCAATTCCACAAATATTTTTGGAAAAAAACTTTGTTACGCAAAACATTTGCAGCAATTCTAAACTTTCCCCCTGAGATGTGAACAAATAGGCCTCCAGGGTGAACAAGGTCATTGACTGATGTTCCATTAAGCATTCTCTCACAGCTGAAGGTAAATATATCTCTGTGGAACAGCTGATGGATTTATAGATCAGGCTCATCACTGCTGCAGGGTATATACAGAGCATATCAAGGAGAAGGAGCTACAGCGTGATACACAGCCATATGCTGTACATTACAACTTCTTAGTGGAAGCAGTTAATGAGAAAAAGGAGTGACCTTGATCAAAGCAAGTAAACTGCAATGCTTAAAAAGTCAAGGAAGTTAAAAGAATGCATCCTCTGCTGGTTCTCTTGTGCAGAAAAATAGTCATGATAAGGGGATTGCAAATTCGGTTTAGCCGATTAGAATTATATTATCATTGCTCAAGCTGATTCAGCTGCTCTTACACTGAACCAGCAGACTCGACACGGTTTGTTAACAAGCTGTAGATTTGCCAAGAATGCCGACTGACTAAAGAAGAGTTTTGCACCTCTTATAACTCCATTGTATTACCCCTGAGACTTTAAACCTTCTTCAGGTCTTGCTGCTCACACCTTTTCCTTTCTACCTGTTTTATTTGTGGACTTCCCAATCTCCGTTTGGACTCGCCTGAATAGTAAAGGAATGTAGCTAAAGGAACACCTTCAATCTGGAGGGGAGGCCCTCCTGGCTGTACCGCCACTCACAGCAGCAAAAAGCGTGGGCAACAGGGACAAGGCCTTTTCAGTAGTGGCTCCCAGACTGTGGAATAGTCTCCCTCTTGAGGTGCACCAGGCACTGGATGACCTGTGAAGATGCACCTCTTTACCTCGGCCGTCGGCTAAGTAAAGAAACAGCCTCTCCCCCCCCCCCCCCCGCCACATTCAGACACTGCCATGGTTTTAATATGTTATTGATTTTAATGTGTTCATTTTATAGATTGTAAACCACCCTGAGACCATTCAGTATAAGGCAGGATAAAAATGCAAATATATGATAAATAAGTCCACAAATAAAATGGATAGAAATGAAAAGGCGTGACTACAATGCAAGTCATAGCAAGTATGAAATTGGAAAGAGCCAGGCGTTGTGTTCACACCTAAGTTTTAATTCAGCTTCAGTCCACTTTCAGAGTGAAAGAACACATCAGCAAAGTGACAAGCTGTTTTCTGTCAGCATTATCTAAAAAAAATCTACCTTTGGGTTAGATAATGTGGAAAGAAAATGAAGGCTCACTTTGCTGATGTGTTCTCTCACTTTGAAAGTGGACTGAAGCTGGATAAACACTTAGGTATAAACTCAGCCGGGAGTGAGGAGACGAAGTCAGGGCCAGCATCTACTGCCTGGGATTAGCATTATATAAGGCTATCACAAAAGGGAGGGAACAGGGGCTATTCTGGCAATTCAACTACCCTATAAGGTCAGGCCAAGTATAGTCAAAGTTTATGGTTGTCGAGGATATTGAGCTTTAATTAAGGAAATTTGTAAACCAGTTTCAGAGCATTTCTTTGCAACAGAATGCACAAAGTTCATTATAATGACAAGATTCAGCTGATGCAACTTTAATGACAATATTAGCCCCATAATGCTTTGAGTAGGAATAAAAATGTTTAGGACCTATAAACTATAGGTTGGATCCAACTCCTGCATTTAAATTCCGACATAGACAGAAGCTGTGAGGCAAACGGCATAAAAGTAGCAACTCTTATTTTTTACCCACTTACCAGTTATATGGAAGTTTTCCATCTCTTTCCAAAGAAGCAAAATTCACAAAGGTCCCAGCTCCACATTCCCTAGTTTAGGAAGATCAGTGGCATAGATCAAGTTTTGCATCTTAACATTAACATTACTCCCCCACAAGTGAAATAAGACAAGCCAAATCACCTTTCTGTCTTGCTACATTCTGTAGATTCCCAGCAGCTGACATATTGCTTAGTTCCTACAATCCCTTGCTTCTAGTCCTGCTAAGGAGCTATAGTTCAGCTCATAGAATCACAGAATTATAGAGTTGGAAGGGACCTTTGGGGTCATTGAGTTCAACCCCTCTGCTCAATGCAGGATTTCCTAAACTATCCCAGACAGGTGTCTGTCCAGCCCCTGCTTGAAGTTAAGATAGAGACTGTAGTTCAGCTGAGATATCTGCATTTGTACCAGTGCAGAAATAGCCAAGTCAGGAAAGAACACAGCTAGCAGCTTTTAACTATAAATGAGCAAAGCATACATAATCCAATTTAAAAGAGCTCTGCTTCTCCAAACGTACAAGTTTCACCTGGAATGTGTAACGAACATCAAATACATTGTAGCTAATTTAAAAAAAAGAGTCGGCAGGAGAACCAATTAATACCCTTCTTTTTCAAAGTGCTGCTTTGAAATGCAATTACATACATTACCAACCTTGAAAGAAAAAGGTAAATAGTTTTTCGTGTTCAGCCTGATTATAGAGGACAGGTTTTCCTAATCCTCCTTACTGAGCGATTCCTAATGGATGCTTTCAGGTTCAGTTATCAGGTTTAAATCTAACAGACTGGTGTAGGTACTCCTGAGATGGTTGCATACAGGGTGGATCATTAGTTTAAGCACCAATGGATGGGGAAAATATGCAGGGGCATGCTGCACCAGTAATGCCATTATTGTGCTCTTTCCTTGGGTTCTGGGTTGGTTTCGCCCCATTCAAGTTTGGCAGAGCCCAAGGATAGGATGAGGAGCATCTCTGTGAGCCATGTGATGGCATCATTGCTGGTGAAGCACAGGGCCCTCCTCCTGCCAGCTGCAATGCAATCTGGGAAAGAGTGCCCTTTCTCAGAGAGAACCAAGTGATGCTTTAAATTTTTCAGATGCACCTTTCACTTACCTCCCTCCCCCCTCTGATAAGTACAGGGATGTAAGGTGGGCTTCAAATGGTCCCTCATCCTCTTTGGGTAGTCTGTGCTTGATGAACTGCAGTTTGACACACCTCTAACATCAATTGCTTAGCGTCAGCTGTATGGACGTGCACAAATGTTCTTTTTGTAGACGATTGTATTGAATTGAATGCAAGAAAATTAGTCTTCACTTGAATAGATCTCCTTCGAATGTAGTAGGGATTTGAATGTGATATGAATGTTGCAAATGAATTCACATACGAATCTCATATCAATCTGCAATGAAGCTTCATACAAATGTGTCGAAACATTCAATTTGAATTTGAATGTCAGTCTTCAAATGTGTCAACATTTGATTCAGATTCAAGTATCTGAATTCAGTTGAATTCATACAAATTTTGAATGTTACAAATAATTTTGCACATGCCTAATCAGTTGCTCTAAAATGTGATTTCATTGAAGATAACTGTAAGGAGGAAACTGGCCTAGGGGCCAGCGCACAGAACATGTAATATTATAGGAGAGATAATTTCGACTTCCTCCAGAGGATGAAGGGAAAGATTGCATTTTTCTCCTTTCAATGACAATTTCCATGTATTCTTGCTGGTATGGCTCAGGGAGTTGGTAGGAGCTGGCATGCCAAAACATCTGGAAGGACTCAAGTTCTTTTCTGCTCTAATGGATAGCCCTTCCTGCCTTGGTTCTGTACCAGGAGAACAACTTCCCAAGATGGCTTGCTATACCATCAAACATTTCTTAGCACTGGGAAGTCCCACCTAACATTCAATGACAATCTTCTCTCTTACAGTTTCTACCTGTTTGCTTCTGCAGAAAAGGAGAAGAGAAGATTTTGAAGGTTCCTGTCTCATCTCTCTTTGGGTTTTGTTCTCCTGGTTAACATAAACCCAGGATGTCCAACTGGTTTTTGGAAGTCCTGAGGTTACTTAGAAGAAACGTTTCGTGTCCCAGTTCATAAGCTATATCAGACCATAGAATCCATTTGTTCCATCTCCCCTTTAAGAAGCCTCACCGTTACCCTACCTGGCCATTTGCAGATGTTTCCTCCGAAGCACAACCAGAGTCACAAGCAACAGACCTATGAGCAAAACACTTAGGATGGCCAGGACGGAGATCACCACCACATTGGGATTCATTTCTGTAACTGTAGATGCAAGGAAACCACAGAAAGACAAGGTCATTCTTTTGAAATTAGAAAAAAAAAGGGGGTGTTCGGGAAAGGCAAAATGAACTAGAAAAATAGCACTTACCCATTGTGGAGACAGCAATGAAGGTAGGGACACTGGGGCTATCGTGGCTAAAGCTGGTGACACTGCAGTTGTACGATGTGGCTGGCAGGAGGCTGGAGATGGTCACTACGTGTGAAGAAACAGTAACAGGTTCCTACGCACACAGGGAAGGAGGAGGAGTACATTAGTAGACTGGGTGATGGCGGTGGCTCAGTAGATAGAGATGGGGCTGGTCTTCTAGGCCCTGGTCAGCTGAGTCCAACACAGGGCTGCCTATCCGTGAGTTTGAATTGAAATTGTACCAGTGCTCTTCAGACACGGATCGATATCTGTTATCCTCATGCCGTGCCTGCCTTGGGCTGCCTTGGTAACACATTTCTGCACAGACTGGCCTGAGTTTCCTCCACGGAGCTCTTGGCTCCATCTCTCATCTCTTTTGCTACGTCAAATCTATCTTGTTTCCTAATGGATGCCTTTTATGTCACTTAAGGGAGGTGAGGGAGTGTATTTGTGGTTCTTTTTAAAGCCTGCTTCCCCACCTCCATGCCCCCCTTCATTTCTATGTGCTTTTCTTCTCCTTGCAATTATTTTTTAAAAAATTAATTTGTGTAAAAAATGACAGAGAAATCAACACATTAACTGAGGAGGGAAGGGGAGGGGCCTCAGGAACTCTACACTTGCTGATTGGCTGAAAGGAAATACTGGGCGCCACCCACCACAGCACAGTTCTGAGTCCTTTAGGCCTTCCCCCCATTCGCACGTGAGGAAGCAGAAGACGGACTGGAATCCCAGGCTGGCCTGAGTCCAAGTCACTCCTGTAAAAACAGGACTACATTTTAGGATGGTCTAATGGATGTGGGCCAGCTCGGAAAATAACTTAAAGAAAATTAATGTGTAACATGTCCTGGGAACCAACTCAGGTCAACTTAAAACAGTTGTGTGACCAGGGCCCTAGTGACCTGATGCGGTCCTAGCCCTTTCTGCACACACCCTTAATCCAGATTAAGGGTTCATGTAGTACACATTCTGGGCCTCCTTATCTACATGTTAACACAGATCAAGGAAGCCCCACCCCCCTTGGTCTGGCTCCATCTGCATTAGCCAGATCTAGGCCCTTAATCTAGATTTCTGCTAGTACCATTTAATTGGGCCACTGATCTGGAATATGTGAGGCCTACAGAAGTCTGTCTCTTGTGCTCAGGATTACGAGGGGATGATTTTCAGCAGTGTACTATAACATGATGCCACTGAGAAACTCTGCACACAGGTGACCTCAGAGCCATGGGAATGTGGCTACACAGCTCACATGAGCTTCACAGCCATGGCATCAGTTCACCTGGATCAATGCCATCAGTGCAGATGGTGCTCATCCCACCCATGCTTCCTCTGAATCTGGATCAGTGAGTCAGGCAATTCTGGACCCAATGAGCCCGGATTACAGACCAGCAAGTGCCAAGCTAAGGAAATGAGACACAGCAAGATTCTTTTTATTTGATGAACACTTCATACTGTACTGTTAAATTATTATTATTTATGAAATAATTTAATTATTTTGAATTCTTATACTATATTGTTTTCTGGGTTTTGTTATAAACCGCCTTGAACATCTCACTTGGAAAGACCGTTTATTAAAAAGATGGTGATGGTGATGATATTTTCAAGCTCTAGAAAGCTTTCTTACCTGGAAATCAAAGGAACCTAGTTCTGAATAGAAGTTCATGCACAATGGAGGCTCCGTTTACACACATTAAAGCCCTTTCTGCACAGGGCCGTATTCCAGATTATATTCCACATGCTGGTGTTGATTAAGGGTGCGCACAAGTGCAATTTTTGAATTCAATTCATAGCAAATTGAATATTCAAATATCTGAATGTTTCCGTATAACAAAAAAAGGAATGTCCGGACATTCGAACCGATATGAATACATTTGTACGTATTTGTACAAACAATTTGAACATTCATATCTGTACAGGTACATACGCATCTCATATGCGTCCCATATGCATCTCGTACGGACGTGTACAAATGCACACGGGATGTGTACGGGAATGTATAAGATGTGTACATACCTGTACAGATACGAATGTCCAAAGTATTTGTATGAATAACTCGAGATATTCGGAAAGCTGAATATTTGGACACTCAATTCGTATACAAATGTCCAAATTTGTCCAAATTCTTCTGAATAACAAATATTTCGAATATTCATGCACATCCCTAGGGACTATTTCCACATGCTGGTATCAGACCAAGGAACTGGTCACACCACAGCAGATTATTCTGTCTTAAAGCACGATTGGACCAAACCCCATAATTGATTTGATTACATCCATCAAATTTAGTGTTTACTCAGTTCCTCTTTCTTTGTCTACTGTTTTTCAGTCTCCCCAGCCTCAGTCTTGTGATAGTGTACGTACTCTCCCCCTCTCCACCCTGCATCCTTTCCCTACCTTGTATTCTCTGTAATTAAGTGCAATCCCATCAACCAAATTTTGGTTTCTCAGGGAAGCCACCTCCATCTGACTCTACACTTCTCCCCATCTCCCCCCTTTTTGTTATACTTAAGATTTTCACAAGGGTGCAATTCTGCACGTTCTTGGGATAATAAGGGATGTGGTGGCATGAATGTTATGGACGGAGGCAATAGTATGTGCATATTTAATGCATAAATTGATTCCTAAGCATGTTGCCCCATTCCTGGGAGGCAGTGGGCAGTGAGGGGAGGGGGGGTGCAACACTTCTCACCTTCTCCAGTTAGTAGTGCATCTCTTGGGGTTTGTCTTACTGGGGCAATAGTGTGGGGTTGTGGGGGAGTTTCCCCAACCTATCCCATGATTTCTTCCCATTTAGGAACATGGGTAAGGCAGACAGGAGGGCCAACAGCCAATCTGGGAGAGCACCCATGTCATACTCCATGACTATGCACTCTTCGCCCACTGCCCTATGGCTGTGGCTCTTGCCCTCTTTCTGCTAGACTCAGTCTAGGTTATGACTAGGATTAGGCAGGGGACAAGGGAGGCACAAGGGGACGAAAGGTTGAGTGAGAGACAGTGGAGCCCTTTTTTCCCTATCCAAGAAGCGATATTTATATTTCCAGTGCCTGATCGCACTGTGAAAAAATCAAGGTTGGACTTGCAGTTTTGTGAAATTGCACAGTTGCACAAAATTGCAACTTTTCACACTATGAAACAAACAAACAAACAAACAAACATACCTGAATCTTTGGGCCTTGGTCCAAGCCAGCCTGCTGGCAGAAAACCTCAAAGAAATCAGCAACACCCTCTTCAACCCATAGGAGAGTGACGGAGGTCTGAGTTTTGTTCACAGCAAAAAGTGACCTTGGAGGAGCAGGATCTATGGAAAGGAGGAATATCACTTCAACTTCATTGTTGGAATCCTCATGGTCCAAAAGGAAGGAAGACAAGGTCAAACAGCCTTGGTGGTACAAACAAGACCCTAGATTTCTCCTGGTCTAAGAACTCCTCCATAACACGATTTCTCCCTCAAGCTTACTCAGCAATAAGCACACGTTTTAAACGGGAAAGCACTCTTGACTAGTCTTTTTTCTTTATTTCTTCCCTATTTTCAACTTCCAATAATTACTTCACTTCCTTTTTCAACAGAGTATTAAGCTATGGTACGCTTTAGCAGAGGGGGATGTGTGGAGTTTCAGTAACTCACACTGCATTTGCACAACTTGTCTGATTGCTGGAAGCATTTATTTATTTATTACTCTTAGGATGGAGGAATTTGGCCCTAAAGTTACTATTAACTGGAGGTGGCAAAACATGAGGCTCTGGGTCAGGATTTATACCTGTGACCTGACTCACATCCATACAGGTGGATCTTTTTGTTCCTGCCCTACTATTCCAGACTACAGGAGATAAGTGCAGAAAAGCCAAATGTTTGCACAGATGCCTGAAACCAGGTTTAAAAAAGAACATAAAGGACACTGTCTCTTTACAAATTCTTATTCTAATAGCAGTGGTGCTTATACACATCTTATGAAATGCAGAGCTGGCCAAAGGTTGTCCCCAGGATGCGTCCAGACAGCAATCTGAAATACCAATTGAAAGCAATAACATAGGTATTGCTTCTCTGCTATTATCACTTCCTATCCTGACAGCGCTTCCCCTAGCCCCGTCTTTCCATGTTTCGCTCATGCGCAATCTGGGTGATTCAGCTGCTGTTGAACTCCTGCATGCACATGTGACCACCTCCACACATGCATGGTAGGCCATTTCAGCCTCCACTCATGCATGCTGGATGGAGCTCTAATTGATGCTCAGTCCAGAAAGGGAAGTCCATCACTAAAAGCACTATTGCAGGGAACCTGATACCAGTGCCGGGTTTTCCAGCAATAGTTTTTAGCACTTTATAAGGATGGAAGAGCAAGACTGTGGTGGGAACCCTACTATAGCAGCATCGTAATGTCTGAAAGCACCCCCAATTGCAACTTCACTATAAAGGTTGTATAGCCTCTGGGAAAATATGTGAGAGCAGAAACAACCAAATCTTGTGTTGCACTTGTGAGACTGGAATCTTTGCCATGCCTCCCTCAGGATGGATATAAAAACTGTGGCTGCCTCTGGCTGGGGTGAGAGGAGAAACAACCAAGTCTTGTGCTGCACCTGTGAGATTGGAGTCTTTGCTACAGCCTACTCTAGGTGTGGGTTCCAGCTGAAGATGGAGGAACGGAGGGACACCTGGGGTGTTTTTCCACTGTCATTAGAAGTACCCATTAAGTACCATTAATGCCATTAAGTACCCATTAATGGGTACTTAATGGGTACTTCTATGCCATTAAGTACCCATTGGGTACCAATGGGTACTTCTATGCCATGGGTACATTAATGCCATTACATTGGGTACTTTAATGGGTACTTCTAGTGACATTGGAAAAACACCCTAGGTCTGGTTGTTGCTGCCTTGCTGCAATTTCCGTTCAGTTTCTCTGACATTTTTCAGTTGTCTTGTGTTAATTGGTCTTATGGTTTATTTTTTGATACTGTGTATTGCAGTTTTTTAGACTACATAGCTTATTATTAGAATTTTGTACATTGCTTATGATATATATTTGATGTTTTAGTTACTGGAATTGATTTCCCTACTTGCTGTATTTACTTCCTTTATTTCTCTGATGTGATGATTGTATTTGCATTGTATTTTTTCTGTTTGTTGTAAACTGCCTTGGGCAAAATGTTCTTTTGGAAAGGCAGTATGCAAATAAAAATGGAAATGGAAAAAAACTTACCAACTTTGACCAGCCGAATCGCAGAAGTGTTGCTGCCTGTCTCTGTACAAGCAGTTACTGATAGGTTGTAGATGTCACCTGGTGGTAAGTTGAGCACGGCAGTCATGACATTCCGCGTCACCTAAGACAATAAAAAAGGCAGCACCTTCAGTTTGGAAAACTATGGCCCTTTCTGTTCATACCTTGGGTTAACTTGGACCAGTGGGTCAGGAGTAACCAGAGCCCATTAATCCAGATCATGTGGAGGCGTGGGCCATATCAGTGTTGTCTGCACTGAAGGTACTGATCTGACCCATGCCTCCCCACAGCTACAAAGCTTACATGAGCTTTTATCTGCCTCCTCATACCTCCAAAGCCTAGGAATAAATATCTCTAGAGCCAGGGGTAGGGGTCCAGTGGTTCCAGATCAAGGAGGGATACCACCTGTATGGCCCCCTTATACTGGAACAAGGTCTTCAGCCCTCTTGAGAACCTAATTAAATGGGTTCACAAGAGCTCTGGATTAAACGTCTCCTTAATCCAGATCTGGCTCCATCCAGTGCAGACAAAACCAGACCAGTGGGAATGGGGTCTCCACGATCTGCATTAGATACTTAAAAGCTGTTGTCATATATACCTCTTCTTGAAGAACCACTGCTCCCAGACTTGGGTTTCCAAACAGCTAGCCAGCCTGCAACACTCTTCTTTACCCTCTCCAAGTTCTCAGTATTTAAATTCAGGTATCTAGCAATGGAATTAAGATTCTATGTACAGACTGACCAGCACTGAATATGACAGAACTATTGCCCGCCCTGATCTGGTTGTAGTGTTTCTGTTAAAACAGCCCTTGCACTGCCCACAAAGCTCATACAAGTTTTGGGGTTAGTCTCAAAGGGCTGAATGTTTCTAGCCTCTGAACCACTGGGAGAGCCATCTTGATGGTGTGTTTTGATGTGCCACAAAAAACGGTTCCCCAGTAGTCCCAAACATGAGAGACATGCTGTGTTCATGGTCCTCCAGTAGACTTGCTTAAACAGGTATACCAGTGACCCAGATCAAGGAGCACTTGATCTGGATCACGCTCCATCCTTTGTGTTGAAGTGTACCAGCAGGAGGTGGATCCTCACAGATCCACACTTAAATTTTCACACTTTTGCAGCATTTGACTAGTGAAAATAGACTTTTTCAATATTAGAAAAAGCCAGGAAAAGGTTCAGCCGTGAATGTGAATGTTCAAACAAAGGAATTCAGTGAAGAAACAGATTTTTGAACATTCATTTTAATGGAACATGAATTTTTGGTTCATGCACATCATGTAAGCATCACTCAATGGAGACAATGGGTGTTCGAGCTCACACTCTTTTTGAGTTTCCTCTTTCCTTCTGCAATAACCATCCAATGCAGCATTCTGGAATGGGAAAGGTCTGTATTATCATCACCATAGACCCAGCTGACGTACAGAAGATTGTTGAAATATTCCACTGATGTGATTTCAGGGGCTACCGGAGCTTTCAGAAAGAAAAAGAAGTTGTTGTTAGTATGAGCAAAGCACATTAAAAACAAGAGCATACATAGCACTGCTATTGTGTGTGTGTGTTTAATGTTTTTACTGTTCTAAGCCACCTTAAAATCTTTGGGCACAGGATTAGATAAAATACAAATAAATAAAATAAAGTGAGCCAGTTTGGTCTAGTGGTTAGGGAGCCAGCCTCTGCTCCATGAAGCCAGCTGGGTGACCTTGGGCTAGTCACAGCACTCTTCTGAGCTCTCACAGCCCCACCTACCTCACAGGGTGTTATGTTGTAGAGAAAAGAACAGAAAGCTTTGTCAGCCACTTTGGGTCCCTTTAAATGGGTGAGAAAAGTGGGGTAGACAAGCCAACTCTTCTTCAAGTGTGGATTCAGATACTGCAAATTAGCACCATCTGTAGTTGGGGCTTCTCTCACAGGGGCACCTGTATGCTAGATATACTGTGAGATGGACAACATTTCTGCACATATACATGGTGTATGTTCAATTCCTATTCATTGTCGGTTATTTAAACTGTGAAGCCATTGCCTGACAACCCAAGAAGGTTGTTTCTCACCCTTTTTAAGGGGACTCAAAACAGCTGATAAAGTTTTCCATTCTTCTCCACACAACAGACATCCTGTGAAATAAGGAGGGCTGTGAGAGCTCAGAAAGAGAGCTGGACTAGCCCAAGGTCACCCAGATGGCCTTGTGCAGGAGTGTGGACTTAACCAGGAGACTACCTGATATGAATCTGACACTCTAACCACTAGGCTAATCATCTTAACCATTTGATCAGATTAAGATCTTGGATCTGTTCGCCTTTTTCAGGGTAGGGGTCTGTGGTATACAGGCTGATGCAGACTCTGGCAAGCCTTACTTGGGGCCTGCTATAGCCTGCATTAGCATGTGGACAGCCGGCTCCTATTCCAAGATATATTTCAGAAAAAAGCCAAGTGCAAATAGGCCCCTTGTCTCTGCTTTTGCTAGGACCAATGTGGAAGCTGGTCTGGATCATCATGCAGACAGCACTGTTCCAGATCAGGCCTTTCCATGGTGCGAACCAGCAGCCTGGCTGGGTCAGACCTACAGGTTTGGACCACGGAGAAGTGAATGCAGAATGGCCCTACAGCTCTCAAGATATTGAGGTGCTCCCATACTTCCTTGTCATTGATGAGTTTGACTAAAGCAGCAGTTCTCAACCTTCCTAATGCCGCGACCCCTTAATGGAGTTCCTCATGTTGTGGGGACCCCCAACCATGGGGGCGGAGCAGCTGGGAGGTGGGAGGGAAGGGCGGCAGGAGGCTCTTTGCGACCCCTCTGAAAACGTAATTCAACCCCCAAAGGGGTCCCGACCCCCAGGTTGAGAACCACTGGACTAAAGGAATTGTGGTGACCGGTCTGCTCTAAGTTGTTTTTGTCTTATGTGCAACTTGAAAACTAACCTGTTGGAGGGTGCCATGCAACCAAACCAAAAGGGAAAGCAATTTGGCATCACACCACACCACAGTTTAATACTATGAATAATTTCAACAGACAACAGTAGAAACAGAAGTTTCTGGTTAGGATAAGCATTCTTCCTTTCCCAGAAATCATCTTGAGAAAATTATCCTAGGCTTAATTCGGTTTCCCCCAGCCACAGGCTACCACAATACGCAACAGTGGAGTGAATTTTGTTTTCACTTCCCCAAATGCAAAGCTCCAACGTCAGGATTTCTCTTCCTTCCTGCAGCACAACTATGCTTTTTATGGTCCAACATACAGAGCTCAGAAGGTCTGTGACCAGAGGAGTATCACTTTCCTATAACTCAAGCCATGCAGAAGGCAAACTGCGGAAGAAAATTGTTCCTTGGAGTGAAAAAGAGAGAGAGAGAACGAGGGCCCACAGTGTGCCAAATGCCTGTCGGGTTTCCCTTTTAAGGCTTTTTTTTTAATAGCCAAGGCAAAGGGTAATGTGAATTGAATGGTCATTTCTGTCTGTTTGCTTTTTCACAGGCAGGGTGGCAATATTTCCACCCCTACCCCCCACACACACACTGCCCACACTCCAATTCCACTTTCTTTGCTGACAGGTCCAAAGCTATTATGTCTTTATAATCACTGTTCTCTCTTCTCCTGGTTGACCCAAGCCTGAGAGGTCATCAGGAGATTCGGAGTGAGGAGTCATCAATACGCAGATGATACCCAGCTCCATCTCTCTGTGACATCTAAATCAGGAGAGGCAGCTGAAGTGATTTTATAGGTGTCTAGAGGCAGTAATCGGCTGGATGAGGGCCAATAAATTGAAGCTGAACTCAGACAAGACAGAGGTGCTGTGTGTCACAGAGTCTCGGGTCCATGTAGTTGGTAGACACCCTGTCCTTGATGGGATTGCAATGCCTTGGAAGGAACAGGTGCAAACCTTGGGGGTACTCCTGGACACCCCCCACTAACCTTTCAAGCCCAGATGGAGGCCGTGGCCAGCAATGCCTACTTCCAACTATGGCTGGTAACCTCTAGACTGAACTACTGTAATGCACTCTACATGGGGCTGTCGTTGAAGACATTTTGGAAGTTGCAACTAGTGCAAAATACAGCCACCAGAGTGCTGGCCAGAACAGCTAGCCAGATGCACATCACACTGGTCTTAGAAGAGTTGCATTGGCTGCCAATTCACTACTGAGCCCAATTCAAGGAGTTAACTCTGACTTACAAGGCCCTAAATGACTCGGGCACCAAATATCTAAAGGAATGCCTTCTCCCATACCGACCTGCCCATGCCTTGAGATCTGGAGGTGAGGCCCTCCTGGTTGTCCCACCACCCTCAGTAGTGAGGCAGGTGGACACCTGGGAAAGGGCCTTTTCGATAATGGCTCCCAGGTTATAGAATAGTCTCCCCTTTGAGGTCATCGCACCCCTTCTCTGTATACATTTAGGAAGGCGGTGAAGACACACCTCTTTGCCCTGGCCTTTGGCTAATGTAACCATTCCTCCCCCCACCACCACCACCACTGTAGATATTAGTATTTTAATATTTAGTATATGTCTTTAAATATGCTGGATTTTTTACATCTTTGTATGGATATCATTTTTAATCTGTTGTTTTAAAACTTGTAACCCACCCTAAGACCTACGGGTATAGGCCAGGAAATAAATTAATTAATTAAATAAATTGCAATGTGGCAAAAACAATGACCAGTTGCCTCCGAGACTGATGGCTTCCTTGGGACTTCCACATTAGCACTGCAGCAGAATTTATGTATAGGTGTGAGACCTCATGGGCAGAAAGCAATATCTGGTTGTATCACCTCAGGTGAGAACTGCCAGGCCTAGGAATCAGAGACCCTCTCCCACCAAGAGGCTCCACAAACCGCTCTTTTTACCTGTTATGAAGCTGATGGTGGAGCTGTCACAACAGCTCAATTCTGGGTCCCCCCATGTCACCATGGTGACTCGGAAGTTGTAATACCAGGCAGGAAGCAGGTTTCCTATTCTCTGAAAGAGGTTCAAGCAACAAGGAGGAAGGGAAAGTATTAGCACCTGGACACTGGGATTCTAAAAGTCACATTTAGCCTGTGGCCGGGAGGGGACTTAAAATAAGACTTGGTTTTCAGGCCTGACTTCCAACCCACTCTGTGGCCATTTTTTTCTAGTCTTGGCAGAATCAGTTGTGGACAATGGCCCACAGCACGTTGGGAACTCCCAGAACCTACGCATGCTGTGGCTGCCCAATGTGGGTGGGTTCTGGGTACTCCCTAGAGCTCTTGGTTCTGCCAAAGTTTTCTGCCAAAACAAGAACAAATCCAACTAATTTTAGGTTCTAAAGCAAGAGAACACTGGCTGATACAATGAGGGTATAGGTCAAAAATGCAGAGACTTGTTAGGCCTGTATTGTCAGCCTAGACACCCCTTTGACCATCTGCCTCTGCATCTGGCAGTTCCTTTAAATTTCAAAAGGTTTAAAAGGTTTTTAATCAGTTGTTTTTTAAAAAACAAACACACAAAGTGAGTCCGAGCCAGCCACAGAGGCTGTTCCTCATAACTCAATGGTAGAAGAGGTTGCTAATGTGGTATTGTGGGTCCTGTGGTGACCACCAGGGCTTCCTCTGCTAACCAAAGAGACTCATTGGCCATTTTGTCATGAGGTGGCAAGAAGAGATATTTCTGCTGCATGGTTTCAAATGCCATTAAAATTGGACTTAGATATAGGTAGATGAAGACCTATTCCACTATTGCATCTTAAACTTCCAATAGGCAGCCACGGTTAATTGGCTGGGTTTACTAAAATTCTGTCTGATTGTAAAGTCATAGGGCCTTTCTGCACCGGGCCAGAATCTCTGTTAAATCACAGAAAAGGGGGCTGCCATGTGCCATAGTCTGCATGAACACATGGACTGCAGGCCCATATTTGACATATAATCCAGAATAAGGCCTAGTATGGCAAGACCATAGTTTTGACTCTCAGGAAAGGAGGAGTTGATAGAAACCTAGGCAAGACTGAATGCAACAGTATGCTTCAAAATCTAAGTATTTGTAGAGATGTCACTACTATGAGCAAATGTGTCAAGCATCTTGTTTTCAGTTTTCAAAGAAGTCCAGTCTTAAAGCTATCAGTCACAGGCAGGTTTACTGTTCTCTACTGGGTCATCATACCAAGACTTTTGAATACTGTTCACAAATAGCCAATAGCTGGGTTGGGGGGCAGCCTACTGGCAAGACTGAAAATCAAATATTTATAACATACCGTATATTCCGGCGTATAAGACGACTGGGCGTATAAGATGACCACCAACTTTTCCAGTTAAAATACAGAGTTTGGGATATACTCGCCATATAAGAAGACAATTCCCGGCGTATAAGACAACTCCCGACTTTTGCGAAGATTTTCCTGGGTTAAAAAGTAGTCTTACACGCCAGAATATACAGTAATCCTTTACATTAAAGGGGCTATTTACACCTAGAGTCCAGCCAGGTTCTTAGTTAACGTATCTTCTCTCTGGGCCTGCTCACACCTACCCTTCCAGAGGAGTTGTAGCCACTCCTGGGTAAGTGCCTGTGTGTGCCCCACTGTCTTTGTGGTCCCAGAGCTGCCCCAATCCTTCTCCATTGCCTGTGAGGAGGCTGGATGGTACAGCTACAGCCGCACTATTACACGCCACATTGTGAATGCCATGGCAACAGCCAGACACATGAGAGAAGTTGCTATGGACGTTGCTGTGGCAATTTGTACAATCTGGGATGGACTATTCACAGCATGGTCTGACTGGGGACTGCACCAGTTCTCGTGTCATGAACGTGGCCCTCACAGCCCAGACCTAACTGTGGTAGAACGGTATTGTTATACGATTCCACACAGTTAAGTGTGAACAGGCTCTCTCTGCATTGAAACACCCAAACATGCATTCCTCCCCTTCAGCTCGAATATTTCAGGAAGCAAATAGGAACTTGAAGGTGTGCTTTACCACTGAAGATGTTAAAGAGACAGTTGCTGCTATTTCATAGTATGTTGTCCACTCTGAGGTCATTGTTGAAGGGTTGAAATAAAACATTTCCACAATGTATTTCCGGAAGACGCCAAGGTAAGGCCGATTCCAGCTGAGGACCACAGTAGTCGGTCCCAAAGGATAAAGTGCTAAATCCTTTATTCCTGTTGGCACTGTAAAGCAAAATGAATGGCAATTTACATTTAAACAGCAAACAGACGTGGATACCAATTAACTTCTTTGGTGATTGACTACCAAAGTTTTCTTCTACAAAGGGGATTTTGAAATTCCTCCAGAGCTATTCAGCTATCATAAAAATGTCACCACAAATCCCCAGGTAGATTAGGGTAACCATATAGGGGGAAAGCAGGGATCCTGCACCTTTAAAATTCTCTTTTATATAAGTGCAGGGACTTTGTTGTCTTTTCCATATGGTAATCCTAAACTTGGTGGACATTATGCCCTGTACTCAAATTTCATAAGCTATTTGTCTGCTACACACACGAAATCCAGCAATTAAAATGAAGGATAGATCGCCTTAACTGGATAGCTTTAACATGACTTCTAGTTTTCCATGACAGTGGCCACTAATGCTAGTGGTCAGGGAGATTTCAAAATGATTAATGGAGACAAAGCAAATGTGACTTCTCCTGCCTGCATCTTTCCATCCTAATTTCTTTTCTAAGCTTCTACCTCCAAGGTTGCATTCTCAGAAATGCTACCTGTTCCAAGTGCAGGGCAAGTTAGACAAGCAGAGCTCAGGAACCTCAATGAATGGATGAAGCAGTGGTGTTGTGAGGAAGGGTTTATATTTGTTAGGATCTGGAAAATATTTTGAGACAAGCCAAACCTGAACAAGAATGTGACGCAGCAGCAAAAAAGGCAATTGTCATCCTAGGATGCATCAAGAGGAGTATAAAGTCTCAATCACGAGAAGCAATTATTCCTCTTTACTCGACCTTCATCAGACCTCATCTAGAATACTATGTCCAGTTCTGGGCACCCCAGTTTTAAAAAGACATTGACAAACTAGAGCAAGTCCAAAGGAGGGCTATCAAAATGGTTAGTGGTCTGGAAAGCATGTCCTACGAGGACCGGTTGAAGGATCTAGGAATGCTTAGCCTACAGAAGAGAAGACTGAGAGGAGACATGATAGCAGTCTTGAATCATCTGATGGGCTGTCACAGTGCAGAGGGATTATCCCTGTTCTCACTTGCACAAGGTGGGAGGACTAGACATAACAGGATGAAACTTCAAGGGAGTCAGTGCTGGTTAGATATTAGGAAAAACTTCCTGACAGTGAGGGCAATCAGTCAATGGAATAGGTTGCCATGGGAGGTGGTTAGTTCTTCTTCACTGGAGGTCTTCAAGCAGAGGTTGGACCTAACCATCTGTCTGGGAAGGTTTAGGAAATCCTGCATTCAGCAGCGGGTTGGACTTGATGACCCTAGAGGTCCCTTCCAACTCTATGATTCTATGAAGGACAGGTTGCACTTGAACCATACTGCTTGCACTTAATATTAAAAAAGCTGCAGAGCCGCTTTTAAACTGCTTCCTGGGGGGAAGCTGACAGAGGCTGGGTAGGATCTGGTTCAAGAAAGTGTACGTTTGAGGGAGGAGGGCTGGAATTATGCACATTATGGGAACACAGTGGTACTCAAGCAGAAAGTGTGAGAGGCAGTGTAACATTTCACATGGTCCTACAGGGTAGAACTTGACCAGAGGGTGAAAAAATCCTTCCCCTTGTTGATCCAACTCTCCTGCCCATCAGCTTCAAACAGTGGCCCCGGGTTCTAATGTGTGACAGTGAAATTTTTGTCTACCCACCCTTTCCACACTATGCGTGATTTTTTATACTTCAATCAGGTCCCTTCTTAATCACCATCATTCAAGGTTGAATAGGCCTAGGGCCTTTCTGCACTTGACCTTATTCTAGAATATATCCCAGAATAGGGCCCTGCTACCTGCATGCTAGTGCAGACTATGGAAGGGCCCAGGTGAAACCTGCCGTAGTGTGCATTATCTTGTGGCCAGCAGACTGCTATCCTAAGACATATTCCAGAATAAGGCCAAGTGCAGAAAGGTTCCAAGACATTGCATAGCTGTTCTGGTCCACACAACTGACTTCTCACCCAAGGCCACACTCACCCCTGCCAACAATTGACCCAGGCCCCATCACTTGTGGGTGGTTTTTTGAAGGGACCATTGTTCCAGGTGTCTCCAGCTCAGGATACCTCCGAAAGTCATTTGAAGGCAGCCAAGAGCAGGTGAAGGTTTTGCCTTTGCCTTCTGCTTGAGATGCCCAGAAGCAATGGGCGGGCTCCTGTGTGGGACAGGATGCTGAACTAGATGGGCTGTGGCCCAATCCAGCAGGGCTCCTCTTAACATTCTTATAGCAAAGCAAACAAGACTGGAGGATTTATAATAAACTGAGGTTTACAGTGATGTGCAAGAGGGATAACGCTCCCAGTAAACACAAAGTCTTCTAGATAGGATGCAATTTGGCAGAGTAAACATTTTTGACGAAGTTCCATTGTAGCACCAAACACAACATGACAGCGAATGAAACTGTAGAAAGCAAATTACCGATGGCAAACTTGATGGGATCAGAAGGCGGTCCAACCAAGGGCCCCTTTCGTAAGTAAATCACAACTTGGTACTGAGCACCTGGAACCAAATTTTGAAGAAAGTTGCTGCTGGTATTCACCTGAAGAGATGTGATAGAGCAGAGGTTAGAAAATGAAGGAGTCAACAGCGTCAGCTAGAAATTAGCAACTTTATCGGAGGGCTCCACACTCAGGGGGCAGATGCATGTTAAACTTCAGTCCATACTGAACCTAGTATGATAACTGACACACATTTATTTATTTATTTATTTACTTGTCTTACATACTGCTGATCTCATAAAGATTCCATGTGGTTTACAAGTAAAAGTCACAATAAATACAGAATGAAACAATTATAGTTAATCATGGTTACTTCACCAACCATTATGAAAGGCATGGGTAAAAATGTATGTTTTTTAAAAAATTAATTAACAGGGAGGGAGTTGCCTGTAGGAGGCCAAAATGCCCATCTAGACTGGGATATTGTGAGACAGCTCTACCAGTGGTCTAGGTGCCCACAAATGGAAAAGGAAGACATGAGGAAGGACACAGCCTCCTTGTCCCGGTGAAGGAGGAGGAGAAGGAGGTGTTTGAGCAGAGGGACATATTACGGCCGATCACATCAGCACCCGTGATCAAACGCGCAACACCCAATACTTGGTTGCTGATCAAACGCCTCTCCCACGTCTCAGTGACCACCAGATGCCACTCCTGGGGATCAGTGGTCTGGTTGCATCAGAGGTCAGTGATCAATTACAGCCACCAACGCCAATGAGCCTGTGTGGACACCTCTTCCCCCACCCACTGACTGCAGACAACCAGAACAAGAGCAAATGGTTGTGCCGCTGAATGCTTCAGGTAAGTTTCTAGTCAACGTTGGTAAAGATATGGAGCTCGATTTAGTGGTCCATGCCTAATCAACAATTAGTGAACTTCTGGGAGGCAGGGCACACTTAGAGGCTGTAACAGCTTATACCACATGCAGATGATCATTACCAGAAGTTAACTAATTGTTGACTACTGGCCTAAGTATGAATAGGCCTCAGGAACTGATCTTGACCGTTAATTAAAGCCTAACAATATATTTTAAAATCGGGATACATTATATTTGTTATTTCTATTTTCTGCTGAAGTGTTTATTGAACATCATGCTAACCTGAAGTAGCCCAATAAATATTTTCACTGGATCCACACCTTGGTCAAAGGGTTGGTTGTTATTACCTCATTGCAATAATGCTTTTCAAGCCTTTGACTCTCCTTTTGCTTCTGACAGGTCAAAGACACAACAGACACAATGGTGTCATTGCTGATCGCACTCTCTTGTGATGTGGTCCAAGACACAGAGGCTGTGGTAGAACTCAACACTGTCGCCATCACATTCTGAGGTTTCTCTGTGAGTTCTTCAATCAGTTCACCTGCTGGACCTAAAAGGATATCAGAAACAGGTGGTAGTTCCCTTTAGAGGTGTCAGTCTTTTTCAGCAAAAAGCTGATAAACAGACTGGGAAAGGGAAAGGCTGGGTTTGTGCAGCCTACATAGAGGATGTTATAAGGATCCATGGGTTTTGAAGATTCAGGCCAAGTCTTCACCAATGGGATGTGGCAACTTCATCTGTGGTGCATGGGGGAGGCACCGTGATTACCACATGATAAGACATCAGCTTGTCTCCTTTTTGAGCAAGGAGGTACTCTTTGGTACCTCCACTAAGGATGGCAAAATCATGTCCTCACAAAATGGTGCCTTTGTCGGTGACTGTGCCTGGAAATGGAGCCGTGTGATTGCCCTGAGGCACTGGCACGGCAAATGAACCTGCAGTGGGAAAAGACATTTTAGCCTCCTTTACCTAAGAAACACAGGCAGAATACTCCAGGGCCAGATGGAGAGCTGCTTGCTCAGATGATGTCCTGGTTCATTTAAACGTCAAGGCTGCATCTGGGCAGGTAGGTCAGTACAGCAGCTTCATGGCAATTGCAAGAACAGCCAGTGCTGTTTTCTCTAGCATGTTTTGTCCTGCGCTGCAAAAGTGCTTCCAAGAGCCACTTCTGCTCCTGAAGTAGGCTGGATGCCTATTCGGCATTACTTTCCCAGCATGCAATGGCATGCAGTCAGTGGTCTCTGGGCCCTGCTTTGATGCAGCCCCTTTGGCTCATTCAAATCTTGCCTTAGATAGGTCAGTTAAAGAGTAAACCGCAGTGGGTCCAATGGGACTTGCAGCCTATCTTCACTGGGTCTCTGCTGCTTAGTTTCAGTGTAGGAAGCAAAGAAGAAATAATACTCTTTTAAAACTTGAGATGTGCTGAACCGATTCGGGTTCATTCCAGTTTGAACCAAGCCGAGTAGTTCAACCTCATTCAAATCAAACTGAACCATCATCATCCTTTTAAGGGAGACTGGCTTAAAATGAACTGAATTGGGGTTGTTCATACAAGTCAAACCACCCAAGCCACATCCCCATTATAAGCTTAACTCGATCTCCCTAAACCGAAATAATAGAACTGGATGCAAACGCGAATTTGCCTGTTCCCATTACTTTAAACTTAATCGTGTTCGATCCAGATTCTGAGGATCGTACGTGGCGTACATGACTCAAGGGGGGACTCAAGGGGCTACTTTTCAAAAGCCACTTTTTGGGGCTGCCCTGCCCTCTTCCTCCTGGCGTGAACGCGCCACCCATAACGGACCCCTTCACGGAGCCTAGCAGGGTGGCTGCTGCTTGCCTGGATGGAGGAAAAATGGCACCCAGCAGCCAGTGATTCTCCCCATTGCCCAGGGCACACACCAGGAGCAGCAACTCACGCAAGGGGGCTTTAAACATTCACACATCTCCCAAAACCTGCCCTGCTTTACTTTCCCCTTTAAAGGTCAGAACTCCAAAGAGCTAGAATTGAGCAAATTTGCAACATTGTTATCAGGCGTGAAGTGGTTCCATCGCTACAGTGTAGCGCTGCTGTTAAGGGTGGATTTTTACACTGAAATCACTGTCTTTGGAAGCAAGCTATTGGGAGAGGGAAACCCTAAACATGGATTCTCATCCCTTGATAAAATGATAGGGTCCCCACAGTAAAAAATGTAACATGTATCAAGCACACGATCCGGAGTGAGACCTGTTGAAATGGGGGTTAACATTTACAACGCTTTGGGGCGATTTAACACACGGAAAGTGTGTTAAGCCAAACTGACGTGGGGTCTGCAAGGATTGAAAACGGTTTGATACCGAAATAAGCTTGTAATGGGGATGCGGCCCCAGTTTGATTTCAACCGGTTTGAGTTCAGCTGCAATTGCCCTTAAAAAGCGCCTTGTGTCATTGATTTTTAAAATGAACAGGTTCAAATCGGTTTGAGCTCATAACAGGTCACACCTGTTCAACCAGACCTGAATTCTAACTAAGCCACCATTTTAGAGTTCTTGCACATCTGTATTTAAAACATTTACTGATAATAATATGCAGAGTGATCATACTTGGACTTACTAATATAAAAACTAATTGTTTTGGCAGATTGGCTTTCCCGAACAGCACATAAACCAGAGGAGCTGAACGTTGTGACAGACAGTGTATATTTTCCAGGTTCCTTCAATTCAGTGACAAATTCATGAACGTCCTCACCAACCGTCAGGAATTCTGTGAAGTTTTCTAAATCAAAAGAGAAGATGTGTGAATTAATCAGTACTGGAAACAATACAGTGGTACCTCGACATACAAGTGCCCTGACATACAAGTGTTTTGAGATACAAGCCGCCGAGCGAGTGATATTTTGCTTTGAGATGAGAGCAAGATTTGAGATACGAGTATGTAAATACAGTACAGTACATAACAAAAACAACTGAGGTGGTGTTTTGGGAGCTGGAATGGATTAATGGGAAAATTGCTTTGAGATACGAGCGATTTGACATAAGAGCAAGGTTACGGAACGAATTAAACTCGTATGTCAAGGTACCACTGTATATGCCTAGAAACACATATTTGTAGACACAGCAATCTGTAAGGAGTGAAAATCTCTTTCACTACTATTTACCTAGTAGTTTAAATTCCTATTTCTAAATCAAAATTTTTAAATGTTTTCAAAAAAGTAAAATAGCCCCAAGCTCCCTATTAAGTTTGCAGTAAGTCACAGCCCTGACCCCTTCATTTTCAGAGCAATATTGGTTGAAACTTTACCTTCTTTCTCTATATTAATATGGAACCCATCAAATGCTGTAGGTGGTTTTGGAGGCAACCAGCTCAGCGCCATTTGCACTGGAATGAATGAATCAGGATCAGGAGTCGGCTTATCAAAATCAACCATTGGGCTTGTATTCTCATAATCTCTTGGCACTACATTAACAAACTCATCTTCATTCTCAGGGGAGTCAGATTCATTAATCCACCAATCTGGCTGAGATGTAGCTTCATAATCACTGCTGTTATAGCGGTAATCAGGCCATGTATAAGATGTGTTCACCGTTGGAAGCTCAGGCAAATCATCCAAAACGTGGGTTACTTTCTCCAGGCCTAAGGAATTTGGCGTTCCCAAAAGGGATTCATCTGGGAAATTTCCACTGTGTTCTTCCCAGTTCCCATTGAAGTTCATTTGTACGATACGCACAGAAATGTTGCGAGGTGGGTAAGGAACTGGAAAAGACCAGAAGATCTTTTAAAACCATCATCCTGCTAAAAGTAACATGATACTTTATTATCAATGGGCGCAGCCAAATTCACCCCCCAAAACAGAAACATACAGACCAGCTGGAAAGGATGGCTAATTGACTAATCCATTTACTATAGAGGTGGCACGATGCTTCCCCATCAGACTGTGGGAGTACAGGCCAACTGCATGTCAACTTTAATTTTTCAGCTTGTTTTCTACCAAAATTAATGAGGTCTTTGGAAACGAAAGAAATCTAGGAAGACATGGCAGTTCCCTGCAATACAGGTTTAGCTATCTTTAATTAAACAAATAGCTCCGTAGATTATGGGATGAAGAAGCTGTAGTTAAGTATTATGGGAGACGTAGAACATAGTATAGGAACATTTTTAATACTGCTACTCCAATTTTATCAGGATTGGAGAAATCCTTGACAAAACATACAAAATAGGTAATATATGACCTCTTTTTGCCCTTAACATCTTGCAATCCAGATTAGTGGGCCCCACTGATCCAGGTTACTTGGAGGTGTGGGCCTGATCAGCACCACTTGCGTTGACCATGCTGATCTGGCATGGCATTCACAATGCAGTATGAGTGAGCCCCCATGCAGTGTTTGCAAAGAATGCTGTGCACAGGAGTGAAAGAGAATGTGAATGCTCATGCAGGAGCAACCAGGAACTCACCAACCACTGCCAGTCAAGCTTTTTTGCACTCAGAAAGGATCGGGCCCTTTAGGACATTCCTGGCCACTTCCAGCATCCCATCTCACACCAATTGCTTTTGGGGATCTCAAGAAGAAGGCAAAGGCAAAACCTTCACCTGCCCTCAAATCCCTGCAAATCACCTTTAGAGCCATCCTGCCTACCTCCCCAGCCTGGAGGATGTACTTAGGCATCCATTCTAGTAGCCATTGATACATCTGCCATCCACGAATTGGTCTAACTGTGTGCGATGGGACACTGGACTAGATGGGCTGTGGGCTGATCCATCAGGGCTTCTCTTATGTTCTTAAAGCTATCTAGGCTGGTTGCTGTTTCCAATCTTCTGGCAGTAAATTCCATTTCACCAGCCTGCAGAGGGGCGTCTCCTAGTAGGCTTGCTGGTCTGGTATACCAGGTAGAGTAGGATCACCTTCAGTGGCCCAACTGTGGCCCTTTGGATGCTGCAAAAGCAAACTTCCTTCTGTCCCAGCCATTTCGGACACAAGCAAGTAATGCTATCCTTTTGCAACGTCCTGAGACCTTTTGCTCTCCCAAACATATACCTTACTGGCTCTTTAATGACATTATTTCCCTCTGTTTCTTGCTTTCATGGAATATCTCTTCCCAGGATCTGGGAGGGAGAGGGGAAGGGGGAAGAGAAGCCACATTCATGCCCATTATGGATCTAAAATAGGGGCCAACATGCACTTTGGCCCATAGCTGATAATTAAGCAACATCCTGAGTAGAAAAGCCCCCTGCCTGTCCAGAAGTTGCCCAATTATCAACTAGCTGTGGAGCATGAATTCATGCTCCACAAACTTACCCACCCCAACTCACCTGCAAGCATCCAGTGGTGACCACCTGCACCTCTGCTGGCCAGGGAGGTCATTGGAGATGCCGGATAAGCACCCTGGCAGGTCCAATAGCCTTCTCACATGACTGCGCAGAACATCAGTGTCATCATAGCAATGGCGCTGACGTACGTGCAGTTGTGGACAGCCCCGCACACAAGACGGCAGTGCCCAGAAGAGGACTGCCTGGCAACTGAACAGAAGATGCTTCAAGGCATAAACTGATCAATCGCATGGAGGGTAGGCTAACGTTGACTAGCAATCACAAGTGCGATCACTAGGCTGATTGCACTCCTTTACCATTCATGGGATAGGAAGAGAAGTGCAAAATCGCTCCAGGGTATTAAACTGGCTTTTGAGATTAGAAGGCATTCATAGGCACGATTCCATTATGGAATTAAAATAGGATCCAGACTTTGCCCGAGTGCTGATTTCAATTCATAGGACATAGCTGTCTTGTCAAGTTGGGTTTTTTTTTTTGAAAAAAGTCTAAGCCTTCATGCTTCAAGGCATAAACTGATCAAGGATAAGGGAACAACAGAAGAGGAAATGTAAGACAAAATAATTTGTCTCCCTTTTTGCACTGTGTGCAATTGGCTTAAAACATGTATAAGGGTAGCTAGTCTTCATTTAAATATGTCAGCAACAAAATTTGACATCTTTTAAAAATAAAAAATACAGCTGCTAGGAATGGTTCCAAATACTATTCTGCATTGATATTAATACCTGAAAGTCTAGGCAAGTGAGATGTGTTTGCATAGATTGACCTTTGTGGACTTTGTACTAAAAGCAGAGGGAACACAAAAGTGTCCTCTGGTCCAGATATTAGGGCACAGGATGGCGATGATGTGTTACCATGGAAACCCCATTCCATCCAGTCAGGGCTCTTTTGCTGTCTCAGTTCTTTGCTCTTCTAAAAACCAGTGAACAGGAGCAAACTCACTCTAATGGCCATCTCTCTCTTCCAAGACAGGCTTGTTTGTGTTTGAAAGATAGGACTGAAAATAAAAGAGGAGAAAGGAGCTGGTGTGTGTGTGTGTAACAGACACACTGGTAACAGTAGAGTAGGTGGGATATAGTTTGCTGATCGGTGTCCCCACAGATCTAGCACCACTAACAGCTGCATTTATAACGATGATTCAGCTGTGTAACTTCTTCCAAACCATTTTGGGCCTCCTGATGTGAATTATGCCCTGTCTGGTGTGGACACAGCATACTAGAAAGGGGACAGGGCCTCTCTAGTCCATGCCATCTCCTTAACCAGTTTTACAGTAAGTGCCGAAATGTCCATCGACAAGCAAGATGGCTGCCCAAGGCTCAAGTTCTAATGAATTCATAATTTGGTGAAATCGATTCTCCTTTTCTATCCTTATCTGCAGTCATGCCTTGAGTTTGCTAGAACCCCAACCCCCAATTGGGGATCAAACCCAACAGGCAACAGCAAGTTTCAGTACAGTGGTGGCTAATGTGAAGCCAGTTGTCGCAGAAAAAAATTCCCATCAGCCTCAGCTAGCACAGGTCAATAACAAGAGATGGTAGGTGTGTCTGGTTCAGGTACCTCTGGGGAGAAGGTTAGTTACCTTCCCTGCATGAGGGAACTAGAGTTAGGTAGATACCTGACTATGAAGCATACACAGATGTTACCTGTTCGGTGTTGTTTGGGTTCATGCTTAATCCCACTATATTCCACAAGTGTGCTTTTGTTAAATGTTGCTTCTGACACCAGTTGAAATGTGATATTGCTGTAACATATTCCTGGCAACCAGTGATTAAAAATGGTTTTGCCTTTAAAGAAATCTGTGGAGTAAAGAAAGAATGGCATGTATTAAGTTAGCAAGGTGACCTGCCTTCACAAGAGATAAATATTTTTGGCACAGACTTGGAGATTTTTTTAAAAAAAATCCTCAGTAACATCTGAGTTATTGCAGTATTTCCCTCCACCCCTCCTCCTGTTTCTTTCCTGGCTGTCAGAGGTACTTAGAAACTTGATCCAGGAAAATAAACATGAATGTTGGCGAAGTAATTGCAAGTGGCACCATGTACTATGTGGCGGTAAATATTCCAATGTGCAGATGATATGAATATCTCCGTCTCTGATGCTAAATGCATGCAAGGGGCCATTCAAGGACAAATAGCCAAAGGATGAATTCCTACATGAACCAAAAGTGAAGACAACCCCGATGTGTAAAGCTGTTATTTTTAAGCAACTTCTGACTATAAGATACTCATGAGCACATGTGCATACACAGAGAGAGCCCATTCTCCAGCTAGACCTGGGGCCTTTTTGCCCTTGGCCCTGTAGTTTCCTTCCAATGCGCACCCAGATGGATCATCTCTACTGGAAGTGGCTATTTCTAACTCAGAAATGCCTCTGTCCATGCAGGAACACACTGGAAGCAAACTATGTTTGGAGCACAATTTCATGCTCCACTCACTTATCTTTACCAGAGACAGCCTGTCCCACCACTGGAAGAGCCCATTTGTACCTCTATGGTGCTATGAATTTCCCCCTGCGCTGACTGAAAGAGTTCACTTCTGGAATAATCCAGTTGATACAGAAGAATGCCATCCACACTAGGTACACCACTGAAATGGATCCTCCTGCTAAACTGCATGTACCCTTCCACACATCTGTTCTGTTCCAGGGGCCCAAAAGGCCACAGTCTAGGTGGCTATTTTGATGGGTTGATGCCCAAGTTAAATAAACTCTAGCACAGTAACACTCTTTGGGGGCTTTTGACAAAGGTGAGGAGATCTAAGCCCTAGATCGCCATTTGGACTCTACCTTAGACTTCATCCAGACTGAAACATGTGCTCTCAACTGAGGGGCAGAGAATGCAATGCCCACATGTGGCAAGCTTCACCCTCTTGTTCTCACAGTCATCTTATGTATAACACTACAGTTGGTCTCTGCATACCAATGGGTAAAACAAAACAGCATGATGCAAATACAATTACCACCTAGCATGTGGAGACCAATACAGAACAAGGGCACCATCTGAAAAAAGACCTATTGTCTCTATTGTCACAGAGGAAGGTGCCCAAGACACACCTCTCTTCCACAGCAGCTTTGATGTGGCCCAGCCACAGACTGGCTAAGAAACCTCCCCCAACTCCATTCCTGATGGACAAGCCAGCCTAGAAAAAAATGTCTGTGCCTCTGGACATAGGGTGGATCAGCCCCTTAAGTCACTGGTAACAATTCTACTGCACTGCAGGGCCATTTTGGTGCCCAAACCAGGGCATTTAGTACTGTTCCTCATGCATCACACTAGGGACCTGGTCACACCTATATGAGACAGGACATCCTATTCATAATTCGAACTGAGGTAGCACCAGTTCTGTTTACATGTAGATTATTATAGGTCATCCTCAGGCCATCCTCGTTCTGGGCTGCATTGCTCACACCTTTCTGCACGATCTTGGCTCTACACTCCTTCTGCTGCCTCAATTCTACCTCCTTTCTTATTGGATGCTGTTCTGGCACTCAAGGTAGGTGAGGGTGTGTGTTTGCCGTCCTTTTTAAAGCCTGCTTCCCCACCTTAACGCCCGCTTCCTTTTTTATGTGCTTTTCTTCTCTTGTGATTAATTTTAAAAATAATAATAAATTTGTGCAAAAATGCTAGATAGAGGAATTGTACACATAAACTGAGGGGAGAGGGAGGTGCCTCACTAACTCTGCATGTGCCACCTTACCCTAAACATTGGTCAAAAGGAAAGACTGGATCCACCAACCACACCATTATGGTTCAGCCTCCTTTAGCCCATCCCCCTGTCCACACTGAGGAAGCGAAGATGGCCTGGAATGCCAGGACAGGCTGAGTCCTCTGAAAAGGAGGGTTCCAGTTAGAATGATCGAACTGGGGTAAGCCAGCTTGGAAAATGAGTTGAATAAAAATAATGTGAGTAATGCAACCTGAAGCCATCTTAAATTGTGACCAGGGCCTAGATGCTTTTGATGGCTCCCTCAGGGGACTTCATTTTCTCTAACATTAAAGGTCTATTACTCACTTACTGGGAGTTTCACTTTAAGGGACAACAGAACACTCACATTGATAGGGTCCTACAGAACTGTACACAGTTATCCATACAGGATTTGATATTGATGTATAAGAAAGCATGTTATCCTACCTTTATATAACATTGTCCGATAGTCTTTGCCTTCCCAATAGCTTATATTCACTCTGGTGAAAACGTTGTACTTCTCTGGATATTGAATCTCAAACAACACTCCAGTTTCTGGTGATGGTTTATAGTCATAGATGGATACCCTGGTTACAGGCAGAGGTTCTTTAAGAAGAGAGAGAACACAGAAAGATTGGGGTTTTTTTTAAAGTAAATACTTTGTGCAATTCTTAATGGATTACTTAGATCCATTTCAGTCAGGCTTTAGCGTGGGTTTGGGAGTGGAACTACATTGTTTGCTCAATGGAAAGACCTTTGCCAAGAGAGAAGTGGAGAAATGCTAGGCTGCCAATTCTTTTAGATGTCTCAGCAGATTTTAATACCATCTGCCTCAGTATCTTCCTGGATACTCCTACGCAATTTAACGTCTCTATGAATTTGCTGATGAAGATCATTTGGACACTTGGCTTGAAGGAGCATCAATTTGCAGCTGATGCTCAGATTTACCTCTTTTGTTTCATGAGACCCAGGAAAGAGAGTGGACTAAGGATGCGCACTAATGTTTTTTTGTTTTTTTGCATTTGATTCATAACAAATTGAGGGTGAATTCCCATTACAAGCTTAAAACGGTTTCAAAACGGTTTCGATCCTCGCAGTCCCCACGTCAGGTTGGCTTAACACGCTTTCCACATGTTAAATTGCCCCAAAGCATTGTAAATGTTAACACTCATTTCAACAGGTCTCGCTTCGGTTCGTGTATTTGAAACGTTTTACATTTCTTACTGTGGGAATGGTACAGTTTTAGTGGGATGAGAATGCATGTTTAGGGTTTCTCTTCCCTAATAGCTTGCTTCCAAAGATAGTGATTTCATTGTAAAAATTCCACCACTTACAGCAGCTGCTACACTGTAGCAATCCACCCACTTCACACCTGATAACAATGTTGCAATTTTGTGCAATTCTGAAAGTTCTGACCTTTAGAAAGGGAAAAGAAAGGAAAGCAGCTGCAGGTTCTGGGAGATGTGTAAATATTTTTAAGGCTATGGAGTGAGTGGGCAAAGGGGGCTTGAGTTGCCGCTGCTGCTGTGTGCCCTGGGCAATGGGGAGAGGAGGGGAAAGAATCGCTGGCTGCCTGGTGCTGTTTTTCCTCCATCCAGGCAAGCGGCAGCCACCCAGCCACCCAGCTAGGCTCCGTGAAGGGGTCCATTATGGGTGGCATGTTCACAACAGGAGGAAGAGGACAGGGCAACCCCAAAAAACAGCTTTTAGAAAGTAGCCACTTGAGTCCCCCCTTGAGTCATGTACGCCACCTACGATCCTCAGAATCCGGATCAAGTTGAAAGTAATGGGACCAGGCAAATTCGCGTTTGCATCTGGTTCTGTTATTTCGGTTTAGGGAAACCGTATTAAGCTTGTAATGGGAATGCGGCCTGAATGTAAAAAATCCATATTCATTTGAAGAGATCTCCTTTGAATGTGGTAGGATTCTGTTCAGGACGTATTTGTATGGATATCTGATATGTATCCTATACATATCCGATATGAGCACATATGTATCCAATACATATCCAATACGTGTCCAACCCGCCCTGAATCCACTTTGAATCCAATCCCAAACTATGTTGAATGCACTCTGGATCCACTGCAGATGTGACTGGCACAGCCGCTTTCCCACCTTCCCATTTCACAAATGTTCCAGATCTTTGTACAAATGTTCCAAAACATTCATATTTGTATGAATGTCAATGTATGAATGTCGTAACATTTGATTCATATACAAATGTCCCAATCTGTACAAATAATAAATGTTATGAATATTCATGTGCATCCCTAGAGTGGACATCCTAAGTCAGTGCTTGAATGTAGCAATACCAGATAGGTTGAGAAAAATGAAGTTCGGTATAAACAAGACAGAATTACTGTTGATTGTTCATCCATTCAGATCTAGACGCTGCTGCACAGCCCTTGAAGGATCAGGGTCACACTTGGAAGTGCTTCTTGATCCATCCCCAGACACTGGAGGCTAAAGTGGTTTCTATGAGTTGGAGCACGTTCTATGGTGTGAAATCTATCAGTACTCCACCCCAAGTGAAGACTACTTTGAAGCAACCTCTTATGCATTCTCCAGTGATGGTCCAGACTAGCCACTTATGTGCTAGGCCATAGGTCTACCCAGCACACAAAACCCAGCACTATATCAATGGGTTCCTGGAAAGGTCCCCAGAAGTGGGTTGCTTCTGGGTGCCTGGTTAAAACAGTCCCGGCTAGCACAATTGGAGGTTGGGAACAATGCGGACAGTCCTAGCTCCATGCTGTCAGCCACATCTCCAGTCCGATATAAGCTCAGGCTGCCTGGTGCACACCAATGAGTGTCAAGCAGACACAGTCTTAGGCTGTTGAGAGAACTGGGCATTTTGAACATGCTACCCCAGGACAGTTGCTGCATTTACAGTGGTTGAACTGCCCCAAATGAAAGACAGGTAGTTTCCTGCTAGAGCAATCCAACCTGTCCCCAAAGAAGGCCATCTCCTTTTCAAATGGCTATACCAGGACAGCCCCAGTACCACCCTGTCCCACCATGAAGTTAATGTGAGCTTCAGAGCCTGATGCAAGGGCTCCGATGATCAGGAATGAAAGTTCCTGGCCTTGGAGCCCTGGGGGAACCCATTTTGTTTACGCAGTTTGGTGTGCTGCTGAAATAGGTCCCCCTGCTAAACTGGAACAAGGAGGCACGTGTCCTTCCACACATTTCCTTGTTCCATTTCAGCAGCACCTGGGCCACCAGTAGACCTATTTAAAAAAGGTCCACCAGTATCCCAGTGACCTCTTTGCTCACCAGGCACTTTGGAAAGTAGGTCCTGGTGGTGCTGTTTAAATATGTTTTATTCTAATGTTTTAACTTATTATCCTTTGTGTAATCTTTAGGAGATCTTATTTTTCGATCAGTGTTTTAAATCTTTCTTTATAATTCATCTATAGGACTCTAATTACTGGACAACTATACACAATTAGGGAGCACGTAAAAACATAAAATAAAAAGAAACTAGTATGTTCATCTCGAGGAAGGATGAATAATTCATATTTCAGCAACGTCCTTGTCCAATCTTGCAATGTTTTCAGGCCACTACAGAAGGCAAAATGGGCTTAGTTATCTTCCATTACTTTCTGCCCTGCAGAGGTTTCCTCAGCTATAATTACATTACAATTTTCTAATTATGGCAACTTTATAGACTGAGCAATTGCATTACCCTGTTACTTCTTCCTAGAAGAAATCAAATCAGGAACGGAAGCTATATTCATTTTTATTACAGTTTTATTTTGGCCCTGATCTTTTGATTTAATTATCTGATGATTGGATTAAGTGCATGTCGAAGTAAGCGCCTCCCTGCCCTCTCATCTTCTGTTTTGCTTCTAGCATCTGCTAGCAAATTAACATAGGTTAATGAATTGCATGTAGATATGATTCTTTATTTGCATGACTTCTTCCAGAACACCCTAGTTCAGTGCAAAAGCAATCAACTTTCACCCTGCAAGATAGTAGCTCTGAGAGTTCACTGTGGAAAGGAATAGCAAGAAAGAATTGTTGACACCTTGAAGTCTAAAAAAAATGTTAAGGTGGTACAAGCTCTTGCTTTTGCAGAGTGCAGTATGCTTTCCCAGCAGCAAGGGGAGTTTCAGCCTATCTTTATCAAAATTGCTATATTTTAGATTGAGAATGTGCTTATATGTAAATGACTAATGGAGATAAGGCCCCACAGAATACCTGTATATCAATACGCATCTTATTCGTATCCATATGCATTTGTACGGATACGTACGGTTGCTCTTTTCTTGGTCTGATGCAAACGTAGAAGTAATTTCAGACTTGTCTTGGCTCTGATGCCTCTACATGGAGAAACAGCAGAGCAAGCATGCAGCTCATCTTGTAAGGTTTTAAATTGCTTTTCAGAAAGAAAATCATTTATTGAACCATCAATAAAATGAGCTGAGATTCATATTGCAGATTTCATTCAAGAAGAAAAATCCAGGGACTGCCTGTCCTGAGAGGCATTTGGCCAAGTTGGCGGCAATCTTCCGGCTCTTAGAGGAAATTGCCTTAGGATTAGAACGTTTGTCACCAAGGTCATTGCTGTCCCCTCTGCTTGGCAGTTCTTCTCTAGGCTTTGTGTAAGACTCCATCCATGTGAGACTGAAGAAAAAAAGCAGCTGGAAAGTGGATTAAAAGTGGTAGCTTCTATATTTCTGTGTTTCCGTTGCACCTCTAGTTTGCATTAAAGACCAGAAAATGAACTTCAGAAGCACATTTTCTAGACATAATGTGAATTAGAAGGAAGATGGGAACACAAACTGGGGAGATTTGGCACTTGGTGTTTGTTTGTTTGTTTGTTTGTTTGTTTGTTTGTTTGTTTGTTTGTTTGTTTGTTTGTTTGACATACTCTGCCCCTTTTCTCAATGGCCTGTGGGTGGCTTACATATACAAGCATTGCCAATAAAATCCAGCATTATTAAAACATTCTGAAAAAGACAAATGAAAAGATTAAAAACAAAATTGTAGACCTCAATAGGACAGCTCCAGGGAATGGTGGAGTCTACATGAAGAGCTTAGAAGGCACTTCAAACTACTTTCTCTCCTCCTGATGGTGGCAACCCTACTACTGCCAGTCCTGTCGCCTGAGAGACTAACAAGTCCCCTTGATGATGTTTGCATCTTTAAAGACAGCAAATGGCCTATGTGGAAACTCACTTCAATTCTGAGATTAGAAGAAGCTCTTCCCCACCAGTCCAATGGTGGTGAGGGAATCCCCAGCTGCCATTTGACAAGTGAAGAAGAAGAAATTTGGCTTTTATACCCCACTTTTTTCAATCTTCTTTAAGGGGACTCAAAACTGCCAGAAAACCTTCTGTTCTTCTCCCCACAATAGACACCTTGTGAGGTAGGTGGGGCAGTGAGAGTTCAGAAAGAGAGCTATGACTAGATCAAGATCACCCAGCTGGCCTCAGGTAGGAGTGTGGATTTGAACCAGCAGAATATCAGATAAGAGTCGGCCATTCTATCTACAAGACCAAAGAGGCTTACCACTCTCCACACAGCCAGCTTGACTGCGTTTTTTAGACTCCATTCCCAAAATGGACTTCTTTTGCACTAGGGGAAACGTAAGCATCACCAACCTCATTTAAGGTGATTCTATAGAAACGTAGACCATACAGCTCCTCTTCTATGATATTTAAGGAGAGCTGTGTATCAACAGTCTCTTGAAATTCTACTCCTGATTGTGAAGAAAGGACCTAGGAAGGGGGCATCCCACAATTTCTTAGAACATGGTTCACTCATAGCAGCATAGGTTCTGTGTACCCATCCAACCCCCTCTTTTTTGGCTGCCCCTATAAAAATCTTTGGGGCAACCATATTGGCATCTTGGGAACCATAGATCTAGCACTGTTCTGCTTCAGCAGTCATGCACAGATTCTTCAAAGATGGCTTCTATAATGCCCAGATAAGGGAGAGGAAAAGTAGCTAGAGATGGCATCTGGAAGATGACCATGAGAAGGTTAAGCAGAAGACCTCATGCTTCATGCTTCTCCAAGTCATGATTCTATTGCTTAGTACTGAAGAAGAGCTGAAGAGAGACAGGACAGTGATGTGCAGCCCCCTTGCAAATATCAATACTCTCCAAGGAATATCTGTGAAATGCTGAAGTGCAGCTAGGGACCAATTGCTTTGACACTGCTTATTTCACAGAGACAAGCTTCATTGGTGGCGTCATTTGCAGCTGATGCTTGGGCACGGCTTGAGAGCACGACACCTGTCTAGATCGAAGTAGCACGCTGAGCTCGAAGGCTGATCCACAACCCAATTAGGCATGTACTTTATCAATATGGGCTCATATGGGCTCAATACACCAATGAACTTTAACAGACAGGGAGCCATATGGCATCCAGGAAGTGATGGGCTTTGGCTGCCGTATGGGTTGCCATGACAACAAAGATAATTAAGAATCACAAATAGCAAAGATGCAGTATTTAGGCCCATTTAATGGTGGAATGTTAGTGAACATTGGCAGTCCCCTTCATATCTCGAGTTTGTTTTCTTCTTTCTGTGACCTCTTTTTAGATGTCCTTCTGATATATTTGGGCCTCTTGTCTGGTTCCTACCTGACCATTCTTTGGGCATTATGCTTGAAAACATTCTTTGGGCATTACACTTGAAAATAACTCCTCTGAGTTCTTTCAATTTCATAACTTTAGATTCAGATGTCTGGTAAAGACTAAAGATATGCTGGAATTATGTAGGAACGTGGTTCATTTTTGGAGGAAAAAACACATCAAGTTTGGGCTTCGGTCCATAAAAACCAGAAGCAAGGGGTAGGAAATTCAACAAACTGTCGATTTGAATATCCTCCCATCATGCCATGGTCTCGCTGCTTCTGACAATGCCTTGGAAAATCTAAGGTCAAAATCTTGCATCTCCTTCTTTTCTGATCACACCCACCAACCTCTAAATAGTGCTCCACCTTGCCCCAATCACTTCTGCAGAGTCTTACCTGGTCCTTATGAACCAGTGTTGCTCTGTTATCACTGGCCAAGTAGACCTACTATGCCTTCTGGAGTAGAGGACTGTAAATTCTTCCAGAAGATCTAGCATGTTGATGTATTACTCTCACTTCCAGCAAAGATCTTGAAACTGAATGGTTGATTTGAGACTTTCACCAGGAAGTAGATGTCTGGATATCTACTGACTATGCCTTCTGAGAAGTCCTCCACTCTGAAACAGTTACCAGCTGCAGTGGATCTGCTGTCCTGGAACAAGGCCATCCACACTTTGGACAACTGGGGTCTGTTCACACTGGGCCTGCTGTCTAGATGCTAGTACAGGCTATAGTAGGCCCCAGGTGAGGCCTACCTGAGTCTGCATTAGCATGTGGACAATGGACCGCTATCCTGAGATATATTCCAAAATACAGTCAAGTGCCAAATAGGCCCCTGTTCTGGAACAGCCTAAGCACTGCCCTTCATGAGTTCTGGAGCCTGCTTCAAGGTCCATTTTGGTGCCACACTTCTGCACTCCTCCCTGGGCTGGCTGACTCACAAGAAAGACAGTGATGGACCTTGTTTTTTTTTTTTTTTTGTCAAGATAACTTGCTCCTCCTAGCGAACGATCTTTTCCAGCAGCCCAAAATGTGAGTCTACATGTGGACATCGGCTGATATCAAAATCAGATTGATGATTTTATTTATTTATTTATTTATTTATTATTTACATTTATATCCCGCCCCATACCCGAAGGTCTCTGGGCGGGTTACAACTTTAAAACAACCAATTAAAACAGAATACACATTAAAAGACGTTAAAAATTTCCGTACATATAAAACAATATACAACATGTTTAAAATAATAATGTCTGTACTGAGGGAGGGAAAATTAACAACTTAGCCAAAGGCCAGGGCAAAGAGGTGCGTCTTTACTGCCCTCCTAAATATATATAAGGAAGGGGCCTGACGCACCTCAAGGGGGAGGCTATTCCACAGTCTGGGGGCCATCACAGAAAAGGCTCTCTCCCGGGTGCCCACCAACCTCACTGTTGAAGGTGGTGGGACAACCAGGAGAGCCTCGCCACTTGATCTTAAGGCACGGGCAGGTCGATATGGGAGAAGGCGTTCCTTTAGATATTTGGGGCCCAAGTCATTTAAGGCCTTATAAGTCAAAGTCAAAACCTTGAATTGGGCTCGGTAGTGAATTGGCAGCCAGTGCAATTCTTTTAAGACCGGCGTGATGTGCATCCGGCTAGATGTTCCGGTCAGCACTCTCGCGGCTGCATTTTGCACTAGCTGCAATTTCCGAACCGTCTTCAAGGGCAGCCCCATGTAGAGCGCATTACAGTAGTCCAATCTAGAGGTTACCAGAGCATGGATAACTGTGGCCAAGTCGTCTCTATCCAGAAGTGGCTTCAGTTGACGGACTAGCCGTAGTTGGAAGTAGGCACTCCTGGCCACGGCCTCCACCTGAGCTTCAAGTGTTAGCGCAGAGTCCAGGAGTACCCCCAAGTTACGCACCTGTCCCTTCCAGGGCATTGCAGCCCCATCAAGGACAGGGTATCTCCCAACTACCCGGACCCGAGACCCTGTGACACACAGCACCTCTGTCTTGTCTGGATTCAGTTTCAATTTATTCACCCTCATCCAGCCCATTACTGCCTCCAGACACCTGTCAAGCACTTCAACTGCCTCTCCTGATTCAGATGGTACAGAGAGATAGAGCTGGGTATCATCTGCATACTGATGACACCTCACTCCAAATCTCCGGATGACCTCTCCCAACGGCTTCATATAGATGTTAAATAGCATGGGAGATAAGATCGACCCCTGAGGAACCCCACAAGTGAGTTCCCAGGGTGTCGAAACTGTGTCTCCCACAGTCACTATCTGAGATCTATCCCGGAGATAGGAGCAGAACCAGTGCCACGCATTGCCTCTCACTCCTAAACTCCGTAGTCTCTCCAAAAGGATACCATGGTCAATGGTATCAAAAGCCGCTGAGAGGTCCAGGAGAACCAACAGGGTAGCGTTCCCCCTGTCTCTCTCCCGGATAAGGTCATCAACCAGGGCGACCAAGGCGGTTTCCGTGCCATAACCGGGCCTGAAGCCAGATTGAAATGGGTCTAGATAATCAGCTTCTTCCAAGCATGCTTGCAGTTGAACAGCGACAGCCCTCTCCAGAACCTTGCCTAAGAAAGGTATGTTAGCTACCGGGCGATAGTTGTTTAGATCTTCTGGATCCAGGGAGGCTCTCTTCAGGAGGGGGCGCACCACAGCCTGTTTCAGGGCCAGTGGAACCACCCCATCCCTCAGAGAGGCGTTCACTACCTCCTGGATCCACCCGGTCATACCTTGTCGGCTAGTCTTTATCAGCCATGAGGGGCAGGGATCTAGAGAGCACGTTGTCGGCCGTACCCCCGCAAGCAGCTTGTCCACGTCCTCAGGATGATATTTTTTGCAACCACAATCCCCCACTCCTCCTGTCCCACCCACCCCCACTCACATGCCATTGCCACCTCTATGCACCATGCTGCTCAGAATCTGCCTGAAACAGCATTTCCAGATGTTCTATTCTGGCAATCTCGCTTACCTTTACAGAGGCTGCAGTGGCATCTCCGAGCCTATTTGGCACTCTACAGACCTTCCAGTACTGTGGACACAGCTCTCCATCCAAGACCACGTGACAGGGTGGGAGCTTCACTCATGGAACCAGAAGGCCTACTTTGGCCTATGAGGAGAGAGCGTGGCGGCAGCAGCATGAACAAAGTCAAGGGGGGACAGGAGGACAGGAGGATGGGAAGCCAAGGGCGGGGGACAGGAGGCTGCAGGGGTGAGCTGGGGACTGGCCTTAGCTTCAGTGAATGCCAAGTCAAATCCGATTTGTGGATGAATGGGGCCTATGAATGTAGGCCCTATTTGATTCAATTTGTCCACCAATGTGGTTATTCATACAAATTTGTACAAATAACAGATGGCACAAATATTCATGCAGTAAAAACAAGACCTGAAGTAGACTGTGGCTCAGATCATGAGCTTTTTAGTACACATCCAGACTTATATTGAAGAAAGTAGGAAAAACCACTAGACCCTGCAGGTATGACCTAAATAATATCCCTTACGAATATGCAGTGAAAGTGATGAATAGCTTTAAGGTATTAGATCTGGATGACAGAGCAAAGAACTATGGACAGAAATGTGTGATGGGGCTGGCAAAAAAGACATGTTGGATTATATTTGCTCTGAGCCCTCATGTAGAATTGCATGAGTAACTTTACTCATGATACCTATTCCTAGATTTAGGGAGTGATGCTGACTTTCTTGGAAACTACTTTCTTGGAAATCAGATTTGGTCTTTTGATAACATTTTCCTATGTTTCTCCCATAAGAATAGCCTTATAGCACACATAAGCTTTTTAGCCAACTCTGTTGCAAGCCACTGCAAATTACTGTGCTAAGAGCATTTAACGGTGGTTCTTAATGTTGGGGGATGGGGTCCATCAGCTTGCACAGTTCATCCCTACATACACACAAAGCCAACTCTGAGGCCTTAATCTGGCCAAGTATTCCAGGAGAATGATGGCAGATGGTGTCCACATCTGGCACTGAAACCTCATTGCATTCTCCTCCCCACCCCCATCCACCTGAACTGGTTTCTGGAGCAGTCTAGCCATAGACTTAGGTGAATAAAAGTGTTGAATAGGGGTGTGCATGAATATTCAAAGGTATCTGAAATTCTATCGAATCTGGCTGAATTTCAACATTCGAATTTGAATCGAATGTCCATAAATTCAAACTTAAAGATTTTGAATTTCAGATCTATTTGTTTGAATTATCCAGACATTCGCACGTGTACGGGTTTGTACACGATGCGTACTTGCAGATTCGCATCTTTCCCACATCCTTACGCATTTGTACAGATCATATGGGCTGCAATATGAGATAACTACGGGATGTGTGTTCAATGGTAGAAGCTAGAGACATTGGAATTGCCCACAGCTACAGAAACATGAATGCAAGGATGTTTCAAGAAAAACCTGATGGCAGGGATGGCAAAGCTACTGAAACAACAAGAATTCCTTCCCCATCACTATGTAAATTGTTCCCAGCGTCCCAGCCCTGGGGTTGAGAATTCAGAGGCCAATTCACACTTGGCCACTTAGTTTGCAGTTAGTTAACAACCTGCCCAGATATTTAGAAGTTCAGTGCAACAAGAAACAATAACAATAACTGGTACATTCCTCCTTTTAGATACACAGATCTATCTTTTGCAAAACCTTAATACAATTTGAACTTCATCTGACCTTAAAACTCTCTTGCATTTCATGATACATGCAACAAATATAATAATAGCTAAATAATGGAAGCAAGCACGAGCACTGAATATAAGAGAATGGTATGCACAACTTTGGAATATTGCAATGAATGAGTTTGTGACTATCTTAAAAAACAAGATGTTGGGAGAAAGATGACAAGAGTCATGGAAGAAAGTTTGGATTCCTGTTATCAGGGCTGTGCAAAATAATGACATCAATATACCTGACAAAGCTCATTTCTTGAGAATTGTAAACGAAAACTGGACTTTACCAAACATATCCATGTCCAGGGAGGAAGGGGGAGGGGAGAAGGGGAGGGGAGAGGGCAGATTTAACAGTATAAATGCAAAAGCTCCTTAAAGGTATAGACTTATTATTAAAATAAAAAAGTAAAAAAGCAAAACAAAAGTTAACAACCTGCCCAGATGTTAACTAATTGCAAACTACCTGTGGTGCACAAAACTGTGTACCGCAAGCAACCTAACCCTCCCCAATCCTAACCCAAAACTTACCTGGCACGTCAGGTGAGCACTCAGACCTTTTCGATGCAAGGGGTCATCTGAGGTGCCACACAAGCATGCTGGCACCTCAGATGACCCCTGACATGAATGTGTGTGCGCACAGCATCATCGACACCATAGTGATGGCAACAATGTATGTGCAGTCATGCAGTTTGGCACGGTCAAAACGGTGATGCCTGCAGAGGATTGGATGTGCACCTGGATGGAGTTCAGGTGTGCTGGGGCTAAGCTATTGCGCACTAGCATTCCCTAGTGCAAATGATAGTACATGTTAGTCTCCTATGCACTCTTCCCATCCAGCGGACAGGAAGGCAATTGCAGAAATGCCCCAGAATTCAGAATGATTTACTTTTGAGGAGAGATGGGCAAGAGATTCAGGGTTTGGTAGTTCTCTATAATAAAGGGAGAAGAGGGGATGCTATGTTGGTGGAACCCTCTTCTGCTGCTCTCAAGGAATCAGTAATTGTACCATGGCCTCCATCTTTCATAACTAGATAAACATCATTTGACAATGCTTTATTTTGCTAACGTGGTCAGTGAAGCATTTTTAAAAAGACAGGGTGAATGGAGAAGACAAGCAAGACTGAAGACATGACTCCCTAAATGACATTCTTATAATTGGCTTTTGCTTTTCAGATTGTTGTGTGTTTTCATAGTTTTTATTTTTCATTTTTTCTCCTCCTGGTACATTGTACACTCCCTAAATACACTTGTAATGGTGCAGTATAAAAACACTAATAAACATAAATTTATTTATTTATTATTTGTATTTCTATCCTGTCCTATACCGAAAAGTCTCAGGGAGGGTAACAACAATTAAATTCAGACATATATTGAAACAACTGTATATATTAAAACAATAACAATGTCTGTAAAGTGGGAGAAGACAATATATTCCCATTTGACCAAAGACCAGGGCAAAGAGGTGCGTCTTCACTGCCCTCCCTAAACATATACAGTGAAGGGGCCTGATGCACCTCAAGGAGGAGCCTGTTCCATAGCCTGGGAGCCATCACTGAGAAGATCCTCTCCTGGATGCCCACCCCTTTTACTACTGAAGGTGGTGGGACAACCAAGAGGGCCTCTCCTCCAGATCTTAAGACACAGGTGGATTGATATGGGAAGACCTTGTCTTATAAGAGTTAAATTTTGTTGCAAAGTGTTCTGTATAAAGTCAGAATCATCATCACAGACCAAAACAATGTTTTTAAGAGTTCTCAAGGATCTGCCATTGAGTAACTGATGCATTCTTGATTTTCAGGAAAAAGCTTTAAAGCAGAAGTGATCTATGCATGGTGTGTATTGACCACCCCCTTATTCTCACTTGCCACCTTGTGTGGAATAAGGAGGTGTTCTCAGGCTGCCCTTCTGCACACTGGTATGGCTGAAGGGAGACCCCACCCCATAGGATGGAGCATAGGTCCACAGGGGGTCTTGGAAAGAGCAGAAAGAGACCAGGACCCAAAGGGCATCCTCTCTCTCTCTTTCCATCCTGCATTTCAAGCCTATAGCCAGCTCCACATACATGGGGAAGGCTGACACAAATCTGGGGAGCTGTCACATTTGGTGGATTAAAATATTTTTTGAGGGGGGCAAAGATTGGGGGGCTGTCCCCTTCTGCCTCCTCCCCCCAGCCATGGGCCTCCCACCTTTTCAATCTGAATTGTGACTGCAGAGGAAATCACAAAGACACACATGTGCACATCCCCCCCTCTCTCTCTCTCCCTCTCTTTATTGGTTGTAACTAAAAAAAGTCAGGGGGGGGGAGAAGAAGTAGGGAGTGTTTGAACAGGCCTTACCTTGTGATGGACAGAAGTGCATCCAATAACAAAAGACACAGTGGGGGGGATGGGAGGGATTGAAAGGGAAAATATACTCTATCACTGGACTCAGACTGGGGACACTGAAAAGTGTGAACAAAGAACGATGAACAGAGTGGTAATGGTGTGAGTCCTTTTTTGGAACCATGCTTTAAAAAAGGGTAGAAAGACATGAAATCAAATAAGCTAATGCAACAGATTAAAAAGGAAAGAAACTATACACTTACTGGTTAACACAGTGATTGATCTAGCTGGCTTGGAGAGCATATTTGCGCTGACCACCATGAGACTCACTATGTAATAAAGGCCATGATAGGTGGCATTGAAAACCACGGGGGCAGGTAAAGTGCTGTTGAATTCATCGAACTGGAAGAAGTAGTTCTTGGACTCGCCGGTGATCTTGATGACGTACACAGACGATGAGCTCACCACATCAGCCGCATCAAGGGAGGCAACAATGCAGTTGTCATCTCGCACAGCCACGTGGAAAGGTGTCACATTCTGCAGATCAGTAAGGAAAGAAGAAGACATTAGAAACCACTTCCTCCATGTGGTCATTGTAAGATTGCCTGCCACAAACCAGCTGAAGACCTTCACTTCTTATCTGATGGCTACAAAGTTACAGGGACTTTGAAAGTAGCTCAGATGAAGCAATGTTTATCTCAGCGACAGTGAGAATAAACCAGATTTGACCAACTAACAAAGGGCAACTAGACAATTGATTTTACTAGGTTGTTTCCACAAGTATTCACACTTTTGTACCCACTGCCCATAATTGTATGGCTGCCAAGCTTGTGGCCTGCCAGATAATGAAGGATCACATGGTTTGCGCATGCACAGAATACCTCTACTATTGCAGCAGGATTAGGGGTGGGCAAAAAATATTCATCACCTTCGATTTCACAATTGGCTTTGAGGCTTCGATGATTTGCAGACAAATTGAAAGGAGCTACATGTGTAGGCTCCATTTGCCTGTGAATCTGGCATGCACAGCTGGAGAGGCCATCCCATTCAGGAATTGTGGGAAACTCCAGCAACTCCAGCAGCAAATGTGCATCTCTGGGAAGCCTGGGTTGTGCCTCTGAAGAGGGTGTGAGGCAGCAGTGAAGGAACCTATGGTAGCTAGCTTTCAAGGTAAAGGGGCCAGCCATGGGGGATGTGAGGTGGGGAGTAGGCAGAACAACCCAGGGCAAAGCTTCTATGAAGCTTCTACAAAGGCCGAAAACATGTATTTCTTGCATGAAGGGGGGGGGGAGCTACATTCATAGGTCCCTTTTGATTCACATGAGAAGCATCCAAGTTTTGAATTCACGTGCATTCAACATGGATCGAGAGCGGATTAAAAGTGGATTCAGGTCAAATTTGATGCTTTCAGAGCACTTTGTTATGGGATATATATCAGATACGTATTTGTTCATATCAGATATTTGTACAAATTCATACGAATACATTTGTATCAAACAGAATCCTACCACATTCGAAGGGGATCTATTTGAGCAAATACGGATTTTCTAACATTCAGTTCATTACCCAGCACTTCATCAAGCTCCAGGTAAATGTGGTCACCACTATACTAGAAGCAATCACCTTGCCATGGCTATGGCCATGAATACTGGCTGGTGCTGGTGCTACCCACATTGTGCACCTTTTTTCCAAAAGAAGTGTGAAGTGTGTGCAGTGCTGGCCATATCCCAGATGCAGCTAGCATAGCTTTGGAGGATCACTTTTTAGTTCTCCATGGTTACTTGCCCAGGAGGCAGTCCAGAATGGATGTACCTCTGCTCTGCACAGTGCAGACGCTCCGTTTGGAGATCCCCCAGCTATTTCCCTAGACCAAACGCGAAAAGGCCCATAATTATACCAACCCTTGGATATGAATAAGACAAAGCAAGGAACTGTGAATTCACAGAAGAAGACAGAAGCAGACAAAATCTACTCAGCCCTGCGTTGGTGAAGCTCACATCTCAACCTGATTTATTTTACATGAGACTTCAATCCTTTTCATTCGAGATAACTCTGACACTCAAGCATTAGGGAAAAGGATGGACTCATTAATCTCTCTACCCGCTTCTGTCAACCACAATATCAGTGATTTGGCTGCTTGAGAAGGCAGAGAAAGTCCTTTTCCTTTCAATCATTGCAACGTGCCTGCCAAGAAGTCTATGAACACCTCTGTAGAAATCCCAAAATGTAGCAATAGGAATTAAAATGAAAAAGTGATCACAGTTCATCTAATTTACTTATAGTATTTACATTCCACTCTTCACCCAAGTAGCTTACAACAGGTAAACATTAGATACGTGCACAAATATTCGTAACATTCAAAATCCGTATGAATTTCACCGAATTTGGACATTCGTATTCAAACTGAATGATGGCACATTCGAAGATTGGCATTCGAATCTGAATTGAATGTTTCAGTACAAATCGAATACAAAAAAAAAATTGTGCACATCCCTAGTAAAGATATTTAAAATAGAATGTAAAATGTAATGTAAACTACAGGCCTCTTGCCTCCCTTCTTGCCTGGGTGAAGTCTTTGGGCCTGTTCACATTTAGCCATATATTGGAATATATCTCAGGATTGGGTTATGTCCTCTGTCATTAGCATATAGATGACAGGCCTCTATTCTGGAATATTTTCCAGAATAAAGCAGGCTCCTTGATGTTGAGGTTTTAACAATTGTCTGCTGATTGTTTCAGCATAGGTGGAGTGAGCTGTAACTGTATTTTCTAAAGTGAGTGGTTTCCCCTGTTCGCTGGCCTTAACTAACTTAACTGGTCTAATGATGAACTTAGACAAGATTATGCAGAATAAGAACAATTACAAAATTAGAATTGTTAAAGCAATAGGCTTTCCCGTTGTAATGTCCAGCTGTGAAAGCTGGACATTGTGAAAGGGTGAAAGAAGGAAGATAAACTGCCTGAAAAAAGCAAGGGAGAGATGAGGAAGATTCTTTTCTTCCTCCCAGCAATGAGTGGATTTAGGAAAGAACACAACAGACTATGAATTTGCAACTCATGGTCAGAGATGCTCAGAATTCCTTTAGATAGAGGAATATCAGGGACAAAACCTTCACTTGCTCTCCAATCCCAGCAAATGGTGTTTGGTGGCATTCTGCCTGTCTCCCCAGTAGGGATATGCACCAATGTTCTAAACATTCAAAATTCAATAGAATTTGATCAAATGTGGACATTCGAACTCGAATAGAATGTCTACACATTCGAATTTAAACATTTGAACAAATTTTGAATGTTCTAAAAAATTTGATAGTACAGATACAAATGTACAGATTTCTCTCCATGCAAATGTGTAGGTCATCTCATACATATCTGCATGCATTTGCGTACAAAATGCATACAGATAAACATGACACATACAAATGTTGTCAATGTCCATATCTTCAAATATGAAGATACTTCAAATTCGAGCCTAACATTCAAACCAATAGATTCAAATGTATTTGGTTCGAAATGGATTTTGTTGCATTTGGATTCTAAACATTTGAATTGAATTTAATGTTTTGACATTCGATTTGAATCGAATTTGAATGCAAAAAACCACATTTGTTCTCATCCCTACTCCCCAGCCTGGAGGGTGTACCTAGGCATCCATTCTAGTAGCCACCTTTGTGACCTACACATTTGCATGGAGAGAAACAAATAGTGTGGCACAAAACTACAACGGATCAGAGCTCTTCTAAGGATTTTAATAAGGTTTAGGCTAGAAATGTTTGTAGCAATAAACCATGAAGGAGACTGGGTGCAATTATTTGGTTTAGAAGGCAGGAGTCTCACCATATTTCCCTAGAGTGTGAAATGGCCTCCAACTGTGACACCAGCAAATTAATTGCCTAAGGAAGCTGACACAAACTGATAAAATATGTATTTGCTGTCAATAGTGCAATATGTGGGCACGTTTCTCACTTTCAGGTTCTTTTTTATTTTTCCCTTAATGATTCTTCACAAATCTGAGGGTTTTAGGAGGGAAGGTGTGTTCTTTAGATGCTGTGGCATCATTACAATCTACCTATTTAAGACGCAGACAGAAAAGAGATTCTACACTGGCCTTTATATCAAGCCAGCCAACCTACTATGGGGCCTTCTTTCACATGCTGGTCTGGTCTAAGTGAGCTCCCCTCATTAGTGGGTGAACTAAGGGCTGGGGTCTAAGTCTCCCAAAGATCACGCCATTGTCTAGTGGTCAGGGAGCACTAAAGACTCTTAGATGGGAATACCAGATTTGATTCCACCCTCCCCTATGAAGCCAGCTGGATGACCTTGGGCTAGCCACGGCTCTCTTCTGAGCTCTCACAGCCCCACCTACCTCACAAGGTGTCTGTTGTGGGGAAAAGAACAGAAGGTTTGTCAGCCGCTTTGAGTCCCCTTAAATGGGTGAGAAAAGGGGGATAGAAAAGCCAACTCTTCTTCTTCCCAGTATGCTTTATTATATAGTATATCGGCCAGTGAGAAATTGCCCTAGTTCTGACAAAGAGAATGGAGTGAGGCACTGGAGTGAAAGTCAAACTTCCCCATCTAAAATAAAATAAAAATCTCCCATTTCCAAAAGTAATCTAACTGGCACTTTTAAAATTCTCTCTCCATCCTAGGATATAATTGTGTCCTGCCTTTACTATGTAGGCCTGCTGTTTCAGCATTTCATCTGAAGGCAAGGCTTCTGTTCTGCAGACATCTGGCTTTTGCTAATAAGCAGACCTATGCCTGAGTAGTGCTGTATTGCCACCACTTTCTGCTGCTTCTAAACACTTGCATGGTGTGACCAGATATCTAGTAATAGTTCAGTATTAGCTTCCTATACCTGTTCTCAGCCTTCTCAATAGACAGTGTTCTTTAATGCAAGAAAAGCTACAACTTTGGCTCCAACTACAGTCTGAAGAAATTATAACTACGCAGCCAAACAGAGCATTGAATTATGCAGCAAATACCTCTTTAGAATGGATGTGCAGTGTGTCAGATCAAAGACAATTCTACTGTACTAGCAAGCAAACTGCTGTTAATCTGTCTGGATCCTTAAGGAGAGAGACAAGTCTTTACAACCTTTTCTAAACCCCATGGTATGGGTGAAATGTACAAAATGGAGAATGTGTTATGTGTAGGGATTGACATGAATATTCATAACATTTGAAATATGGCCGAATTCAGACATTCAAATTTGAATCGAATGTTGGCACAGCTGAAGATTGGCATACAAATTTGAACTGAAGGTTTTGATACATTCATATGAAACTTTGTTACAGATTCGTACGGGATTTGTATGCAAATTCGCATTGAACATTTCTATCGAATTCTAATCCTACTACATTCAAAGGCGATCTATTTGAACAAATACTAATTTTCTTGCATTCCATACAAATCAAATACAAAAAAAAATCATGCACATCTCTAGTTATGTGAATTCTGTCCAAGTTTTTTCTTCCTTCCAATATTTTTCATGATATCCTGATGTCCTAAATGATACCTTGGGGAGCTAAACACCTGTTAAAAATAAGAAATAAGATTCTATAGAAACAGAGGAAGGTGTTTATCAGTTAGCTCAGTACAATTCACAAGCCCTTTTCATTGCCAACTACCAGTTCATTTTGCCTAATATGTCATTCATTCATTCAGTCAGTCATATATCCATGCATCCATGCATCCATCCATCCATCCATGCATCCATCCATCCATCCATCCATAAGAACATAAGAACATAAGAGCATAAGAGAAGCCCTGCTGGATCAGGCCACAGCCCATCTAGTCCAGTGTCCCGTCGCACACAGTGGCCCACCAAATGCTCATGGGCTTTTCAAGAAGAGACAAGGACTAATCATCTCCTGCTCTTGAATCCCAGCAAATGGCCTTAGAAGTGTCTGCTATCCCCCCCCCCCAGCCTGAAAGATCTACTTAGGCATCCATTCTAGTAGCCATTGAAACATCTGTCATCCATAAGCTTGTCTAGCCCTACCTTAAAGCCATCTCGGCTGGTAGCTGTTACCACCTCTTCCGACAGCAAATTCCATAAACTGATGACCCTCTAGGTGAAGAAATACTTCCCCTTGTTGGATCTGACTCTCCTACCCGTTTATAACCACGCTGTATCCTGAGGTTTCAGGACTAATTACAACTGAGATAAATTTAAAAATATATATTAAAAAGTTATAGTATTCAGAGGTGGAGGGAAATTACTCATTCAGCCAAGAAGTATGGGTAAAGAGGTGCATTTTCACCAACTACTTGAGTCCATAGAGGGATAATGTCTGATCAACCTCATAATGCAGTCCATTATACAGCCTGGGGCTAACACAAATAAGGCCTTCTCACAACAGTCCATCCCTTTAGCTTCTGATGGTCATGACACTGCAGAGAGGGCCTCCCTAACAGATCTTGATTCACAGGCTGTTCTGTATTGGAGGAGATGCTCCTTTAGGTGTTTGGGGCCAAACTCATTTAAGACATTATAAAGCAGCATGAAAATCTCGGTCTTGGCTTAGTAGCAAATTGGCAACCAGTGCAATTTCTTTAATACTGATATGTGGCCAGCCAGCAGTGCCTGTCAACACTTCCTGATCAGTGCCCAATGCATTCGCTCTTCCACTGACCCACAGTTCAATCCCATTTTGAGAGATACGCATTTGCCTTGTAGGCTACAAAATTCACGCTTCTAATCTCACATCTGTGAGATCGACTGACAATACTCCTACATATCCATATTCATGATGCACTATGAAGGAAATCATACTTTCCTACTTTATAGGAGCCCTATAAGGCTCAGCAATATTGTGGGTACAAAGTGCCTGAAATGTTCAAGAAGCGTATGACACAATACTGAAGAATTAATCTGAGAAGTTGAGGTGTGTGTGTGTGTGTGAATTTAAAGCTCAACCAACAGAGCCAAGGAATCTTTCATGGAATGAGACTGGTCCATATGTGCAGGCTATCAGCTCTGTATCCATCCATTAACTCAGGCCGCGTTCCCATTATAAGCTTATTTTGGTTTCAAAACGGCTTCAATTCTCGCAGTTCCCACGTCAGGTTGGCTTAACACGCTTTCCGCGTGTTAAATTGCCCCAAAGCGTTGTAAATGTTAATCATCATTTCGACAGGTCTCACTCCAGTTCATGCACTTGAAATGTTTTAGATTTTTTTACTGTGGGAACGGTACCATGTTAAGGGATGAGAATGCATGTTTAGGGTTTCCCTCCCCCAATAGCTTGCTTCCAAAGATAGTGATTTTACTGTAAAAATCCACCCCTTACAGCAGCCGCTACACTGTAGTAATCTACCCACTTCACACCTGATAAGAATGTTGCAATTTTGTGCAATTCTGAAAGTTCTGACCTTTAGAAAGGGAAAAGAAAGGAAAGCAGCTGCAGCTTCTGGGAGATGTGTTAATGTTTTTAAGGCTATGGAGTGAGCAGACGAAGGGGGCTTGAGTTGCCGCTGCTGCTATGTGCCCTGGGAAATGGGGAGAGGAGGGGAGGGGAAATAATTGCTGGCTGCCTGCTGCTATTTTTCCTCCATTCAGGCAAGCGGCAGCCACCCAGCCACCCAGCTAGGCTCCGTGAAGGGGTCCATTATGGGTAGCGTGTTCACGCCAGGAGGAAGAGGGCAGGGCAGCCCCGAAAAGCAGCTTTTAGAAAGTAGCCACTTGAGTCCCCCCTTGAGTCACATGTGCCACGTATGATCCTCAGAATCTGGATCGAGTTAAAAGTAATGGGATCAGGCAAATTCGCGTTTGCATCTAGTTCTATTATTTCGGTTTAGGGAAAGCGAATTAAGCTTATAATGGGAACGCGGCCTCAGTGACTTAGAAAACATTGGTAATTAAGCTTCTGGGGTATGAAATAAATCCAACACTTCTATTGAAGTGCTCCTTCCTGCATAGTTTTCATCCAAAACTCAGAATGAAACAAGGAAGAGAGATTACATCATCTAATGGATCTCTTTACCAATGCAAGATTGGTTTACCACAATTATCAGCTACTGCCCCCAGTTTAAATTCTGTGTGCCTCCTGGAGGCTTAATTGGTTTTTTTTTCAAACAATGTGTACCTATCTAGATGTGTAACAAGACCTTTTTTGGTAAGCATGATTAGTAATTACACAGCAGTGAAATAGTTCTTCTGGAACAATGTTCTTTTTTCCCAAGATTTCGACCAGAATGGCATACAGTAGCTGAAATATTTACTTATTTGGCCACAAAAGCCCTTGATTTTTCAACACCATGGACAGACACAACCCCCTCCCACAAAGCTACACTTTCATAGAGTATTACAGTTAATAGAAGGACATGGAGGTCCACAAGGAATAATTGACTATGAGGACAGGATTAAAAAAACAACAACCCACACACAGTGTTGGGGGAGTAAATAAATCTAGGAACTAGATGTAATAATTACATCATGTCTCGGACTCCCAGTCAATGCTTAATTGGTCCCTCTCTTATAAGTCTCAGGGGTTTTCTCCTGTTTTCATCCCTCAATACCATCTGCTTTCTTTCTTTCTTTGTAATGAGAATGATTCCTCACCCAAACATGTGCAATACTGTTGGAATTATATGTGGATGGCTAAGCAACAGCTTAAGAGATCTGATCTCTGCCTTGAACTAGTTTTATCTGTCCTTTAGAGTGTCGGCAAAATCTCATTGGAAAGGTGTTTTGCTTTGTTTAGAATTTTTCTGCTGATTTTACAACAATATTTAGTCCAATAGTGCTAATATGTAGGTTTTTCTTCTTTTTTTAAAATAGTGTAGGCAAAGGAGAACAGTGAGATACTTTTCATTTGACAATACAATGATGCGTTGAGGCTGCAATGCCTTCAACTGATTTACATTTGTGATTTTTTTTATGAGTTTGTTGTTCCTATAATCGAGTGTTGTCTTTTCTGTGTGATTCTCATACTTGTCTGTTTTTAATTTCCCAATTTACACTTCTGTGCACGTTCAAAGTGTCTCTCAAGACATTGAGAAACCATTACATACTGTAATTTTAGGCAGAATAATTTCATAGACTTGATTACTAAGCTCATGTTTGTGGTAACTGTATGAGAAGAGAGACATGCCACTTAAAACAGCAATATGAAGAGTGATAATTAAGTGAAATGGGCACCTCAGATCTTCAGGAATAGTAGATTTAGTGAACTACCTAAGTGATCTGAGCAAGAGATAGCTCTGCTGAGCTACTGAAAATAAGCAGATGTGTTTTCAAGAAGAAGAGTTGGCTCTTATACCTCACTTTTATCACCATTTGAGTAAGGGGACTCAAGGCAGCTGACAAACTTTCTGTTCTTCTTCCCACAACAGACACCTGTGAGGTAGATGGGGTTGTGAGAGCTCAGAAAGAGAGCTGTGAGAGTATAGAACCAAACCAGGAGACTATCAAATAAGAGCCTGACACTAACCAGAAGACCAAGGTGGCTCACAACTGAATGGTTCACAAAGCAGGGTCAAGACAACTTTAAGTTCTCCTTTGGAAAGATATCAGTAATTGTCATTTGCTTTTCTGTCAGTCTATGGATGAGAAAAGACTATGGTTTCCCCCACCCCTCCCATCTACACAACTGCTGGAAAATGACTGTGCTGCTTACCCTTCTTGTCCACTCAGCAAGAAACTAGAGATGGATTTGAGATGCCTGCTCAGTTAATGGATACTGCATGTGAAAGTCACCTATTGGCTGAATCACATGTTTACGCAAAAGGATCAGATATTTAAGGAGCCATGAATGACTCTCAGTAAATAGGATAACAGATGCCAGTGTGTTACAGCAGGACAAGAAACTGATTCAGAACTCTGCATTTTCAGGCTGGAGTTCTGATTCTCAAATATCTTCTTCCAGCTCCTGATCGATCCAGAAAGCAGTCTATTAGGCATGAAGGATGGCTACAGCAACTTAACTAACATTCCACTCTGTGTTTCTTGCTTGCCTGCATTAGTTGAAAATATGGCGGGAACTCGGCACCTAGCCAAGTGCAGTTTACAGCTATGTTGGCCTAATATGGATATGTGGGTCACAAGTTACACAAGCTTGCCTCTTGGCATAGACTTAACCCAACCATGCCATCTCCACTACAGTTGCCTTTCATCTCCCCCCTTCTATAAATAGGAAAACTGGAGTACAGAATGCATTCACTGTTTTGCATAATGGATACTGACAATGCAATCAATCAGTTGAAATAGTTGAAATAGCCCAAGGGTAACCAATGTGGTGCCTTCCGGTCTTGACTGGATTACAGATCCCATTACGTCTGAATCCATACTGCCAAAGGCTGATAGGGGCTGAAGTCCCACACCTCGGGAAGCCATGCTATACGTGTCTAGTGTGGCTATCAGTCCTCATGTTAGGATTCTGGGGGTAAAAAGAACAATGAAGGCCATAAACAGCCATTGCTGCTACTGCTGCTAGGTTACAAGAAAACCAAAACAATGTGTAGATTGGTCCTGGCTGTTGCACAGTGCATTATTTCTTAGCCTCACCCAGACAAGGAGTAGGCATTCAAGGTCTGGAAAGAAGACATGATCGTGGTCTTCAAGTATCTGAAGGGCTGTCACAGTGCAGAGAGATCATCCCTATTCTCACTTACACAAGATGAAAGGACTAGAAACAATGTGATGAAACTTCAAGGCAGTCAATACAATTAGATATTAGATATCCTGACAGTAGGGATGATCAGTCAATGGAATAGGTTGCCATGGGAGGTAGTGAGCTCTCCTTCACTGGAGGTCTTCAAGCAGAGGCTGGACTCGCATCTGTCTGGGATGGACTAGGAAATCCTGCCTTGAGCAGGGGATTGGACTTGATGACCGTAGAAGCCCCTTCCAACTCTATTATTCTCTCTCTCTTTTAAACGCCTCAATTTCTTTTCAATTTCAGAGACACACAATTGTATCCATTGATTCAGTTTCAGACCCCTAAAAAAAGCTGAGTCAAACACAAAGCTCTTTTTAATCTCTAGAAAGAACTACATATGCAGCAGCAATATTTTTTTTTTGAGAAAAATCTAATCATCATGGCACGCAGAAATCAAAGCCCTAAAAAGAGGTGTTTCTACACTTAGCTTCCTGTCCGCTGGATGGGAAACGTTCATTTTCCACTAGTCTGCACTAGCATTTGCACTTCTGAATAGGGCTGTGCACAAATATTCGTAGGCATTTGAAATTCAATCAAATGTGCTGGATTTCAACATTTGAACTCGAATAGAATGTTCCAAAACTCAAATGTAAACATTCAAATTTCAAATTTCAGAAATATTTGTTTGAATTATCCAGACATTTCTATGTGTACGGGTTCACACACAATGTGTACTTGAAAATCCGCATCTTTCCCGCACCCGTACACATTTGTACGGATCCGTACAGGATGAAAACGGGTTGCATATGGGATAACTACAGGATGTATATGGACATATACTGATGCATATGGATGTGTAAGGATGTAGGGAAGATGCCTACAGGCACATACGAATGTTGTCGACATTTGTATGTGCAGATGTAACTAAAAAATTCAAACGAATAAATTTGAATTTGGTAAAAATGATCCAAATCTTGTTAAATTCTAATTTAACAGATTTGAATTGAATTTTCGGGTATTCTATTCAAATAGAATGTCAAAAACAATTCGTGCACATCCATACTTGGGAATGCTAGCGCACGCCAAACCAAGTCCCATGTGCCTGGAGATTTATCTGTGTCCGGGCGCATGTCCAGGTGCTGGCAGCACATGTCTGTGTGCCACCATCTTCCTCATGGAGTTTGGTGCAACTATGCATGCTCCACGCACATGCAGTCATATTTGGGGTTATCTGAGATGCCAGTGCTCTTGCACGGCACCTCAGACAACCCTGATCCTGGCAGAGGTGTGAGTGGCCCTTACTCTGGCCAGGAACTATAAGGATTAGGACATGTGTGGTGCATGACTTTGTAGCATATGGGGTAGCGTCCGGTAAGGCAGGAAAAAGCCACCTACAAGTGCAGATGCTCCTTACTAGAAGCTACCTAATCATCTACTATGAGGCCAAGTGCGAATTGCCTTAATTTGGCTTAATTTGGTAAACAAAGCAATCATTTTGATCACAACACAAATCTGGAGAGAGGAGACCAAGAGTATGGGAATTAAAAGGTCTTTGAATATGCCGAGGTCTTGACTTTTAGCTAATGAAAGCCATCGGGAAGGGAAATGCTGAGAAGATAGAAGGGTGCTGTAAGAAAAGTATCCGCCGACAGCCATCCATACCACTAGTCTTATTATAGCAATCAGTTCACAATTTTTAGTTAAATTTCTAATTGATTTTTAAAATATTACAATTAAAAAACCAGATATGCTTTGCTGTACAAGTTCAGCTCATAAGGCCCTTTGCCCTAGCTTTCAGCTGAGGAAACAGCCTTCCCCAACCCTTTCAGGCACGTTATAATTGTGTTTTACAGGGGTTTTATTCTGACCCACCCTGAGACCACTGGATATAGGGAAGGATAAAAATGTGAATACACTCAAGGCTGTGTTAGGCGCGACAGCCATGCAATGGCCTGACACACAGCAGAAGTTGCTATAGCACTTGGATGGCCCAAGCTGGACCATCTGCACTTGAGGTGCTGGTGGTCAGGTTGGGAGTTCCATTAGCACTTCAAGGGTGGATGGCTGCCACTTTGCCTGATCTTTGCTTCTCTGGAATGTTACACTAATGCCATTCCAGAGAGCAAAGTGATTTTTGTAAACAGCATCCGGATGCTTCAATATGAAGCAGTTTGTAAAAGTTTAAAATAGAGAAACAGATCTCAGGATAAATTAATAATAATTCCCCTCTAGGATTGTGTATTGATGTGACTCCACACTATTTACAAATTTGCATTTCATAGTAAACTAAACTCCTTATCAGCAAGATTTCCTAGGTCTGAATTTCCCTTCTGCAATTATAAAAGTGCACAAATCATCTCAGGCAGCACATAAGCATGCCGTAATGTTAGCTGTGCTCATGGTGTATAGCTTCATCAATAAATGTCACGGTCTACGCGGTTAGGTTTTGACTGGTGACATTTCAAGTTCTGGCTTTGTTTTCTGAGAAGAAATGACCAGATCACTGACGGCAGATGGCAAACAAGTTTAACCGCAGAGGAGTTAACATCAGTCAAAATTCTTCCTTCTGGGTACTGGTCTGAATCCAGGGATAACTGAATAATGCCATGGGTTGCCATTCCTCCCTTTTGAGCTCTCCCACTTTCTCAATATTAATAGGTTCATTTTTCTTAGAAATGTAGGTCATCCTATGCATCTAAAGCACTGTGTGGTTAGAAGGTTGGAAGGCCAATGTCATGGTGATGCATTAAATTCATTCTGAGAATTGGAGCACGTGTTACAGTTGCCATGGGGATGCTGCACAAAGCGGCCTCTTTGTAGCAGGGGATGCCCACCTGTCTTATAGCAGCAAGGAGATGGTGCTGTGTTGGCGGAACTTCTAGCTTGTTTTACTCTAGGATACTGGGAGTTTCATACATTACCTACTATTCAGCCATATTCAGACACTGCCATGGTTTTAATATATTATTGTATATTATATACGTTATTGGTTTTAATGTGTCTATTTTATACGTTGTGACCCGCCCTGAGATGCTTGGGTATAGGGCGGGATACATATGTACAGACATGCATGCATTCATGCAGGCAGGCATGCAGGCAGGCAGGCAGGCAGGCAGACCGACAGAAAGAAAGAAAGAAAGAAAGAAAGAAAGAAAGAAAGAAAGAAAGAAAGAAAGAAAGAAAGAAAGAAAGAAAGAAAGAAAGAAAGAAAGAAAGAAAGAAAGAAAGGTTCATAAGTGGGTTGTGAGAGACATGGTTGGAACTGAAACCAAACAGAACTCAAATAAGTCCTTTGCTAGAGCTCACCTAAAACAGGCATGGTTGATACAGAGGCCTGACCTATCTCTGAAGAGCATTTTTCTTCTCATTTCAGAGAACTCATCAATCTTGGCTGCGACAGCCACAAGGAAAATAAAAAAATGAAACTAAACGACAGGCTTAACACTCTGATGGAAATACAAATTGCATCTCCCATGTTTTGGAGAAGCAAGAATGGATGATAATGGCACGTTTCAGCTGCTGGGCACAAATGGATGACAAGATGGCTACCGCAGATATAGTGCTCAATTGCCCATGAGACTATAGATGGCCACACTGACTTAATGCAAGGAGGATGTGGATTCACATTAACATGCAGATCTAGAAGGCCTAGAGCTATACAGGTTAACGTTCCATGTAGAAAGGCCCTAAGTCTCCTTCCTGACCTTCCCTTGAGCTCAGCCTTCTAATTATGTAGATATGAAACCAAACCAGGAGCTAGCCCATCTCTTGTCAAGAGCTTTCAATTCTCTCTCACAAGCTAACAAAGAATCTGGAAGGTAAGAGGTCAAAGTGTTACCAGATCAACTTTGGATGTGCAGATATCATAAGAAATGTTACAAAACCGGAACTTGAAATATACCAGGTTTTGACATATGAATTTGGCTTTATTATTGTCATAATTAAAAGCTAAAGGCAGACCATGAAACGTGGAAAGGCCTTAAAATAGCCATATTGGGAGAAAGACAAGCCTGGAGTTTAAAAAAAGGACATAGTTTTCTCAAGTCACAAGCTGGCTGTTTGCCAAAGATAAAAGTCTGTATGCAAGAAACACAGCCTGAGATTTAATCTTGATTGAGTCAAGACGGAGTCCTAGCACCTAAAAAGTCTTTGTTTTCTCTTTTTGGGGTAACAGATTTTTAAATAATGAAGGAGAAATAAAACCATGGAATCTGGGACAGAGATTGGTTTGTCTAATTTTAATAAAATAATAAAGAATAAAATGGAATGGATTTTTGGAAGAGATCTGGGTAAAATAAGTATACCAGAATTTGGAATTACTATCTAAATGGGAAATGGCCCATTTCACCAGTATTAGAATGCAGGATGTTGGAGGTGACTCACTGTTTACACCTTTGTTTACACCCTAACAGAATTGGGTAAAAGGTCGCTGATATCTACACACATTGAGTGGGTCTAGCTGAAGGGATTAAGTGAGTCAGTAGAGGTGCTAAAATGTTAATTTAAGGTAAACTTTTGCAAATCAAACAGGGATACAATAGTTTACTCGCCATTCACACCTTTTGTCTGAGGGTGTCAAGGAGAGGTCAGGAGATGCACTGACTGGAAATGTTGAGAAGACTTGAGTCAAATACACATTTTTATTCATTAACAAGGGAAGAACATCAGCAGTTTTTTTGGTTCCAATTTCTGCTATAAAAATGGCAGAGAAGAGATGGTTTTAAGGTCTTCTCCTTCTGGTCATCAGAGGAGGGAGGCCTTCTTCTGGCCATCATGGGATGCTAAAGAGACCTGGAGAAATTTTTCTTCCCCCCCCCCCTTTCTTCTTTCTGCTACAGAGTTTTGCTGCAAGAGCTGCAGTTTAAAACTTCTGCATTCTGGATTTGGCTGGTTTTGTAAAGGCAATTATAAATATTATTTTTAATGTATTTCTTTTGGATTTTTGTCCATTTTGGGGGTCAGTCTGATTGAGACTGAAGGGATTCCCAATTTTTAAGTCATTTTCGGGTTCCTGAAAGAGATGCAGTTTGCTGTGGTCATGCATCTCTGTAACTTCAAACTTCTGCACATGGAGAAGACATCATTGGTGAGACAGAAGATTGGTATCCTCTATTCACTTTCCCTTATTTTTCTTTAGAACTTCTTTTTTTTTTTAGGTTAGGGGTTCTTTCTAGTATTAGGAGTTTTCCATTCCCTTTCTGGCTGTTTTATATTTGCAATTTTTAAATGAGAATTTTATTCTCATTCCTTAATTCATACTTATGAAAAGCAATTTGGGTTTTTGTTTTTTGTTTTTGGGAACCTTTTGCTGCATAACTATAAATTAATTGTTTTAATAAAAGAGGGATAAATTCAGTTAAATCCACAAAGATTCCTTAGTGGGAAATGTTCATTTCTTTTGTCATTTTGCAGTTGTTGCATGCTTATTTCTGTTCTAGAAAAGCTTCTGATAATTCATTTCAACTTCTTTTCTGTATTCTAAATAAACTCTTTATGCTGGTTTAACAAGAAACACTGGTTTCTGAGTCTAAAATGGGTTTTGTCTCTGTTTACTGGTTATTCCTCGTTATTAAAACCTGTGAAAGATCTTGCTACTGATTCCCCTGGGAAGTTTAAATTTGGTGTTCTTTGGGCTTCAAAAATAATCCAAATTATCCAAATTTTACTCCCTCCACAGTTGCTTCCAGTTTATGACTGGAGCAGAACTGGTAACAAAAGAGAGATATTCCTTTAGGTGGCTCCACTCCAGCCATTGTCCAGGTTCTGTTCCATTTCATCTCTCACCTCTTATGCTTCTGTTTCAAACAACACCTCAAAACTGCTGAAATCCCTCCATTCAAAAAAACCACCATAAGGCAGAGCCACAAGGTCATGGTATTTCAACTTAAGCCCATTCTGCAACTGCCATTCAGTAGAGGGCCAAGTATTTGTTCCATGAACATCAGAGGTTTCAAGTCTTTTTCTTTCCCCAAGTCTTAAAGACTTTTTGCACTTAAGCAAAAAAGAGGCAATTCTCCAAATAAATTTTAGAAAAGTACAAACAGTTTTGAGTGGAGATGTTTCTCACTCAGATGTTTTGAATTTCGAGCAAAATGCCATTTCAAAATGCTTTGACATTTTTTGGCTGTGTTCAGATGAGCGTTCAGGGTGAGAGAAAACCTATCTATCCCTAAAGTAGATTTTTGAGTTAAGTAATATTGAGAAAAAACAGTTTGTGACGTTGCTGATGTGTTATTTGACTCGTAAAGTGGACTGACGCTAGATTAATGCTTAGGTGTTGATTTAGCCAGTGAGTCTTGTTTTGAATTAAAATAAAAAAAACTCAAAAAACTGTTCCATACATTTTTGATAATGGCTAAAACAAAAGAAACCACCAGCCCTCTGCCCCTCTGATATACGTATATTTTGTTTCAGCTGGTCTTGAATATCTTTGCTCCTAATTTTTGGAGTCAAAGCACAACCAAATAGGCAAAGAGATCAATCTTCCTTCTTCATCACCACCACTGTAATCACTTATCCTCATTCAGTATTAAATAGTAATTTTGGCAAGTATTTATCTTTCAGAAAACATGAAGAGAAGACATGAAATTTACATATGTGGATCACTGGAGGCCATTTTGTAAGGTATGTCAGGACAGACATATGGTTCCTATATAAGAAGAGACTCTATTGCCCTCACCAAAGGTTCACCTTGTCAACCTATAGCAATTAGCATCAATCGGATACCCACGAGAATGGATGTCCATTGTGTCAACATTGCCCTTTAAAAACAAAGCTTTTAACTATAGACACATTTTAAATTAGCAGGAGTCCCGGAGGATATCCATTATCCTTCAAAATGTATTACAATTCCAAATAACAATTCATTATATAAATGAGGTTCAAGCGGAAAGTAGCTGTTTTCTCTCTCCAAGACATCAATTTAGAGAGCTGGTATTTCCTCATTATCCCAAATATAAGATAATTGTCCATGTAATTCCTTCAGCAAGTTAATTGCAAGTAGGGTTTCTTTTCGTGAGGAAAATTAACTGTCAGCTTTGCATATATTTTTTTCTACCATGGTGTCTCCATTTTATGGCAGTTTTACTGAGCTGGATCCAAAATTTGTCTTTACACAGAAGAAATAAAATTGCTTCCAAAACCACCACATCCATGGGTGACTTCCTTTGTTTCAAGGGAATAAGAAAGGGGGGGGGGACTTTTTCCACTAGGGCTTAGAACCCTTCTAAGACCCTAAGACCCTAAGAACATAAGAACATAAGAGAAGCCTTGCTGGATCAGGCCACAGCCCATCTAGTCCAGCATCCTGTCACACACAGTGGCCCACCAAATGCTCATGGGCATCTCAAGCAGAGACAAGGACAAACCTTCTCCTGCTCTCGAGTCCCAGCAGATGGCCCTAGAAGCGCCCCATTTCCTCCCCCCCCCTCAGCCTGAAAGATGCACCTAGGCATTCGTTCTAGTAGCCATTGATACATCTGTCATCCATAAATTTGTCTAACCCTACCTTAAAGCCATAGAGACTGGTAGCTGTCACCACCTCTTCTGGCAGCACATTCCATAGGCCGATGACCCTCTGTGTGAAGAAATACTTCCCCCTGTCAGACCTTACGCTCCTACCCATCAGCTTCATAGAGTGCCCCCTGGTTCTAGTGTTGTGCGATAGAGAAAAGAAATTTTCTCTATCCACCTTTTCTATGCCGTGCATAATTTTATATACTTCAATCAGGTCCCCTCTCAAACGCCGTCTCTCCAGACTGAAGAGGCCTAGACGTTGCAGCCTGGTTTCGTAAGGGAGGTGTTCCAGACCCTTAATCATTCTGGTTGCCCTTCTCTGCACTTTCTCTAGTTCCACAATATCCTTTTTGAGGTGTGGTGACCAGAATTGTACACAGTATTCCAAATGTGGCCTCACTATAGATTTATAAAGGGGCAAAATGACACTTGCTGACTTATTTTCTATTCCCTTCCTAATTATTCCCAGCATTGAATTTGCTTTTTTTGCTGCTGCCGCACACTGGGTTGACACCTTCATTGAACTGTCCACCAAAACCCCGAGATCCCTTTCCTGGCGTGTTGCAGAAAGCTCAGACCCCATCAGTTTATAGACGTAATTTGGATTCTTGGCCCCAATGTGCATTACTTTACACTTGTTAAGATTAAAGCACATTTGCCACTTGGTTGCCCACTCACCCAATGCTAAGAGATCCCTCTGGAGCTCTTGGCAATCTCTTTCAGATTTTACTACCCTAAATAATTTAGTATCATCAGCAAACTTTGCTATTTTACTATGTACCCCTTTTTCTAGATCATTGATGAATAAATTAAAAAGCATTGGTCCCAGTACTGAGCCTTGAGGGACCCCACTTTTTACTTCTTTCCACCCTGAGAAATTGCCGTTTACTACTACTCTCTGCTTTCTGCCCTTAAGCCAGTCACAAATCCAGGACAGAACCTGTCCTTTTATTCCATGGCTGGTGAGTTTACTCAGTAGCCTTTGATGTGGGACTTTGTCAAAAGCCTTCTGAAAGTCCAGATAGACAATGTCTACTGGTTCACCTTTATCCACGTGTTTATTGACACTCTCAAAGAATTCCAACACATTTGTGAGGCATGATTTACCTTTGCAGAAGCCATGCTGGCTTTTGTTCAGCAATGCCTGCTGCTCCATATGCACACTAATTTTGTCTTTAATAATGGTTTCCATCACCTTACACGGAACTGACGTTAAGCTAACTGGTCTGTAGTTGCCTGGATCACCCCTGGATCCTTTTTTGAATATTGGTGTTACATTTGCTACCCTCCAGTCCTCAGGTACGGAGCCTGATGTTAGGGAAAGATTATATATTTTTGCTAGAAGGTCGGCAATTTCGCATTTGAGTTCCTTAAGGACTCTTGGATGAATACCATCTGGTCCCGGTGACTTGTTCACATTTAGTTTATTAAGACATGCCAGGACCTCTTCCTTGGTTATTTCTGTACAGTTTAACTCTTCAGAAAACACAGGCTCAGCTACTGGCATGTGTCTTCTGTCTTCCTCCGTGAATATGGAAGCAAAAAATTCATTTAGTCTCTCTGCAATCTCCGTGTCTTCTTTAATTACCCTTTTCTCTCCTTTACTATCTAGTGGTCCAACTGCTCTCCTGGTTGGATTCCTACTTCTGATATACTTAAAGAAGTTCTTGTTATTTCTTTTGATGTTTTTAGCAATGTGCTCCTCAAAATCTTTCTTAGCTTTCCTAATGGCCGTCTTGCATTCGTGTTGCCAGTGTCTATGTTCCCTCCTGTTCTCCTCATTTGGACAAGCCTTCCATTTCCTAAATGAACTCTTCTTGTTTTTAATGACTTCATCTACTGCATTTGTGAGCCACATTGGTTTCTTCTTGGACCTAGAAGTCCCCTTTCTTCTTTTAGGAATGCATTCTAGTTGCACTTCCGTTATTGTGTTTTTAAGTAGTCTCCATGCATTTTGAAGTGATTTAACTCTTTTGACTTTCCCTTTCAATTTCCTTTTCACTAATTTCCTCATTTTGGGGAAGTTTCCCTTGTGAAAGTTTAAGGTCTCTGTGTTAGACTTTATTAAGAACTTACTCCCTGTATTTAAGTTGAAGGTTATTGCATTGTGGTCACTGTTCCCAATTGGATCAGCTACAGTGACGTCCTTTACCAGGTCCTGAGCATTACTTAGGATCAAGTCCAGGACTGCATTTCCCCTGGTTGGTTCCATGACCATTTGTTCCATGGAACAGTCATTTATCAGGTCTAGGAATTTTCTCTCTCTTTCCTGAGTTGAACAGGAGTTCACCCAGTCTATGTGAGGATAATTGAAGTCCCCCATTATAACTACCCTATCTTTATGGGCTACCTCCTTTACCTCCTTCTCCAATTGTTCATCTCCTTCGGACGTATGGGTGGGAGGACGGTAGCATGTCCCTATTGTTAGACTTCCTTTTTGGCTTGGTATTTTTATCCACACTGCTTCTGTGGAAGAGCCAGACTCACTTGGACATTCCAGTTCATAAGATTCTATCTCTTCTTTAATATACAAGGCTACACCACCTCCATGTCGCCCTTCCCTGTCTTTCCTGTACAGTTTGTATCCTGGGATGACTGTATCCCATTGGTTTTCGCTGGTCCACCAGGTTTCAGTTATGCCAATAATATCAATCCTATTTTCCATAACTAAGCTTTCTAGCTCCCCTATTTTGGCTCGAAGGCTCCTGGCGTTTGCATATATACATTTATATTCATTCCTTTTGACCAAGTTCTGCTGTCGAGGAACATGTGAAACTAATCCCGCACTTAGCTCAGCATTTTCTGCATGTTTCCAGCCCTCCTCACTTGAGGGTGCGCTCTCCTGAACTGGATGCTGCCCAGCTCCTGTCGGCTTTCCCCCAGGGATCAGTTTAAAAGCTGCTCTGCAACCTTTTTAATGTTAATCGCCAGCAATCTGGTTCCCTCCTGGTTCAAGTGTAACCCGTCCCTCTTGTACAGGTTTGGCTTGTCCCAAAAAGTTCCCCAGTTCCTTACAAATCTAAACCCCTCCTCGCGACACCACTGCCTCATCCCTATTAGGTACCCGATTAATACATGATTGGTACCAGTTGGGAAGGCCCTGTCCTCACCTGGACCCCATCGAAGGCCCCATCTGCAAGGCCCTGTCCTCACGAGGGCAGGGGAAATCCGGATTTAATGGGTCCTTCAGACCCTTAAATCCGGATTTTGTGTGGACCTGATTAAAGGTGTCCACAATGAGGTCTTCAGGCATCTTCAAGATCTGGATCTCCAGGCGGACCCCATCTCAAAGATCTAGATCTTGAAGATCCAGACCTTTGACTGTGTGTGGAAAAGGGGGGGGAGAGAGATTCTGAACAGCTCATAACAAGTCTCATTTATTTCATAATAACAGAAGTGCTAGTAACTTCTCCTGATGGAACTGATAACTTTTCAGATAGCACTTATTAGAGGTACAGAGGTCAAAAAATAGTTCACTGAAATTTGGACCCCTTTCCTGGACTCTTATTACCAAACGCTTCCTGGAGACCCTCAGTATAAGCTGTTCCTTGATCAGTTACTGAATTAATATTATTATGTCATTATTCTGATGTGTATTGTTACAGTTATCGGGGACAACCTGGTAGTTTATATGTGTTTTAGATTCTTTCTTGTACCTGTAGAACCCAAAAAGTGCCTTAATATTCCTTGGAGCTACAGGCAATGAAACAGGAAGGTCGATGGCTAGAGCACAGGTGGCATAAATCCCACTATGAGTCTGACCAAACATGGGTTAGACCTCACTATCATGCCTACCATGTGGCAGTGGTGGTGGCTAAAAGGAGTTTTTTGTCCACCACCATTGAGCATTTGGTGGGCCACTGTGTGCGGCAGGATGCTGGACTAGATGGGCTGTGGCCTGATCCAGCAAGGCTTCTCTTATGTTTTTATGAGTAGCCATTGAGTGGTGAATGGCCTTATAAGATCTAGCCCATGGAAGTGTGGGAAATGGCCAGGCAATATCTTCTGTGACAAATCTGCTAAGCACTTTGAGGGCGAAGTCACTCAGATTAATGGGGAATTAGATGTCACAATTGGGAATAGTCCAGAGAACTGTGTGGTTGCAGGGTTCAGGTGACAAGGTGCTCTCTGGACCCTTGCCCTTCATGACTAAGCTAGCCAGCAGGGCATGGCCGGGTGGATCCAAGGAGGAGTGAATGCCAATCTGAGCGATGGGGTGGTCCCACTGCCCCTTAAACAGGCAATGGTATGCCCCCTCCTAAAGAGGGCCTCCCTGGATTTAGAAGCCTTAAACAACTATTGCCCAGTGGCTAACATACCTTTTTTTTGGCAACGTACTAGAGAGAGCTGTGGCTGTCCAACTGCAGGTGTGCTTGGAAGAAGCTGATTATCTAGACCCATTTCAATCTGGCTTCAGACCTGGTAATGGAATAGAAACTGCTTTGGAAAGGCTACAGAGTTTAGGAGTTGGAGGTAGTACGCTCCACTGGTTTTCTCCTATCTCCATGGCCAATCTTAAAAAGTGGTAGTGGGAGATTCTGGCTCGGCACCCTGGGAACTCACTTGTGGGGTTCCTCAGGGATTGAACTTGTCTCCCATGCTCTTTAATATCTACATGAAGCTGCTGGGAGAGGTCATCGGGAGATTTGCAGTCAGGTGCTATCAATATGCAGATGACACCCAGCTCTATCGCTTTGTGCCATCTGAATCAGGAGAGGTGGTTGAAATGTTTGACAGGTGCCTTGAGGTAGTAATGGTCTGGATGGGGGGCAATAAATTGAAGGTGGATCCGAAGAAGATGGAGGTGCTGTGTGTCACTGGGTCTTGGGACCATGTAGTTGGGAGACACCCTGTCCTCCATGGGGTTGTAATGCCCTGGAAAGCACAGGTGCAAAATTTGGGGGTGCTCTCAGACCCTGTGCTGATGCTTGAAGCTCAGATGGAGGCTGAGGGCAAGAGTGCCTATTCCCAACTATGGCTGATGCATCAGTTTAACCACTTTTTGGACAGAAATGACTTGGCCACAGTTATCCATGCTGTGGTAACCTCCAGATTGGACTACTGTAATACATTGTACATGAGGCTGCCCTGGAAGATGGTTTGGAACCTGCACCTGGTGTAGAATGCAGCTGCTAGACTGCTGACCAGGATAGCTGGCCAGATGCACATCATGCCAGTCTTAAAAGAGTTGCATTGGCTACCAATTTGCTACTGAGCCCAATTCAAGGTGCTAACTCTGACTTGGGGTGTTTTTCCACTGTCACTAGACGTACCCATTAAGTACCCATTAATGGGTACAAAAATGCCATTTTGTACCCATTAATGGGTACTTAATGGGTACTTTTAGTGACAGTGACAGTGGAAAAACACCCATAGAAGGCCCTAAATGACTTGGGCCCCAAGTATCTAAAGGAACGTCTTCTCCCACATCAACCTGCCTGTGCCTTAAGATCTGGAGGGGAGGCCCTCTTGGTTGACCCACCACCCTCAGCAGCAAAAAGGGTGGGCACCCGGGAGAGAGCCTTCTCAGCGATGGCCCCTAGGCTATGGAATAGTCAGCCCCTTGAGGTGCATCAATCACCTTCACTGTACACATTTTAGAAGGCAGTGAAGATGCACCTCTTTGCCTTGGCCTTTTGTTAAATGGAGATACACATTTCCCTTCCCACTTGCAGATGCTATTGCATTTTAAATGTTGTTACCCGCCTGGAGACCTCCGGGTATAGGGCAGGATAAAAATGTAAACAAATAAACAAACAGTCAAAGGGGAGGCTTTTCAAAGTACAATGGACATGCCTGCCCTGTAGTTTTGAATCATGGACCACTACTTTCATTCATGGAGTGATCCCTTTTCCAGTTCTGCTGTGCTGTATTGCTTTGAAGATGCAGCAACCAAAACTCAGTACATAGTTTTCAAAATATGGTTGCATCCCAGAGTAATTCTGGATGCTTTAAACCCCCATGCTTTTCCTTCGAATACCAAAGCATTTATGCTAAACTCGAGTACTAAATTAAGACAAAGATCCCCTCAAGACAAATTCAGTGCCTGATCATTACAAGAAGCCTCTATGCAATTCTCTTGACAATGATGTGGAAGTGGGTTTGTCTTCTTCTGATGCCAGGAACTGGAGCAGGGACCCCATGCAGGTAAAAAAGATGCTCCACCGCAGAGGTATCCCAGGTCCTTTGTGTATTAGGAGCAATGTTATTTAAATCCTGCTTTCCGCACTCCCTGTGGAATCAAATCTGCATTTGCTTTATTCATTTGATCAACATCAGCCTGACCAAACTATAAAGCTTTGTTAATTGCTCAAAGCAAATGTTTTTCACACAATACTGAGGAAGGCAGCAGCTTCGGGGGGATTTGGTAGCAATCCGGTACAAATTTACCTGGGAATAATTCTCATGAATCTCTAGAGGACTTACATCTAAGGGGGCATAAATAGGACTGCAGCATTTTATGTTGTAATGTAGTCATGAATCATTTAGAGTCACAAAGCGAAGAAACTAATTTTGAATGCTAATTGATTTTATTTTATTTTATTTTATTTTAATCATACTGCACACTGCTTTAAATATCTGAAAGTACAGAAAGCCAAGATATGTTTCCTTTGATCATTATGATAATGATAATTACCATTCATGTACTTATCTCAAACACAACAGTCTAGGAAGCACTAAATGGAAAACCAGAAAATTATCCATTCTTAGTGAAGATCATCAGCCAAACTCTGATGTCAGGCTTCACAGATCCATGTATTTCAGCAGCAGCCAGATGTGATAAAGAGAAATGGAAACGGAGTGTTTTAATTCTTGGCTGACCTACTTACAGCACTGAAGCAAGACAGCTCAGTTTGTGGGCTTTCTCAGTGGCCCTTGATCCACAAGGCTCACCCAGCATCAACTCCCAGCCTTCCATGTGGTGGCACAGAAGGTTGGGGGTGGGCAGAACTCTATAAGCAGGACATGAGCTTCCCTAGACATCTGGTTGAAGAAGAGTTGGCTTTTCTACCCTGCTTTTCTCACCCATTTGAGGGGACTCAAAGCAGCTGATAAACCTTCTTCTCCCCATAACAAACACACTGTGAGGTGGGTGGGGCGGTGATAGCTCAGAATAGAGCTGTGACTCGCCCAAGGTCACCCAGCTGGCTTCATGGGGGAGTGCGGAATCAAACCCGGTATTCCAGCTCCCTAACCACTAGACCAAACTGGTTGGTGGGTTATGAGAAAAGACTGTTAGCCGGATGAGTCCTTGGTAGTGTTTGCATGGCACTGGGTGGGCTAGGAAAGGGCACCATCCATACAGGCCTGCATTCGTCCAGCCACCACCACCCCATAAACACTTATTGTCACTGGAGCTCCTGAACAGCAGAGTAGGAGTAAGTGCTTGAAGAGCATGTACTGCCACTCCCCTTGGATGTCCCAAGCATTGCTGCATTAGCAACTTTTGATGGACCAGGCCATTTCCCCTGTTCAGATATGTGCGTGTGTCGGCCGAGGAGGACTTTAATGCAGACAAGGCCCTTTCTGCACTTATCTTTTGATCTGGATCTAGGAGCCTCCGGTCTGGATTCTGGGCCTCCTTATCCAAATGTTAATGTGGATCAAGGAGGCCCTAACTCTGTTAGTCTGGCTCCGTCTGCACAAGACGGACACAGATCTGGATTAAGAGGCCCTTAATCCTGATGTATTGTACACCCATTTAATCAGGTGTACAATCAGACTAAGGGCCTTTCCGCACAGGCTCTAAATATGGATTTAGAGCCTGTTCGGGGAGGGATTAAGACGTGGCTTCCGCAAAGGGAACAGAATTAGGGACCCTTTGAGGACGCCATGTCTGCACATCGGCATGCAAAACCGGTTTCTTAAACTGGCCTTGCCGCCACCGACATCCTACCCAGATGTAAGATCTGAAAAATCAGGTCTTACATCTGGCTTCTCCCCTGAAACTGTTTCGGAAGCAAACACTTCCGCAGTGGCAGGGGAAAGAGCCGAATTGCCAGCAATGCCCAGCTGTCAAAGAGGGAGAGCACATGCTCTCCCTCTTTGACAGGTGGGCCTGCCCACTGGCCTCCGTGACTCGCTCCATCGGAGCCAGGCATCGCAAGGCCGGCAGCTGGCTTCCCTGGCTTCCCCCTCACAAGAGAAGGGGCGATTGCCCCTTCTCTTGCAATGGGAATCCGCGGCCTACCTCCCAACACCGGGTCACCCGTGTGCGATCCGGTCCTTACCTGGTTGCTGCTGGGCAGCTTCTAATGGCCTTGTTCTGGATCATAGGAGGCATGCATATGGCACACCTCCATGATCCAAAACTACCAATGGCGTGCCACTGAAAACTACCCCCCAGGATCCAAGGCTAAGAACTGTTATTCTAACCTTCAGAGGCATGGAGGGTGCAGCTGCAAAGCTCATGTGAGCTTCACAGATGCAGGGAGGCACAGGGCAGCTCAGTGTCATCAGTGCAGATGGTGGTGATCTGGCCCATGCCTCCACAAGATCCAGATCAGTGAGTCTGGTTGTTCTGGATCCACTGATCTGGACCTAATGTGGGTAAGCGCAGAAAAGGCCCAAGGAACAGAAGTTCTCTCCCTGCAAGTTAGCACACCTTGGAGCAGCATGTAAATAGCATGCCACTGCTTTAATTAGAGAGATACTACTGGTGTAGTGGTCTTCTTAATGCACAGGGAGAAGAATGCTACTGGTTCCCCCTGTCATGCGACTCCTGCCTCTGTCACAACCTTGATGCGTTCTGTTTATCTTCTTGCCTCCAGTAGACAAATGTTGCAAGGAAAGAGTAATAAAGAGAAAAAAGCAGAGGCTGCAGGTATCTCTGCCACCCTATGTACTGTTGATGATGTCATCAAAGGAGGGTTGGGGACCAGCAATCACTAGAACTCTGATCAAATCCATTACGAATTGATTCACTTTGGGCCTCTGGTGGCCATTTCATGATCTATCAGTTATTAGCAAATTGATTGCAACCAGACTCTCCATGAGTTCATTCCTACCCAACTATTAATGCTTTCTTACGCAGAAATCAATTCCAGAAACAGCAACAACAAACGTGGAGCTAGAACCCCCAGCGCTTTACAACCTTCTGCAGGTAGACATGCAGGTTTAATCCTGAAGATGCAATGGAAGCACCCAAGAAACACAGAAGCTGAAGCTGTCAGCCATAGCCAAGCAGTCAAGAGACGTCAAACATTTTTTTAAGAAAAGAAATGCCCTTCCTGGATCAGTCCAATGAAGCAGAGGCCTCCAGATAGGGGCCATAAAGATGGAAGTTGGGGAGGAAGGCTTTGACTGAAAGACTCACTTGAACATGTCCATTTCCATTTTGATCAGCAGCAGATCAGAATACAGTTCCAGGAGATCAAAAGAGTGTATCCAATCATCAGAGCTTTGCCCTCTGACCCCTGTCCTTGTATGGCTACTGAATAGTGAGCATCTTGAAGCAGCTAATCAGATCACTATGGATGCCATAAGCAAGGCATGAAGAAAATACAAACCTAACTCTTTGTCACCATGACTCACTTCTGTGCAATTGGTGGTTCATATACTCAGCAGAGACCAGCCTACATAACTTAGGAGATCTGTGTGACTTAAACTTTTCTTCTCTCTGGGGTCACAGTCATCTGATTCATATCAAGGAAGGCTTTTCCTTTCGCTAAGAGGACCCAGGCGATGAGCGGACAGACGCAGGCAGGATCTGCCCAGCCTGTTGGGTCACACCAAAGAAGGATCCAGAGTGTGGTGAGAGCACATTGCCATGTTCCAAAGTGTAATGAGGCACAGAAGCCCATATGTCACTGCTGCCCGGCCTACTCTCAGGGGCCATAATCTGCTCCCAGAAGTGTTTCTTCTACAGTGATACAAACTGCCCACAAAAAGCAGTGCAATCTTGATTTGCTCCAGGGGCTGCCCTGCAGCTGCAAAGTGGCAGAAACGCCCCATTTTCACGTCATTTGTCTGGATGGAAACATAGGCATCAGTGATGCCTGTGTTGAGCAGCTGGCCCTCTACTTACTCTGCCCCTGGGCTGAAATCAGCAGTCCCCTTTGACACCCAACTCCACACCTGTGGAAATCCTGCCACAGAAACAAACTCTGGATCAAATGCAGCTCCAGGAAAGAACTCCCGGCAAGCTCCCAATCATTGCTCAAGTTTTAAACTGCATCTGTTCCCCATTTCAGGTACTTTGATGGATTACTTAATGCATGATGTATCCTTATCATGTAAGATGATCAATGGATACTCTGCAAACTGGGGGTTAATTCACCCCATATGCTGCTTGTATCAAATAAATTGCGGCTGCATCCACCCATTTTTTACAGAAAGGCTCAAAACCATCTTCAAAGTAATAGTATGTGGCACTGAATCAAAGTAAAAGCGAGAAAATTAATTTTAATGTGGATTAGAGGAGGAACACTAACCCTTGGCAGTTACTATTTCTAAGGCTGTAATCATACCTAAGGTTTAATCCAGAGACGTTTTCGCACGGGCGAAAACGGAACGCGAAAAAGGCAGCTGTGGACACGTCATCCGCATTGGCCGCGCGCGCCTTGCGTCCCGACGTGTCCAAAGCTGCCTTTTTCGCGTTCGAAATGTAGAGCACTTCTAAGTGCTCTACACGCGTTCCAACGCGGACGAGCCGTCCGCAGGCGTTCGGGAGAAGAAGCGTTCGCGCCGCTTCTTTCTCCCGATCGCCTGCCGGCTCGCCTCCGACGCCGCGCGGCTTTGACAATCAGCTGTTTTTCAAACAGCTGATTGTCGATCTGCCTCGGCGGCCGCCGGCGCGCCCCTGACCGGCGTTTGCCGGCTAAGCCAGCTTCGGGCGCTTTCCCCATTCGCACACAGACGCTCCGGAACGCGTTCCGGAGCGTCTGTGTGTGAACGGGGAAAGCGCCCGAAGCTGGCTTAAGCTTTCCGCCTGAACGCGTTCGGTTTCGAACGCGATTCAGTGCGGAAATGCCTCAGCTTCAGAGCGAGAGGACAAACCAGCAAAGTGACCAGTAATTTTCTTTCCGCATTATCTATCCCAAAGGTGAATCTTCAGAGTTAACCCTGAAAGAAAACAGCTTGTCACTTTGCTGATGTACTCTCTCACTCTGAAAGTGGACTGAAGCTGGATTAAACCTTAAGTGTGATCACAGCCTAAGTTACTTTTGACAGTTTTCTTACAAAGCACGTGGATTCAGTCCCAGCCATCCCTCATTGGCCCTGGTCACGCCTTTAGTTCAAGATGACTTCTGGTCATCCTCTGGTCTCACATTATTTGTATTCAATTTGTTTTCCAAGTTGGCCTACTCTTGTTAGACCATTTGAAACAGAGTCCCCTTTTCTGGAGGACTCAGCCCATCCTGGCATTCCAGGTCATCTTTGCTTCCACAGTTGTGATCAGGGGGAGAGGATAACAGAGGCTGAACCATGCCGTGGTTGGTGGGTCCAGTCTTACCTTCGGCCAATGGGTACACACGGAGTTTGTGAGGCACCTCCCCCTTCTCTCAGTTTATGTTTAGCATTTTTATGCAAATGTATTATTATTATTATTTATTATTTATTATTATTATTTACTTTAAATATCAATCGCATGGAGAAGAAAAGCACATAAAAAAAGGAAGAGGGGCCTGGAGGTGGGGGAGCAGGCATAAAAAAGAACTGCAAACACACACCTCACCTCCCTTGAGTGAAACAGTGGCATCCAATCAGAAAGGGGTTAATCTGAAAGAGCAAAAGGGATGGAGAGCCAAGAGTTCTGTGGAGGAGGCTCAGGCCAATCATGCAGAAAGGTGTGAATGGTGGGCCCAGAGCAATCTAGGCGTGAACAGGACTGGTATGACCTCAGTTCGAAATAATAGGACATCTTGTCTCTTATAGGGGTGACCAGGGCTATTGTGGCACAAAGATGGAACCTTGCAAACTGTGGGAGACCACTGTCTCCTATCTCTCTCTGCGTGGAAAAACACAAGAAAGCTGCTGTTTCATAGGGATGGGAGAAAAATGTTCTTCACCTTCGCAATTTGTACCAATTGTGAATGTTTGAAATTTCACATTTAAATCAAATGTCGGTAATATTCATAGACTGACCTTTGCGTGTGAAGTGAAAACATTTGTGCCTTCATTTGAAGCTTCGTTACATGCAAAGTGTTTGCCCAGACACCTCCAGAGTGGATATGGATTCGATTCAGATTAGATTCAATCAAATTTGGATCTGGTTCAATCGGATTCAGATCAGATTCAGAGGCACGATTGGTGTCAGCAGCGATCGACAAACATTCAAAGCAAATTCAAAGCCCAGTACAATCGAAGTGGTTCCATTTGCACAAATGTGAATTTCCACCCCATTCACTTTGATGCAATGCAAACAGCAGGGTGGGGAAATCATGCATATCCCTTACGTGCACAAGAAAACATTTGGCTTGGGGCCTCATTTGGAGATACCTATAGAATGGGAAGATCATAAACCCTCTGAAAATGTATGGCCCAGTTACAAAGCCTGAAAGAAAAGAACTGCTCTTGAACACATAGCCTATAACAGGTGTGCTCCCAGCCCAGAATCCCAAGTACCATAGTTGTTTATTTTGCTTCCTCCTAATTCCAGCTTATTCCAGATGTATTAGCTCTACTCAGTTCAATGACTCCAATTCCTAGGTAGCTATCATGGCACTCTTTGTGATCTTGAACTATTTTGATTATACGTGATGGGAAATTCGAATTTGTCAACATCAGGAAACAAGTGCATTGATTTCCCTTGCTGAACAACATTTGGTAACTTTATTGAAGACTGCAGCCAGAGGCCAGGGTCCAATTCGCACTTTGGCCCATAGTTGATAATTAGGCAACATCTAGGCAAGTGCATCTGCATTTGCAGGAGGTGTAGAGAGCCCGAGATCATGCTCCATAAGCTTACCAAGCCCGAAGCATCCAGCAAGTGACCATCTGCACCTCTGCTGGATGGGGAGGTCAATGGAGCTGCCACACAAGCGCTCTGGCAGCTCTGCTGACCTCGTGATGTGACTGTGACTGTGGAGAGCATCAGTGTCATCATGGTGACAGTGCTGATGAATGCACAGTTGTGGAGAGCACCACACTCAAGATGGTAACACCATGAAGAGGACCGCCTTCGGGATAGGTCACAGGTGAGTGACTGATGGCATGGGGCACAGGATGTTAGTGACTATCAGCGTTAGGTGACTGTGCTCCTTTCCCGTCCAGCAGATGGGAAGAGAAGTGCAATAACGCCCAAGATCTGATCAAGGGTTGATTTTGGAGCTATTCATATCTCTCCTTCATTTCCAGTGTGGAAGGCTGGAATTTCCAATGGAGACCATTTAGTGAAGCACAGGAAATGCCCCCAGAATTCCAGCAAAGAGCTGCTGCAGTCCATCTGCATGGTGGCCACAGTGGTGAGGGGGCCAGTGAACATAAGAACATAATAGGAGCCCTGCTAGATCAGGCCACAGCCCATCTAGTCCACCATCCTGTCGCACACAGTGGCTCACCAATTGCCCATGGGCATCTCAAACAGAGACAAGAGCAAACCTTCTCTTGCTCTCAAATCCCAGCAAATGGCCTTAGAAGTATCCTGCTTGTCCCCACGGCCTGAAAGATGTACTTCAGCATCCATTCTGGTAGCCATTGAAACATCTGTCATCCGTAAATTTGTCTAGCCCTTCCTTAAAGCCATCTAGGCTGGTAGCTGTTACCACCTCTTCTGAAATGTGGCATCAGATGACTCTGCATGGAAAGTGACTTTGATGGTGCTTTCTGCCTCTCTGTGCAGGGATGTGGCCTGATGGGTGCAGGATCATGTGATCGCAACAAACTCCAGGCTCCTCTGTGGTGCCATAGATGTCTCTGTGCAAAGCCTGACAAAGATGCAAGCAAAGAGCAAGAGTTCATTTCTCATACACTGGTTTAATTATTTAAGGAATCCTTCCCAAGGAAGGTTTTGAAGCTTTTGCTTCATCTTTAGTGCCTTTGCTTCAGACCTCCAGAGAACGTTGGCCAGCTTCTTTGAAGTCTTCTGCATTATTTATTTCTGCTTACCATAAGAAGTCTGATGGGCATGCTGCTGTTTCGGTAATTAAATGTCAACAATTCATGTTGCTGGCTAAACCCTGGAAGAGTCTAATCAATAATAATGTACTTGCGTGTTGTCTCTCAGTCTTGGATGTTGAGAAGATTAACATCCTTCTATCACACTGCCTCAAGACTGATCAGTCACGATCCCAGAAATACTGTCCCTAGATAGCATGTCTTGGAACGCCTCTCCCCTTTCTTTAGGTATTTCAGCTGATGCCAGCCAGCCAAGTTTACTTCTGGCTGAAAGGAAAGATTGGTTTAGCCTAGTTTAACCACAGCATGGTTTAGCCTCCTTTAGCCCCCCCACCCCGGGTCACACTGAGGAAAAGAAGACAGCGTGACATACCTGGACAGGCTGAGTCCTCTAAAAATGTGGTCTCCGGTTGCTCCAGGAGCTGCCAGCTTGGAAAATGTAACCAGAAGATGACCTGAAGTCGTCTTAAACTAAAGGTGTGACCAGGGCCTATGTGTCTGCTCCAAAATCCCGCCTGGCATACTGCTTTCAGATCCTGCTAACGCCTCTTTTTTGCTAAGACCCAACACCAGGGATCAAGGGCTGCATTCACACTTAAGCTTTAATCCAGCTCCACTTTTAAAGCGATGCAACCCATTACCAAAGTGACAGGGCTGTTTTCTTTCAAGGTTATCTAATTCAGAAAAACCCACCTTTGCATTAGAGGATGTGGAAGGAAAACGGTTTAGTGACTTTGCCGATGTGTTTTTTCACCCCGAAGGCAGACTGAAACCGGATTAATACTTAGGTGTGGATGCAAACAAGACGAGCTTTCGCTTTCACCCTAAGTTTGAAGCACTGCTTGAAGATGAAGCACGGGTGTGATACATGGAAAGAGGGACTAAGGGACTAATAAACTAACCAGATTGCTCAATGGTCTGTGAAATGGTTCAGGCAGTAGAACGAAACACTTACGTCTGCAGTTTTTTTAAAAAATGTATTTGTTAAAATGTTTCTCGGCTGTTCTCTATGCACGTCAGACTCAGCAACCTTTGTTCAATCACTTTATAAATATAGTCCTGCACAGCCCTTTTGCCTCCCTCCAATCTTGTTACAGTGGCAAACACTAATAACAATAATGAGCTTTCATTTATGTACACAGCCTTTCATCCTGAGTGACACTTGTGGCGTTGTGATGAGACACACCAAATAGAAAGGCATGCAAGCCAATTTTCTCCTGAGTTAGGCACTGGCTGCTGATGAGGGCAACAACTGAGTCTGAAAGCAGCACAAATTTAATGCCCTGTCAGTTTTTCCGTTGATTATTCTGTTTTTTTTGCTTTGGACTGAAATCAGAAGCAAATTGTTCGGATAAAGCCAGAGCGGAGCAGCACACATGAGCATATGTGCATGTATGCACTAACTTTTGCATCAAATTCAGGTGAGACTGGTTGCTAACAAGGCTCTGAGATTCCAGTGAGATTTGGTGAGATCTGGGGCCTTTATGCACTTGGTCCGGTAGTGAACATTGGGTTGCTTCTGGGTAGCACCATCTGCACTTGCAGGAGCCATTTCCACACCAGAAATTGCTCCTGCCATTGCTGAAGCTACCCCAACATCGACTAGTGGTGGTGTAGGAAATTCTGCATGACACATGTCCAGAAGCTTACCTTTCCAGGCCACTGGAGAGACCATTCACACCTATTACAGGTGCCGGGGGTCATCTGGCATGCTGCACAAGTGCATTGGCATGTCAGGTGACCTGGGAAGCTAGAGCACATGTGCAGTGTGGCACTGTTGTCTTGGCAATGCTGCACACACACTGTCACCAGCACCTGAAAAGAAAATGGTGGTGCCCAGACAAGCATCTGGACTCAGATGATTGTCCGGGCATGTGGGGGGGGGGGTGTTTTGAAGTGTATTAGCATTTGCAATTGCAGATGCAAATGCTTGCACATATCACAGGAAGTTCACTATTCCCATCCTGTCCAAGTGCAAACTTCCGAAAAATCTGAAGGGAGCCAAATATTCCAAAGCTGATTTTGTCAGAATTTACAAGCTATAAGTTGCCTTTCAAAGATGGGGCAGAGATAGAATGGCTGCAAGTTGTGGATGGGAGAGTGATTTTGTGTCCCTGTCCTGATTGTGAGTTTCTTGCAAGACCCTACTTCGCAACTGTAAAAACAACAACACCCAAATGGACGAGACATGCCCCAGGTCTAAACCAGCAGGGCTTCTCCTTACGTTGATATTCCCACTACAGACAGATCTTTCTCCCTGAAGGCAACTTTCAACTTTAATTAAATCAAATTATCCCTAGCACTGTTGCTTATAGATTATTGCAGATGGTGAGGAAAGTCAACTGTTCTACTTAGGAATTAAGCAGGATGTTCCAAGGATGGATCCAGACAGTTTAAAACCCAAATGTGTGGTACACGGATTTTAAAATTGCAATAGTCATCTGTTTGTAAAATTTCAGATGTTTTTGTATTTATCTTGTGGGACTGAGCAGTACCAGTCCAGGGTGGAGCAGTTCTGGTGGCAGGAAGCTGTTCTGGAGGTGGTACCTAAGGGTCTATTCTAGCAGCCATTGGTGCACCTATCCTCCATGAAATTGTCTATAAGAACATAAGAGGAACCCTACTGGATCCTGCCACAGCCCATCTAGGCCAGCATCCTGTCTCATATAGTGGCCCACCAATTGCTTCTGAGCATCTCAAGCAGAAAAGAAAAAAACTTTCACCTGCTGTCAGATCCCTGCAAATGGCCATCAGAGGCATCCTGCCTGTCTCTATAACCTGGAGGCAGCACTGAGATTTCTATTCCAGTAGCCACTGATGCACCTGTCCTCCATGAGTTTGTCTAACCCTTTCTTAAAGTTAACAGGTTGGTCGCTGCCACCCCCTCTTCTGGCATAGATTCCATAGACTAAGAACCCTCTGGGTGGAAAAAAAAAAGACTTCCTCTTGCCAGTCCTAACTCTTCTACCCATCAGCTTCATCAAATCCTCCCTGGTTCTAGGGTTCTGCAATAGAGAAAATCATGGATTGCTCTGCTGGCATCCCCAATGCTGCTGTTCTTGGAGCAACCTTCTGGCCATCCAAACACAGGTGCAGAAGACCTGCATGGAAATGCAACATTTTTCCATGGGACAAGGGCCCAGCTCAGTTCATGAGTTCCAGAGCTGATGCATTTTCACACTTCCCTTCCTGTCCGCTAGATGGGAAAGGAGCGTGATGACCCAACACTAACTAGGGCTCCCACTTGAGAGCGCTAGGTAACAACAGCCTAAGACCCATGCAATCTGTCACTCAACAGGGCCAATCCCAGGACTGGTTCTCTTTTGGGCACTGCCATTTCTGTTGTGGCACCCTCTGCAACTGTGCGTGCATCGGCATCATGACGACCCTGATGCTGTGCGCATGCGCAGTCACGTCTGTGGTCATCCGAAGTGCCAGTGCACTTGTGTGGTACTGCAGATGGCCCTGGAACACCAGAAGAAGTGTGAATGGTTGCAGCCCAGGTGCTCCAGGTAAGCTTAGGGTTAAGGTTGGTTCTGAGCAGGCAGGGGATGCTTGGAGGCTGTAGCAGCCTCCTCCAAGTGCAGATGCCCTTCCCCAAAAGTTCCCTAATTGTGGACTGACAGCTGTAGTGCACATAGGCCCCTGCTTTCTACACACTTGAAGTTTTTGTGACTTGGGAGTCCCCCTACGAGCCCTCATGGAGCACTACAGACTTTGTATGAGATGAATACCCCCTGGGCGAATCCCCACAGCAAGCTTATTTTGAATTCAAAATGTTTTCAATCCTGGCAGACCCCACGTCAGTTTGGCTTAACATGCTTTCCACGTGTTAAATCGCCCCAAAGCATTGTAAATGTTAACCCTCATTTCAACAGGTCTCACTCCGGATCCTGCACTTGATACGTGTTACATTTTTTACTGTGGGGACCCTACCGTTTTAAGGGATGAGAATAAATGTTTAGGGTTTCCCTCTCCCAATAGCTTGCTTCCAAAGACAATGATTTCAGTGTAAAAATCCACCCTTAACAGCAGCGCTACACTGTAGCGATGGAACCACTTCACACCTGATAACAATGTTGCAATTTTGCACAATTCTAAAAGTTCTGACCTTTAGAAAGGGAAAGGAAGGGAGGGAAGCAGCTGAGGTTCTGTGTGAATGTTTAAAGCAAAGGGGCTTTAGTTGCCGCTGCTGCTGTGTGCCCTGGGAAATGGGGAGAGGAGAGGAAAGAATCGCTGGCTGCCTGCTGCCATTTTTCCTCCATCCATGGAAGTGGCAGCCACTCAGCCACCCAGCCACCCAGCTAGGATCCATGAAGGTGTCCCTTATGGGTGGCGCATCCATGCCAGGAGAAGAGGACAGGGCAGCCCCAAAAAGCGGCTTTAAAAAAGTAGCCACTTGAGTCCCCCCCTTGAGTCACATATGCCATGTACGATCCTCAGAATCCGGATCCAACGCGATTGAGTTAAAAGTAATGGGAACAGGCAAATTCGCGTTTGCATCCGGTTCTATTATTTCGGTTTAGGGAAAGCGAAATAAGCTTGTAATGGGGATGCGGCCCCTGACTCTGATACCCCCTTCTCCTCCATTGAAATCTAAACCATGTGTGTAGACCCAGCTCTAGAGTTTTTGCACTGCATCCAATGTTTGCCAGTAGCTACTACTTTACAAAGTGGTTGCCTGTGATTTGTACTCCCTTGGAGTGAAAGCCAAGGGTCTCCCCAGCCTGCTTATTTGACAGCTGCCCTGCGCCTTATCAAAGCTTGCAGCTTCATCAAGATCCATCAAGCCAACCAGCATTACATTAGGAGGACACTCATCACCCGATTGCAGAGCTGTAATTCAGGTGAGCTGTCATATCTTAACAGAGACAATAAAATGTAATTGGCTGTTATCAGCACAAAGGCACCTGTAACTCAAAAGTCTGACAGCTGCAGCAAAGATAAGGGCGATTGCGCACTGGGAATTTGCTCTTCAGTTGAATCATTAATTGAGTAGCGCAGCGACATGTCCACCATAACATGATGCTTGCTCGCTTAGCGTGGCGTAGCTGCCTTTGCCTCGAAAAGGCCTCTAAAGACAGCACCTTCTCCAAGACTGTTTAATTAAAGGTCAAATTAGATGAGATGTTAAATGCTTTTTGCATCTCACATGCTTTTTAAAAATAAATGTAAATAGACTCTTTTTGGGGGGGGGGTTAATAATAACCAAGACTGCAGCAAGAAAGGAGGGGAAGATTTACCTCTTTTCTCACCTTCTCTGGGCACTAGGCATGTGCAAATCTGATTCGCATTCACAAATCCGATTGAATATTTTATATTCGCTAGCCGGATACACACAACACCGGTTTTAAAAGGATTGCATTGGCTGCTGATTCGCTACCGAGCTCAATTCAAGGTATTAACTTTGACTCATAAGGCCCTAAATAATTTGGACTCCAAATATCTGAAGGAACGCCTCCTCCCATATTGACCTGCCCATGGCTTAAGATCTGGAGGGGAGGCCCTTCTAGTTGTCCCACCACGCTGGGTGGGCACCCAGGAGAGGCCCTTCTCAGTGGTGGCCCCTAGGCTATGGAATAATCTCCCCCTTGAGGTGTGCAGGCTCTCTTGCTGTATATGTTGAGGAAGGCAGCAAAGACGTACCTCTTTGCCCTGGCCTTCTGCTAAATGGGGGCACTTTTTTCCTTCCCACTTGTAGACACTGGGGCCCTTTCCGCACTTGGCCTTATTCTGGAATATATCTCAGGATCAGGGTCTCTTATCTGCATGTTATTGCAGACTACAGCAAATCCTAGTGAGACTTGCCATAGCCTGTATTAGTATGTGGACAAGGGACCCCTATCCTGAGATATATCCCAGAATAAGGCCAAGTGCGGAAGCAGCCTGGTAGTCATTTGCAGATACTATTGTTTTAATATAGATTGTTTTAATGTATTGGATTTTAAATATTGTTACCCAACCGAGACAGTTTGGTCTACTGGTTAGGGAGCCAGACTCTGATCTGGGAATACCAGGTTCAATTCTGCACTCCTCCGTGAAGCCACCTCGGTGACCTTGGGCTAGTCATAGCACTCTTTCTGAGCTCTCACAGCCCCACCTACCTCACAGGGTGTCTGTTGCGGGGAGAAGAATAGAAAGCTTTGTCAGCCACTCTGAGCCCCCTTGAATGGGTGAGAAAAGTGGGGTAGAAAAACCCAACTCTTCTTCTTCTTAGCTACAATAACCAGCCAGGAAATTGTTAAAAATCTTCAAAAAGTTGGCCTTCTTCTAGGAAGAGTGGGAACTTGCTTCCTTTATGATATTCATGGGCACTCTAGGCTTCTTGGTTTGACGTTTGGGCAGAATGAAAAACAGTAAAAGTTAATTACACCTCCTCATGCCTTTCCTTTGCTCCCACATCCTTCATAAATCAAGCAGTGAAAATGAACATCTAATAAACTTCTTGGATGTGAAAACAACAGCCATCTAGGGCCAAGTGGAGGAGGTGAGAAAGTAGTTGTTTTTGGAGAGAACATGAACTGAAGCATTCATCCTATGGAGAAAGAATGTGAAACAGCAGTATTTCTGGCAAATATGCCACACTTAGCCATGCACATGAACGAAAATCAAGTGTTTGGTTTTCTGCTGAATCGAACACCTGTTTGTTACATTTGCCAGTGAATCATTTAATCGAATAAATGGTTGTTCTCATTCAGTTCCAAACATGTTTGAAAAGAAAAAAACATAAAGGGCAAAAACACAGCAAGCATGAACTGATTTAATAATTCAAAGGACTGCATCCTTCTGTCCATCCTAGTTGTACCACCCATCTAGGTAAAATAAAGTAATATTGATCCTTAAGACACATAATCAGAAGATATATTGAATACATATATCTCATTCATTAGAAGAAAGCCAGCCTTATGAAAAGGTTTGAACACAAGACTCCTGTATCCTCCTGAGTTCCCAAAATGGCACTCTACCCTGGCCAGCTGTAGGCTTCAACATCAACACCTTCAGGTCGCTTTTTCTGGAATATGAGGACATCTTTTCAGTGGTGCAACAGGGTGCACCTCTGAAACAGGCCCCCTGGGAACTTTGAGGGCCAGGAACTAAAATCTCCAGTGCTGATTCCCAAGCTGGTGCAGCCTTTGCAGCCAGCAGTAGGGGGTGGTTGTGGGACAGGCCATCCCAGTGCGGCCAGCCCTGTCCCACACCAGCTGCAACCCACCCAGCCTGGGACAGCTTGTGAACCCATGATATGGGTAGCTAGCATTGTCCCATGATATAAAGAAGTGCAGAAATGGTGCTTAACAGCAGCACATCAATAGCAACAAAGTCTTTGCTAGCGCCTGTTAAAAAGGGGAATCATATACATAACAGCAGAAAATACAATGAGCAGAGATTGTGAAGAAAAGTTATTTTCCACCTGACAATCAAGAAGGAAAAACATTCAGTAACATTTTTAAAAAATTCAGTAGCACTGGAACCTAACCGAGTCGGAAAATCTTGAGATAAAATAGGTGACTCACGAGAGACTCTTCAATCCACCTCCCTGTTACAAAATATTTCAAACTTGACACATGATTGTCATTTGATGTAGATGCATTTTAGCAGCAACCTCTATTCTGGATGATGCTTCACACTCCCGAAATGATACAGGATTGTACACAGTCACACTAAATTGCAAACTCATTCCTCAACATATTCCTAACATTTTGCTTTGAATGTATGTAGGGGAGAGTACAGTATAATGATGCTAATTATGTTTTTCTTGGCATCTCCCCCCCCCGCCACCGCTGTAGCTAAAGATAATGACGTTAGAAGCAATCTCCTCCAAAAACAACAACCCCCCCCCCAAATATAATGCATCCAAAGCTCAAGGTAGAACATAATTAGAGCCCACAGAATTGCTCTTTTTGATGCACTGAATTATAATTACTTTTCTCGTTGGCACCGATTCATTGTCGGTTTAAGCTCTTCCCACGTAGAACAGCTGAGGTTCCTAATTACCCACCGCGGTGGCGAAAGTCTCCAATTTGCTCTTGAGAAATCAAGGTCATTAGCTCAACTCATTATCTGATGCCAAACATATATATGTGACGATTCCACTGTCAGGATGGATGGGATTTGATGAGCAACAGATGGAAAGAAAAGGTTGCCTTCGTCCAGATGAAGATATGAATAGGGAAAGTTGTCCTTTATTCTGTTAATTAAGAATGGGAAACCTTGTACGTTCTTATTCAGGAAAGCACTCATGCTGAAAGCAGAGAGACACTGCTGTGGGACTCTTCAGGAGTGCCACTTGTATTAATTAGAGAAAACAGAATTTTAAGCAGGTATTCATCTAAATGCCACAAGGGCAATTCTCTACTCTGTGTACATGTCATTGCTTTGGTTTAAACTTCATAGCAGCCACATTGTAGAGGAATTTATTTAAGGGGACTCAAAGTGGCTGACAAAGCTTTCTATTCTTCTCCCCACAACAGACACCCTGTGAGGTAGGTGTGGATGTGAAAGCTCACAAGAGAACTGTGACTAGCCCAAGGTCACCCAGCTGGCTTCATGGAGGAGGGCAGAATCAAACCCAGTTTTCCCAGATAAGAGTCCTGCTCCTTAACCACTAGACCAAACAGGAAATGAAGGACTAGTGCCTTCCCCTCTCCAACTTCTTAGGCAGAGGGAACTGTCAGCAAGCTGACATGAGTCTCCCATATCCTGGAAAAGGGAGCTGTGTGCCTTTTGCATGTGTCCCACTATTCCAGGCTAGATTTGGATAACCAGTTGGGTTTCGCATCAAGGACTACCAGTGTGCCAGTGATGTCCAGTCCAGAACATGGAGGCAGACAGAAAGCACACCTCTGTTTTCCAGAATACCAGGGGATTCCATTTTGATGGCACAGCAAAGTGCACCATTGAAATGGGTTTGCTGGCTCTTCAAGGCCAAGAATATTCATTCCTAGCCCTTTGGAACCCTTGGGGGCCAGCTCCAAAGCGGGGTGGCCAGATTTTGCTAAAACCAATCAGGCCATAAGACAAATCTGGCTTTTTCAAGTAAGGTTGTATGTAGGGATAATTAGTCTGGCTGATTATATGGACAACCTGCTCCAAGGCTGTGTGAACATAGGGGCTAGTCTGGCCCCACATCATTGTGCAGTTGGCACTGTTTCAGACCATGTCATGCTATAATCTGAACCAGTGGACCTCACTAATCTAAACCCACTGGGCTAGATCACAGCATGGGAATAGCAGAAAGGTCCTATATCTATCCAAGAATCTACCTCCTGTGGCAGCACAGAGCCCACAGGAAGTGATGATACATGTAACATGGGTAGCAGTATTGGATATACTCTACCCGTGCCATCTGATTAACAATACATTTCAGGCATTAGCTCTGTGATTCAGAACGTGTTTTCTACTTGATGTGTTTACTATGATAGCAAATGTAATGCAAGCTGTTAGTGAGAGTTTTTCCAAAGTCCCTACAATTATTGGCAACATTTAGAACAATTCTAACATAATTGTGAGGCATGAAAACACCCAGTCCACATGCTCACAAGCATGTGCAAAAATATGAAAGCAATCTCATTCTAGCATTACGAACAAATTAATGTTCCAAATTACATTTAGAAATGGCCAAGATTTCTACGTTTATATTGTTCCTTCATTAGCCCAGTGTAACATCAGAACCAACAGCCTTCTGTGAGCTCAGGATCACCCAGATCCATGAAGCTTAGATGTAAAATAAATATAAAAATATGACTTATCCGGGTTGGTGCTTATGCTGGGTGATCTCAGGCTGGCAAAGAAAGATCACAAGACTCTTGTGTTTAAAAAGATGAACAGTGATTTATTTCAGCTCAGCGATAAGGCATTTCTTGTTGGAAGCAACTTGGAACAGAAAGCCCAGCATATTTATACGTTTCATAGCTGGGTCAGGTTTGGCCTTCAGCCAATGAACAATAACTATTTTTCAGAACTCAGTTTAAACTTAGAGCCAAAATGGATCACTCGACCCCAGCAGGGAGGGGGGAGTCAACTGTCACTTCCAAACAGCAGGCAGCTACTATATACATATATACAGAATCACATAGGTGGCAGAGATCTTACATTCAAATATTATGGCAGGCAGCTAGCCCTGCCTGACAGGTGACTGGCAATAATGAGCACGTAGAAAATATCACCACACTCAGAAAAATCAATAAATCTATAAATAAGGAATAAATACCCCAGGTTAAAATAATAGTGGTAACCAATGGTAACTTGACTGTGTTAAATAATTTTCCATTGGCATATGTTTAAATATATGCATGGTATGGGAAAAGTGAAGAGGGAGACCTTCACCCTCGTTTCCTAGAATAAATACCACAGGTTAAAAGCAGAGAGTAAAAACTAGATGTAAGATAAACAATAGTGGTGACCAATGACAGTTTGATTGTATCAAATTATTATCATTTGACATATGTATAAATATATGCATGGTATGGACAAAGAGAACAGGGAGGCTTCTCCTCCCCTTTTCCCAGAATACTAGAAACAGGGTTCACCCAGTCCTGGATGATTCAAGGCAGACACAGGAGGTGTTTCTGCTCTTGGTTCCCATCTGCTGGATGGGAAATGTGCAGAACCCAATAACATGTACTAGCATTTGCACTTGGGAATGCTAGTACAGTATACCCCAGAATAAGCTCCATGCGCCCCAGAGATTTATCTGTGTCTGGGCACGTGTCAGGCGCCGCCATCTTGTTTTCAGTGCTGTCGCGTGCACTGTTGCCAAGGTGATGGTGATGCTCTGAACATGCACAGTTGCTTTGGGGGTGGGGAGTCATCTGAGGTGCCAGCATGCTTGTGTGGCACCTCAGATGACCCCTAGCACCAGGCATGGAGCAAATGGTTGTGGCGCTGGACACCACAGGCAAGGAGTGGGACGGGAAAGGTTAGGATTGGGATGTGTGTGGTGCACCACTGCCAGTAGACAATAACATCTGGTAAGGCAGGAGGTGTTTCTGGGTTGGTAACACCTCTTGCAAGTGCAGATGCAGCTACCCAGATGTTGCCCTATTGTGCACTATGTGGTCCCTGCTTCTGTGTGGGCTTGACTTTCTCACCTAGGGTGTTTTTCCACTGCAGCCCTTAGATAGATCCGGATCTAAGGAATGGGTACATTCCTTAATCCGGATCTAGTAGATCCGGATTAAGGGAAGCACCCAGTGTGTTTCCACGGGAGGTGTAGCACCCATTAGCAATGGGTGCTAACACCCCTGCTGTGGAAACACCTTTGGATCCATCTGGGGAATCCAGATTGACCCACAAGGGGTCAGTCCATTACCCCAGGTGTTTTGGGGGGCAGGGGTGTGTGCAGTCTTCAAATTCACTTCGAAGTCATTTTGAAGTCACTTCGAAGTCATTTCGAAGTCAACTTCAAAGTTACTTAGAAGTCACTTTGAAGTTAACTTCAAAATCACTTCGAAGTGACTTCAAATTGAATTTGAAGCCAATGTTGGGGGGGGGGTCCGAAAGGTGCATCCCCTCCCCCTAGCCTCCTTTGGATCCCATTGCCTGTTTCCAGTGGAAACAGGCTCCCTTTAATCCGGACTTTCTGGCAGAAGACCCCATTGTAGACCCCATTAGATCAATCTGGATTTCCCCAACGGCAGTGGAAACAATCGGGTCCCAAATCAGTGCCATAGTGGAAATGGGGTCATCCGGCTCATACCCAAATAGGTCCTTAATGGGTGTAAAAATGGGTACATTTTGACAGTAGAAAAACACCCCTAGTCTATGTCTTGGAAGACGATGGCGGCAGTGCTGCATTATATTTGGAGAAGAGGAAACACCCAGTTGCTTAGATGTATCTTTCAGCCAACTTAGGGGAGAAGGCAGAGGTTGCTGAGATACGCGGTGTGACAGTGCTCAGATCTCCCTGGAATGCGTTTTCAATTTTGTCATGTTTGCCTCCTTCTGCTTTTGCCCTTTGCAAAGATTGGAGCCGTCCTCCTCCAGTGACCCAACAATAATAGGCAATTAACTTTCCTGCCCACTCTTTAATCACTTGGGTGTTTTACATGCAGCAGCAGCTGCCGTTGCCGCCATGCGCCTGCCACAGTCATCACTGTGGCTGAAAATGGAAGGCAAACATGCTCAGAGGTGGTGGGGCATGATTGTCAGGGCCAGCAGCAGTCCCTTAAAGGGGTCTCAGCATTTTGCAGGATTGGATCCATAAGAACAGACTGAGTGAGGTTTGAAAGGGAAGAATGAGAGAGAGAAAATTCCATCATTCACATTTCCTTGCAAGCTCTTTCTGATCCTGAATGAATGAATGAATGAATGAATGCTTCCCCCCCCCCCCGCTTTTCTGAATCTGCTGTGCTTGCTTTTGATGTATGTCTGATTCCTCCTCCCTTCTCTTTCACCCTCATTTCCGCCTGCTTCTCCCTGATTGCTTTGGACAAAGGGAACAGCAGAAGACCATTTAGCACATTTGTCAAGGGAAGGGTGGGGTTGTGGTGGTGGGGAGATGCAGGGAAGAGAGGATTTAAAATGAGCCAGAGAGCAATTTTCTTTCTCTTTGTTTTCCAAACTCTTCTGTACACAAGTAATTGCTTTGCCATTGACTGAGATTGTATCATTCTTCTTCCCCATAGAGGGGAGAGAGAGACAGTTGCGGGGTGCTGAAGCCATCAAGCTGGATCTCTAGAGAGGGAAGGGAAATTGTTGACTCCACCAGAAATGTCCACTGGCCTCTTTGAGAAATACCTTGAATGAATCTATCCCACATAAATGACATTAAGAATTTGCTTGTGGGATGGAGCATGCTTCCTGTGATGAGTTACCACTCTACTGACTGGCATGAAAGCAGCACATAGAAGCTTTTCAGCACTCAAAGCCATTGGTCTGGAACAACCCATGGGCATGACAGCACTAGTCCAGATCAGCCCCTGCACTGGTCCCAAAGCTCACCTGAGTGTCAGGTCTTACCTCCAAGAGCTCCCAGGAGACTCATTTCAGTGACCTGGGGCCTATTCGCACTTGGCCTTTTTCTGGAGTATATCTCAGGATAGGGGTCTGTGGTCCACATGCTAATGCAGACTCTAGCAGACGTCACTTTGGGCCTACTGAAGCCTGCACTAGCATATGGACAGCAAGTCCGTATTCCAGGATATATTCCAGAATAAAGCCAAGTGCGAATAGGCCCCTGCTTTGGTACACTCCAGTAGTCCAGGAAATGGAGGCATGCCTTCTACACACCTCCACATACAGATCCGAAGCCTGTTGGTAGATGCTGGCCTCTGAGGGTTCTGAAGAACCAAGGAAGGTTTGGTTCTAAGAACAGCTAGGAATGAAAGCTTTGGGCCTTTTTGCATTTACTTGAGTGGTAAGGGCAAGGGAAACTCCCACACACTGCATCCACACGTTGTGGAGCTATTTCTTTACTAGAAACGGTTCTGTGTGCACTGGACTTTCCCCCATGCATGTATGTGTGGAGCAGTTAAAGCCATACCTATACTAGTGGCAGGGCTACTATATCCCTGCATGCTGCGTCTGCATGTCTTCTGGGTGGAAGAGGTGCAGGGGGAGCATGTGACCAGCAACATAGGTATGATTGCGCACTGTGTTGCCTGGCTGTCCCGGCAACAGCACCACACTGGCGCATTGGCACCATTGCCAGGGCTCCATGATTGCCACCACAATAGCAGCAATTTGCTCTTACCTGGCACTTAGTTAAACATGGGCATCCAAAGCATTCCAGAACTTTGCCTCCCTAGCATGGAAAGAGGAGTGCAAATTCAGCTTTTAATGTGGAAAGGGCATCCCCTGGTCTGCCAGTAGACCTGTTCTACCAGCAATCCCAATCAAGGACTCTTTGGTCTGGATTACACATTGACCTATGTGGCCAGATAGGGGCCTCCCTTGGGCTAGTCAGTGATGCAGAAGGGAGAGCCTGAGTCTCCATGATAGAAGTGCAAAAAGCTTCTCTAGCTTTCCCAGGAGCACTATCTGTCCACATGGAGTCTCTCTGAAGGCTGGCTGACATGATGATAGGTTATATTTTAAAGTCTTAATCATTATGTTGAAATTTTCTACAGCAGTTCAGAAAAGTCATCTGAGATGAAGTGAGGAGGGGGAAGTACTGAATGACAGTTGCCTTATGGCTAAAAATGATCAATTTTAGAAGTGTGTGGAAGTTAATACATTTTGAGGGAGCAGGCAATATAAAGGAAATGTTATCAAACCTTGTGGCAGGAATAAGGCATCCTCTGGGAAGATATGAGCAATAGTGCAAAAACAGGATCATAAGCAGCACTGGCAGATTGTGGCAAGAGGCCAAGGAAATTGAAGATACAGGTCACATGCTTGACATTTGAGTTCAAGAGTATGAAAAGGAAAAATTTTGGAGCAGTTCTAAGCAACCGGAACACAGAGTGAATGCCTGGTGAGGGTATGTGTTTGTGGTTATTGTTTAAGCCTGCTCCCTCACCTCCACACACCCCTTCTTTTTTAATGTGCTTTTCTTCTATCTGCGATTAATTTTAAAAATAATAATGATAATAAATTTGCATAAACAATGCTAGATAGAGGAACCATACACATAAACTGAGGAGAAAAGGGGTGCCACCTCATGAACTCCACACATGCCAGTTGGCTGAAGGAAAGACTGGCCCCACCCACCACAGCATGGTTCAGCCTCCTTTAGCCCATCCCACTGCTCACACTGAGAAAGCAAAGATGTCCTGGCATGCCAGGGTGGGCTGAGTCCTCTGAAAATGAGCACTACAAGTTACGATGGGTAGGCTGGCTTGGAAAATGAATTAAATGAAAATAATATGAGTAACACAAACTGAAGTTGACCTGAGGTCAACCTAAATATTTGTGTGATCATGGCCTTTCTCTCTCATGGGCTTCCAGTGCTTCCCCCAACTTTTCAACTGAAGCAGAAGTTCACTGTATTTCTCCAGGAAGGCCAAACCAATCGCTAAAGCCTGTCTTTCATAAATATTTGAACAGCAGGCAGCACTTCCATAATAAGAATGGCGGTTCATTCCCCCCAACCCAACCCCCCAAGCCTCTTCTCTGATTAAACTAATCTATAATATTCTTGCTGCCACTGGCAAATATCATTTCAGTGTTTATCACCCTGTGAGGCAGTTCAGATTAACAACACCTTCCATTAAGGCTCCTTCCCGGCTGCAAAGATAAGACATTACCAATGTCTCTCTGCTCCTGTCGCCCCACAATCCTTTGTTTTCAAATGAAGAGCAACACACACATCGTATTTGCTCAACGACAAGTCCTATTAACAAGCAGAAGAAAGAATTACATCAAGGCTTTACAGGCACCAGTGTGCGGCAGCACTGGGTGGATAATTATGGCTTTTTTTCAGAAAGTATTTTCAGATCTGTATTTCTCTTTTCCTGCTGGAGCTTTATAGTGAAGCAAAACAGAACAAAATTAAAAGACACGGATGTGACAGAACATCCTTCTTGAGCTTTGATAGGGCTACTGTGGACAGCTTTTTCCTGTTGTATAAACTGTTGAATTCAAGGTTTGTGACAAGTATGGCACAAAGCTTTATTCTTTCTTTTCTTTTCCCCACCCAGGGATCTCCTAACGCACAATTTTCCAACTAAAAATGAGGTTTAAAAACTATTTCGGATTGGCCTACATACCCACAGCAATCCCAACATACTGCTGGGATAGTGCACCATAAATGTGCCATTTGAGCATGACGGAAAGTCCAGCTCTGATGCTGGGATTTTCTGTCTTTCTGGACTGCTTACCTTGTATGTTTGTTTCCTTGTGGAACTCCTGCTTTTGCAAAAGCACCCACATGTGGGCAGGCACTTCCTACCCTTGGGTACTTTTGCAAAAGCAGAGGTTCTGCAAGAAACAGCAGACAATGTAAGAGATTTGGTTGACCCCAGGATTGCCTCTTGCAAGATCCCCAAATTTCCTTTTGCCATCCAGTTCAAATAGGTGTGCACGCTGTTTAACACATCTGTCTGATTTCCATCTTGGGACTGTTTGCACTTAACTCAATGGAATGGTATAACATTCCCATTCCACTGAGGTTAAGAGCAGGAGCAGAGGGAGGTATCTACATTTCAAGTGCCGGAACAGCCCCCAACTGGATCAACAGCATTTGAAGTGTGGATGGCCTGGGCCACGCTGGCCAATAACTATGGCAACAGTCACGGCAACATCTGCCATGCAAGGGATGTTGCCATGGCAAACAGCTCACGGTATATACCTGCGCAACTGCAGATGTGCCACGCTATGCCACCGCCTTGCAGCATTCACACCCAGAAGAGAGTGCAAGTACTGCACCCAAGAGCATCAAGATGCTCCAAGATGGGCCCCAGAGGTGCAGAGCATGGACAGACCTCTCCAGAGAGTCTAGAACAGCTATGTTAAGGTAAATGTGAACAGAGCTCTCCTTTCCTAAAAATACACAATCCAAAGTCCTAGTTAAGTGTTCTTAATGGCTGTCACCATTTGTAGCTTAACCTACACATGCTTCCCCCACTCTTTTATTGGCTTGGGGTTTATTATATCTTCCTTTTAACTTCTTCATCACACATTGCACATGCACTAGGGATGTGCACGAATATTTGTAGCATTTGCTATTTGTACGAATTTGGACATCCGTAACGAATCAAATGTTACAACACTTGTGCATTAACATTCGTATGAATACAAATATTTTGGAACATTTGTATGTCTAGTTCATACATTCATTAAACTGGGGATACATATCGGATATGTATCGATACGTATGCATTCACATAGGATACATATCCAATACGTATCTGATACGTATGCATTGGTACAGGATATGCATTTGATATGTATGCGTTTGTATAGGATCCATTTGCAAGATCCGTATACAGAATCCGTATCCAGGATACGTATGCATTCGTATCGGACATCCGTATCAAATAGAATCCTACCACATTCGACAAGAATCTTTTTGAACGAATATGCATTTTCTAACATTTGATTCATTATGAATTAAATGCCGAAAAAGCCATTGGTGCACAGATGCAAGTTACATACAATTATTTTGTTCTTGTTTAAGAAACAAATTCTACTTTCTTGATATTTAAATGTTACTAAATGACTGGTTTTTGGTTTGCTTAGTTTAAAAAAAAAAACCTGCTGTCAGGAAGACGTGCTTGTCAGGGAGATGTGCAGATCAGCCTGTGCCAAAACACCCAATTACTTAGATCAAGGAACCTTCTTGGCACTCAGCTGACCCACAAGAGCTTCTGGCTATGTGCACTGATAGAGTTGCTGGATTGCATCACTGAGCAGGCAGTCTGCTCTCTCCTTTTGTGAGCGTCCATTGATCTAGAGCCTAACTATACTTCAGCTGGACTCTCCTACCTGAGAAACCAATATTCTTCAGTTCTACTTCCCAGGAAGTTACTTTGCCACTGTCTCAATCACAGGGACAAGCTGTGCACTACTGTGAGAGGGAAGCCCATATACACACAGTAGCTCTAGAACCTATCAGAACCAGAAGAAATCTGTTGGTTCATGGAGAGCTAGTTGGGATCCAAGTGACCATAAAGCAGATTGAAGATATGCAGTTCTGAGTTTATGGTCTTATGACTATGCCATAGAATCATAGAGCTGGAAGGGACCTTTAGGGCCATCAAGTCCAACCCCCTGCTCAATGCAGGATTTCCTAAACCATCCCAGACAGATGTCTGTGCAGCCTCTGCTTGAAGACCTCCAGAGAAGGAGAACTCACTACCCCCCATGGCAACCTATTCCATTGACTGATCGCCCTCAATGTCAGGAAATTTTCCGTGAATATACCCAAACCCCAACTCACAAGCTAGATTCACCAGAATGTCGATGCAATATAACAAAACTGCTCCGGAATTAGACAAAGTTTCTAGCCCAGATCACAGGTTCTTTTTGCACATTCACTTCAGACTGTTCAAGGCAGAATAAAGCTAGGCAAAACTGTTACTGTCCTTGGAATTCTGACAATAATTTTGGTATGGCAATGGATCCAATATTCAATGATATTGAATATTGAATATTCAAGACTATTGTCTTGGTAGGACCTAAGGCAATACTGACATTTCAGTTCATTTACTGGGGTCAGTATTTTGGAGTTGCGACATCAATAATTTATAGACCACACACGAGCATTTACTCCCATTCTAAGACATTTTGGCAAAGCACAAGATTCATCCATCATCCATCTCTGGCTGAATTGGATGCTAGAGTGGCTTTGCCTGATAGCAGGTTCCTCTGATTTTTTAAAATTCAACTTTAGGAGGAACATAAACAACACAAACAAAACATAGATGTGAAAATCATGAAGTTTTGTCAAAAACAACAAAATAACAATAATAACACAAAAATAAAATAAATGCTCCTTGGATTTAAGGCATGCAGGGAGAGGGTCTTGTGGGCACATTTCCATATTACCTGCCTTTAAGTGACTGCTGGAAACCTACCTTTTAACTTTTTTCAACAAGACACACTTTTTAAACGATATAGTGACTTGAACGTATCACAATCAGTTTTATCATCTGTTTTTTTAAAAAAATCAGGATTTTATTGTGAAAAGAATTATTATTTACATTTGTACCCCATGCTATGCCCTGTGATTTAGAAAAGATGGAATATAAAATAATGTGCAAATTAACAAATCTAGTATCATTTGTAGCAGTTTTGGGGCTGTTATGCCGTGTTCCAGGTGTATTTGTCCTTCTCCATAACATTTCCTCAATTTATCTCCTTTGTTACAAGCACAGAGCATTCTCAGATCACTTTCTGGACAGATGACCACTTTGGAGCAGGCATTTAATAATCTATTTGCAGACAAAGTTGCATATTTAGATTTTTCCATAGCCTACCTTCCAATTGGCAGATATGTTCTGGGTTAAGAGCAAGGAGCTCCCAACTCATAATTCACATTACATAACTCTCTGAAGAAATGCTAGCAAACCAAACGAACATCTAAATCAGGCAAATCACTTGCCGACTAGCAGCTAATTCTTTGTAAGGAATCCAGTTTAAAAGCAATTAAGAGCTGCTCCTCAGGATTTCTAGTAAGTCATAAAAATAAGCCAATTTATTATCAAGTGTTGATTCCCCCTGCTCTGTGCATGTTTCTGAGAAAATTGTTGCTATTAGAGAATGTAGCCAAGTAATCTGAAAATCCATTATTTATCTTTTGGACATTCTTCATCCACTAGTGAAGTAATTTCATATCATATCAAACTATGGTAAGTAGTGGGCTCCCTAAAGCTGGATCTTTTATGTGATGGTAAACAGTGCTGAGAAGAATAATGAATTACAATTAATGGTAGCCTACATGACATTCAGAAAGGGTACAATGGGCTTTTGTAGGAGCAAAAACTGTTTTGTAACAGAACCTCATTGGACTTAACCAGGACCTTGGAGAGCTCCTGGGTAATGTAGCTGTTGCTCCCATCATGGTCAAAATCTGCCAGAGCCCACTCCCCATGTTTACCTGCTGTGGGCAGCTTAAAAACTGTCCCAAGTCTGTCCTGCACCATGAGGAATCGCCTGGGGGCAGTGTGAATGGCATGCTTCCAGGTCTTCCGCATGCTGGTACAGAATACAGCAGGTCCCAAACAGGACCTGTGATCGTTTGCACTAGCATGTTGGTGGCAGGTCTTGATTGCAGGACATAGTCTGAAATAAGGCCCAGTGCAAAAAGGGCCTGAGACTCAGGTATCCCATACATAATCTGCATGTTAAATGTAATTTGCCTTCCCTTGATCTTACATTTATGGATCATGTTTCTTAAAAAAAAAATACAGTGCTGAAAACAGCCCACTCCTATGTTGAATTTTGTTCAGCGATTAGAGAATTATAGGTCAATGCCAGAACCTTCAACTGAAATTTTATTCTCAGGATGAATGTGAATGATTGCACCGCATGCTAAGAGCACTTTAGAAACAGTTCCTAATAACAAAAGGGAACGAAGCTCCTGAATTATGCTGTGAGCCAATCAACCTGAAGTGCACACAGCAGACAATCTTCTTACATTCCATGCACTGGATAATTGCCTTGCAATGAACAGGTTTGCAGAATTCTTTCATTGTTCTGCAGTAGCGACCAGGAAATTGTACAGCTTTAACCCTATAGACTGCTTACATTCTCCTCGACAAGCAATTAAGGGTTTTAGTGCAGAAGAAAAGAGTTGAAACAAAAAAGATGTATCATGCATGCCTAGGAGGCTTTTGTTTATCCACAGATGAGTGTTATGGTACTACTTGAAAAAAACAGTAATGTAATGCAAATGGTGTTATAAACTACTAGGAGTGTTAAACTGTACAGCAAAAGGACTTCACTGTCTTAAAGTGGCTTTGCTGGCAAGAGTCTTCCACAAACTTTCCACCTGAAATGAGCAATCACATCTTCAGGCAAGAGAATGTCAGTGATCCTTTGGAATACCGGGGAAAGTGCAGATGACACTTAGCTGTTAATACCTATGGTCCTTTCCACACTTATCTGCAGGCTGCACTAGGGATGTGCAAAAATATTAGTAACATTTGTGCAAATTTGGACATTCATACACGAATCAAATGTTATGATATTCGTACATTAATGTTTTGGACATTCATACGAATAGTTCGGACATTCATTAAACTGGGAAGGAGGGAAATTGGCTGCACCAGTCACATCTGCAACAGATCCAGAGTGCATCTGACATCCATCAAGAGCAGATAAAAAGTGGATTCAGGTCGGATTTGATGTTTTCAGAGTGGATTTGTTACAGGATACGTATTAGATACATATGTGTTCATGTCGGATATGTATTGGATAAATATGTGATCGTAATGGATATTCAGTAGAATCCTACCACATTCGAAGGGGACCTATTCAGACAAATATGGATTTTCCAACATTCAATTTGTTACAAATCGAATGTCAAAAAAACATTCATGCACAACCCATCTGGACTACAAGGCTGCAAAGTTCACTTCTGGGCATTGCGAGGCCCTGCTCCCCACTGGAATGCCCCATCTGTATCAGATGGGGTAAATTCGCACTTCCTGTCCCATCTGGAGGACAGGAAAGGTGGACTTGTCCATGCACATACTAGCATTCACACTTGTGAATGCTTACACACACCAACCACCTACGTGTCCGGACACCTACCTTGGTACAGATGCATCTCCAGGCTCTGTCATCTTCAGATGCCAGCACCAGTGCATGTGCACCGGATACACCACAAAAATGTGATGCACCGGCATGCGTGCATGGTGTGCCACGTGCTCCTTGAAGTGCAGATGCTCCATTTGGGAGTGCACTGCAGAATGGCTAGTGGAAAAGGCTCCTGGGAGGCTCTGGTCAGGATTACAGGTAGAATCATTTAAAGGGTATACTGGCAGGGCTATGAGACCCGCTCCAGAACAAAAAGGTGGGCAGAAGGCATGTCTCTGTGACTGGCACTGGTGAGGGAGCTATTTTTGTGGTGTGCCAAACTACACCATTGAAATGGGTCCCCACCCCAACCCCTGAGGCTCTGTGGCTAGGAACCTTTGTTCCTAGGCATTGGAGGTCTTAGAACCTGGCCTCAAAGCTTGCATGGGGCCAGGGTGAGGAATGGCCTGAACTGTCCCAGACCACTCCTTTCCATGACCCGAACCAGTGGACCTGATTAGTTCAGACCACATTGGTTCAGATGACAAGCCTTTCAGCACAGAAAGCTTCTATGAGCCTTAGCTGAACTAGCCGTCTCAAGGTGGTTATTCAGAATAATGCATTTAACTGTTGGATGCCTAGCTCTAGGGAGACCCTCTTTATGGAGTGAGTCACAAAGATCTCATGATGACTCCATGGGACTGATACTATATCTCAAAAAGGATATTGTGGAACTGGAAAAGATGCAGAAAAGGGAAACCAGAATGATTAAGGGTCTGGAACACCTCCCTTACGAAACCAGGCTGCAACGTCTAGGCCTCTTCAGTCTGGAGAGACAGCATTTAAGAGGGGACCTTACTGAAGTATATAAAATTATGCATGGTATAGAAAAGGTGGATAGAGAAAATTTCTTTTCTCTATCACACAACACTAGAACCAGGGGGCACTCTATGAAGCTGATGGGTAGGAGAGTCGGATCCAACAAGGGGAAGTACTTCTTCATCCAGAGGGTCATTGGTTTATGGAATGTGCTGCCAGAAGAGCTGGGAACAGCTACCATTCTAAATGGCTTTAAGGTAGGGTTAGACAAATTTATGGATGGCAGATGTATCAATGGCTGCTAGAAGGAATGCCTAAGTACATCTTTCAGGCTGGGGAGGAGAGCAGGATGCTTCTAAGGCCATTTGCTGGGATTCAAGAGCAGGAAAAGGATTGTCCTTGTCTCTGATTGAGATGCTCATGAGCGTTTGGTGGGCCACTGTGTGTGACAGGGCGCTGGACTAGATGGGCTGTGGCCTGATCCAGCAGGGCCTCTCTTATGTTCTTATGATAGGAGCCATGGTTTGCTGTCCACCTAGATAGCACCAGCCTGATAAAGACTTGTGTTGCTTACTAGGCCAGGGTGGTCCAATGGTGACTCTTCAGATATTGCTGAACTACAGTTCCCAGAAGCTCCAACCAACATGGGCAAAGTCAAGGAAGGCTGGGAGCAGTTTTTAAAAGCATCTTGAGGGCCTGTCTGTATTCTAGATGAAATTGTTTGGAGAGTGATGGTAGTATTGCAGAAATGCTATTAACCAAGAGTAGCCATTTTCAATACTAAGGGCTGTTAAGTACCCCTGTGTCTGCCCAGGAAGTGTAGCATCAGCATGAAATATTTGCTGCCTCAGGTGAAATGGCATCTCCCCACATTCCAAATTAAAGGCTAAACACAGAACACATTTTTAACTGTCTCTAATATCAACATCCTCCCCTGTACCAAAGGGCAATATCTTAAGTGATGTTGTCCAGGATGCATAACTTAGCCCAGTCATCAACCTGCCAGACACAGATATCTCAGAAGATTTATTGGCAGGAGAATGAAGCTGTGGCATCATTCACTTGTTAGTTTTGGCATCTGAGCTTTAGAGCACCTCTGTCAGAGAAGAACTTTGCAGTATGTTATGTTCTTATGTAGTAGGCGTGTGAATCAATTTTTGAAGATATTCAAAATTCAATTGAATCTCTCCAAATTTTGACATTCTAATTTGAATCAGATGTCCATAAATTTGAATATAAGGATTCAAACGAATTTCGGAATCAAATTATCTGGACATTCACATGTGTACGGGTCTGTATATGATGCATACTTGCAGATACAAATCTTTCCCGCATCCGCACGCATCTGTAGAAATCTGAACGGGATGAAAACGGGTTGCATATGGGTTAACTACAGGATGAATACAGATGTGTGCAGATATGTTCGGGCACATAGAAACGTTGACAATCGTAAGTGCAAATTCAAGTAGAAAATTTGAATGAATAAGTTCAAATTTGTCTAATTCGAATTGAATTTGGTTAAATTTGAATTTTAAAGATTCAAATCAAACTGAATTTTCGGGTATTCAATTTTAATCAAATCCTGAAAATTGCATTCGTGCATACCCCTACTTTGCAGTCACATGACTGTGAATCTCCTTCTTTCCCTCTCTGAGAAACATACCTCATTACCATCTCCTCAAAACCTTTCTGAGTTTGGCACTTGCTCAAGAAGACTCATCAACTGGTGTTTTCCAAGAGTCCGCTCTTGAATTCCAACAGATCCTGCATGATTCTCTTCTGCTGATTCCAGAACTAGAAAATCCAGCTCTTGCACACATTCCAGTAGATCCCTAAAAGTAGGATCAGCCCTAAGAATAATGGCAGCCGCAACGTGACTTCGCTTTTAATCCTGATCTCAGTTTTTATCTCTGTCATATATTGCAGTCCGGCTCTGCGATCTGAATCTTGACTCTGGGAAACCTGGTTGGAGGCAGCTTATGGCTACCTCGATCTTGGCTGCAGTTCAGAAAACCACAGCTTGGTTACAAACCAAGGGCTGTAACGATAGTTGGTACCAGTAGTTACTGGTACGATCACCGGGTGTTGCGAAAGTAAATCCCTTATAAGCCACTGACATGCTCTAAGAGATCACCATGTGCTCCTATGGTGAGTTAAAAACAGAGAGCACAGGGGAAAGGAAGTTAGGCGGGAGACAGGATGAGCTGGAAAGAGAGAGCTTCATTTCTGTGCAGAGCTTTAAATAGCCCGCCACAGGAGGGCGTGGAGGAAATGATGTAAAGCCACAATCCAGAGACGGGATAGGTTGAGCCACATCAGCTGAGCAAGTCAGAAGTCCTCCTGATGTCACATCCTGTGGCGGGAGGCGGGGAGGATCCTCAAACAGGAAAAGAAGAATGGGGAACATGTGGCCAGACCCCATTAAGCCCTCAGGCTAAGAGTCCAGCCCCTGCTGGTGTCGAGTGTGTACTGCAAGCTTTCGGAAGCAGGAAAAATCTTTTTACTCTGAGGCTTGGGAAATGGTCATCAAGGGCTTGGGAGCTGGAAGGGAAACTTAGGGAAACTTGAGTGGCTTTTTGCGATTACAACAGTCATATTTGCCCATCAAATTCCATCCAGGAAGCTAAAAGCAGTGTGCATGAGATATTTTCTGTTCTGTTTTCACAAGATCACAGAAAAACCAGATTCAACTGAGAAAGAGTGCCCACTATTCCGTCACTGATCAAATGCCCCTGTCATGGTCCTGGGGATCGGAGGTCCAGTCACGTCAGAGGTCAGCAATCGAACATGGCCACCACTGCGACCGTGCCTGCATGGATGCCGTCTCCCTGCCTATTTACCACAGGGAACCAGAAATAGAGTGAGTGGTTGCACCACTGGATGCTCCAGGTAAGCTTTTAGTTAATGTTGCTAAAGGTGTGGAGCACAATTTAGTGCTCCACACTTAATCAACACTTAGGGAACTTCTGGGGAGGCAGGGCATGTTTGGAGGCTGTAACAGCCTCCTCAAAGTGCAGATTCTCTTCCCCAGAAGTTCACTAGCTGTTGACTATTGGCCAGAGTGCCAATAGACTTCCAGCCTGCAAGTGGATAGAACCACTCCAGTGGTAGATATGAAAAGGCCCTTATTGCGACTGTCCCTTTCCTCCTATTTTCCTTTCTTCCTTCTATAGGAAGACTATTGGAAGACTGCTCTATTTTGCTTTTGTTTGTTTCTTATTCAATCATATATGTCTCATCTCCACTTGAATACTTCCTCACTGTATTTGGAAGAGGAGAAGGAGGATCTCTTCATGTGAAATACCTGCAAAAGAGCTCTGGAAACAGAAGAAGAGAATTTTGTCATGGGAATCAGCCCCTCAGTCTCATTCATATATTTGTTTCAGGGTACTATGACCAACTCCTGGTTGACTGCATGGGCACCCCTAGGTGGTTTTCTGGCAGTGATACAGAAGTGGTTTGCCATTGCCTGCCTCCAGGGACAGACTGAGGATCAAACCAGCAACCCTTATACATATCCACAAAGGAATTAAATTCAAAGCAAATCTTACAATACAACGAAGGCCTGTTGAATTTCCTGCTTTCAGTGCTTTGATCAAGTGCTTCTCTTCTCTAGCTTTGAGTACTCATTATGTGTACTGTACACGTAGGGTTAACGCTTTCTCCTGTTAAAAATCGCTCCCTTTGCCTGATATTTGTCTTGGGAGGAAGCAGGTTATGAGCACGCATAGGTGCTTAAATGGGACAATATTTATTGGGAAAATAATACTGGTGCTCCTGTCTCAGCACTTCTGAGACCAGCCTTGCCTGACACAGAGAAAAGTGGGATAAATCACAATCCTTAAGCAACTATTTCTTTGCTTAGCAGTCTTGTATTATTTGTACAGAAGCATGGTGCCAGTATTTATGGTAGACTCCAAACACAGCTGCACTCTGGGAGTTACCATACTAAAATAAAGTGTCTTTTATTGCATTTTTAAAAATATCTCAAAGGTACTATGAAAATGAAGTACCTTTATAATGTGAAACAGTTCTGTCTTGTGGCATTTGGAACAGCAATGACGGCATGATTTCCTGAATGGTAAACACAACCACACTTGTATCTTGGGGGCAAATACAGTTGTCTGGATCACTGAAGATATACATCCACACCTCTTCTGCATGCCAAAGGCAACGATACCTAAAAATGCCAGGGAGTATGGCAGGGAGATAGGCCCTTTCTGCACTGGATCATATTCTGGATTGTATCCTAGAATAGGGGTCTGCCATTTGCATGATAGTGCAGGACCTGCCATAGTCTGCACCAGCATGTGGTTGTCAGGTCCTTATTCTGGGATATTAGCCAGAATACGGCCCAGTGCAGAAAGGATGAGCGTTTCTGTGCCAGTTTGGTCTAGTGGTTAGGGAGCTGGACTCTTATCTGGGAAAATACCGGGTTTGATTCTGCACTCCCCAACAAAGCCAGCTGGGTGACCTTGGGCTAGTCACAGCTCTCTTCTGAGCTCCCACAGCCCCACCTACCTCACAGGGTTTCTGGTATGAAGAGAAGAATAGAAAGCTTTGTCAGCCTCTTTGAGTCCCCTTAAATGGGTGAGAAAAGTGGGGTGGAAAAGCCAACTCTTCTTCTTCTCTGCTCATCACTTGCTTCTTTTAGCAAGTTTGCTCTGTTTCCTCTCCCCAAAAAATCACAGGCCCCCATTCTCCAAGCATGGATTGCAATCACGCTGAGAGTAGCAGCTGACACCATGCTTCTGTCTAGGATCCCTTTCCTCTTCCTTTTCCTTCCACACATTCCCAAACACATGGACTTTCTCATTTCCCTTCCACCCCAAAGGAATCAGAATTAAGAAAAGGTGGGCTGTGGATACTTGGAGTTCTAGAGATTCAGATTGCAGACAATGGCCGTGGCAGAAGGAGAACTGAGAAAGTGGGAAATGGTCTCCATGGACTGGACTATCCTAAGATGTGGGGTCATGTCCCACTGAAGTGATGGATGCTGCTCTATTTTTATATTTCATAATGCCTTCAGCACGCGCCAGAAAGATGCAGGAGTGAAGCGTATTTTTGCAGCTGCAAGCAGGCATGGTTATAAAATGCACTATCCCCCCTTTCAGTTCCATCTCATCTATGCCTGAATCCAGGCATAGAGTCAAATTTCTGGATTTTAGAATTTAAAGTACAAAACCTGGAAGGAAATCACTTTAAAATAATTCATTCTTTAAAAAAATAAACAACCCCCCCCCCCACGTCCTCTGCCAAATCACCAAATTGTGTGACCAGTTTAGACTGGTGCTGATAATAAATTACAAATGGCCTCCTTCTTCTAGGAAGATCCAATTAGTCAGACTCTCATGGTTCTTGTTAATAAACTCTGACAGACGCAGAAGTGGACCATAGTATATGATTTATGCTAAGACGTGTGATAGACTCATTCATATATCTCAGTCAAATACAACTGTCTCTTTTCTATTTCTCTTCCTTTTCAAAATCCATGTGCATTAAGCAATGCATGATCATGATTCTGGGACGGTTAGGCTGGTAACTAATTTACTGAACCACCCAAGCAATGAAGGATTATTTTATCTAATTAAGATGAAGCACGGTATTTAAGTCAAGGCATTTGCATTAAGTGGTCAATTCTGAATTCTAAATACTGTTGTGCTTAAAATTGCACACGTTAATCTTCTCCCTCTGCAACACTGTTCCACTGACACACATTATAAATCACATCTTTTGTTGGGAAAAAAACTGCCAAGCATTTCTCTAAAAAAAAGTCACTATTTTTTAACAGTCATGGGTGAAAAATTATATAATTTGTGGACAATGGAATTGCATTCCACTTGTTATTTTTAATCCCTGGAGCCAAATTTTATATGTTATTGGCTTAATATCTGTACGGAATTTTCTCTTGGGGGAGTCCTAAATTTGTAAAATTATACTACATCACCACCGCCACAATCATCGTTATTACGGATCTATTTATTTTATTTTATTTATTATTTATATTTCTATCCCGCCCTATACCTGAAGTTCTCAGGTAACAACCTTAAAATCCAGCATATCAAAAAACCTATATTAAGACAGTAATAACCATCACAACATTTAAAATCCAACATGTTAAAAACAACACAATATCAATTAAAACAGAGGTGTCTGCAGTGGGGGGAAACATAACCAACATTTAGCCAAAGGCTTGAGCAAAGAGGTGCGTCTTCACCGCCTTCCTGAACATAATTAGAGAAGGAGCCTGACCCACCTCCAGGGGAAGACTATTCCATAGCCTGGGGGCCATTACTGAGAAGGTCCTTTCCTGGGTGCCCACCCATCTCACTGCTGAAGGCAGTGGGACAACCAGGAAGACTTCCCCTACAGATCTTTAGGCATGGGCAGGTCGATATGGGAGAAGGCATTCCTTTAGATATTTGGGGCCCAAGTCACCTATATTTTTACATGGTTAGAATATAATGTTACTCCACACGTACTGATGAGGGTTAACAAAAGATAAAAAGAATGGGTTCTCCAAACATAGAAGGAATCTGAAGGTTGACCACAGAAATGTGCATGAACATTTTTGGGTTCAATTTGAATTGACCTGATTTGGTTCAAATTCAGAGGTTTTTTTCTGAATAGCATAAAGACATAAGAACGTAAGAGGAGTCCTGCTGGATGAGGCCACAACCCATCTAGTCTACCATACTATCACACACAGTGACCCAACAGCTTCTGGGCATCTCAAGCAGAAGACAAAGGCCAAACCTTAACCTGCACTCAATTCCCTGCAAATGACCTTTAGAGGAATCCAGCCTGTCTCTCCAGCCTGGAGGATGTGCCTAGGCATCCATTCTAGTGACCACTGATACCTGTCCTTCATGAATTTATCTAATCCTTTCTTAGCCATTCAGACTGGTTGCTGTCACCACAGACCTTTCTGCACTTGGTCCTGTGGTTGCCTGCAAGTGCATTCCCAGACAGAGCAGCTGCACTTGAAAGAGCCATTTATGACTCAGAAACCGCTCCTTCCGTGCAGAGTGCTTTGGCAGGTGACTCCATTAGAGCATAATTTAGTCCTTCACACATTTAGTCCTTCACCTGTCCCCTGGCCTTTCCCATCTCTGGTGAACTCATCCACACCCACATGCCCGCCATGGCACTGGTGTCCCAGTGACAGCGCATGCGACTGGTGCCAACATCAGGACTTAAGACGGCAGTGCCCGGAGACATTGTCCACACTTCAAGTAATTCTGCAGACACATGGGCAGAGGCTCCTCTTGCCCTTTGTCTTGGCACTTCATAAGGTAGCAATCAGTGAGGCTCTTTCCACTCCCTTACTGTCTTCTTCCCTCTTCCTCCCGTAACCCACTTGGAGGACCTTGAGAGGGGCAGGAAATTAGGGAATGATTCCCATTTGCATCAGACAAGCATTGCACCATCTGGCATCACCCAGATTTATGGAGCTTGGTACTGGAAGGACAGTCTTGCCACCTTTCAAGTGTTGACAAAAAGTAACAGACAGTGTTGAGCCCTAGGCTGGAAACTACTTGCTGGGGAAGAGGAAGGAACCACCTCAAGCTTCCAAGATGTTTTCTGTGGGCCCTCTGGAGCACTTAGTCACTCTAATGGAGAACCTCAGGGAAGCATCTTCCAGTCCATCTCTTGCAGAACTTGGATTCACTTCTCCCTCCTCACCAAGAATGAGTTTTGGCTTCAGCTTTGTTTGCTTTTCTTTTTTCTGCCCCACTGAGGACAGAAGTTCTGTTGCCAGCATGAAACCAGCCACGGGCTTAGACCATAAAACTGAGCTCTGCCTAAGAACCTCTGGATATACCCATAAATGTAAAATGAAAATACCCAGAGCAAGATGCTCACTTTGATGTCAGAGGCACTGAGTAGTAATATGATGGATTAAATCCCAGCATGTTTTTGCAAAAGTACCTTGGTTGCTGTTGATTGTGGGCTTAGTGCTCAGTGTGGCCCTCAAAGTTAAAACTGCATCATCTTAATGATAATCCTGGAAAATCTATTTTATGGACCATCAACTTGTCCCAGTATGTGGGAGAAAATAATTTGCCTACTAAAAAGACGGAGGAGGTGTATGATTAGTGGAAAGGATATATGTAATCCACTTGAGTCTTTGATGAGAAAACCTAAACAAATCCATTGTAAAACTCTCTCAGGGGCAGAAGAAGAAAGCAGAAAAGAAATGAGAAGCTCTCCAGGAAAGCTTTGAAGTTGACTGTGATCATTGGATTTTTTTCTCTCTCTCCAAGCAGGCAACATAGCCTAAATGTGTCTGTAGCTGCAAAACTAATATTCTGGAATAATAAATGAGAGAGGGTTTTTTCTCCTTATTTTTACATGAGACCATCATCAGGGTAAGAAGCTGCTGTGTGGCTGAAGGCAAAGCCAGGATGAAGGCATCTCCTCATTGCTTATCCCAGTCTAATATGGGAGGGCCATTTCTGGTTTGTTGATGTAAAAGTAGATTGCTAACTAGGGGAATCAGTAGGGATGGGTAGGGGCATGCACGAATGCAATTTTTGACATTTGATTCATAACGAGTCAAATATTCAAAAATCTGAATTCATACAAATAAGGAAAAATGAATGTCCGGACATTCAAACCAATGCAAATACATTGGCATGTATTCGTACACATAATTCAGACATTCATATATCTACGGGTGCATACACATCTCATATGTACCTGTACACATCCCATACAGATGCACATGAATGTGTACAAGATGTGTACAGGTACAAGAGAGATGCGTAGGTCCCCGTACAGATAGGAATCTACAAATTATCCGTATGAATAAATTGCGATATTCGTACAAATTCGGAAATCCAATTATCTGGACATTCGTTCTGTATGAGATTGTCCGAATTCATACAAATAATGAATATTTTGAATATTCACGCACATCCCTAGGGATGGGTAAAAAATGTTCCTCACCTTCACACTTCACATTCAAATTGAACGTTGGCCATATTCAAAGACCGGCTTTCTCACACAAAGCTAAAAGCCTAATTGTTCCATACACAGAGAATGCATTTAGTTCCTGCCCACACACCCATTACTGGATGAATAACTGGGCTTTTATTAGATGTCAGAATTGAATCACCAACTTCCTTGGGCAAATTGAAGACAATGAGAATGCCTTCTACCAAAATCCCCAAAGGGATGGGGAACTTGTGCTCCTCTTAACCTACACTGGTTGCCCCCTATAACTGGCTACATTTGTTGGGGGGCCAGCTACACCTGATTTGATCCATGTTCAGAAGGAAAGAATGATTCAGCAAAGCAACAAATGGGTTGTCTTTCACATTATCTAACCCAGGAATAAAATGGCTACTTGCTTTGCTGATGTGTTCTCTTACTCTGAAAGTGGATGAACCATGGATTAAAATCTAGGTGGGCTGGACCCTTGGACTTACTGAGCCAGTTTAGTCTTGGTTAGAGTGTCAGATTCTTATCGGATAGCCTCCTGGTTCAATTTCACACTCCTGCACAAAGCCAGCTGGGTGACCTTGGGCTAGTCACAGTTCTCTTTCTGAGCTCTCACAGCCCCACCTACCTCACAGGGCATCTTTTGGGGGGAGAAGAACAGAAGGTTTGTCAGCCACTTTGAGTTCCCTTAAAAGGTGAGAAAAGCAGAGTATAAAAACTTTTCTTTTTCTTCTTGAACATCCTCAGCATAAGCATCTACATTTCAGTCTTCGGGCCAGCCAGACTAATGAATGGTCAGAGATGACAGCGGTTGCAATCCAACAGCAACTGGAGTGTCAAAGAATTCCCAGTCCAACCACAGATAGTAAAAACAATTGCAGGACTTCATCTAGGATAGCTTTTGGTTCTGTTTAAATGGAACAACTATCAAAGATGCTTATTCAGGCACAAGCACTACCTGAAAAATAATAGCATTGTCATCATCCCCAAGCTGAGTATCCAGTTCCCAACGTTTAGCTTCTACACAGAAGTTACTAATTGCTCAGCAATGACTTTAGACTTTGAATATTAGGAAGGGAAATGCCCCTAACTGACCTTTAGCCATGCTCCCTGGTCATAGGCAACAACCTATGGTCAGGGATGGGAATGCCAATCTACCTCCACAATCACCGCTAGGACAAAAACAATGCCCCAATGGGATTTTTTCTGCAGAAATAACTGTCAGAAATTCACAGTGTGCAATGTCATGCAGGAATGGAAATCTCATGCTAGGCCTCAAGGTTGAGAACCACTAACAGCAGATGCTGTTGTTCTATTCTGTTGCTATCCCATTGGTATGGTCTAAATAGACTGCTCATGCCCACTGACATTATGGGAATCTATTCAGCTCCTGAGAAAGGGTCAGCCTGACCTCAAAAGCAAATCTTGCAGCACAATTGGGTGTGCGAAGCCATGTGATGTTCTGTGGTGACAAACATATCTATTCACTCATGCCCACATATTCGTTCTCCCTCATTCTTATTTTTTCTGACGTTCACATGTCATGTACAGTATTTATCCACATATCCGTGCCTATCATCTTTGGACGTGCTGAGCTGTTGCAGCCCTCTGTGTATGTGCCTGAGTGATTTATCCTCTGTTTTAATCTGCAAGAATAACTGAACATCCCAAACATGCCTCAGAAAGTTTCTCAGCAGTCTAAGAACATCAATGGTTATTTGGTCTAGCTATTCTTTCTCCTTCCTGTAGTCTTCATGACACCCATAGTTGCATCTAGAGGGAAATGGACTCCTGCAGTCTGTAGCTTCATTAAAAATGAGGCCATACATTTGGCTTCCTTTCAAAGGCAAAGTCATTTCCCAGCACTTGAGATTAGTTTTCCCCTGGCGTTCTTTATTACATTCTCACACTTCTGGGCTTTTTGACTTCACTTCAGATCTGATGCCAGAATAGAAAACACGGCTAAAAGTTGGCTTCAGCTACACTGTCATTAATTCAATAATCCAAATATGAAAAGATTTATTTCATTTGTTTGAAAGCTCAGTATTGCTTCACTCACCCCTGTTTGGTTTTAGTAAAGTGATAGGGGTTTCCCACATACACATAGACGCTGGACCAGGGTGCAGCATGGGTTAGATGTCTCACTATCTGCGCTATGAGTTTCTTTGTCCAAATACGTGCTATACCAGGATTTAAGGAATCTCTCGCCTGAAAAGAACTGAATGCCATGTTAAGCTGTGAAGCTATATATGCAATCTCAAAAGGTCCAGAGGGTAAATCAGCACCAAGGACAGTGCCAAAAGAGTGTTCAGTTCTCATAAAGTTGGGGGAAGAATTGAACAAGAATGCTCTGTGGGTTTTTAAGGTCCTTCCTCCTTTGACGCACCAGAGTCCTGGGCTTGAAGAAGAATGAGAAGAGTTGGCTTTTCTACCCTGCTTTTACCACACATTTAAGGGGACTCAAAGTGGCTAACAAACCTTCTGTTCTTCTCCCCACAACAGGACACCCTGTGAGGTGGGTAGGGCCGTCAGAGCTCAGAAGAGAGCTGTGACTAGCCCAACATCATCCATCAGAATCAAAACCAGTACTCCCAGATTAGAGTCTGGCTCCTTAACCACTAGACCAAACTGAAGACAGAATTATCTCCTATGTGACATACACTCCTACTTGGTGGGCTTCATTCACTGTCAGATTGGCAAGGTAGTCTGGGACGTATTCACAAGAACATAAGAGGAGTTTGCTGGATCAGACCACAGACCATGTAGTCCAGCATCCTGTCTCTCACAGTGCCCCATCAGTTGCATCTGGTTATTCTCAAGCAGACGACAAAGACAAAACCTTCACCTTTTCTCCAATCCCTGAAAATGGCCTTTAGGGGCATCCTACCTGTTTCTCCAACCTGGAAGCAGCGCCGAGGCAGTCAGTGAACCCCAAAGGAAAGTTCAATTCAATGAACTCAAGATAAAGTATTTGTGATTGTCCTAGTTATAGTTTAACGAACAATTTTAAAATGGGTAGGTAGTAGTCATGCTGATCCATCTGCCTAGAAAGAGCATGGTCAACATTGTGTCCTTCAGGTACTTTTGGACTCTGGATTCAGTAATAACGGGAAGGAAGCATGTGGACAATACCATTTTTATTTAGCTCAGAAAAAAATGTGACTGTTATATAGTCTTTGAAGATCTGTTCTATAAATTAAGCAGATTTATTGACCTTTGCCCAAGCAATGATACCCTAAGCAATGAATTCAAAAGCCCTGATTGTTGTGTGAACAGAAGGATATTATTTCTTCTCTTCTCTAGATTGGAAGGGCTGTAGGCGAACAGAAGATTATATGTTTTTATTGACAAAACTCCCAGACTCAATCTGAACATTTCTTATATTCTTCAAGTGAAATAACACTTTTTATATGGAGGGGAAGTGAAGTCACAAAGCATAGGAACAGGATTGATTAACCGTGGAAATGATTTCCTTTAGGAACAATTTTGACATTTTTACTCTCTTTTCTTAATAAATTGTTGCTTCGTTAACACAGCCATACATGGGCAGATGGCTACTGGTCATTCTGCCCTTGTTGCAGCTTTTGTTCCCCTCCCAGTCCTTAGCAACTTTGGTGTATAAGACCCCAGGCATATTCTGATGCCTTAATGTGTAAATGGAAGACTGATTGGGAACCATAGTTTCAATTTTATTATTATTTGCATTTCTATCCTGCCCTATACCGGAAGGTCTCAGGGTGAGTAATAACAGTTAAAATCACCATATATTAAAACAGTCTATATTAAAACAATAACAGTGTCTGTAAAGTGGGAAGAGACAGTATTTTCCCATTTAGCCAAAGGCCAGGGCAAAGAGGTACATCTTCACTGCCTCCTAAACATATACAAATGAAGGGACCTGACACACCTCAAGGGGGAGACTATTGCATAGCCTGGGGGCCATCACTGAGAAGGCCCTCTCCCGGGTGCCCATTCCTTTTACCACTGAAGGTGGTGGGACAACCAGGAGGGCCCCCCTTCCAGATCTTAAGGCACCGGCAGGTTGATATGGGAGAAGGCGTTCCTTTAGATATTTGGGGCCCAAGTCATTTAGGGCCTTATAAGTCAAAGTCGACACCTTGAATTGGGCTTGGTAGTGAATCAGCAGCCAGTGCAAGTCTTTTAAGACCAGTGTGTTATGCGTCCATCCAGCTGTCCTGGACAGCAGTCTAGCAGCTGCATTCTGTACCAGCTGCAGCTTCCAAACCATCTTCAAGGGCAGCCCCACATAGAGCACATTACAATAATCCAATCTGGAGGTTACGAGAGCATGGATAAGTGTGGTCAAGCCATCTCTGTCCAACTGATGCACCAACCATAGTTGGGAATAGGCACTCTTGGCCACGGCCTCCAACTGAGCTTCAAGTGTCACCCCAGATTCCAAGAGCACCCCCAATGTGCTGAATTCCCTGACAGAAAAAAATCAATGCACAACCAAGGCTCCAATTTCCATTCACCCATTAATGAGCCAATCCTAGGTGGAGCCTGCACCCTTAGGAAAAGAAAGCCTCATGTGGGGAAAAGAACGGAACCTATTATTATATGCGTTGGACATGCCCAAAAGTAAAAGTCTTTTGGCTACAGAAACATACTGAAGTGCAAAAAAATGTTAAAGATTCAGATACATTTTAAATTGGAAATATTTTTTATTGGAATTGATACATAAGGAATTAGATGTAGAACATGATTGCTGCAGCCAGACTGACGTATGTGCCGCAATGGAAAATGCTAAGAATTCCATTATTCGGGAACTGAATTATAAAATCGACGAATTTAATAAGAGATAAAACTATGCCAGTTTTTGTCAGTAACCAGCAACCCTTTCATGCTTATCTACACACATCATGGTCATCTATCATCACCATCTGTGACCCCTTGAACATTTCCATCAGCGTTGCCTCCGCATAATCTTAAACAACCACTGGTCTAACTACATGACAAACATTGCTGTCCTTGAACTAGCAGAGGTCACCAGTATCGAGGCCATGCTGCTGAGGACACAGCTGCGCTGGGCAGGGCACGTCTCTAGGATGAAGGATCATCATCTTCCTAAGATGGGGCTTCATGGTGAACTCACCACCGGCTGCCAAAACATAGGAGCCCCAGGGAGGAGATGGAAGGACTCCCTGAAACAATCCATCTGCCTTGGCCATATTAATCACAATCAGTGACACTACAGTAAAATAGAGAATATAAAGCATATTCTTAAACCATATTTAAAGTGTAACTTGCCCTTTCTCCCTCTCACTCCGAGCAACCTGAGCATCTGAGAGGCACGTGATAAGACTGAATCCAGGAGGGCCACTAAATTGTGTAGCTGTCTTTCTAGGGGAATGCAGCCCCATTACCAGCAGAATTCTTCCCCATTTTCAGGACTGGAGGACACGTAACATACAAGACCTTCTTCTAGTTTGGATTCATTTTTTATCCAGCTCATTGCCACTACTAAAAGTCAGTGTTTTCTGCATTTACCGTGAGTTAATCCAGATCAGTTGGTTCAAAAAAACCCCAACACACTGATCCAGATCACGTGGAGGTCTGGGCTGGATTAGCACTGATGGCACGTGAGCTCTGCAGGTGCCCCAACCCACACATACACACATACCACTGAATGTGCACCTGGGGGTGGATGTTGGCAGTGTGCTTTGATAAACTGATGAAAAACATCTTCCAGTAGTTCTGGGTCACAGAGATGTGCCATCTGCACACCTTCCAGGATCCAGAACAAGGACCTTGGTCTACTTTTAGATCTGATTATAACATGTCTACAACAGATCTGGATTAAAGGCCTCCCAGTCTGGATCTGGTTCTGTCTTCTACAGACAGGGCCAGAATAACAGGGGGCAGATTAACTGTTGTAAATCCTCAATGTCGTATTGAACAAAACTGAGTGTTGAACAAAACCTGCCCGTATAATTCTCTGGAAATGGCCCCAAAGTTAGGAGCAAAATTACTATAAACCTCCAACACCAGAAGCCATTCTGGTAGGATTCTACGGTCAATGGTATCAAAAGCCTTTGAGAAATGTTGAAAAAACAAACAATAGCATTATTCTTCTCCCATCCCTCTGTTGGCAAAGGTTATCAGTCAGAGTAACTGATATTGTCGTGGTACCATGTGGTACAGGTCTGAACCCATCAATACTGAATTTGACTGGGATAAGAGGTCCCAGGAACCAAAAATACTCCAGGTCAGACCATTGGTACAGCCAAGACGGTCTTCAGCAGAGTTCCTCTATTGCTCATTACTTGATTATTTTAATTTCAGATGTCAAGGACTGAATTTGTGACCTTCTGCATGCCAAATCACACACTCAGCAACTGTGCTCTGATCCTTTCATCAATCACAGATGCCGTGGTCTAGCATGGTCTTCAAAGACAGCCTCAGCTCTTTATTGTTTATTAGCAGCCAGCCAAGACCTTATTTCAAAAAGCCTTTAATGAACCAGGCCAGTAAGCTGATATTCCCTCTGATGATGTATTTAATGGGCTTCAGCAGCTCTCTAGTTGGCATTGAGATGGTGTATCTGTTATTGGCTTTTGATCACATCTGGAGTACTCTTGCAGACACCCCAGGGCAAAGTAGGAATATAGAATCTTGATTGCCAAAAGGATGCAGCCTTTGCTTGCTAGAAAGCCCAGTTCAAGATGCTGCTTGCGACATAACAAGTCCCTTGTGACTGAGGGCATTTCTGCACCTTTCTTAGTACTATATATAAAATCATGCATGGTATAGAAAAGATGGATAGAGAAAAATTATTTTCTCTATCTTACAATACTAGAACTGGGAGCACTCTATGAAGCTGATGGGTAGGAGAGTCAGATCAGACAAGGGGAAGTATTTCTTTACCCAGAGGGTCATTGGTCTATGGAAGAAGTGGTGACAGCAACCAGCCTAGATAGCTTTAAGAAAGGATTAGACAAATTTATGGATGACAGTTGTATTAATGGCTACTAGAACGGATGTCTAAGTACATCCTTCAGGCTCGGGGGGACAAGCAGGATGCCTCTAAGGCCATTTGCTGGGATTCGAGAGCAGAAGGTTTGCCCTTGTCTCTGCCTGAGATGCCCATGGGCAATTGGTAGCCCACTGTGTGCGACAGGATGCTGGACTAGACGGGCTGTAGCATGATCCAGCAAGGCTTCTCCTATGTTCTTATGTTACACAAAAAACTGGGATGAATCAAGCATCTGCACTTCGGAATGCCCAACCCTTCCCAAATTTACCTGGCACTTGATTACTTACAGGGTAAGTGCAATCATCACTGTACTAGGGGCAATCACCTTGCCGTTGCAATAGTCACGTGACCCGCCATTGCCATGGCAAATGGGTAACACAGTGCCCAACTACTGTATGACTGAGCTGCCCCACCCCATGCACCCTTTGCCCAGAAGAGGTGTGAATGGTGTCTGCTGGAGCATACTAGCCGTGCCCCAGATGTACTATCTGGCCAGGGGAACTGTCTGGTACACATGGAGCCACTTCCAGAATGGAAGCAGTTCCACGCAGTGTGGATGCTCCATGCTGGAACATCCCCTGACCTCCTCTATTGACCAAGTGGAAGAACGCACTAAATGCAGACAACAGGAAAGTATGGATACAGCTTCTGAATATGCCTAGTTCAACCAAGATGGAATGATGGGTAGAGAAAAGGCAATTAAAAGAAAACCCCGACCTCTCTGGATTATCAACACCATCCTTGAACAACGCTCATGCTGATGTTCCTGACAGAAGAGGACATCCTACTGTCATTCATGAACCAGTGGTCCTCTACTCCCAATACACTGTAACAAATGGTTTTGAACTTTCTACTATCTGGTCTCTCTTACCCAGTGTGTGAACTAATAGATTCAAGCTGGGTATGAGGAATTTCCTGGCTGTTAAGCACTGGCAAGAAGTGGAACATTTGACTCAAATTGCAATGGATTTTCTCACACCAGAGAGATTCAAACAGAGCCCAGATGGGATAGTTTAACAGATCCCTATGTTCACTTGAAGGTCAGACTAGGTGACCTCCAGTTCAACGCATATTCTGATACAGTATTTCCACAGAAATAGGAGTTTAGAAAAGCAGATACAGGATTAGTGATCACTCGCAGACCTAAAACCATCAAGTTTCATGGAGAAAGGTGAATCTGCTTCTCTGATCCTGGCTTCCTTTCCCATCTGCACTGAATACTGTCCTCTGAACGCCACTGCTAATTTCATCCAGTGGCAGAGAGCCCAGTGGGCTGGCAGTTTTCTCTTTAACAAAGTTTCATGAAGCATACGAAATGCGCTCAGGAAAAGGCAGGCGGGAGGGGAGGGAGGAAAAGGGCCAACAGGCACACAGACGTAAATGTCATGTGTAACCAAGCTTGCAGAATTAAGCAGACCTCAGAGAAATGAATCTGTCAAAAGCAAAACAAAAACGCTGGCCCTCTTATACTTAGCTCTGCAGTAATTGGAAGCTACTAATGGAGATGGCAAAACGGATGCAGGTGTTATGGGATCTTTACCTTGCCTCTGTATCATCGGGCTACTCAGAAGATCAAGTATATATTGTGAGCAGACAGTGTGATGCTCCAAAACTCTGCAAACCTGCCCTCGAGATTTGGGCCTTTTTAATTAGGCGGTAGAATGATTTAATCAAAGACCAGGGAACTCATTACATTACATGGCGATATTTGTAGGAGAGTAATAAAAGAAAGGGCTTCTTAGTGAGGACTTCCTATTTCCATAAGATCCTCTCCCTCGTGTGGTTGTGTTGAATGAACCCCTTTGCCATCCATCCATTCCCCATGCGTGTACTGAGCATTTGCACTAGCAACTACTAGTAAACATGTTCCCTCCCCCCACATGTCTGCAGACTCATCTGAGGTGCAGATGGGTTGTCCTGGCACTGCCATTTTCCCTCCCGATGCTGGCACCACTGCATGTGTGTCATCACCATCACTGGGACAACAATGATGTGCTGCACATGCGCAGTGTTGCCAACATGCCACACGATGCACCAGCATGCTTGCACAATGTGTCACACGCTGCTCCCTGCACCACAGAGGTGTGGATGGGGCACCACTGGGCGCCCCAGGTTACAGTAAGTGCACGTATGGAGCACAAGATTGTCATTTGCTTCCAGCATGCTCCTGCATGGAAGGGACCATTTCTGAGCTGGAAACAGCCCTTTCCAGTACAGATGCTTTGGGAGCACACTAGAAGCAAACTGCAGGGCCAAGTGCAGAAAGGCCCCGGGACTGTTAGGTACTGCAGCCTACTCTGGAGGAGGTGATGCCTATGTAATGGTGTGGGGACCTCACCTCTCTACAAAATGCAGCTGCTGCCCTCATACATCTCTCCAAGAATAAGGCCGAGTGTGCATGGTGATGCAAGCACAGACGGTGTTGTATAAGAACATTGAAGCTCTCTGTGTCTGTGTGATGACGCACAATGTGGCCCTTCCCATGGAGAGACAAAGACCTTTTCTGCACTGACCTGTGACTCATATTCAAGAGCCGTGAAGTCCAATTCTGGATCTCAATGGTCTGCACATACCAGCCCATCGCTGGTATGCTCCATCTGCATAGGATGGAGCATAATCCTAGTCAGGGAGATCCTGGTTGGAATTACCAATAGACTGGTTTAAACAGGTCTATTGAATCCTGGTCAAGAACACAGAACTGTGCAGAAGGCATGATTCTGTGTTTGGGACTACTGGGGAATCCATTTCAGATGTGAACCAATGCATGCCACCAACATGAGTACCCTGGTGAACTTTTGTTCTTAGTCCTTCAAGGCACTCAAGTGCAGACCCAAAGCTCACATAAGATGTTTTGTAGACAATGTTGTTCCAGACCACACCTTTCTGTGGTCCAAAACAACAGCCTGGCCATTGTAGACCCAACGGTTCAGACCACAGGGCTTCCAATGCAGGAAGGCCAAATTAATGGTAAGGGCTGTGTTTTGTGCAAGTTCTCAGTGTCTTTTGCACACTGGCCTCGTCTGCGCCAAAGTACGCTGCAGGTGGTGCAGAGTGAGGCACCCCACCATGCCAAGCCTCTCTAAGTGATGCATTTTTAACAAAGTGTGGTTCAGCACAAGCCCAGGAACGTTTGCCTGATGCACATTTTGCAAGTTGCTTCTCTAAATCTACCTTCTTCTAAGTCAGCAAGTTTTGCCTCTTCTAATAGTCAGTATTTTGATATGATTTATAGGGCCTGTTGAACTGCAGATAAGAATTTCTATTGTGGTTCTCTATCTGTGCTTGAAGAAGGGATCCTGCAGTTAGGGCCCGATTAATAAAGACGATCTGTATGCTTTAGAGCCTGAACCAGGGAATCAAGGGCATCCAGCTAGTCGTATACAGAATATTCAGACAGTCATCCAAGCAGTGCTTATCTGGCATCATGTACAGTACAACTCTGTCCTTCCCCCTGAGAGAAATGGACAAGCTATTCATCTTCACTTTTGACTACACTGGAAGAGTTTTTCATGTGTTACTGGCAGGAAGGTTGAGGCACAATCAAAGGGGAATGGATTGTATAGGTGATCTGTATTTGAAATGTTGCTGACACTTTTCTCTGAAATATCTGGCACCCTTGCTTCCATAGAAGTGACTACGGACATGCACAAATGGGTTTTTTGGCATTCAATTGAACTGAATGTTAGAAAATCTCTATTCATTTTAATAGATCCCTTGAATTCGTACAACACATTCGTACAAATTTGTATGAATATCTGATACATATCCAATAGGAATGAATACGTATCCCATACAAATGAATAGGTATCCTCACAAATACATGTGTATCCAATAAGTTATACGTATTCTGTAACATATCCACTCCGAAAGCATCAAATCTGACCTGAATCCACTTTTAATCCACTCTCGATCTGTGCCAGATGCAATCTGGGTCCATTGCAGATGTGACTGGCACAGCTACTTTCCCACCTCCCCAGTTTAATAAATGTCCAAACTATCTGTATGAATGTCCAAACTACTCGTACAAGTGTCCAGAATTTTTGGATTCATATGAATGTTAATATACAAATGTCCTAACATTCGATTTGTGCATGAATGTCTGGATTTGGACGAATTCGTATGAATAATGGATGTTACAAATATTCAGGCATATCCCCAGAAGTGAATACAGCAAAGACATTTCTGACCACTGTGATTGAAGGAATGTGAAGGTTCTGACTGGAAGCCTCCCTTTGACCTTCATGAGCAGCGGCAGATCAACATTTATTTCATGGTCATGGAAAGGGCTACCCCTTTCCAATTCATTTGTGACTGAGATTCAGCTAGTTACAAGAAACCAGGATAAACTATAGTTATCTTGGCTTGTTAACCATGGTTCATCCTCTAAACCATGCATTTGTCTAGATGTTTTAACTAGTTATCTTCCCAGTAACTAGTCAGCGGGTGTCTGCTACTTAGTTTCAGTTCTGATGATCCTGGTCCAAACTAGCACCCATCCCAGGCTCAAAGGGCACACAAGTTTTGGTGGCAGGTTCTGAGCACTACAAGTCCCTTCAGAGACCATGGAGGACTCCTTTTAGCCTTCTTCATGACCCCACAGACCTCTTGAAAAGGTTATATCACTAGTTCCAGCCAGGGCTTCCCTGGTCAGAACTATGCTCCATCTAATGCAAATGGAGCGTAACAGTGAGGGCAGGTGGGCATTCACATGCCCACACACTGACATGCAGATGGATAAGGCCCAGAAGCAGACTCTGCAAGCCTTTAATTTTGTCATGCCTTGTGTCCGGAGCAGCTTATCACCCATGCCAGGCCAAACGAGGGAGCCTCCCTTGTCTGCCAAAGCAAAAGAGGCATGCCTCAGGGGCCAAATGTGGAAACTGATTCTGGCTCCCAAGATGGGACAGTTTGGATTGAGATGCCGACCAGACTTCACTCAGACAAGAACGGGAATACCTGAGATGTTCAGTGCGTCTACATGCCAAACAACTGGGCTGTTAAGGATGCAGCTCTCTGAGTCCTACTTAGGAAATGCCCAACTCTTCAAGGATCTTCCTCACAGCCTCCACTCATGTAATTCCTGTGTTCCTGAACTTTGCCTAGCTTCGTGACTATGAAGAATCTTTGGTAATCTGACCCTGGCATTCCTGACATAGCATTAACTCTTTATCCTCCAAGAACTCTGAAACCTGAACTAATGGCTTGCTGTTATGTATAACGAACCAAATCTGGATAAAAGGCAAGTGCAGAAAGGGCCTTTGACAACGCTCAGGTATTATGGGTCTCGTCCTGATGCAAGCCAAGCCTCAGAATTTGGGTGCATGCAGAATTTGGACTCATCTGCAATGCAGAAATCTTTTGAGCATATATACACAACCATACATCATAGCCCTTTTCCTTTGCAAGACTGATGTTGCTATCAAAAGCAGGTGTTTTGTTTTGAAGCATCTCTGAGGTTTAGGAAATAGTTCAGAGACAGTTATGAGATGGGATCATTGCCATGTCAGTTTGCCTCTCCTTCCTATTAACATTCTAGGCAGCCAGCCAGAGTGGAATGAACTCCCTGAATGTGATCAATGATAGCGAACTCTTAATCCTTTTATGGACAGACTATTTTTCTCCAATCAAAACTCTTATTTCCAGCTATTCTTCCTTCCTTAGGAGAAAAGTTAACGGTGACTCTGTATCTTATCTGCACACCTTCAAGCAGACAGCTGGGGAGGGCAATTCTGTTGGAGGATGCAAATAGCCCAAAGAGAAAGAGGTGTTGCAATTTTGCTTTGAACCGCTGTAAAATTGCAGCCCCTGCTGCTTCATTTCAATAAACAGATGTCTGAAACAATTGGTGTGTCAACAGTGTTTCCTATAGTACGCTCTTGAGTGCCTCGACTATGCTAGTGCCTAATCAAACAGATTAAGTCTATTTTGTACCTGTGGAGTTGCTTAGACGACATTGAAGAAGCGGATGGGGCTATACATGGGCTCTCTGCTTAGATAATAAGGAATTGCAAGGTGGCCCAGTAGAGGAAAGGACAATCATGATTCCAAACGCACTCCACTCCTATAATAGCTAGCTGCTCAGCACTGAAAGGAGCAGGATGTAAGAGTCTCCTTTGTAGCAGTTTTGGGGCTGTCGTGCCATGTTCCAGGTTTCTCCTTCTGAGAACATAAGCTTTCCAATAAAGCAGTGATATCCATCTTCAGAGGATTTTTATCTTGGACAAGTCAAAGGCAACGTAAGTCAAAGGACGTAAGAACGTAGGAGGAGCCCTATTGGATCAAGTCAAAACCCATCTCATCCAGTAACCCCTGTCTCACAATGGTCCACCAATTGCTTCTGGGCATCTTAAGCAGAAGACAATGGCAAAACCTTCCTCTGCTCTCAACTCTCTGCCAATGGCCTTTAGAGGCATCCTGCCTGTCTCTCCAACCTGGAGGTAATACTTCGTTATCCATTCTAGTAGTCATTGATACACCTGCCCACTGTGAATTTGTCTTTGCATATTTACAGAAAGCAGGTACCTGTATATGCAGGTGATTCAACTTTTAGCAAGGGAAATGCAGGTGTACGTACGTACACACAACCTTCTTTCATGTGAATGCCAGCACCTAGCTGTCTGAGGGACAAGAGCAGTGGTGGCAGCTTTGCATATTTCCTATATATTTCAGTTATCAGGCCCTTTGGCCACGGTCTTAAATTTGACAGGGCACTGCAATTTCGAGTGTTTCCACATTTGCTGCCGAAAAGCGCGTCTAAATAGATCTGCTTTTCAGCGAACCGTCCTCCTGAAGATCAGCCACTATTTGTGACGGATCTGCATGTCCACACACGTGCAGGGAGGATGGATTCCTGAGGACAGATTGGAGTGCAGCACCCATTCCAAGCGTCCTCCGGCTCACGCGCCAGCGACGCCGACCCCGGAGCTGCAGGACTGGAGCATGGAGCTCCCAGTCACCGCGTGTTTCCGGTGGCGACTGGCACGTGAGGCAAGGGCTTTGGAAACAGGCAGTCCTGCTTCCACCCTTCCAAACATGGTGGCTGCCAGAATCCAACTCTTCCCCTGGCTGTGTGCGGAAGCGTCCTGCTTCTGCACACATCCAGGGGGAAGTGATGGATGTAAGACCTGATTTTTAATCTGGATTTCGGCGGGAAAACTGGTTTAAAAAACCGGTCTTGCATGCCGAAATGCAGACACGGACTCTCAAATCCGATTTACAGTGTGGATGCATCACAAGGTACAGTAAGTGTTTTAAATCTTACGTAAGGGGCGGGGTGTTAATCTGGTTTCCGCAGTCAGTGCGGGAACACCCTTGATTTGTGTCTCAGGCTCCGCAGTACACCTCATGATGGAGTAGATGACTGCAGTTCTGCTTAACATGGGGTTTCTCTATCCCTCTGTAAATGAATGTTCTGTATTCTGTCTATATCACACTAAAAAATAACTGAAGCTGAGAAAAATCATGTCATCAAGTTGCAATGCGGATTAAAACTGGAGTAAGTGCATAAAGTGTCATGGCCTCACAAAGTCCTAAACAACTTAGGCCATAAATATCTCAAAAGCTCATAGATCTGTTCTGCTAGTTAAGATCTGTGGGATAGGCCTGTCTACCTGTGGAGCTTATCTCTATCAGCAGGTGAGGGTGTGGAGGGCTTTATCTTTGGTGGCCCCCAAGGCTGTGGAATGACTTCTGATGAGCCTCTAGTACCATCATTGCATACCTTCAGATATCTCGTGAAGACACTTCTTCAGTTTTAATTCTCTGGATTTGTTTTTATGCAAGTTTTATTCTTATCCACCCTGAGATCTTAAGGTACAGGGTAGGATAGAAATATAAATAAGTGTATACATAAGTGAATCTCACCTACTATTACTGTCCTCTAGTCTGACCCCATAGCATTTCCTTTCAGCTGTCTTACGATTCTTTCCATCAGCACAAATAGGTACCAGCTACTAAGGATTGACCAAACAGAGGTCCAAATACCCTCATCAAAAGGTTGTTTTATATTACACGTTTGAATAGTACAGGCCCATTTTTTGCAATACATCATGCCAAAGTGTTTCTTAAATTCTATTATTTTCAAAATTTCTAAAATTACATTCTTGCAGCCGTCGTCCACAGACAATTATCTGCCTCCATCCATCATGGGAAACTCAATCTCCTCTCCCCCTTGCCATCTCAAACCAGTATTTTATCAATTTGTAGAAGAAGAAAGAGCAAACATTTCAGCTGAGCTAGTACACATAAGGATGGATCTAATTTATTTAGCCTAAGCTCCTTTCTAGATAAAACCAGCCAAAGCAATTTTTAAAAAAGAAATAATAATAATAAAAATCCTACTCAAATCCACAGAACTAATGCCACAATTTCCTTTCTCCTCAAGACACCAGCAGCTCAGGAAACACTGGGTAAAACAAAGGATTTTGAGCTAGCAGTGGAGAGTGAGCTAACAAAAAAGGCAGCTAGACGGGTTGCCCGAGGGCAGCAAAGCACAGAACAGGTACCACTACAGAGCAGATCATCTCTCGGCAGCTGGAGGGGGAAAAGGAGGCTCATTTAGAAGCAGGAAATTCCCAGGCGAAATGGACCTTAAGCACTGAATCAGTCCTGGAAACTAATAGGAAAATGTCACTTGCCAGCATCTGGCGGATTCAAAGAAGGCCCTTTTCATATTTTGATGATGGGGACAGGCAGGATGCCTCTCAAGGCCTTTTGCTGGGATTTGAGAGCAAGTGAAGGTTTTGCCCTTGTGTTCTGCTTGAGATGCCGATAAGCAATTGGTGATCCACTGTGTGGGACAAGATGCTGGACTAGATGGGCTATGGCCTGATCCAGCAGGGCTCCTATTATGTTCTTATGCTCCATTCTGGAGCAGCTACCAGCATGCCTGGATGTCCCCATTTTTAACAGCTGTCTACACTCCTAGTACATTCCCAGGTGCAGCCTTTGTACCTACTTCTGTGCAAAGGCTGTGTGAGGGCAGGGCATCACAGCTGTGGCTGTGCAGTCATGCACCATGTCACCTGATTGCCACAGCAATGGCTGACCACGTATGGTTGCTGCTATGGCAAGGCAGGCAGCAGCATTTGCACTTACCCTGCTGCAGCATAAGTGTCTAGCATGTTTCAGATGGGACCAATAATTGCAATACAAACACTGCTCTTCATCCCTGATCTTAACTTCCTTGGTTAAGTGTGAATTTCCCCTAAGTCTCTGGTTTTCAACAGCAGCAAAGAAACTCATCAGGGATGTTCATGAAGTCATCTGGGAAACATTTTTGGTGGAACTGCAAGAGATTTGGAGCCTTAACTCTATGACAGGGAGTCCAGTACACAGGAAAGAATGCCTGGCAGAAATCAGAGTTCATCTGACTGAATGTGGACCCTGAAGACCTCCAACAATTTTAAAAGCAGCTGCAAAAAACGTAACCACAAGTGTAATAACCATACCCTTGCAAGTGATGCTTCAGAATTTAAATCAAAGCCCAGTCTGGCAACCTGTCCACATAAGACACATGCCCTGCCACGAAGAAGAAGAGGAAGAGGAAGAAAAGAAAGAAGAGGAAGGAAGAGAAGAGTTGGCTTTTCTACCCTGCTTTTCTCACCCATTTAAGGGAACTCAAATCAGGTGACAAACTTTTCTATTCTTCTTCCCACAACAGAGCACCCTGTGTGGTGGGTGGGACTGCGAGAGCTCAGTAGAGACCTGTGACTAGACCAAGGTCACCCAGCTGGCTTTGTGGAGGAGTGTGGAATCAAACCCGCTGAGTATGAAATATGAGCCCGGCACTCTACCACAAAACCGAACTGGCTCACCACTGAGCCACAAAGAAGGTGCATCTTTTGCAAGCAGGATTGTTCTGAATCCAGTGCCCAGCACTTTTGTGTAGGAAGAGAAAGAAATGTTACCCCCAAAGCCAAGCAGTGCTCAACTGCATGGGCCTGGTAAAAGGCTGTTTTATATGTTACGCATCATTAGCCTTCTAAGAAACTAAATCCAAGTATACAACATGGTAGCAAATTCTACCGAAACTAGTTGAACTTTTATACTTGTAAAGTGTTTAAGGCCATGCACGTAAGCCTATTTGTTATGGAGCATTTCATAGCAGCCTCGGGTGCTGAAAGGACAGCTCCTTCCCATAAAAGTTTGGAGAGACGTGCTTTGCACCTCTTTAAAACACCAGCACCACACATACATGATTGGAAAGCCAAACGTTAATGGGCCTTCAGGAAAGAGGAAACTGGCTTTCATTGATCATGGTCTAATGAACATTGATCATAGGCTCATGAAATGTACCAACAGCAATCTCAATATATATGCCAATATCTGAAGGATTAGGAGACAACTTTGGAACAAATGGTTCATTGACCAGCAGAAAGGAGAGGGAACTCAAAGAGGTTTGGGATGCTTCTTTGAAAAGGATCTGGCAGGGATCCAAATTGCTGCCATCAATCCATGCATTTGCTTAGCTAAGGCAAAAGAGGGGCGTGTCCAGACTGCGCAGTGGAATGTGCAGCCACATAGGAAGTATCACACGATGATCGCTGGACCGTAGTGGCAACGCATTATACCAACACTACTGTGAATTTACTTAATGCTGATTTTACAGCACTCCCTGCACAGTATTAGGAAACTTTGAATCTTCCCGCCAGTCTGGACCGAACAGCAAGAAGAGCCGATGAGAACAGGGAGGGCAGCTCAACTCCCATTGGCTGCCTCATCCCATGTGATGTGTGCACCAACACAAACTCTTGCAGCATCCAATGAGGAAGCTACGGAAGGCTGTTCTAGTGTGGACGGCGGGATGTGACTTCGCAGCAGGTAAGCTGCTATTTTCCCTACAACTGTGAATTTATTCCACTAGTCTGGAAGGTACCAAGATGTACGTCAATTACTCAGCTGAGAAGCCAGCTTACAAAGTTTGCAACAACAAACTACTGTAGGTTGTTGGTCAGTAGAAAATTCTATAATGGAAACCAATGGAGAAGTATCACTTATTTCAAGGACAGGAAACCTGTAGCCCTCCAGACATTGTTGAATGTCACCAGATTCTATGTCCCATCAGCCCCACCCAGCTTGGTGACTGGCCAAGTCTGATGCAACTTGGAATCCTCTCCCTGAAACTGTCCTACATCTGTGTGTGACTTAGGTTCTTCATCTCTGGGTGATTTGGTGAAAACCTTTAAGATCATTTTAAAAAACACCACCCATAAATATAGCTGAACTGAAAGCTATCTCAGAACTTTTTGGGGAAAATTTATGGGAGAAGAGCAAGGAACACTCTCAGAAAGTTATACTGCCCTCTCTGTGTGTCACTGGTCTCTCTCTCTCTCTTCACTCCCTCTCTTTTTGGGCTTCCACCTTCTGAGATGGTGCTGAACGACGCCACAGGGTTGTCTCCTCCACCCAGAATTCCAAGAGGCAGAGAAAACTCCGACAGAGAATTTAGGTTTTATAGCAATGGGAAGAGGGGGAAAAAAGGCTGGTACGAAATGAGTTCCATTCCTCGTCTTTTATTCTAAAAAGTGAAGTATGAAATTGGGGTGTGGCATTTCTCATCCACCTTACTGTTAAAGCAAGGTTCTGGTGCTTAGAAGGCATCTCTTCCACCTCTGTTGGCACTCACACTCTGCTTGGTCTCCATTCTCCACCCCTCTGGACCCGGGGAACAGCAGTTGCCAAGGCAGTCTAAGTTGCCCAGCCCCACCCTACTGCCCTCTGGATAGTCTGGACTACAACAACCACGAGATGCAGCCCTTAACCTCAGTGTTGGCAGGGGCTGAGTATTGTGGTCCAAACTGGGTGGACCAATCCTCAGATTTAGACTTGGCTACTCAGCCCAGGTCGTCTTCCTTGACACAAGGCTTGTCCAGATCATCTGACTCAAGAACGTCAAGGTCCCTTTCAGTTCTCGCTAGGGCTAAGTCTGCTGCAGGACCCAAACCTTATCACATCCCCCAGTCTGTTTGCTCTCCTTGCTCCTCCAAGCCAAAGTGCAAAATACACAGAAAAGAAGGAGAAGGAGAAGAAGAAGAGGAGGAGGAGGAGGAAGAGGAAGAAAAGAAAGAAGAGGAAGAAGAGGAGAAGAGTTGGCTTTTCTACCCCGCTTTTCTCACCCATTTAAGCAGCTGACAAAGCTTTTCTATTCTTCTCCCCACAACAGATGCCCTGTGAGGTAGGTGGGGCTGTGACTGCTCAGAGGAGAGCTGTGACTAGCCCAAGGTCACCCAGGTGGCTTCATGGGGGAGGGCTGAATCGAACCGGTATTCCCAGATAACAGTCCGGCACCCTAACCACTAGACCAAAGTGGCTCACAAAAGGACGGAAACGCAACACGTCCAGTAGGAGAAAGAAAAGCAAGCTCGGCGTCTCCCCACCCCCCACCCCAAAAGCTTTCCTAGAGACACAGACCTCTCCGCCACGGGGCCCCCGTTTCCTCTGGGCCCCTCCTTCCCCTCCAGCGCCGCTCTCCCCCAGCGCAAACCTGCAATGCTCGCCAGTCCCAGGCGATGCGGAGGGAAGGAGGGAAAGAAAAGCTGGAGAACCGAGTGACCTCATTTTGCCTTGGGAAGCGAATCCCCAACATGCGCCCTTGGAGAGTCGCAGAGCGGGGGAAGCAGAGGCAGAGAGAGAAAGGGAGGAGAAGGAGAAAGAGAAGGAGAAGAAGAAGAAGAAAGAGAAGGAGGAGGAGAAGGAGAAGAAATAGAAGGAGGAGAAGAAGAAAGAGAAGGAGAAGGAGAAGGAGAGATGGGAAGGGCGACCCCAGGGGTTCCAAGGGAGACCCTTCGATGCGGCGGCGGCCTCGGTGCCAAGGGGGAGAGCCGCGCGCGTGCGGACGCTGCCCTTGCCCCGGGCGAGGGACCGGCGGAGCGCGATGCCGGGGCCAAGGCGCCCTCGCTCCGTCGCTCGCTGGCTTACCTTGAGGAGTAAAACAAAGAGCCACAGCCCGGAGTGCCAAGGCATCGGGACGCCGCCGCGCCGCCGTCTTCCCTGGCCGAGATCGCCGATCATTGGGAAGGAGAGGCGAAGAGCGCCAGCCGGGGGTGGCCGCGGAGAGCCCCGGAGCGCGCGCGCGCGGGGGGGGGTCTGGTCGCAGCGCCCCGCGGTGGCGGGAGCGGCGGGGAAGGGAAGGGGAGGGGGAGGGGGGAGGAGGGGAGAGGGGGAAGGGGCAACGAGAGAGGTCCGTCCGGGGAAGGGGGGCGTGTGCGCCTCGCGCCCTCGGCCTGCGCTGTCCAAACTGCGGCTAACAATGGCGAGGCGAGGCTCGATCTGCGGCAGCCTCAGACCCGCAGCGCTGCCTTCCCGGCTGCTCCTCGGAGGGGACGCATCGTCTCGCGGCCCGGCGGCGGTGGCGGCGGCGCTCCTCCTCTTCCTTTATGGCTGAAGGCTTCGGGGGAGCCTCGCTTCGCCTCTCCCCCCAGGCGCGCGCACCCGCCTCCTCCTCCTCTTCCCCCTGCCGCCTTCATTCACTCGCGGCCCCGGCCGTAGGCGGCGGGCTGCTGCTCGCCTTCCCCGGGGCCGCCGTCTCTCTTTCGCCGGGCGGCGATCAGCGGACCCCGAGGCGCTCCTCGCCCGAAGGAGCCTCGCCTGCCCGCCCGCCCGCCGGGGCTGCTGCTGCTGCTGCTGCCGCAGCCGGTCCAAGGCGCTTGCAGTCGAGGCGGCGGACGGAGGAGCCTCCTGGCGCTTGGCTGGCGCGCTCCGTCTGGCTGCTTCCTCCTCCTCCTCCTCCTGCCGCCGCCGCCAGTCCTTTATTCCCACTCCGCTCTTCGGCTCCACCCTCTCGTGGCGCCCCTGCTCCTGCCCTGGACGCCGACGGCTGCCGGGCGCGCAAGGGCAAAGCGAGTTGCGCCCCCCCCCCTCGCCGTTGCCACCGGCGCTCGAGCCCTTCTCCCCCCCCCCCCCGTCAAGGAATGGCTGATCTGTGCGGAATCCACTCAGTTCGATGAGGTCACTTTTCACCCGTGTGTGTGTGTGTGTTGAGCTGTAACCATCAGGCTTCACTTCCCCTCTCTTCTGCCACCGCGACCCACAAATGCATCGCACAGGCGGCATTTTTCGCCTACACGGCATGGCCCAAGGGCCCCATCGGTGTCCTGGTTCCTCTAAAAAGTTCAAGGTGGGCCAGGCTGTTTTTAAGAAAGGGTTGGACGAGTTCCTGGAGGGCCGCAGGTGCTAGAAGCGTATGGCCAGGTACAATCGCTGGGCAGGAGGGACCAGAAGGGTGCCTGTCTGCAGGAGTCCAGAGCAAGCGAAGGCTTTGCTTTTGAGCCTTTTCACACCTTTGCCCGGTGCCAAGGCTGGCTCACTCTTGGGATGTGTGGGACATCTGTACTTGTGGTGCCTGATGCACCCAAAACTTACCTGGCACTTACCTGAGCGTTGTGAGCTCCGCAATTGCCTTACTGTGGCAATGGGCATGTTGCTGGTGCAAAAGTGACAGGTCACATGACCAGGTCCATAGCCAGCTCCATATATATGGGGGGGCTGTCACAAATTTGGGGGGGGGCTGTTACATTTGGTGGATTAAAAATTTTGAGAAAGGGCAAAAAATTGGGGGGGGGGCTGCCCCCCTCTGCCCTCCCCCCAGCTATGGGTACGGGTGCAGCCTGAGTTGTGCTGCCCACGTCATACTCCATTTGCAGATTAGAGGTTCAAATGCAGCATTCGGGGCTTTACTGGTGCTCTTACTGCTCTACAGCTATGTGTGAGGTATGTGGGGCTGTGAGAGCTCAGAAGAGAGCTGTGACTAGCCCAAGGTCACCCTGTTGGCTTCATGGAGGAGGGCGGAATCGAACCCGGTATTTCCAGAGAAGAGTCTGGCTCCCTAACCACTAGACCAAACTGGGTAGAAGAACAGAAGGTCTGTCAGATGCCTTGAGTAACCTTAGGGGTGAGAAAAGCAGGGTATAAAAACTGGCTCTTCTGGGTAAAACAGAGTACAGGACTAGATGGGTGGCAGCCTGATCCAGCAGGGCTCCTCTTAGGTTTTTAGATTCTCCCTCTAACAATAACACTGTAAGATAGATCAGACCAAGGGAAGAAGTGACTGGAACCCTTTCTGCACTGGCCCTTATACTGACGTATATCCTGAAATAGGGACCTGCCATCCACATGCTGATACAGGCCACTGCAGGCCCCTATTCCAGGATATAATCCAGAATGAGGCCCAGTGCAGAAAGGGCCTGAGTTTCCAAGCCACTGAGTTTCTGAAGCTAAGCTTGTCTGAATGGGGGTAGGTGTTAACAATGGGTGCCTGCCTAGATGCCATATTTTTTCTGGCTTGGATTTCATGGTTGAGGAAAACAGCCAAGTGTAGCACAAATTTAAGAAAACATTAATTACAGTCTTCAGTTAGGCTGCTGCCGTATCCTCACTCATGGCTGCATCCAATCCTGTGGTTATTCAGGTATAGAAATTGACACCGAGATCGGTACACCATTCGCTCTAGCGCAATTCTCAGCCACAATGTGGTTGAGATACAATGTTAAAAATTCATGTTCATATAAGAGCCAGGACTCAGGACTCATTCAAGCTTATTTAATGTCCCCGTTCACCTATGGCACAAAAATCCAAAGCAGTACCCACCCTCACCATTTTTCTAGGGTGATTTGGAGCATTTTTCTAGGAATGCTCCATTGTCCTGTGCTGAGCTTGCAAATGTGCAATCACACTGAGCTCATCTCTTGTAGATGATCTCTAAGCCTTCAGGTACATGACATCTTGATAACCGCTGAAGGAAACTGCAGAAATGTGTACGAGTTCTAATAAACCAAGAGCCTTTCTGCACTTGGTCCAGTAGTTTGCATGCAGTACACTCCCTGACAGAAGATCTCCACTTGAAAGGGTAGTTTCCAGCTCAGAAACAGCTCCTTCCGTTCAGGAGCATACTGCGTGCAAACTACATATGGAGCATGATTTTGTGCTAAACAGGTAGACTTACCTTGACCAGAGATGGCCTTTGCTGTCTCTGGTAAAGCCTATCCACACCTATGGTGCTGGGCAGGTCAGCTGAGGTGCCGCACAAACGTGCTGGCACCTCAGATCACCCAAAATGCAAGTGCGCATGGTTAGCACTTCACCGTCATCCTGGTGATGGCACCGGCACATGTGCAGTCACGCTGGCCTCTGGGACAAAGATGGCGGCACCGGGCACGTGTCTGCACCATAGCTAGGCCTGCGGACGCATGGGGGGAGGGATGGCATGCATTAGCACTCATGAATGCTAGTGCATGACAGTGGAAGTGCCCTATTTCTGTCCCGCAGATGGGACAGGAAGTGCAGAAAGGCCTTAGGTTGCATCTAGAATAAACATGCTGCATCAGTAATATATCCCTATAATTGCAATCCTAGAGCAAGAGCAAGACCAAGAGGTCAATGTGGAGCCAGCATGTGAGTAAATGGGAGCAAACACTTAAAACTCCGTAGCTTTTAAATGCAATTTTCTATTTTATAGCAGTTTTCCACAGTTGGTAAAATGTGACTGTCCTTGTTTAATGTAACCGTAGAACGTTTTGATAGTGCAGTCTGTCCTCTGACGGCCATTGACTTTGGTAGTCTGGCTTTCACCTTTATGATGTTATCCACTCTCATTGGTAACCTGGACCTCACCTTTGCAGTGACATTATCTTACACCAAAAAAATCGGTTCTCTCCCTGAAATTATGTCATTGACTGGCACTGATCAGATTCCGTGTCCTTCTTACCTCCAGTTTCCCATAGATAGCAGTTACTTGCAGGACATATTATCTAGTTATATGATCATTTGTGAGAATGGAACCATAGTATTGTGGAGTGGATGGCTGTACTGGTATTTGTGTTTTAGTACCAAAAGCCTGCTATTGTTTTATGTCACCTACAAATACTTAGGTTGTGATCTTCTAAGAGTGGGGTAACTTTACATAAGAACCTATGAGAAGCCCTGCTGGATCAGGCCTCAGCCCATCTAGTCCAGCATCTTGTCTCAACACAATGGCCCATCACTTGTACATCATAATCCAATACTCCAGAGTAAACAAAAATAGTACTTACAAGGACATTCACTGGAGTATTCTGTTCCTCCTCATTTCTCTTAAGTGTTTGAGCAAACTGTGAAAGAACTTGCAAGGATTCATCTTCATCTGAAAAGCAACAGGGCCGTCAGAGAGTGGGAGACTGAGCACATGGACAGAAGAGTCCTCGCTGACTGTGGTCACACTTAAGATTTAATCCAGGTTCAGTCCACTTTCAGAGTGACAGAATACATCAGCAAAGTGACAGGCTGTTTTCTTTCAGCGTTAAATAACTCAGAAAAATTCACATTTGGGATAGATAATGTAACAATAAAATTACTGGCCACTTTTCTGATATGTTCTCTTGCTCTGAAAGTGGACTGAAGTTGGATTAAACCTTAGGTGTGACCACAGCTGTGGTGGAGTATTTGAGAACATGCGGACAAAGCATTTTTCCTCTGGATGGACTTTGTGTCGAAGTAAAGGTAAAATGGCTTTTCTCCATGGGTGTTTTTCCACTGTCAATTGTACCCATTTTTGCACCCATTTTTGTACCTTTTGGCTGTGAGCCGGATGATCCCATTTCCACTACGGCACCCATTTTGAACCCAATTGTTTCCACTGACATGGGGGAAATCCGGATCTTTTTGGCCTTTAATCCGGATTTTCTGTAGACCCCATTAATGGGGTCTACAATGGAGTCTTCTGCCAGAAAATCCGGATTAAAGGATGGGGTCCAAAGGAGGCTAGGGGGAGGGGATGCACCTTTGAAACCCCCCCAACATTGGCTTCGAAGTCACTTCAAAGTCACTTTGAAGTTGACTTCACATTCACTTCGAAGTCACTTCTAAGTCACTTCGAAGACTGCACCCCCTGCCCCCCAAAACACCTGGGGTAATGGACCGACCCCTTGTGGGTCGATCCGGATTCCCCAGATGGGTGCAAAGCTGTTTCCACAGCAGGGGTGTTAGCACCCATTTCTAATGGGTGCTACACCTCCTGTGGAAACACATTGGGTGCTTCCCTTAATCCGGATCTACTAGATCCAATAAGAAATGTACCCATTCCTTAGATCCGGATCTTCTTAGATCCAGATCTAAGGGCTGCAGTGGAAAAACACCCCATGTCTTTCAATGTTTTTAAAATGTTTGCAAACTGCTTAGGAATTTTCCAATTTTCAGTCTAGAGTCAGGTTCTAGGTTGGATCTGGTTCTAGTTTTAGGTCAAATCAAACTTGCCATGGTTCAGTTCAGATCTTTTTTAACTGAACCACCAACTTCGAGTTCCTGCACATCTCTACTGCTAACACAAAGCCACAGGTAAGTTCCGTCTGAAGGGAGACATCCTAGGGATGATAAGTGTCCCTCATCACTCTGGGATGAATGATTTGCCAGCAGAATTCTTGATAGCAAGATCAGAACACTAATATTTGATGACAGAGATCAGAGTAGAGTAATCCAAGAGCATCAAGGTGGAAAATGATCACAGCAAAATGGCAAGCTGTCCTTTGACTACATATGCATATTACTGAAAGTAAAAAAAAAAGCCATAGAAAAGAACTGGGGAGAAGAGGGGGAAAGATGAAAACCAGCTCTTCCTTTACCACCTTTATTGTGCTTGATTATCTTTTTAGCTCCGACAGATGAAAGCATTTTGAGGTAGCTGTGTGAGTTTTAAGGTGAGAGGCATTATCTTTAATCTTATTATTTGTCTTAAAATCTTATCACCTCTCTGCATGGAACAAATTACAGAGAAAGTTCAAGAGCAAGAAGAAGGGGGAAAGGATACAGAATGACAGATGGAGCAGTCGACTGCCAAGTTTGTTCCGTTGTCTTAGGGCCTCTCTGCACTTACCTTGCCATGACTGGAACCAGTGGTTCTGGATCATGTGAGACTGTCTGATCTGGATCATGACAGGGCTTGGTCTGGAGTAATCCCATCTGCACAGTGACACAGTTTCAGCCCAGCTCCTGTATTGGCCCTGAAGCTGACATGATCTTCAGGGCTGTTCTCTGAGGACAGGATTGGAGTGAAAGTTCCTAGCCTTGAGTCATCTAAGGGACCTTTTTCTGTAGCACGCTTCTCTTGAAGTAGCCCAGAAAATGAAGGCATGCCTTCTGCACACCTGTGTGTTCTGGATCATCCTTGCTGCAGCTTCCTGATCTAGATTTTGCATTCTCTGGTGCAGATGGAATGATATAGTGGTGGGCGGTGGGCATTTGCAGGGAGTCAAGAGCAGGTCATCGTTTTGCCTTTGTCTTCTGCTTGAGATGCCCAGGACCAAATGATGGGCCTTTGTGTGAAACAGGATACTGGACCGGATGGGCTATAGCAGTGATGGCGACCTTATGACACTTGTGTCACAGGTGACACGGCAAGTGCTTTTGGGTTACAAACAGTGTCACCGTTGTAGGTATGTGCGTGGATATTTGAAAATTCAAAAATCCGATTCAGATTCGATGAATATTGACATTCAAATTCAAATCGGATTTTCAAAAAAATTCGAATGAATTTTGAATTTTTGGAAATCTGATATGGATTTTTGAATAATTCGACTGAGCACATCCATTTATATCACATCCGAATATTGGGTCTATTTGTGCATATAACACAGGATGGTGACGGGATGCAAACGGGATGAAAATGAGATGCATGCAAATTCAAAAACCGTTGTTGTCGACATTCATATTATTCAATTCGAATTGGATTTTCAAAAATATGGACTCGGATAATCCAGATTCGAATCAGATTTTCAAAATTTGGATTTTTTATTTTTGAATCGAATTGAATATTCAAATATTCCAATTGACTCAAATTCAAATGCAAAAACATGTATTCATGCACATCCCTACACCCTGGCGCCTGGGCATGTTGTTACCATTTAGTCCACAGGCCACCTCTGACTTGCGGCCTATAAGATAGCAGGAGCACAGAGGCACTGTCTGTGCCCGGCATAAGAGGTGCAATGGAGTCATGTCATCACGCCATCCGGTCGTGCCTAGTGTGTTCATGCTCCCAGCAGCTAGAGGACTGCAGACCTATGTGCAGCAGCAATGGCTTTACTCACAATTTTTCCCTCTACATACTTCTGTGAGACCTTATTCTCAGTGTTAAATAATATTCAAATCAAGAAAGGAAACCGACTGACAGCTGAAATTAGCAGCAGTTGCTAGGGCTTGAAGTGTACGAAATACTAACCTTCAATTGCAGATTTAGCAAGTGAAATTCAGCAACAACAAAAAATTCACTAATGTAAAGAATTATTTCCTTTGGTTTTCAATAAATACATATATCAAAAATATAACATTTTTTTACAAGAACTACAAATATCACAAAATTATGGATGTTTCTAGACGTGACGCGACACCCGAGGTAAGCTAGTGTAGCAATTGCAAGTTTGCCCAGCTTTTTCCACCAGCTTCTCAAGCCTCAGGGTAAAAGGAATCTCCCTGTCTCCACAAACTTGCAGTGCACACTCAACACCAGCAGGGGCTGGACTCTTAGCCTTAGGGCTTAATGGAGGCTGGGCACATGTTGCGCACAGACAACAGCCTTCCTCTTCCTGCCTGCCACAGGATGTGACATAAGAAGGACTTCTGACCTGCCCAGCTGATGCACACCACCTATCACCTCCCTGGATTTTATCCTGAGGTCACTTCCTTCCCCGCCTTCTTGTGGCGGGATATAAAAAAGCTCTGCAGAGAATTAAAGCTCTCTTTTCCAGCTCATCTCGGCTCCCTCCTAACTTCTTTCCCCTGTGCTCTCTTCCTTTGACTCACCATAGGAGCACATGATGATCTCTTATAGGCATGCCGGTAGCTTATAAGGGAATACTTTCACAACACCCGGTGATCGTACCAGTAACTACTGGTACCAAGTATCATTGCAGCCCCTTGGTCTGTAACCACCTATCGCTGTGGTTCTCAGGACTGCAGCCATGATCGAGGTAGCCATATAGCTACCTCCCCACCAGATTTCCCAGAGCCAAGGATTCAGGTTGCAAAACTGGATTGCAACAAGCTAGGTTTTTTTGTTTGCACATTTTGACACACCTAGCTCAAAAGCTTTGCCATCACTGGGCTATAGTCCAATCCAGCAAGTCTCCTCTTTATGTTCTTATGGTCTTACAGCAAAATATTGGATCACTCATCCCAGGTCATTTTTCATAATAGCTCAGACTCATGTTTTGGTTTCTGTTGTGTTGTATTCTATCTGAGCTTATTTTTGCAATGGAAACCAACCAGAAAGCCTTCACTACCTTGAGGCTATAGAGTTGGTGAATCAATAAAGGTCACTTGGGGCTGGATCTTGTACAGGAAATCTTCCTGGTAGATTGTATCATACCTACAGCTAACAGTACTCAAAGAATTGCCTGCTGTGATATAACTCCAACCATGTCCATGGATTAATGGACTTTCTCCTGGCTTCCTCACCAAATAGAAAATTGTCAATCATAAGATGAAGCAGACCTTTTCTGTATTAGTGTACAGGCCAGGACTGAAACAGATATGAAATTGCAGAAAAGCACATTTTAGACAAACTTGAAGCAATGCTTAGTACCAACAGTGGAACAGTTAAAAGCAAAACAAATGCAAATTTGAGTAGAAACACTGTTAAACAACATTGGAATGAGTTCATCTTCCTAGTGCCATATTTTGCTGTGAACACAGACCTAAGATCTGTTTGCACTAGGCGAACAGGGAAAATCCCATGATCCTCCAGCACAGAGCATCCAAACCACACATAGATGCTTCCATTTTGGAAGCAGCTCTGTGTATGCCAGACCTTCCCCTGGCTGAACACACTTGCAGAAGTGAGTTGGCCATTCGCTGCTTCTTGGGAGATGCAATAAAGCAGCCCCATCACTCGCTACATCCCAGAGGGTTACAAGGAATTGCAAAATTATGAGTATTTCAATGAACTATATAGTTAAAATGAAACATCAATTTCTTATGATCGTCTCTAAAATGCATTTCTTTTTTTTAATCATACCTCCTTACAATGAAGTCCCCAGGGTGGTGAGCAAATAAGATAAACCTGAATAAATCCCATTAAATATATATATTATATAGTGGCCAAAATTCACAGCTCCATAGTTATAACAAAAATGCTTAGATAAAGAGAAACTAGATTAACAATGCAAAGGGTTGCATGTCCACTGAAATTTGTAGCCAGGTACCACGAGGCGTCAGTTTTCATACACTTTTAATAGCCAGCCTTTGCCAATGCCCAGGGATAAAGAGAGTTAGAGCTTATTATCTAGAGACCCATTTCATTCCCAATTCTTGGTCCTATGACTTATGCCTTAGTAAATGGCTATGTGTCTTCACTAGCAGAGCTTCTCTTCCAGGATTTCAACGGCCTCCAAAAGTGCAGTGGAGCAAAAAAAAAAAAGAACATCAAAGCTTTCTTAACCTTAACACTGATGGTGACTCAGTTCCTGCTCAATGAATCTTGCCAAAGTCATTAAACATCGAAAGCAAATAGGCTACCTTTTAAAACTTCCTGCTGACCTGTGAATAAAATAAGGCGGAATGAACAACACAGCTGTGAAATGAGTCTCTCATTGGAAAAGAGACTCCCCAAAACAAAAGTATTTAAAGCTCTTTCACTCCCTCCCTGGTGACATTTCTACTCTAATTAAAAATAGTCAAAGAGCATTGCAAAGCATGAAATTGCTTCAGATTCCCTATTTTATACCAAAGAATTATATCAGTGACGCAGCAGGCTTATTCCTGAGCATGAACCGTCTGAGAGTTACAATTCAAGGAGATGACTAAAGATCTGTACAAGAATTTATTTATTTATTTATTTTATTTACATTTTTATCCTGCCCTATATCCACCCAGAGGTCTCTGGGCGGGTAACAACATCTAAAATCAGACATCATTAAAACAATAACAGTATTTATTAAAACAAAAACTGAAGGGGATCAGCAACTGTCAGGTTTTTACTGGATGTTTTTGGATGCACGAGAAAGCTCCAACATTTTTTTCCCAGAGACTTTTTTCCACTATCAGTAGCATGCAACCGGTGAAGGAGGCTATACAATATTGTTGCAAAAAAAAAAAAAAAAAAAAATAGCAATGACATTGCCAGAGCATCAGAAGAGCATGTGGATAAGTATTGTGTCTTTAAGCTGCAAATAATTAATTGCAAAGCCTTCGGTGACCCACTTGCAGAAATTGAAGCTGCCGACATTAACTGTTTGTTGATGGTTCCCCAATATTGGGAAATTCAAAATTTATTATGAAATGAGGACAAAGAAACATTGAAATGAAAGCATGACACAGAGTTATCAGAAGCTCTCTTAGAGGAAATATCGCAGTCCTCCTTGGAGAAAGTGGAATCTAGAACCTTTTGTTTGCAAGCTCCATATGTTGCCAAATTAGTAGTATGATGGCTATATTTTCTTGGCTCCATTTTACTTCTTTATTAAGCTTTGCAACAGAAGGAGGAAGAGGAGGAGTTGGCTTTTCTACCTTGCTTTTCTCACCCGTTTAAGGGGACTCAAAGTGGCTGACAAAGCTTTCTGTTCTTCTCCCCACAACAGACACCCTGTGACGTAGGTGGGGTTGTGAGAGCTCAGAAAGAGAGCTGTGACTAGCCCAAGGTCACCCAGCTGTCTTTGAGGAATGAGCGAAAGGACCACAGTTGGCTCCAGACACCATTCAGATATCATGCTAAGAAGTGATATTTCAGAGTTCAAAAAGAGAACCACTATGGCTGCATTCCCATTATAAGCTTATTTCAGTTTCAAAACTGTTTCAATCCTCACAGTTCCCATGTCAGGTTGTCTTAACACACTTTCCGCGTGTTAAAGCACCCCAAAGCGTCGTAAATATTAATCCTCTTCAACAGGTCTCACTCCAGTATGTGCGCTTGAAGTGTTTTACATTTTTTACTGTGGGAACCATACTGTGTTAAGGGATGAGAATGCATCTGTACGATTTGCCTCCCCCAATAGCTTGCTTCCAAAGATAGCGATTTTACTGTAAAAATCCACCCCTTACAGCAGCTGCTACACTGTAGCAATCCACCCACTTCACACCTGATAACAATGTTGAAAGTTCTGACCTTTAAAAAAGGGAAAGGAAAGGAAAGCAGCTGAGGTCCTGTTTTTAAGGCTGTGGTTGTGGATGTGAGCGGGCAAAGGGGGCTTGAGTTGCTGCTGCTGCTGTGTGCCCTGGTAAATGGGGAGAGGAGGGGAAAGAATCTCTGGCTGCCCGCTGCTGTTTTTTCTCCATCCAGGCAAGCGGCAGCTACCCAGCCACCCAGCTAGGCTCCATGAAGGGGTCTGTTATGGGTGGCACGTTCATGCCAGGAGGAAGATGGCAGGGCAGCCCTGAAAAGTGGCTTTTAAAAAGTAGCCACTTGAGTCCCCCCTTGATTCACTTAAGCCACCTCAGAATCCGGATCGAGCTGAAAGTAATGGGATCAGGAAAATTTGTGTTTGCATCCGGTTCTATTATTTCGGTTTAGGGAAACTGAATTAAGCTTATAGTGGGAATGCGGCCTATATTATTCATCTACCACTATACTATATACCAACTATTAATGGCAGCAAAGGCATTGTAAAGAATTGGAAAAACCCCAAGGAAAGAAAATTAAAGGATTGATGTAATTATATAACAGAACAAATGGGTTTTTTTATTATTATTTTGCAAGGGAAAGGTGATTAAGATTTATGGGGCACCAAACCACAATATTGGCAATTACTACCTGGAGGAAAGTATTGATGTATCTAAGGAGAAAGGGATTTTTCCTGATAACTAACTTTGGTGTGAATGAATAAGGCATGTTTAAATTGAAACTTTACTATCTGTGATCCTTGGTTTGGTTGTGCAAAGCTCTTGTCCAACCCAGTCCCCACTTCTAATGTCTGCGTTGGAGTATGCAGGATAGCTGCTTTCTCACCACCTTAATCACCCAGAGTCTAGCATTGCATTAGCCATTCCTGGTTAGTTGCATCATGGTACTGTTGGAAGGGGACGTGGCAGAAGCTCCCTGAACTTCAGTATACCTGTTCTTTGGGCTGCTTAAAGTCCATAGTACATCAACAGTTTACCCTTTGAGCTGACCTACTCTATGAATTTCACACCACACCAGAACATATGCCTACCGTCTTATTGGCAATTAACTCTTGAACCTGTGCCATTGGTTAGACTTGCTGAACATTGGGCATCCTTGCTATCTGGAATTCCTTTCCAAGTTTGGAAAGAAGGCTTTTATGTTACCTGCTTTAGGATTTTGTAAGGGAAAGGATTGCTCTCATTAGAATGGTTCCTTGGAATGATCTAATTATCCCTGTCTACTGGGATAAGAAGCAAGGCACTTTTTGCCAGTGGAGAAGATGGAGACCATCTGCCCCAGATGATGATGATGATGATGATGATGATGAAGAAGAAGAAGAAGAAGAAGATTTGGCTTTTCTATCCCATTTTTCTCACCCATTTAAGGGGACTCAAAGTGGCTGACAAAGCCTTTCTATTCTTCTCCCCACAACAGACACCCTGTGAGGTAGGTGGGGCTGTGGGAGGTCAGAAGAGAGCTGTGACTAGCCCAAGGTCACCCATCTGGATTCATGGGGGAGGGCAGAATCAAACCAGGTATTCCCAGTTAAGAGTCTGGCTTCCTAACCACTAGACCAAACTGGCTCACATATTCCCACAATCACCATGGAAACCCAAGATAAGGATGCAAGTATCTTCTGCTTTGCAGTCAGTCCCTCAGCAGCTGTTCCTTAGAGACAGAACCCTTCATTCTATACCAGAGGTAGTCACATAGCCGCCAGATGCATGGGGATTCTGGAAGCCGCCAACAGATGTGCAGGTATTCCTATATTTGCTCCTCTCATCTGCTGGTGGCGGGACCACAAGAGAGAATTGTGGGATACAGTTTAGATACCACATTGTGGGCAGTCTTAGTCCGTGTTTCAGAATTTCAGGAGCTTCAGGGGAAAATGAAATGTCCATTTTCAAATAAATAATATTAAGTAAAGAAGGTAGACAAACAACCAGGGCCTGTGGGCTATAGGTTAATAGTGCTACAGAGGTAGGTTCCACACTGCAGACCTAAATCGTCAAGTACAAATGGAAGCTGCAGGTTCCTACTCGGTCTATGTTTGCCAATTGCAAAAGGGTTCAGATAGCTTCTGTTAATTATTCCAAGGACATCATCTGCACAGGGGGAGGAATGTGTGGTGAGGAAGAAAATCAATATTAATGCACCACATTAAATTAGATCAGCCCCGGATTACCAGAGACATTCTATTCCATGCAGTCCCCTGCACAATTGGTTTTGCAACCAGCTTTGCTGAATAAATTAACACTCTCGCAACAGAATTAATTAAGTCAGTATGAAAAATATATCAGCTGCTTAGTATTCTAGCATGGGAAGGACAGAGTATATGAGAAAGTCTTCAGTGACTGCTACCTACCCTTAGGAAATAGGAATATCATTTGTAACTAACAGCAATTAAAAATGCTCGTGCAGAACTCGGTAGCATTTACAGTGAAACCATCCAGTCTATGGGATGTCTTTATTAGCATTCCACTCTAGAGAAACCTGAGTTGGTTTTGAAGAATGGCTAAGGGCACAGGAAGATATCTCCCCCTCCCCCCGGTAAAACATGCATCTTTTAAATCCTCACCGGGTCATGGTTAGAATCCCATTTAGCCTTGACGTGCAAGGTAAATGAAATCCCAAGTAATGGAATTTTTAGTGATGTGATGATTGCAGAGGAACATTCAAAACACATCAATTTATACCAGCAGTCACACATTGTAATTCAGACATAGCTAAAAAATGTAAGCATAGTGCCTTGTCTTATTTTAATAACAGCATAGTATCATTTCAAACCAATAGGGCACACCAATTTCAGCGGGGGTTCTTTTACTCTGCAGTTTGAAGCTACTGAGTTCCATTGGTCTCATGCCTAGAATAGGGAAAAGAAGAAGAGTCGGCTTGTAGGACATAGGATACCTGGAGTCAACCTACAGCTAGGTGTGATAGCTTCAAAAAAGATTTGAACAAATACACAGAACACTGGCTATCACTGAAACCAGTGCAGTGGCTTAGTACAGTGTTCTAGCTGGTGTAAAGATGGCACCTGCTCTGCCATCCTACTCTCTGTGGGAAACTAGGCCATTTACAATACATGGTACTTTGATTGGGAATTGGGGAAGGCAGAGGTTTACTTATGGTGTAAACTATGGCAGAATACAGGATGAACTTTCATGTGTTTAGGAAGTTTATGTCAGAAGGCAATGGGATTAATTTGTTTCACCACCTTAAAAGGGTAACAAAGCCATAATCCAGCTTTTTGGATGGCCTGGGTGATATAAGGTGGTGTGTGGAAAGGCAGACAGAATCATCAAGCTGAATATCAGCTCCAGGGGAGTTGGATTTGTCAGACGTTGCTTTCTAAGGCCAAATTTGCACTTGCTGACTTGGTATGGTATAACAATAAGAATCCAGTAAGAATCCAATGCAGTGGCAGCCGTTTACACTACAAGTGCTAAACTTGCCCGGTACCTGGCCAGCAACACATGTAGTGTGGACAACCAACCTGGGGCTGCCCAGATCATCAAGGCAATATCTACAGCAACATTTGGTGTGAGGCCAGATGTTGCCATGGTGGTCTAGACACTGCAAGTGATTGCACAGCTGCAGTAACCCAGCCCTGCTTCCTCACCAAGCCACACTCAGCTGGTCAAGCTGTGGACTGTGCATGAAGCACTCTATATGGTAAGTGCAAAAAGGCCCTAAGAGTCTTTAGTAAACAAGGGTTGACTGAAGTTCAGACTAACAGGAAGCAAGGCAGTTGTTCTAATTATACAACATAAGGTAGAGACAACTGCGATGAAGAATCATCCTGTTAAAAACTGGTAAAACAATGAAGATATTGTTCTAAGGTCTGATTAACATGTTGAGCATCACCATCAGTCTGTGGGTGATAGGCAGAGGATAAAGCCAATTCAGTGCTGGAAAAGGACATGAAAGAATTCCAAAACATGCCCATCATTTAGGACCCACAGTCAGATATGGGAAGGGACCCCATGCTAGGGATATGCACAAATGGTTTGCTTGTTTTTGCTTTCAAATTCAAATTGAATCGAATATCCCAACATTCGATTTGAATGTTTAGAATCCAAATGCAACAAAATCTGATTCGAATCAAGTACATTTGAATCTATTCATTCGAATGCTAGATTCGAATCTGAAGATACGAATGTCAATAACATTCGTATGTGTTATATGTATCTATGTGCAGCTTGTATGCATCCCATTTTCATCCCGTACTATCAGCGCAAATGCGTACAGATATGTATGAGATGCATACAGATACATATGTAATACAGATACGTATGTAATACATACATATTTGTACTTTCAAATGGTTTGAATCCTTTGAATGAATGTTTTGGAACATTTGAAATTTGTTTGAATGTTTAAATTAGAATGTGTAGACATTCTGTTTGAATTCAAATGTCCACATTCAATCGAATTTGATCGAATTTTGAATGCGGCTAAAGCAGCAGTTCTCAAACTATGGGTCGCGACCCCTTTGGGGGTTGAACTACCCTTTCAGAGGGGTCGCGACGAGTCTCATGCTGCCCCTTCCTCCCCCCTTCCAGCTGCTGCTCCCCCATGGTTGGGGGTCTTCACAACATGAGGAACTGCATTAAGGGGTCACGGCATTAGGAAGGTTGAGAACCGCTGGGCTAAAGGGATTTATTTGCACAGAGTAAAAACGAGCCACACTAGAGAAATTATCAACTATAGTCTAAGTAACAGAAGCTAGTAAGTCAATAATAAAATCCATAAAAAGAATATCACAAGATTGGTTTAGCCACCAGTAAAGGTTTTGCAGGGTTAATGTCCAGGAGAAGGATTATTGTGAAGAAATTATAACTCTTTGGAACAGAGGGCACGATGAATGTAGTTTATTGTCTTTGGTTGGTAGATTTTTGATCAATGTGGTCAGAGAGATGAGATTGATACCAGGAGTCTGATTTGAAACGGTCAGCAATTTCAATCTCCAGAGGATTTTTTAATACTTAGAGCAGCTGTTACCAGACTGGATTGCCTCAGAAGCATGATATTATGGTTTATGAGAAAGCACATCAGCAAAATTGTTTTTCTCCTCCTTTATATGTTTCAAAGTAAAGTCAAAATGAGTGAAGAAATTAGCCCAACTCAGTTGACGAGGAGAAAAACTTGAACATTTCTGTGATCAGTCCAAACTTTGAAAAGATTATCTGCACCACCCCCAAACTGCCAAACAGTTTGTGGTCCCATATTTTATACATATGTTCTATTGGGATTCATTAATGGGAGACATAGCCATAGGATCTGTAAGTACATTAATGCCAGGGTTTATTTGAAGCAATGCCCTGTTAATGGCTTCATCACTGGTGTCACATTGTACCGCAAATTGTAGCATAGGATCAGGATATTTAAGCAATGGTTCCTATGTAAAGAAAACTTTCCATTTTTCAAAGGTTTCCTGGCATTCATTTATTCGTTCATTCATTCATTCAGAAAACATATCCCACCCTTCACCATATGGTCCCAGAGTGGGTTACAGTGAGATTAAAGCATATCAAATGTTCATTGAAATTCAGGGCAATGTCTGTATTTATTTTTGCCTCTCGTTTTAATTGGTGCCACCCTTAAAAATGTCTGTAATCAGAACTACTAGGTCAGCAAAGTTGGAAATAAATTTTCTGTAGGGTTGATACTGAGAGAGGTAGAGAGAACTCCTACTGTTCTAATGAGTGCTTACTAGGGGTGTCCACAAATATTCGTAGGCATTTGAAATACGATTGAATGTGCCAAATTTTGACATTCGAACTCAGATAGAATGTCCTGAAATTCAAATATAAACATTCCAATCAAATGTTGAACTTTGGATCTATTTGTTCAAATTATCTGGACATTTGTATGTGTATGGGTTCCTACATGATGAATACTTGAAGATCCACATCTTTCCCACATCTGTACACATTTTTACAGATCCATACGGGATGAAAACGGGTTGCATACCGGATAACTACAGGATGCATACAGATGTGTACAGATGTGTATGGATGTGTACAGTTGTGGGGAAGATGCATGCATGCACGCACAACTGTTGTCGACATTTGTATGTGAAGATTGGAATAAAAAATCTGAACAAATAGATTTGAATTTGGTAAATACGAGCAGAATCTTGTTAAATTCGAATTTAAAAGATTTGAATCAAATTGGATTTTTGGGTATGCCATTTGATTCAAATAGAATGTCAAAACAACAACAACATTTGTACACATCTCTAGTGCTTATGGAGGCATGAACAGTGCTGCCACATGCAAATCCTGCAATGGAACACCAAGGATAGGTGAACTTTGCATGCTCATGTCATATCTGTGGCACCGTAAAGGTGCCATGCAAATATTGTGTTTTGCAGCACTGTCCACACTGTTCTTTCTCTCCCCTTCAGCTAACATAATGTTTCTGGAAACCTCCACTGTGTTTGTATCCAAAATCAAACATACATTTTAAGTTGTAAAGCCTTTGGAAAAATCTCAGCCAGAAAAATCTTAAGCTGATTTTAAGTTCCTGCTACAATGGGCATGTTTTTAAATACTTCATTCCCATTAAAAAAAATAATTGGTATTCCTATTTTGGTAGCAGGATTCTGTTGTGCACTAAATCAGATGATTGGATGCTGACTATCCAAGTTTTCAGTTGGGGTCTCCTCATGCCCTGGTTGAGGATTGAACTCTGAAGCTTCTATACATGGAACAGATGTTTTGCTACTAAGCTGCAGTTGTTCACTAGGGCTGACGTGACAGCTCATTTAGCTAGCAGGACTTCCAGCTGTGTAGTCAACCAACAGGAGCAATGGCAGAAAAATCTGAGGGCAAACAAGATGAAGTACTTCTTGTCATAGCAGAGTGTTAATGAACCCAATTGTGTGCAGAAAGATGTGGCCATGATCACCAGCTGGATGTCTCCAAATGGATTTAACCTCAGTTTTGCAAAAATCTGGGGTGCTAAATGTTCACAAGCCCTCTTCCAGCCCCAGGAGTGGTTCACAGAGTCAATTTGTTCCAAGTGTCAGCACTGTCTTGTTCTGCCAATGACATTTTGCCATAATGTGATTAATTCTGGAAGTAGCGTGCTGAGATAAGGGTGGTGCGAGTCTTGGCTGATCAGAAAAGGCTGTTATTTAGGGTGGGTTTTTAAAAATGGCTATTCATTTTTAAAAAAATAACTAATCCATCCTCCAAAAGGAGGACACGACTTTAAATGATATATAAACACAGCAAAACATTGCAAAAATAAGCTCAAGACAGGTGTTAAAAATTAGGATTAGCAGAGACAGGATAATCCTACCAGCCTTGCTCTTCAGGAGGGGATATAATTTAGAAAAAAGGTTCAGAAAAAAATTATAAACTTCTGAGACTTAACTCAAAAAAAGCAGGATATAAGGTTTATAGCAGGATGAGGCAAGACATCAGTACCTTGGACAGCTCCATGGAAAACTGAAGTAGATGACCACTCTAACAGAAAGGCTGAAGATGTTGTTTCAGTAAAGGGATATTCAAAAATCTGATTCAAATTCAATGAATATTGACATTCAAATTCAAATCGGATTTTCAAAAATCCAAATTTCTGAATTTGATCGAATTTTGAATTTCCAAAAATCCAATACAGATTTTCAAATAATTTGACAGAATTCAATGTCCAGGTCTATCTGCACTTATAACACAGGATGACAACAGGATGCAAGTGGGATGAAAATGGGGTGAAAATGGGGTGAAAATGGGATGCACGCAAATTCTAAAATTGGATATAAATGTTGCCAAAATTTGTATCATTCATTTTGAATCGGATTTTCAAAAATATGGATTTGGGTAATCCAGATTCAAATCGGATTTTTGAAAATTCAGATTTTCAATTTTTGAATCGAATTGAATATTCAAATAGACTAAAATTCGAATGCAAAAAAATGCATTCATGTACATCCCTATTTCAGTACTGCTAATTCTCAGACTAGGACTTAAATAGGGGCTGCTGCTATCTGAGGAAAAAGTTCTGCCTCCTGTAAACGTCATCTGTTCATTTCCAATGGCCCAAAGAATCCTAACAATCAATGGTTGTGAATGAATGAGAACATCAAAGTGTCGCTACAGCTTCTTGCTTGGAGCCCTCTTTACAGTTGCAGATGGAATCTTGCTCGAGTAGCTTCCAGATGGTTCTCTGTGTCCCTCTTTATAAACCTATAGTGAGGTCATATTTGGAATATTGTGCACAATTCTGGTCAACACACCTCAGAAAGGATACTGTGGAACTGCAAAAGTTGTAGAAATAGCAACTAGATTGATCAAGGGGCTGGAACACTTCCCTTATAAAATCAGGCTACAATACTTAGGCTTCTTCAGCCTTGAAAGATGACATTTAAGAGATGACTGGACTAAAGTATATAGAAGCATCCATCGTGTAGAAAAGGTGATTAGAGGAAAAATTATTTTCTCTATAATACAACACTAGAACCAGGAGGCACTCTATAAAGTTGATGGGAAAGAGAGTTAGGACCAACAAATAAAAGTATTTTTTTCACCCAGATAGTCATTGGTCTATGGAATTTACTACCACAAGAGGTGGTGATAGCAACCTGCTTAGATTTAAGAAAGGGTTAGATCAATTTCATGGATATCTAGGTATGGATGCCTTTAGGTTGGGGAGACAGGGAAGATTCTCTAAAGGCCACCTGTAAGGACCACTGTGTGAGACAGGATGTTGGGCTATTGGGCTATGGCCTGATGCAACAGTGTTCCTTTTATGTTCCTATGTTCCTAAGGTTCTCACATTCACAACAATTCTTATATTTCACTCAAGGATCACAAAATAAGACCATATCAGCTGTCCACAGCCTCCTAGCAACGCCATTCAAGGAACTGAGGACAACTCAGAAGAGCAAATATTTATACAGGAGACTTGTATTAATCTTTAAAGTACCTTTATCATTTCCCTCATGTTTTCCAGATAAGGATGCTTCTTTTTTTTTCTGTATAAGAATTCAGCCATCTCTTTACAAAAGCTATTGTTAAGTCTGATGACTGCGTTGAATATGTTAGTACTAATTTTAAGTGCTTGTAATTATATCTATTGTATTTTATTTTGTGGATTATATTTTAATGAATTTAGGGGTTTGGGTTTGGGAGTTGTTTTTGTTTTGTTTAGTTTATGAACCACTTCAGGATTTCAGAAATATTTTGAACACACAAATGCTACTATTAAAGAAAAATCCATTGGTCATTCACTTAGTCTGATGTTCAACCTATGGGCCCTTTCCCCTAGGCCAGGCTGTTGCTACAGTGATTATGTGATGTGGAGTGTGACTTCACAGCCACAGCAGCCATATTGTCCCCTATGCAACCTTCACACGGGAGTAATGTAATGGTTGTGTGCAGGAGCTGATCTCTCAGTCAAGCTGTGGAGGAGTTTTTACTGTTCCATAGCTACCAAAGATCAGGATGGCCACACATGCCACTCTAGTACAGAAGCAGTTCGGCTGTGTGCAAATGCACCATTGCAGAGCATGCCCAGCTGGTCTGATTGGCCAAGGAGGGGGGGAGGAGGAGGAAGAGGAGAGAAGAATTGACTTTCTATCCCACTTTTCTCACCCATTTAAGGGGACTCAAAGCGACTGACAAAACTTTCAATTTTTAACAACTTTCTATTCTCCCCACAACAGAACACCCTGTGAGTTAGGTGAGGCTGTGAAAGCTAAGAAAAAAGCTGTGAATAGCCCGAGGTCACCCAGCTGGCTTTGTGGAGGAGTGCGGAATCAAACCTGGTATTCCCAGATAAGAGTCTGGCTCCCTAACCCCAGGACCAAACTGGCCCTATGTCTGTCACACAGATTCTTAACTGTGGAAGATAAGGGCCAGTCATCCCACCAAGGTGCTGTCTACAAATTACAATCCCCTTTAGGTCTGCTGACAGTCAGAATTACTACTGCTACTGCTGCTAAAAACAAAAAATCAAATTGTGATTATTGGAAACTTAATACATAGATGATGCCTCTAAATTGCAAAGTAAGGACCAAGCTTAGGTAACCACCCTATCTATTTCCAAAATACAGGAAATTCACTACCCTCCAAAAGTAAAAGACAAAGAATGAACAACATTTGGATATGCTGATTTATTAGATCGCTGGAATTGTAGAACGGATTTCTCTTAATTGAATGACTATGGGACACAATGTATTGAGGGAGATTGAGACCAGGTGAATTTTGAGTTTACTCTGTCCTCTGTACAGCGAGGTTGCAGTAGTGACAGCAGTAGATTCCCTAAAGCTTGTCTAAATCCATTCTAATTTCACTATCTGATGCCACCAATATGCTTAAGCTAGACTGGATGCATGTTGCAATAGAGTTTTAGTTAGAATTAATCCTCTTGAAAGATTTCACCATGAAGCAGATGCCATCAGTGAAGCTTAGCAGAGACGCTAAAGGATGCCCTCTAGCTTACTTCTCTACTTCTTAGCACATATAATCACTCTGTCTAGACAGGCAGTTTATGATTACGGAAACGTGCATAATATAAGGGCCGCAGCTCCGACATACCTGTCATATATGGCCCCTTACAACTGCTTAATTCAGGCAAAAGCTAGATGCACGTAAATCAAGAGTAGATTTCAGCCAGGCGACGCGGCCACAGGACTCCAGCATTTGGCTCTAAGAGTTAAAAGAGCACTTTCGATGAGGGCGGATCGCAGCTCCATAGCACCCCCATCCTGATAATGGCAGGAAGAGGAATTGCAGCAAGGCAATCCGAAAAAGACAATTGAAGATATGGAGACCAATATGGAATGACCTGTCTGTGAGAAATAATGCTAAATAGGGATGTGTATGAAGCCAGTTTCCCCCCTTTAATTCAGATGTTAATGTAGGGGGCTTCAGCTTCATGCTTGAACATTTGCCAAATGTTTGCAAGCAAAGAGAACCCACTACCCCTCCCTTCTCACGCTGCCGCCCTCCCTCCCACTCCTCTAAGGCCCAACTACACCTTCCGGAGGTGTGCGCATACTTCCCGCATCCAGGAATTGTGGGAAATTGTGATTCTCGGATGGGGGAGGTGTGTGCACACCTCCAGAAAGCATTTCCATTTTATTTTTAGAAAAGAAAATTTGCCCGAGGCAAGTTTACAACAAACAAAAAATACGCAATGCAAAATAATAATCAAAATATTTTAATAAAAATACATTATAAAAATTGCACATCAAACAAAACATTGCAAAATAAGCCAAAAACACACACACGCACACACACAAACACAAGTGGAGTCCAGAGCAGCTGACAAAGAACAGAAAGCTTTGCCGGCCACTTTGAGTCCCCTTAAATGGGTGAGAAAAGTGGAGTAGAAAAGCCAACTCTTCTTCTCTGTAGGTGCATCAATTTACTATTTTCACAAATGTTCACTTGAATCTGTTTCATTCTGTGGAGTAACTCATAGGACAAAGCAATGCAAAATCTACAAGCTGTTGAAGCAGAAGGCTAGGGAAGAGAAACTACAAACAAACAAACAAACAAACAAACAAACAAATAGGCTTATCGTGATCCTTTCGTTTTAGTCAAAAGGAACTTCAGAATTACTCATTCAGATATAATAGGCACTTGGTTTGCCTTACATTCAGCAATCCACAGAATCTGTTTGTTTGGAATCAGCTCCTTGGCTCAGATGCTCTTAAGAAAGGACCAGATGTTCCCGTTGGGGTCATTCAGAAGGAAACCTCTGTAGCTTCATAGGCTGTATCTACACCCAGGGTGGGTGGGGGTTCAAAAGCAGCTTAGGAGTGGTAGCATCTATATGCTTGTGCCTGAATCCACATTAAAGGCTAGAAAATGCACTTCTAAAAAGCATTCTTTGGTCTTTTAATCAGGATTAGAGGTGGAACCTCATGCTGTCATCTCTAAGCTTTTCTTGAGCTGCCTCAGTGTCCCGTCCCTTGATTACCATGAACACTTGCTAAAAGTTAGGACCAGCAATAGAGATGTGCACAAATTGTTTTTCTTTTTTTGACATTCTATTCAAATTGAATTGAATACTTGAAAATCTGATTCAATACATATTTACCAAATTCGAATCTATTCATTTGAATGTTTGATTTGAATCTGCACATACGAATGTCGACAACATTTGTATGTGCACATATGCATCTTCCCCACATCTGTACGCATCCCATAGCTATCCTGTATGCATCCCATAGCTATCCTGTATGCAACCCGTTTTCATCCTATATGGATCAGTACAAATGCGTATGGATGCAGGAAAGATCCAGATCTTCAAGTACGCATCGTGTATGAACCTGTACACATACAAATATCCAGATAATTAAAACAAATAGATCAAAAATTCAAAATTCAATTTGAATGTTTACATTCGAATTTTGGGACCTTTTATTCATGTTTGAATGTTGAAATCCGGTACATTCAATCGTATTTCAAATGCCTATGAATATTCGTGGACATTCCTAACCAGCAGCGAATTTTCATTGGTTTCCCAACTGTTACAATGGGGAGTTCAGCTGAGCATTTTCTAAACAAGGCAGGAATCACTTCAGGTTAAGAATGCAAAAAGCCTGCAGATGGTGCTATCAAACTGTATTCACAGCAAATTCAGGCAAACATATCTACAACATGATCACCATTCTCTCCCTTCCCCTCTGCATTTTTGCAATTTTTAGTTTGCTTATTACTAATGTCACAATATTGATCAACTGTCCACAGATGAAAATGTCTGCTGACAGTTTCCCTATAGGACACACATTTGTTCAGGAAAATACAAGATTTGCTGGTGGGCTGAAAAGAAGCTGGATACTAAGGCAAGCTACTTTTGAATGAAACCTAGCTGGGGATGGAAAATTGTAATTCCAACTCAAGGTGCCCCTTAACTAAAATAAATAACCACTCAGATCTGGAACATCTTACAATAGAAAGATGGAATGGTCATAATTAGAAGTATTGATCCCATTTTATTTACACACACATACCTATTAATCAGGATCAATTGGCGTAAAAAACAAGCCATAGAAGGAGTATAAAATAACCCATAGAATTCTATACAACTCATCTCATAATGGATTCCCAATGAGTTCTGCAGGGCTTGCACTGAGGCACAGACTAAAATATTGCAGCAGCTTCTGGCTATTATTTAAAAGAAGATCATAGAATGATAAGAGTTGGAAGGGACCTCTAGGGTCATCAAGTCCAACCCCCTGCTTAATGCAGGAAATTCCTAGTCACAGATAGGGAAGATTGGGGCAACTGAAGGGAAGGCATGTGTTAAATGGAAAAACACTTACATGCCATGGCCACCAGCTTGGTGACTTGCCCAGTTGTAACAGGACTCATCCTCACTGAAGTGTGGTCCATCTTGGCGTCTCTTCTCACTTAATTCTCACTTGATTCAAGTCGCTGCAGCTGCGCCAAGGGAAGTCTGTCCACACACCATACCACCTCTGTGAGGCAGTTTGGTCTAGTGGTTAGGGAGCTGGGAATACCGGGTTTGATTCCACCCTCCCCCATGGAGACAGCTGGGTGACCCTGGGCTAGTCACAGCTCTCTTCTGAGCTCTCACAGCCCCACCTACTTCACAGGGTGTTTTGTTGTGGGGAGAAGAATAGAAAGCTTTGTCAGCCGCTTTGAGTCCCCTTAAATGGCTGAAAAAAGTGGGAAAGAAAAGCCATCTCTTCTTCTTCTTCTTCTTCTTCTTTTTCTTTTTCTTCTTCTTCTTCCTCTTCCTCTTCTTCCCCCTCCCCCTCCCCCGCTGTCCTGGAGCATCCAGGAACTCCTTCCAGCTGCCCCAATCTTCGCTAGTTGTGGACAAGTAAAAACCTGTCCACTACTTTACTGGAAGCAGATATTGAGTTTCCAGATGCAGCATACGCACTCTCTTCTGGGTGTGAACACTGCAAGTGGGTGGGGTGGCACAGCTGTGGCTGTACATCCCAGTTTTCACCAGATGTTGCTGGGCCAGTCTGGGCCATCCACACTTCAGATGCCTTCCCCTGGACCTGATCTTACCCTCAGTGGGATGGTATTGTTACACCATCCCGTTGACCTAAATGCAAACAGGCCCTTCATTCCCAGCTCTCCATTTCTGGTCTGGAATCTTCCCAGCCTGGTTGGAACCCGGCAGCTGAAGCCATAAATTTTTTGAAGGGTAATAGTGTGCAGAGTACTTTTTCACACTGCCCTTTATTCTGGAACAAATTCTGGAATAAGGACCAGCATGTCTGCCCATTAGCAAGACTAGGCCAAGCCTCATTTTGACATGCTTCAGCTGCATTGGATGAAGTGTGGACTGGACTACGGCACCAGAAATTTATTCTTTTATTTATTTATTTTTGTTTATTATTTATACTTCTATCCCACCCTATACCTGTAGGTCTCAGGGCGGGTAACAAGTTTTAAAACAACAGATCACAAGCAATATACATTAAAAACAATATTGATAAGAATGGTCACCATTAACCAGAAAAGCAGAAGCTCTTCCAGTCTGTTTTCCTGGCATTCTGTAGCCAGTAAAATCACAAGCATGAACACTGTGTGTAGCCATCCCCAGCCAGCCAACAGAGTGTGACAGAAGGCAAAACAACCTTGCTCCCTGGAGGCATGGGCAGTGTGCGTGTGTGGGATCTCTTGGGGTCTCCCAGGAGCATCAGTTGGCTGAGATTCAGTCACTGAGTCCAACTTAGATATTGTCCCAAGGATTCTGTGGGAACAAACATGCAAGAGAACATAACTGGCACCATCAACACATGAAGGAAGGAAGGAAGGAAGGAAGGAAGGAAGGAAGGAAGGAAGGAAGGAAGGAAGGAAGGAAGGAAGGAAGGAAGGAAGGAAGGAAGGAAGGAAGGAAGGAAGGAAGGAACACTGTCCAAGCCAATTTCAGGCCCTGAAACTGCTCCATTGAGAAGCTGGTATTTTCAGTTTAATAATCCTCCACACTGCATTTTGTTCCCATGGGATGTGGTATTGGCTACCAGCTTCAATAGTTTAAAAAATAATAATAAAGTAGGCAGGGCTCCTAATACCTATCAGGCCTGACGTCAGCATGGCTAGCCTTGGTAGTAATAAAAGCTGGTATCCCTCTGAAGGCCAAACAGAGACGCCCACCTTACCAGAGCTCTGCTGTGCTCTTGACAGCCCCTATATCTGCCTGACAGCTGCTCAGCTACATAAGAACATAAGAGAAGCCCTGCTGGATCAGGCCACAGCCCATCTAGTCCAGCATCCCGTTGCACACAGTGGCCCACCAAATGCTCACGGGCATCTCAAGCAGAGACAAGGACAAACCTTCTCCTGCTCTCGAGTCCCAGCAGATGGCCTTAGAAGTGCCCCAGTTCCTCCCCACCCCCTCGGCCTGAAGGATGCACCCAGGCATCAGCTGATTGCAGGGCAGCTGTCAGGCGATCGTTTGGGGGTAATGGAAGCCCTTACCTGGGCGATTAAGCGCTCAGGCAAGGGGTGGTGGTGGAGAAAACCGTAGCATCCCAATGTCGGGATTTCCTGCGGTTTTCACCATACCGGCAGGTTCGCCTTGAACCCACCCTGTCCTCCATTGCCATGGGGACTCCTTAACGCAAAGCTGCCCTGAATCTATCACGAGGCATTGGCAGCCCCTTGCGGACGCAGCCTATGCCTCAGCAGCCCCTATGGAACGGACCTTAAAAGTTGCTCCGTCTGTCTGTTCTGCGGCGTCCAGCGCTGCCTTGAACCCTGACGCCCTGCAGAGGGCGCAGCAGAGCTTCCTCTGTAAGGGAAAGTGGGGGGGAAGAACCACACACAAGGCAACGTGTTTGCTTTGCTTCGCTTTGCTTCGAGCAGGGAGAGCGCAGCAGTAGACGCCGCCGCCACCGCGCGGGGGCAGGGGAAGCTGCGTGGAAGTGGAGAGACCTGCGAAATTTCCCTCGCGGTTTGCAGCAACCGTGCAAAGAAAACCCTGCCTGCTGCTCCTTGCAGCCGAGGGGAAACACCGTCCCAGGAGACCGAGAGAGAGAGAGAAGGGGAAAGAAAAGAGCCGCCTCCTCCCATGGCTTTTCTGTTACGCTCGCATCTCTGAAGCGGCCCCTTCCCGCAGAGCCGCAAATCGGCGAGGAGGAGGAGGAGGAGGAGGAAGGCTTCCTCCCGCCCCCAGGGCCAGCGCAGCCTACGAGAGGTAAGCAGGGTTGCTTGCTGCTGCGGGATCCATTGGCTCAGGAATGCGCGCCGGGAGAGATGCCGATGCGCGCCGGAGTGGCCCGCTTGAGTTCCGCAAGAGATGCGGCTCCGGCTGCGGCAGCGCTGCCTGGATCGTGCGCCCCGAGCGCTCTGCCTGGATCGAAGCCGGGGGAGAGGAGAGGAGGAAGGGTTGGCCGGGGGTGGAGGGACTTCTCTGCTGGCCTCGGAGTCCCTTAGGGAAGGTTGTTGTAGGGAGAGGAAGAAGAAGAAGAAGAAAAGTTGGCTTTTCTACCCCGCTTTTCTCACCCATTTCAGGGGACTCAAAGCGGCTGACAAAGCTTCTGTTCTTCCCCCCACAACAGACACCCTGTGAGGTGGGAGGGGCTGTGAGAGCTCAGAAGAGAGCTGTGACTAGCCCAAGGTTACCCAGCTGGCTTCAGCGGGAGGGCGAGCGGGAAAAGGGGGGGGGAGGCCCTAACGGAATCCCCCCGCTGCTCCGCTGGAGTTACTTGTTTCAAAGAAATCGCACAAAAGCGGGCGCCGAACCCTAACCGAGGCGATTCCCAGGTGCGGAAGGGGAAGGTCGCCGCTGGAGATGCACAGAGCGGCGGGTAACGAGGCGCAAACTTCTTCTCGTGCTTCCGGAGGGGAGTCTGTGCTAATGTGCAAGCCCGAAAGGACTTTCCCCCAGTTAGAGGAGGCCCAAGGGGGCCCCTGGTGAGCCAGTTTGGTCTAGCAGTTAGGGAGCCGGACTCTTATCTGGGAATACCGGGTTTGATTCCGCCATGAAGCCAGCTGGGTGACATTGGGCTAGTCACAGCTCTCCTCTGAGCTCTCACAGCCCCACCTACCTCAGGAGGGCTTCTGTTGTGAGGAGAAGACTAGAAAAGCTTTGTCAGCCACTTTGAGTCCCCTGAATTGGGTGAGGAAGGTGGGGTAGAAAAGCCAACTCTTCTTCTTCTTCTTGAGACCTCAAAGGACGCCCAAGATTGAAAGTCGTGGTGGCAGCAGGGAGGGCGTTTGGAAGATCTGAGGAGGTGGGTGGATGGTTTGGGCTGTGGCGATCGGGCTAAGCAACGGCCAGTCGCCCGGTGGCTGTAGAAGATGGTGTCCCCCCAGAGGGTTGAGATGCTACAACGAGCAGAGCAAGCTACGTGCTGGTGCCCTGCTGGTGGGTTTCACTGTGAGAGCAGGCAACTGGACTAGATGGGCCACAGACCTGATCCAGTGGGGTATTCTTCCTTTCACCCTTATATACTTTGAAGTCCCAGGGCTGGGACTGTTAGCCATGGGATCTGTAGGAGGTGCCATGTCCGCAGAGGGCCGAGAAGCTGCAGGTGGAGCGAGCTGTGTGCTCCTGTCCTGCTGGTGGCTTTCTAGGTGCAAGCTGGTCGGGAACTGTGAGAGCGGACTGCTGGACCAGATGAACCGTGGGCCATATCCAGTTGGAGATTCCCTATACTTGTAGATTCATTGGAGTCAGGGCTGGGCTGTGGAGGTTGGGGCTATCAATGGCTGTCAGCCCTGGTGGCTGTAGGAGGTGGTGTGTCCCCAAAGCTGGTGTGCTCATGTCCTGCTGGTGGACTTCCATGTGCAGCTGGTGAGAACAGGCTCCAACCAAAGGTCCATTCCTTTGACTCTTACATTGCTCAAAGCCAGGGCTGTCGGTAGCTCTCAACCATGGTGGCAGAAGGGAGAAGAAAAGTTGGCTTTTCTACCCTGCTTTTCTCACCCATTCAAGGGAATTCAAAGCGGCTGACAAAGCTTTCTATTCTTCTCCCCACAACGGACACCCTGTGAGGTAGGTGGGGCTGTGAGAGCTCAGAAGAGAGCTGTGACTAGCCCAAGGTCACCCAGATGGCTTCATGGAGGAGTGCAGAATCAAACCCAGTATTCCCAGATAAGGGTCTGGCTCCCTAACCACTAGGTCAAACTGGCTCACAAGAACTCGTAAAGTCCTTTCTAACGCCATACCATCATAGTGCTCAAGCTGGCACTTAGGGTGGAACGAAACAGAGGCATGTGATCCCTGGGCCTTTTGAGCACTCTCACGTTACAAAGAGGGTGGAGGTGTATGTGATTCCTATACTGTACCTGGGATGTCCCATGGTGCCATAAAGCCCCCATGCAGAACTTCTCTGGGCTAAAGAGCAGCTACTGAAGTCTTTATTTAAGTCTACGCTTTGTGTCCAGATGATGAGGGCTTAGATATTCTTCCAAAATACTGGCTGTTTTCTGCTTTCTTTCTTAGTCTAAGTTTGGCTGTGTCTGCACAGCTCAGAAGCTGATTAAAGGCACCTTAATCCACATGAAAGGCCAGAAAATATACTGTACTTCTAGAAATGCATTCTGAGGCCCCTACTCTGGGACACAAGTGATATAGGAATGCTGGCTGCATGCTCTTATCTGGGAATACCGGGTTTGATTCCATGCTCCTCCATGAAGCCAGCTGGGTAACCTTGGGCTAGTCACAGCTCTCTTCTGAGCTCTCACAGCCTCACCTGCCTCACAGGGTGTCTGTCGTTGGGAGAAGAACAGAAGGTTTGTCAGCCACTTTGAGTCCCCTTAAATGAGTGAGAAAAGCGGAGTAGAAAAGCCAACTCCTTCTTCTATGTTACTTTCGAGCTACTTTATTTAATTTGTGTGGATCCAGCTTTCCTATTGAGAAACAGGGCAAAACATACACTCTTAAAATAAGAGAATTTGGGCTGCATCCAGATAGGAAATTACCTGTAAGATCTAAATAAAAAAGACCCTCTTGCTGCCCCTTGCCAGATGCAAGAAAAGTCTCAGTCGTAACTTCATGTCCACTGTCCTATGTCATTATAACCTCACTTGGTGCTTTCTGCCCACGCCCTTTTGTTGTTTTTTCAAGCTTGCCGAGCTTCTTGTAGCATAAAGCAAAGTTATAATGAAAGGGGCCAGCAGACATATATGTAAGACTGAGCTTTCATGAGAAACATGGCAACATTGCTGCATTTCCTGCAATAGAAATATTATGAGTTATTGCCCTACTAACCTGACAATACACTTGGCATTCCCTATATGGCCTCGAGAAAATTGGGAGCTGGAGACAACTTTGTTTTCAGATTTTTTATTTAGTCATTATTTGCATTTTTATCCCACCCTATACCCTAAGGTCTCAGAGCAGGTTACAACATTTAAAACACATCAAAACATAAAAGTACATGGGAAGTGGGGGGAAATGCTATATCATTTAATCAAAGGTCCTGGTAAAGAGGGTGCCTGATGCATCTTGAGGGGGAGACAATTCCATAGTGTGGGGGCCATCACTGAGAAGGCCCCATCCCAAGTGCCCACCCCTTTTGCTGTAGAGGGCGGTGGCGCAACCAGTTCCACAAGTTTCAGCTGGGAATTTCTGTGAGCATTGTTGAATGGAATATCATATCGGGGCATCTTCTCTCAAAGCACTAACCTTAGTATATAAAATTCTGCCCCAGGTCTCGGTGTTGGGGTAAAAAGTGAACATTAAGGTGAAAGAAGAGAAGAAAAAAAGAGAACATCAACAAGTATCTGCAAGCTACCTGACCCTGAGCCACCTGCTCTGTGAGTCAGCTTGGCCTAGTGGTTAGGGAGCCAGACTCTTATGTGGAAATACTGGGTTTGATTCTGCACTCCTCCACGAAGCCAGCTGGGTGACCTTGGGCTAGTCACAGCTCTCTTCTGAGCTCTCACAGCCCCACCTACCTCATAGGGTGTCTGTGGTGGGGAGAAGAACAGTAGGTTTGTCAGATGCTTTGAGTCCCTTAAACGAGTGAGAAACGTGGGTTAGAAAAGCCAACTCTCTTCGTCATCCTCATTCTTCTAACTCATTTCTCTCACTGCCCCGTTATGAAGTTCACAACAACCTTGCAAGGCAGGCTTAGGAGATGGGGACAGCCCCAATGAGCTTTATTTCCGTGATGGAGAGGTGAAACTCCACATGGTCCCTGACTGCTGGACAAAAATTAGTGTTGTTATCACAGCACTGAGACGAACGGGGACCCTGTGCCTTTGTTAGTGTGTATCTAAAGTGCCAGCATATAGTCACCTCTAGCCCCACCTCCCTCTCCTCCCCCACATTAAACTTTATTGCCTAAAGATGACACGGAATTTGTTCTGCACTTTGACTGAAGCCCAGAGGTCTAAATAAGAGATGCCAAGACCTTCTAGGCTGCCATTTTTCTTTATCCCAGGGCTGTGCTGATGCTGCTGATAAACCAATCTGGATCAGATAAACCAATCTGGATCAGATAAACCAATCTGGATCAGATAAACCACACTGGCCTATGTAGCAAATGTTCTGCACTCCCAGTGGCCAGCCAGGTGTACTGGGAAGGCCACCAGCAGGATGCACGCACACAGCTTCCTCTGCTTGCAGCTGGCTTCTGGGGCAAACTACTGCCAGTTTGGGCTAGTGGTTAGGGAGCTGGACTCTTATCTGGGAATACCAGGGCACTTTCTGCACTTGGCCTTATTCTGGAATACATCTTGGGATAGGAGTCTGTTGTCCTGATGCTAATGCAGGTTATGGTAATCCTCACTTGGTGCCTTCCATAGCCTGCATGATCATACAAACAGCAGGTCCCTGTTCTGGGATATGATCCAGAATAAGGCTAAGTGCAGAAAGGCCCCAGGTTTGATTCCGCCCTCCTTCACAAAGCCAGCTGTGTGACCTTGGGCTAGTCACAGCTCTCTTCTGAGCTCTCACAGCCCCACCTGTCTCACAGGGTGTCCATTGTGGGGAGAAGAATAGAAAGCTTTGTCAGCCGCTTTGAATTCCCTGGAATGGGTGAGAAAAGCAGGGTAGAAAAGCCAACTTTTCTTCTCCCTTCTGCCACCATGGTTGAGAGCTACCGACAGCCCTGGCTTTGAGCAATGTAAGAGTCAAAGGAATGGACCTTTGGTTGGAGCCTGTTCTCACCAGCTGCACATGGGTGAGAAAAGTGGGATAGAAATGCCAACTCTCCTTCTACTTACCTTCTCATTCTCCTCTCCCTACCATACTCCCCTGCCATGCAGACATATCTGAGAGTGCTGCTTTATGTTGATGATCACATATAATAGCAGATTTCCATGGCCACATCCTGTGATTCATCCAAACATCCCCAGGTGAAAACATTCAAGCCAAGAAACAACAGTTCCATAGCCAGGATGTTTTTTGCAGCCAGGAGCAGTGCCAGCCATGTGAATGGCACACCTCCATCGTAGCACTGGCCAGCCCAGAAAATGAGAAGTGCTGGAGCAGTACTGCAAAAGGCAACTGCCTCTGACCATTTCGTGGTCAGTAATTCCATTGCACAAATGGTTTGGCTGTGCAACTTTTTGCCCCAGAAGCTTTCAGTTGGTCTGGCGGATTTAGCTTAGGTGATCCTGGCTGCAGAGCCGCAAATTAATGCTCTGGGGTAGTGTGAGGAAGTTAAAATAGCCAAGATCTCCAAATGAAGTCTCTTTGCTGCTTCAAATAGTTGCATTTCCCTGTTGTCCAAATAGATATAAACACTCAGTGGGGAAGAAGATGAGTAAGTCTGTTTACTTATCTAGAAATTTTTTGAAACAGAACTCTGCAAGGATGGGTAAAGTGTTGTTTTACTAGTTTTCCGCATGGAAATATCAGACACTACAGAATAATGTACCATAATCTAAACAAAGAAGGCATTCTTATCTTTTATTTGCACGAGTTCCAAGTAATGGAGGTGGTACATTTTAGCATTTGCAGAACATCAGGCTTTCGAAAGAGGGAAATGCACTTTGAAGTAAACAAATACCTGTCTCCGGGGATATCAACAGAAGGTTTTTGGTTTTTTCAGCCAATACACTTTGTTTAGGCTGCATCCAGACCGGGGTGGGGTGTGTGGTGTTACAGAAGAAGAAGAGTTGGCTTTTCTACCCTACTTTTCTCACCCATTTAAGGGGACTCAAAGCGGCTGACAAGCCTTCTGTTCTTCTTATCACAACAGGCACCTTGTGAGGTAGGTGGGGCTGTGAGAGCTCAGAAGAGAACTGTGACTAGCCCAAGATCTCCCAGCTGGCTTCATGGAGGAGTGCAGATTCAAAGCTAGTATTCCCAGATAAGAGTCCAGCTCCCTAGTCACGAGACCAAACTGGCTCACCATTATGACACTGCTATGTGGGGTTGCCTAACATATCTGAGGCAACCCCACCGTAGCCCCCCCCAAAAGTGTTTAACACAATTGCTAGACAAATGAGTGCTGCATCATCGGCTTACCTTCCATACAAAGCGCTCCTGATTCCTCCAGACGGCATGCATGGGTTGAGGTTGGAACAGGCACAGAGGTGAGAGTGTGTACATCTGCTCATTTCAGATGCCCAGATGTGCCCGTAACTTAAAATGTGAAAAGACAGCACCAAGGTCAGTGCAGTCTAGCCAGGAAAGGTTAATGGTGCCGGATTGATATTCTGTGTTGTTCCTTGCAAGTCGGTTATTTGGCTACCTCTGGAGGCAGCCTGAGTTTGAACCTTAAGAATAATACCAATTTGCAGACATTTTGTGTCATGTGACATTCTGTGACATCTATAGCCCACAAAAAGGGATACAGTGTCACCTAAATTAACATCTCTAGTCAAACAGTAAGATATTTGATTGACATATTATCGTCTGGTGAAGGTCTAATAGATGCTGTATTTTGGCCTGCAGCAAAACGGTTAAAGGTGCAGAAGCTCTGTTTTTCCCAAATAATTCTTTCTACAGAAATAATTCAGAAGTGAAATGTGTAGAACGGTGATGGCCAACCTATGACACGCGTGTCACAGGTGACACACCAAGCCCTTTTGGGTGACACACATGGTCATCCTGGCACCTGGACGTGTAATGCTTGCTTGTTCTTGAATTGTATGAAATACCAACTTTCAACTGAAAATTTAGCAACAAAAGTCACTAATGTAAAGTATTATTTGTTTTTGCTTTTAATAAAATACATATACAGTGGTACCTTGACATACGAGTTTAATTCGTTCCGTAACCTTGCTCTTATGTCAAATTGCTCGTATCTCAAAGCAATTTTCCCATTAATCCATTCCAGCTCCCAAAACACCACCTCAGTTGTTTTTGTTATGTACTGTACTGTATTTACATACTCGTATCTCAAATCTTGCTCTCATCTCAAAGCAAAATATCACTCGCTCGGCGGCTTGTATCTCAAAACACTTGTATGTCAGGGCACTTGTATGTCGAGGTACCACTGTATCAAAAATATAACTTTTTACTAGAGCTACAAATATCACAAAATTATGGATATTTCTAGATGTGACACAGCACTTGATTTAAGCTACGTTTTGTTGCGAATTTTGACACACCGAGCTCAAAAGGTTCGCCATCACTGGTGTAGAACCTTTATGTCTTTTATCAGTTGACATTCGGCCAATGGAGCTTCATTTGGGCACCGTGTGTTTGAGTCCTTTGATCTCTTGTGGATCAAAGCCTAGGTTGATATCAGTCACAGTCATCTCACCTACCACCTAGCGATTTCTGATTCACTAGTTGTCCTTGCCTTAATTTAACAATGCATCTCCAGGTATGGTGTTGCAGGTGACCTTCACCCTTATAAAGCCCTAAATGTCTTGGGTCCCAAATATCTAAGGGAATGTCTTCTGTAGGGGAGGCTTTCCTGGTTGTACTGCCACTCTCAGTAGCAAAGTGGGGGGGACACCTGCCTAGGGCCTTTTCAGTGTTGGCTCCCAGTTTATGGAACAGTTTCCCCCCTGAGGTGCATCAGGCGCCTTCACTTTACATGTTAAGGAAAGCAGTGAAGACGCATTCCTTTGCCCTAGCTGTTGGCTAAGGAAAGAGCTTCCGCTCCCCACTTTCAGACACTGTATTGACTTAGTATGTTTATTTTTATATGTGATTTTTAGTGCTGTACATCACCTTCGGTGCAAGCTGTGGAGATGGCTCCTGTCCCCAGACAAGCATTCCGCTTCGTGGCAGGTCTGCCCATTCCATTTCATGACTGGGCTGCTCCGGCCTACCTTTGAGGCCAGATAATCTTTCTTGCAGGCTGAGAAAATGTTCCCTCGGCCCTGGAAATTTCCTCAAATGTAGATCATCTTCCAGAGTCTGGAAAAATATCACCAGGCAGGCTCTGCAACCGGGCTTGGGTTGTTTCTGCCGCTAGCTGTCTACACAGAGCCAGCTTGGTCAGGCAGAGATTGCCTTCAAAGAGTTCCTGGCCAGATTCCCTATCCAGGAGAGGGCCAGATGCAGGAGACCAGGTGCCCACTGGGTGCCATGGAAGGCCCTGATCTTCCATGGCACGCAATTGCTTACACAAGTGGCGTGATTCTCAGGGACTCTGGATGTTGTCGCAGTGGTGACTGGGATAACGGGAACATGCCAAAAGAGATTCATAATTCAAGCGTCCATGGCTGGGCAGATTCAACCGATAAAGAGCAACAGTGTTTCTTCAAAGCATTTGTTCTGGTTATTTATTTGTAACTCGTTCTTACCAGCACACTATAACAAATGTTATCAGTGGAACTGTTTCTGGTTTTCTTCACAAAGCAAGAGTTTGGATGTTCAGACTGTTTATACAAGCAGCAACAAACTTGAATACATGTTGTAGTTTGGTTCCTGCAAACCCCTGAGTTGAACAAAACCACTTTCTGCAAGTAACCGCAACTTGTGGAATACCAGGACCTTAGATGGATGGCAGAGGTCCGGTCTGCCATTCTGAGTCAAAGACACTGCAGAGGCCAGATTGCACTACTGCAAGTTCCATAGGGCCTTTTTGCATTCATCTTTAGTAGACTGGTCCAAGTAGACCAGACTCTGTTGGGATGGATGCCTCCTGTCCACTAGGACTGGGCATGAATATTCGAAGGTATTCAAAATTTGATCAAATTCGTCTGAATTTTGACATTCGAGTTTGAATCGAATGTCCATAAATTTGAATTTAAAGATTCAAACAAATTTTGAATTTTGGATGTATTCGTTTGAATTATCCAGACATTTGTATGTGTACAGGTTCATACACAATGTGTACTTGCAGGTATACTGTACATCTTTCCTGCATTCATGGGCATTTGTATGGATGCGTATGGGATGAAATTGGGTGGCGTACAGGATAACTGTGGGATGCATACGAACATGTACAGATGCGCACAGATGCATATGAGATGCGTAATAATGCGTTTGGGCACATACGAATGTTGTCGACATTCATAAGTGCAAATTGGTTCAAAAATTCCAACGAATAGATGTGAATTTGCTTAATTCAAATTAAATTCGGTTAAATTCAGATTTTAAAGATTCGAATCCAACTGGATTTTTGGACATTCGAATCAAATCCCCAAAATTGCATTTGTGCACACTCCTACTGTCCACACTGGGACAGTCTGTTTGGCTCCACCCTTTGTTCCAGCTCTGACGCTCACACCAGCCTCCAAAAGCTCCAAAGGCCTGGGGAAGCCATTGCAGTGGTGCAATGGATCCCACTGGGGCATGCTTTAAAACTTGGAGAGACAGGATGCCTCTAAAGGCTACTGCGGAGCGGGTGCTTTTGTTTCCTGCTTGAGATGCCCAGAAACAATTTGTGGACAATTGTGTAAGATGGGATGTTAGACTAGGTGGGTTGTGGCCTGATCCAGCAAGGCTCCTCTTATGTTTTTATAGACAAATTCATGGAGGAAAGGTGTATCAGCGACTACTAGAATGGATGCCTAGTAGACGCTGGTTCCAGAATGGAGAGATAGGCAAGATGCCTCTAAAGGCCATTTGCAGGAATCTGAGATCAGGTGAAGGTTTTGCCTTTGCCTTCTGCCTGAGATGCCCAGAAGCAATTGATGGCCCACTGGGTGAAACAGGATGCTGGGCTAGATCCAGCAGGGCTCCTCTTATGTAATTATGTCATCCATATGCCTCCATTGACTGGTATATGGAAAAAGGTCTGTCAGTAGACTGGACTAAGGTGCCATTTTGGTCCTTTTGGTCCAGGTTGTACTCTGTCCAATGTGGCTGGAGCATAGCAGGAGGCAGGCTCTCTCTTAGACCACATCAGCTTGCAGAAGGAAGGTTCCTAGTATACTTGGTGATCTGGAACTACTGACCAGAGGAGAGATTTTACATTTTTACTGACCACATAAGCACAAAATTGTGTCGGACTCTTAAAAACACTGTAATACAAAGGAGGGCTAGACTTCCAAAGCCGCCAACCCCCATTCCTTTCCCTGCTGGCGGGAAAGCAATTAGGCATTCTGTGTTGCTACTTCTGCATTCTTCTGTTTCTGGAACTCATTGATGTGTGTTTAACTGAAGGTCTCTCCTCTCAGCGATATCAGCATAATATCACTGGATTGTTCTGCAGGTGGATATTTATCAATAGTAATAACCTTCATCTAAACAGACTACTGATGAGTCTCATTTGTAGGAGCTTTGGAAGAGTAGTTTCTAGTTCTTCTTCACCTTAAGCATTCTTCTCACCTTGACACTGAATCAAATTTAGGCTCCTATTTTATTGCTATAAATATGTAAGATTGTCAAAATTATACAGTGCCATCACTTGATACTTTTAGATGATTAGTGGAGAAGCACCTCTTTACCTGTGTCTTTTGAATGTCTCTGTGATCTGGATTACCCTTGCTAGTACCACTTGTTCTAGATCGCACTTGATCTAAATCAGAAGAAGAGTACCAGTCAGTGGTGGGCAGGAGCTCTGTTCCACACTAACATGTGCACAGATGAGGCCTAGAGAAGGACTACAAAGTCTCATGGTCCAAAACAAATCTAAGTGCTAGAAGGGCCAGGGTCTTACCTGCTCCAACTTCCAAGAGCTCATTGCATGCTGAGAGGAAACCCGTGAGAAGGAATATGCTTTTCCCCCATGTTTTCCAACAACAGATAGAGACCATCTTCAAAAAGTGAGATGATAAAAGCCATCAGTGCTGACTGCCTTATCCTTTGTGAATTGACCGGCTGTCCTTTTAGAGGTGTCTCAGATGGTGGCCTTCTCATGCTAGTGGATTTCATAATCTTTCATTGTAGTTGAAATGCAAGTTTTTGGTTTGTCCAGCTTCCTTCAACATTCGTGTTTTCTTACAAGAGACAATAAATAAATGAATTCTCCCCACTGGACCTAATTTTATATGCCACCAAATATCATGTCCTTATGATGTCTTTTTTGTTACCTGCCCTTGGTATATCTGTGTCATTTATTTCATTGCCCTTTTTGCAATAATGGCAGCCAAAAAGGTAGACAACTTTGTATGAAGGTAGTTTATTCTCCATTCATTTAGTAATGGTTCTCAGCATGGATTTTTTTTAAAAAAAAATCACAGCTGCCGTATAGAGTCAACATTTTTTATGCAGCAGGTTGATTTATTTTTATTTTGTTTGTATAAGCTGCCTTTCAGCCTATTAAGGCCTTGAGTCAGTTTTCTAACTCCCCCAAGTATTTCAGACATCCCTGAGCCAATGTGATAGAGCCAGAAAAAACAGTGAAATTAAAAAAGAGAGAGAAAGAGGTTCAGAGTTTATTTATGGACATCAGTTGCAATTCAGCACCAGAAATATAAGGTGCATTTCTGCAGTGGGGGCTTGTAGCAGCTACCGCACCGGAACACTTGCCCTGGCTTCACCTGATATGGTCGAATGGTTTGTTCACCTGATATGGTCGAAGGAGAGTTGGCTTTTCTACCCTGCTTTTCTCACCCATTTAAGGGGACTCAAAGCGGCTGACAAAGCTTTCTGTTCTTCTCCCCACAACAGAACACCCTGTGAGGTAGGTGTGGCTATGAGAGCTTAGAAGAGAGATGTAACTAGCCCAAGGTCACCCAGCTGACTTTATGGAGGAGTGTGGAATTAAACCCCGTATTCCCAGGTGAGAGTCCGGCTCCCTAACCACTAGACCAGACGGGCTCACAGCATTAAATGTATTTAAGATGATAGGGTTCAACAGGCTTAGGACTGTTGAATTCAGGCTACCATGCTGGCTGTCAGCAAATACTTGGATCAGAGTCTGTGTCATGTCCCAGTCGTGTGCATCTGCATGCTGAGTTTAATTCAAAACAGAATCAGGAATCCTGCCCCAAGGTAAATTTATTTGAGTCATTAGCCAGTTTAATACTTTTTGCAGCATGTAATGCCAGAACCTTCCCCTTAGGTCAATCTGAATTGGTAAAATATTTCTGCATTTGTGCAACACTTTTGTCATCTTGTATGACTTCGGAATCAAAGTTTGAATAAGATAGGGATATAAATGTAAGAGGAGGCCTGCTGGATCAGGTCACAGTCCATCTAGTCCAGCATCCTGTCTCACACAGCGGCCCACCAATTGCTTCTGGACATTCACAAGCAGAAGACAAATGCAAAACCTTCACCTGCTCTAGAATCCTTGCAAATGGCCTTTAGAGGCACCTTGCCTGTCTCTCTAACCAGAGGTAGTACCTTGGTATCACTTCTAGTCCTCATGGATACGCCTGTCCTTCATGTGGGTAGACATGTTCATTCCATCTGCATCACAAAGGCCACACTACTATCGTACCATCTTTCCCATACCACACCTTTTGATGGACGTTTGTGCTAACATTCCAAAACCCTCAGGATAACCGAGGGAGGGGTAGCGAAGTGAGTAGCATTTGCAATGATGCATGCATTTATTTTAATAATTCAGATGTTCTATTAAATCTGTCGAACTTTTTAAAAAGTGTTTTTCTGTATTTTATTGTTTTTAGTATATTCTGACTTGTAATTTGCTGCTTTGAAGGTTGTTACCCACCCTGAGACCTTTGGGTATAGGGTGGGATAGAAATATGAATGAGTCAATGAATCAAATAAGTGAATCAATGAATCAATCATCAATCGATTGATCAATCAATCTCTACAGATGGTGGGATATTGTGATATTATAGCATAGCGGGTATGCATGGATAAGGGGCGTGTTTGAACAAATGTATTAATGCTATTTCCCTTGTACCCTGACTGCACCTTTCCCAATAATAGAAACTAAAATTTCAAGCTTTTTTGAGGCTTGTTCATGAGGTGGAAAATTAGAAAGGGTGAGGAACTGGGCTGGCTAAGCACTTGTTTCCCCCACATTTCTGATAAATAACATTTCTGTGAGAAATAGGTGAGGGGAATGGAGTCAGGTGTGGGGGATCTTTTCTATGTTCTAAAATTAAACACATTTAAGGCACACTGGTTCCAGCCCTCTGTACTTCTGATGCTGGTTAGACAAAGAGTTTCCGAGTGCTTTTGAGCGGAAAGGTTTGTTTAGGGGAAGTGTCAAAGATACATTTATTTTCCAGCTGGTGTGGCTTTTGAGAAGCGGTAGGTCTTGCTGACTAATTTAAGGGGGTTGCTATAAAGAACAGAGCATTTGCTTTCTGTAAAAGTAGTTCTTAAAACAGAAACATGGACAAAATGTTTTCAGAAGCTGGCTGTCAACAGGAGCGATCTCTGCTGCTTTATCAGCGGGAAAATTGGGAGGTTTTTTTTTCTAAATAGCACCAAAGAGAAATGAACTGAGGGAAGATCCAAACAGGCCCTTAAAGGCACCAGGTGCGTCTTCTGCAAATTTGTGTGGTCCGTTTTAGTGTAAGAGACCTCCTAAGGTGTAGGATACATACAATCTTGTGCCATGGGAGCACTCCCTGTGATTAAATTTTAAATAAGAATGAATTTGTTATATTTTATTTATCCTTCACTGTTGTGATGGGATGTTAAATAAATAAATACTGCTGGGGAGAACTTTGCAGTTCATTTGCACCTCTAAGTGCTATCCTGCCAGGGAAGGAGGGAGGGAGGGAGGGAAGTTAGCATTTAAAATATATTTAAGAATATCTTGTATATCTTGTCTTTTTATTTTTATTTATTTTATTTACCTTTTTATCTTTTTATTTACCTGGCCTGGGACCTTCTGGTGAATGGTGGCATATAATTTTTAAAACAAACACTATCTGTACTTAACTGGTCTGGCAAGGTCTTTTTTTGTTGAAGACCTTGGGGTCCATTTCTTGGGCTCTCCAAAAAGACCCCCGGAAGAACACTGACCTGGGGAACAAACCTTCCCCTGTTCAGGATGGCAGGTATGCGAACAGCACCCTCTGGCTGCTGGAACCAATGACATGACCAATGAAAATCACTCAAGTGTGTGGAACCTGTCCAAGTTAAACCCTTAGAGCATAGGTACTTTTTCATAATCACTCTATGTGTGCACATTCAGACATAACGAAAGTTGCTCCCCTTCAAAGAGACAGCAAGTGCCTCCAGACATGACTAAAGCACTGAATTCCCTGTGCAACCACATCTTGTCACCCAGACGGGATGATGGATACTTTGTTCTATCCTCCCTTCATGTGATTAAACAGCCGCTTTTTACCTCACACTTTCCTTGATCGTCATATGACCAGTCATGTAACTGGCAGCACCACAATGGCTGCAAAGTTTTCCTTGGTAGTCTGGAGGTTCCCAGTGTTTGGCCCTCATGTTCCCAGCCTCTCTCTAATCCTTGGTCTAGTGCAGTGTTTCCCAAACTTTTGACATATGTGTACCCCTTCTATAATTTTCGTAACACTGAGTACCCCTCATAAAAAACATATGTTTTAATAAAAATCAAAATATATTTCTTTTTTCTTTTCTTTCTTTTTGTACATACACGCGTACCCCCACCAAACTCTTCCCGTACCACACTTTGGGAAACGCTGGTCTTATCTGGGAATACCGGGTTTGATTCTGCACTCCCCCATGAAGCCAGCTGAGTGACCATTGGCTAGTCACAGCTCTCTTCTGAGCTCTCACAACCTCACCAACCTCACAGGGTGTCTGTTGTGGGGAGAAAAACAGAAAGCTTTGTCAGCCGCCTTGAGTCTCCTTAAATGGATGAAAAAAGTGGAATAGAAAAGCCAGCTCTTCTTCTTTTCTAGTCTAGAAGGTTCAGGAGAAGTTGGAGGACCAGACTGGTGTATGAGCAATTCCATTTTGAAGCTATCCCTAATGTGCTTCAGAGGCACCTCAAAGTCCCTTTGTCTGATCATAGTCTGTGTTTCAGTTTTGACAATCAGGAAATTGCCCTCTTGTGCTAACTGCGTGGGGTAGAATTATGTTCCATCTCTTCTCTACCACTGCAAGCTTTCTGAGTCTGCTAGATATGAAGAATAGCACTCTTGGATTTAGACTAAGATTTTAGGGAGTTCATAACCATGTTGGCAAGCTTAGGTGACACATGTTGGAAAGATCAAAGGTTGACGGTGCTGACAGGCATGTTGGCTTTTCCAAACTTTCCCATAAATTATTTAGCAGATTTTTTTTCTATGCAGCTAAATAATGTGACATTTCTAAGTGATTCTCAGAAGAAAGAAGGAAAAAACATAAACAAATAAAAGAAAATACAGCTCTGCGAATGAAAAACCTTTGTATAAATTACAGCCGTTCCAGAGAAATGAGGTATCTTGAGCCAATGTTGTTGTGTTGCTGTTGCCATTGAATGAGGAGAGACAGAGACATTGTGGTAGTCAAAGAACGTCTTGTTACACAGAGATGCATTCATACCTACATTTTAATCCACCTTCAGTCCACTTTCAGAGTGAGCTAATGTATCAGCGAAGTAACAAGCTGTTTTATGCTTAATAAAATCAGTACTACTACTACTAATAATAACAACAATAATCTTTAAGTAGATATATTTTCGGGGGGGGGGGGAGCTAAATCCACAGTACCTAAATCCACCTCAGTAAGGCAGTATACCCCAGAGGAGTTGGTGCTACTACTAGGAGTTTGGAGATACTATTTTAATAATTTATTCTTGCCTTTTCCCAAGTCAATTAACATCTGAACCTTGCTAACTGCAGACAGCAATGTTGCCTGCCCTGACATTCATTTACTTTGTTTCTCTTTTTCTTATTCATCTAGGCGCTGCTGGGGAGTTAACAATGACATGGTGAGGCCAAAGGAGGGATCTGGAAAGTCATCCTTCTGGTATCGGTTTGGGTAACCCAGTGCTGTTGCCGTCAAGCTTCATTGTCCCATCAGAATGGCCAAGAGCGCAGAAGTTAAGCTGGCCATCTTTGGCCGAGCTGGAGTGGGGAAATCAGGTATGGCTGTCTTCTTTTTTATCATTCTTATTTTACATTGTTTTTAAGAAGAAGTTTTCAGACAAGGAGGTGCAGAAGACAAGAAAGGGGGGCTGCAAAACTCTTTATGCATTATGCATCATCTGCTTGTTTTCATAGAGGCCACTGGTCTCCTGGTGAGTTTGCAGCAATGACGCACTGGGGTGAAAAGAGTGTCATTGGTTTAGATTTTTTAGTGGTCAAATCATGATTGGTTTCAGGAGTCCCAAAGCACTCCCCCAGATTTAGCATCTGTGGAGGGAAGGCCACTGAAGATGTTGCTTTCTAGTCCAGCAGTGGATTGTAACCTTGAAGTATCAATGAGTGAGACTCCGGTTGGAAGCCTCATTTTGATCTGCACAAAGTACCGTTGGACCGTTGTATCAACTGATTTGATAACCACGGTTTCAGTTAATGACAGTTACTCCATAACGACAGTGGGCTCCATAAGGGAAAAGCACCCAGAACCGGAAGGCCTATTTTGGCCTCCAGAAGCAGAAGATGAAGAGTGGGCTTTTCTACCCCGCTTTTCTCACCCTTTTAAGGAGACTCAAAGCTTCTCCCCACAACAGAACACCCTATGAGGTAGGTGGCACTGTGAGGGCTTAGAAGAGAGCTGTGACTATCCCAAGGTCACCCAGCTGGCTTCATGGGGGAGGGTGGAATAGAACTCGGTATTCCCAGATAAGAGTCCATCTCAACTAACCACTAGACCAAACTGGCTGTTTTGGCCTCCGTAGAGCATTGGAATAAGTGTGTGATGCCACTGGAGCCCATCCCAAAATGTAAGGGGGTGCATGGGAGGCGGGCGTTAGGTGTCCAGTGGCATTGCATGCCTGTTCCAACACTCTTCAGAGGCCAAAATAGGCTTTTCAGACGCCAGAAAAACACTTCTGGTTCTGGGGTTGCATGACCCCAGAACTGGAAGGCCTGTTCGTGATTATCCACGGTTTCAGGTAACCACAGTAGGAGCCAAAACGTATCCCCAGCGGATACCAGGGTCTGACTGTATGCTTTGATCTCAAGCAATTGAAAGTGTGTTTCAGGGACATCAAAATGAGATTTCTCACCTGAGCCACACCCTTTTCTATCTATCAGCGGGTGCTAATGTAGGTGAAATGCAGCCAGATGCCTCTCCCCTTGCTGAAAGCAGACCTCTGAGCTTCTTTTGAGATGCCACGTGGACTTTCATAGAAGCTCACAACCCTAATTTCAGGGACCTTTGGCTGCACTCATCCTCAGAGGCTGCCATTGTCTACATCCCTGTAATCCTGTGCTACCCAGCAGTATTGCTCTAGTGTGTAAGATTTATTGTTGCACAATGTGTACTGCTTGAGCAAGCAATGGAAGGTTCAAAATATTAACATCCAACAGATTACACTCCAAGTTGATGATACTGCGTTTGTCACAGGCAGTAAGCCACGTTTCAATGGTTTTTCCTTTCCACGTTCAGTTTTCTCCACACCAAGAAACATCTTGATGATGTTCATGTCCAGCCAGAGGGGGAAAGACCACATGTATCCTTTTCAGCCATAGTAGATCCAATGGTGGCATAATAACTTTGGTTTTATGTGGATACCTCTTATCTTAGACAGTGTACTAGACAAAAGGCCCTGAAGCAGGGCCTGCTGTAGTCTGATCCAAGATACTATCCTGGTGCAAAAAGGCCCTATTTGTTCTATCAAAGCATCTGGACCTTTCTGAATTTACCTTGGATCCTCATTATGAAAGGTCCTGTTGGAATCTGCCGGAGCAGATAAGTGTGTTTTGGGAATCAGCCTGCATAACTCACTAAGAACAAAGTACCTTCTGTCTGAAATGCAGCCAAGTCCAGTGTTCTGATCACCTTACACTGTGCAACCTGCCAAGTGCACCTCTGCTATCTTATCATTAAATCTCCTCCAAAGGTCCCAGAGGGCTCCCTTCCATACATTAGTGTGGAATACTGGAGGCCTCACCCTCTACTAGTGTGTTCCATCTGAAGAGATGGAGTGTGGTCCAGATCTTGAGGACATAGATCCAGATCCAGAATACTGGTGGGTGAAAATCCAGATCATGATGATGTGGAGAAGGCCCACATCACTGTGTTTCAGTTAAGGGACCCCATTTGGTAGTGGACCACACCAGCATGTGGAAGGAAAGCCTCTGGACCCTTTGTTGGAGCAGTAAGCGTGGAAAGACCCAGTGTCACTAACAGAACCAGCTGGGCTGCTTGATGTCAAGATATCACTGTTAAGCATTGTGTTCCTAAATGATGCTGCGTAAATGAAAGTGTTGCATTAGAAAAGGTCCGCATGGCTTTTTTTGAATGAAAACAGCTTTTACTGCAACGTTGTCTTCTTCGAAGTGTTCCCTTTTTTGTTCCTTGGACAATATGGTGGAAAGAACTGCCCGTCTGCTGAAAGACAAGCAGCCTGCCAAGTTCGGTCTTATGACTCTGGAACTCGGGCAAGTTCAGGGCTGAAGGAAAAAGTGTTTCAGCTGTTGCTAAGAGTGAAAAAAATGCAGAACTTACCTGAATCTGATTGTTTGGACTTATTTGTTATATTGGAGATGTTTCTTGGCCAGCTCTGATCTCGGAGCGGCCCACTGCTCTTTCCACGTTATAGATTATTGTGCTGAGAAAGCTAGCTGCCCATGGCTTAAGACACAGGATAAGCTTGCTGTTATGGAAAGGGACACAATTCAGCATCCACTCTGCATACAGAAATCACAGGCTTATCTGCTTGCGTATAAGAAAATCCTGGAAGAGATGCCTACTTGAAATGCTGCAGAGCTGTTCTTAATATGTATGGATATATAATATGAATCAGGTGGTTCTATTCTGCACAATATTTCTGATATTTTTTTTTAAATTATGATTGTATCTCCCTCCCTTCATCTGAAGGTCCCAGGGCGAGTCACAGCGCATGATAAAACATGCAACACCAGAACATATTTAAACTACAGTGGTACCTTGACATACGAGTTTAATTCGTTCCGTAACCTTGCTCTTATGTCAAATCGCTCGTATCTCAAAGCAATTTTCCCATTAATCCATTCCAGCTCCCCAAACACCACCTCAGTTGTTTTTGTTATGTACTGTACTCTATTTACATACTCGTATCTCAAATCTTGCTCTCATCTCAAAGCAAAATATCACTCGCTCGGCGGCTTGTATCTCAAAACACTTGTATGTCAGGGCACTTGTATGTCAAGGTACCACTGTATAACCTATCTACCCTTTCTCCTTCTCAACAACGAGCCAGTTTGGTCTAGTGGTTAGGGAACCGGACTCTTATCTGGGAATACCTTGTTTGGTTCAGCACTCCCCCACAAAGCCAGCTGGGTGACCTTGGGTTAGTCACAGCTCTCTTTCTGAGCTACAGCCCCACATACCTCACAGGGTGTTCAGTTGTGGGGAGAAGAACAGAAAGCTTTGATAGCCACTTTGAGTCCCCTTAAATGGCTCAGAAAAGCGGGGTAGAAAAGCCACCTCTCCTCTTCCTCCTCCTCCTCAGGAATTTTAGCCCAGGGGGGATGACATCTAAGTCTTATTTGCTGTACAGTCACCCTTGAACTCTAGAGGACTTATCACCCCATCTGCTGGCCTCAGGCACTAAACTTTGTTACTATTCAAGTAAAAAATACATACATAACAAAGTCCATACCCCACATAATGCAAAGCAAAAAAGGAACAAAAATCTCTAGTCACCCTCCCCACCACCCCCGGCAGGCCCTTCAGTGAATATAAAATACATATACTATAAATCAACCAAATAGCGTAGATTCTTTCTGGAAACCTTTTTTCAACATGTCTGGAGAATTAACTTGTGATACAAACCGCGTCAGCAATTTCCATTCCTCCAGAACATTCACGTTTAGCCATTCTCCTGTCAATTTTATTCTACAGTATCTGGAAATAACAGAAGTATATTGCTCTAGTTTGGCCTAGTGGTTTAGGAGCCGGAATTTTATCTGGGAACACCGGGATAATTCTGCCCTCCTCCATGAAGCCAGCTGGATGACCTTGGGCTAGTCACAGCTCTCTTCTGAGCTCTCACATCCGCACCCACCTCACAGGGTGTCTGTTGTGGGGAGAAGAATAGAAAGCTTTGTCAGCTGTTTTGAGTCCCCTTAAATGGGTGAGAAAAGGGGGGTAGAAAAGCCAACTCTCCTCCTCCTCCTCCTCCTCCACCACCACCACCACCACCACCACCACCACCACCACCACAGGCACTGAACTTTGAATTGAATACCTTCAATGGGACCTGGGCTTATGCTTCCATACATGGGAAGCTGCAGTGGAGTGGGAATCCAGGCTAAATTGAATTATCAAGTAAGCCTGTATATAAAATGCATTAGCATGTGTGGTGGTGGTAGTGGAGATGTACCAGCAGTGGGCGTCCTTATTGATTGTGTGCTATTAAGGGAGGGCTGTTGACAATACCAGCACCCCTAAGAGATTTAATCTGTGCATGGAAGGAATGTGAGAAGAGGGCTTACTGGGCTGTCCAAGATTACTGTAAGAACTTTGGGAATGGTACTTAAGTCCAGTCATAAGACCAACTGCCATGCTAGTGCTCACACAGTGCTTCAGGACTCTCCATCCACAGATCAGATCACCACCTCCATCACGGAGCATCCAAGAGCATCTCAGGAACACTCCAAACCTCCCTAGCTGTGGTTCTCCACAGCTTGACAGGGAGCATTGAGCGCACTCCTGATCATTCCTGCATGCAGTGTTCACATCATGTCTGGGTGCAAATGCTGCATGGCGGCAGGGTGGCAGAGCTATGGCTGCACAGTAGGGTACCGTATTGTAATAGCTAGGGCACTGGCCGGGCACAGGGTAGAAATTGCTTTGGGGATTGTTAACAGTGATTTGGAGAGTCCAGGATGGACTGTCTGCCCCATGAGTGCCCGGAGGAAAGCTTGGAATTACGTAGCACTTGCAGTATGAATGCTGGCTGCTGTCCTTAACTACAATGGATGCCATCCACCTGAAGTTGCATGCGAACAGGCCCAGAGGCAAGATCTGAAGCAGCATTTTTTCAGCTTTCCTGGTAGCTCTTTTTTCCATTTCTCTCTCTCTGTTCTTCCATCCTTGAACTAATGGTGATGTGTGTGTTCCCAGATGATCACCCATCCAGTCCTGCTTAGTTTCAGCAGGATGGTGCTGACTGTGCCTTCAAATTTTCCTCTGGAACACAACGGCACCCCATTTATTCCTCCCCGTTCTCTGCTTTTTCCTGCCCTCTCTGGCAGCCCTAAAGAAGAAGAAGAGTTGGCTTTTCTACCCCGCTTTTCTCACCCATTTAAGGGGACTCAAAGCAGCTGACAAAGCTTCTGTTCTTCTCCCAACAACAGAACTCCCTGTGAGGTAGGTGGGGCTGTGAGAGCTCAGAAGAGAGCTGTGGCTCACCCAAGGTCACCCAGCTGGCTTCATGGGGGAGGGCAGAATCGAACTCGGTATTCCCAGATAAGAGTCCGGCTCCTTAACCACTAGACCAAACTGGCTCACCAGGGATGGCTTTAAAAACAGGGAGTTCCTGAATTACAAAATGGCCACTTGGCTTGCCCACATGGAACTCTCTGGGCTTGACAGATGTCCTCAGCTCTCAGTTCCAGTAGTCAAACCCTGATGGATGGCCTTCTCCCTGTTCTCGAGATCTGCAGGATATTATTCCAGCAAAGAAAGGTTGCTGTTTCAGTGCGAAGCTGCCAGGAGGAAAGCATATCTAGCATTATGACTTATGTGGCAGTGGTTTGTACTGCCTGTTTTATTCCTCTTTCTTTGACATTCCTGGCCAGACAAATGGAAGTGTGTGCCAAGTGCCGCAAGCCCGGACATTAGCCAAGATCCTGACGGAGGGATAGAGCTCGATCCACAATAAAGAGCAAATATATGTAGCAATAAACAAGGTGATTGCAACTGCCAGACCTTCAATGACAACAGCTTTACGATCCTTTTGCAGGTTTCTGTTTTTCCTTAGTTTTCCAGCTGCCTGAAACTACATAAAAGGCACAAGGGTACAATGATCTCCCGCCATAGTTCAGGCTACAAATGAAGTCCATTTATCTAGAGAGTTTCAACGCTTAACCTTCAGCTACAGTCAGTGTCCTCACCGAGTAGGGGTGGGCGAAAAATGTCCGTCTTCTTCACAGTTTGTACAAATTGCAAATGTTTGAAACTTCACATTTGAATCGAATACTGGCTATATTTGAAGACAGGCTGCATGTGAAGTGAAAGCTTTTCTGCATTCGTTCAATGCTTCAGAGCAGATTTGAAGTAGATCAAGGTATCTTCCAGTCTAGCGGATATAAATCCACAGTTACAAAAAAAATTGCAGCTTACTTGGTTGCAAAGCCACGATGGGCCATCCTGACTCCAGCAGCCCCCCTGCAGCTTTCTCAAAGAAAGCTGCAATACTTCAATGGTGTATGCCAGTGAATGCCAACCTATGACACTCATGTCACAGGTGACACGCCAAGCCCTTTTGGGTGACACACCTGGTCACCCTGGCACCTGGGCGTGTAGTGGTTGCTTGTTCTTGAAGTGTACAAAATACCAACGTTCAATTGAAGATTTAGCAAATGAAATTCAGCAACAAAAGTCACTAATGTAAAGAATTATTTGTTTTTGCTTTTAATACATATATCAAAAATATAACTTTTTACTAGTGCTACAAATATCACAAAATTATGGATATTTCTAGATGTGACACAGCACCCGAGTTAAGCTAGGTTTTCTTGTGAATTTTGACACACCAAGCTCAAAAGGTTCACCAGTACTGGTGTACGCGATGAAGCATGCGTCACGTGGGATGGGGCAGCCAATGGGAGCTGAGCTGCAGACTCAGCTCTTGTTCATTATTCTCGCAGTCCTATCCAGACTGGTGGGAAACTTCAAATTTACCTGATACTGTAGAGAGAGTGCTCATCATTCTACAGTTGGTGAATTCGAAGTAGCGGTGGCATAATGCGCTGCCACTACAAAGTATCAGGCATCAGGTGTGACGCCCATGCCTCGACTGCGCATCGGAATGAGCAATATTCGCAAGTCTGGAGACACACTCAGAGCAGATTCAGAGGTGCAGCAACAGGGCTTTGTAGTGAATTGGAAGCCTAACACATTCAAAGTTGCTCCATTTGCGCAAATGAGAAATGATGCAAATGGGGGGAAATTCATGCACATCCCTATCATTGAATTCGCCAGAAGCAAACGAGTGGGCAGCTGATTGCAACAGTGAGTTTCTGACAATCCTATTACTGGTTCCCCTGTCCCAAAAGCCTTCTTAGGTTCCGGATGGATTGGCCTTGATCAAGGCTTGTCGGAGTCAAGGGGAGGAGTAGCAAAGTGAACTGCGGTGAATGCTTATTTTGGTCTGGGGCTAGGTTTGGTAGATATTTCATCTAGCAAACTTGTTCCCTGAGTAAGAGGGATGTAGTTAAGACACAGAAGGCAGTTCAAATGAGAGAACTTGGAGCAAGGGATATCTCCTCATGCCTCCCTTTCTTTTAAGGCAATCATAAAGCCCCAGTGTTCATATAAGGCGGAAAATGAGCTGACAACTTTGTAACTGCTGATCCTCCAGAAAAATGGAGTCAGGAGAACATAAAGGTTTAGATTTGCCAAAAAGACCCTTTAAATAAATTGGGCTTTCCATAAAACCTCGTGGTACGAGTTGTGATTGATAGGAAGAAGAGGAAGGAAAGAGAGAGTGTGTGTATGCTATGAAAAAGTGTAGCAAGTTTATACATGTAGGTAATTGCATCTATTATTTAGTTAACATGCCTTTATTTCTTCTTCAAGGAAAGAAATGGCTTCAACAGCCATTTCTTTAATTATTCACTAATTACTTTATCTGAGTGCCGCCCTGATATTTGTTCTCTCAGTTGAAGTAAGTACAACCTCGCTTATAATTAGTCCCTTAATTAAAGGCCTTTTTGTCTTCCCTATGCAAATGTGGCTAATAAAGAACGTATTTGGGGGGAAATGTGCCACTTTGGCCTTCTTGAATTTCCTTAATTAATTCAGCTGTGCCTTAATGCATTTCTTGGCAACTTGCTCCATGGAGTTGCATAACCACAGTGCATGTTTGTTTGATTCACTGATTGGAAGGGTTCCTCTGGTAAAAGCATAGATTTTCTGCCAATAGAATCTGTTTAAAAGGTCATTTGATGTGAAAAGTGCTTGCAGATGACTTGGCTGAAGGTGTCACTGAGGTGAGAATGGATAAACTGAGTTTTAAAAATTATTCAACCGTTTTTGGGGTACCACTGTGAACAATCCACTCACTGGTGCAGAAAAGAGTTGCCAAAAGAATCAAGGGGTCGGAATACCATCTGTACAAATCCAGATTGCAAAGTCCAGTGCTGTGTTCACACCTAAGTTTTAATCCAGTTTCAGCCCACTTTCAGAGTGAGAGAGCACATCAACAAGATGTGAAACTATTTTCTTTCGAGATTATCCAATTCAGAAAATCCACCTTTGGGCTAGATAAACTGGGAAGGAAATGGCCAGTTCTTTCACTCTGAAAGTGGACTGAAACTGGATTAAAACTTAGGTGTGAACACAGCCTGGGTCATTTCAGCCTTGAAAAATGGTCTTTAAGAGGTGACCTGTTTGAAGTTAAAATCATGCACTTTGTGGAAAAAGAGATAGAAAAAAAAAACATTTTCTCCACTTCACAACACTAGAACCCAGTGGCACTCTATGAAACTGATGGACAGGAAAGTTATGGCCAACAAAAGGAAGCATTTTTTTCACACAGATAATTATTGATCTCTGGCATTTGCTACCAAAAGAGGTGGTGACAGCAATCAGCCTGGATAGCTTTAAGAAATTCCTGGAGGACCAATGTATCAATGGATGCCTAGGTATAGCCTCCAGGTTGGAGAGACAGGCAGAATGCCACTAAAAGTCATTTACAGGGATCCAAGAGCAAAAGGTTTTGCCTTTGTCTTCTGCTTGAGATGCCCAGAAGCAATTGGTGGGCCACTAAGTGAGACAGAATGTTGAATTAGATTGGCTGTGGACTGATCCAGCAGGGCTCCTCTTATGCACTAATGATCTTATTTGTTTTAGGACCATTCCATGCTGGCTCGTATACCAGACCAGCAAGTGTCCAAACTTCTTGATGGTGTACATCAGAATGTGCAGCCAAGATCAAGCCGTTAGACACAACAGCTGATACTTCACAGTGGCGTTGCTTTATACTGACACTACTGCAAATTTACTTAACACTGATATAGCAGCAGTCGTGCTGCACAGCATTAAGTAAATTAGAAGCTTCCCACCGGTCCGGACAGGATGGTGAGAACAGCCAATGAGAGCTGGGATGGCAGTTCAGCTTGCATTGGCTGCCCCATCCCACATGACGCTTGCCTCACCCCCTGTGGCCGGATGCGCCAGTCTCAGCTCTCGTGGCTTCTGAGCAGGAAGCTACGGAGGCTGCTTTTAGTGTGGATGGCAATCATCAATTTGCAGCAGGTAAGCTGTGGATTTGTATTCTAACTGCAGGTTTAATCCACGAGTCTGGAAGGGACGATAGAGACCCTCCTACCTACCCAATGCCTCCCTTAGACTGCACCAGTATGCCGAAAGGATGTTCCTAGTAGGCTTGCTTGGTGATTCTGGAGTTACCCTTAGGCAAATAAAAGTTGTCGGCCTTCCCTGTTATCACAAGCTTTTAGTACAATTGCTGAGCTACTGAAGTAGAGTAGGTGTGGCACAAACAGTACACTATTATTATTATTATTATTATTATTATTATTATTATTATTATTATTATTATTATTATTATTATTATTATTATTATTATTATTATTATTATTATTATTATTATTATTATTATTATTATTATTATTTCTATCCTGCTCTATCCCCGAAAGTCTCACAAAAAGTCCTGTGTGTGTGAAGGTGTATCTAAAATGGCTTCAGGTAATTCTGATCCCATTCAGATGTAAATGAGAATGTAGCTTACGGTGGGAGTGATAGAAACTCATGGAAAGGTTTTTCCTTAGAAGCCCAGCAGTAGTCGCTCCTTGGGTTGGGCTTGTTATTGCCACAGTTGTAGAGCACAACAGCACCGCTTTTCTTAGAGTTCCAGCTGTCATTTTCTTTCCTTTAAGCAAACGTGGTAGAATATCACTCTAAGGTACTTTGCGGGTTAAAAAAAAAAAGCACTTTGGGGAAAAATTAGCATTCATGACTTGAGAAGGGAGTCTGTGTCGTTTCAGCGGTTGGAAAATCAATACTTGCCATGTGGTGCCAGAGTTTGGTAAAACTCTAGGGAAAAAATCAAAGAGATGCAAGGAAAGATTCAGGGTCCGTAGCCTGTACAAAACCTTATTTGACTTGCAAACCATTTCAGGCATTTGGAGTCGTATCTCTTTTGGGAGACAGTTTTGCAAGGTTGGCTTCAAAGGACAGCAGCCTATTTGTTTACATTGTTTTAGTAGCGAGGAGATGTTAAGGGGAAAACCTGTAAATAAATACCTTTTATGAAAATGCAGTCCAGAACTTGCACTGGACGATTTATAGGCTTGCATTTCAGCACAGTTACATTTACACGCAGCTTTATTTTTCCATCAGCAGACAGACTGATAGAGTTTGTGGTCTTGTAGTTAAGTTCTCCAAAGGGGGAAAAGGGGTGGTACCAATGGAATGCCTTTATATGCATATTCATGTGTGCAGACATATGTGCACATGCCCAGAGAGACAACGACCCTCAAGGGGCAAATTTCAAATGGAATTGGAAGCTATAGGCAACTCTTAAAATCACTGTGGTTACTGAAAGAACAAACCACAATAAAAGCAATGTAAAGAATCAGTCCCAAGACCAGTGGCCTGATTGGTACAATGGTAGCCTGGCATCCGTAAAACATACAGTAATAACTTCTCATTTGGGCTACAACAATGTGCAAATATGTGCAAATAAAAACTAGAACTGGTTGCGTCTGTTGGCTTCTGATACATTTCTGAGCTTAATTCAAGGTTCTTATCATGATTTTGAAGCCACACAATACATAGGGGAATGCCTTCTCCCATACAATCTTGCTTGGAGTATGCATTCAAGATCTGATACTCTTCTCTCTGGCCCTGCTCACTAGTCGTGAATGATGTCAAATAATGAGTACAGACAGAGCCTTTTCACTGGTGGCTTCTCAGCTATAAAGCCTACTCCCCCAGCGAAGCTTGTCTGATACTCGGTCTGACTTCTTTCAGGTGTCAGCAGGTTTAAAATATGGCTCTTCGCCAAGGCCACATTCTCACTTGACTATTTTAATCCGGACTGGACTATATTAATCTGGATTCAGAACCGAATGTGAATTCTGGCTGTTCCCATTTGCTTGACGATAACACAGGCTCAATTAGAATACTGCAGTTCCCATTCAAACCACCCAAATCCCCACCATGATGAAACGGGATCTTTCCATCTTCACCCCTTGTCCCTTGACCCTTCTATTTCTCTCCCTGACAGGGGCAGGTTTTGCCACCTTTTCATGCAGCAGCAGCACAAGCAACTTTCCCTCTTCAAAAGTTCTGATTTCTGGACAGCCGAGAGTCAGGACTGAGTGGGGCTAAAGAAAGATTCCCTCTGCAATTGTTAGCTGTTACAGTGTAACATATTTCTCATAATTACAGTGGGCGCATTCCCATTACAAGCTTAATTCAGTTTCCCTAAACCGAAATAATAGAACCGGATGCAAACGCGAATTTGCCTGATCCCATTACTTTCAACTCGATCTGGATTCTGAGGATTGTAGGTGGCTTACGTGACTCAAGGAAGAAATCAAGTGGCTACTTTTTAAAAGCCACTTTTTGGGGCTGCCCTGCCCTCTTCCTCCTTGCGTGAACGTGCCATCCATAACCACCCCCTTCTCAGAGCCTAGCTGGGTGGCTGGCTGGCTGGCTGCTGCTTGTCTGGATGGAGGAAAAATGGCAGCGGGCAGCCAGTGATTGTTTCCCTCCTCTCCCCATTGCCCAGGGCACATAGCAGCAGCGGCAACTCAAGCCCCCTTCGCCTGCTCACATCCACATCCACAGCCTTAAAAACAGAACCTGCAGCTGCTTTCCTTTCCTTTCCCTTTTATAAAGGTCAGAACTTTCAAAATTGCAGAGAATTGCAACATTGTTATCCGGTGTGAAGTGGTTGGATTGCTACAGTGTAGTGGCTGCTGTAAGGGGTGGATTTTTACAGTAAAATCACTATCTTTGGAAGCAAGCTATTGGGGGAGGGAAACCCTAAACAAGCATTCTCATCCCTTAACACGGTACCGTTCCCACAGTAAAAAATGTAAAACAGTTCAAGCGCACAAACCGGAGTGAGACCTGTTGAAATGAGGATTAACATTTGCAACGCTTTGGGGGCATTTAACACGCGGAAAGCGTGTTAAGCCAACCTGATGTGGGAACTGTGAGGATTGAAACCGTTTTGAAACTGAAATAAGCTTATAATGGGACCGTGGCAAGTGGCTTTGGGCTAACTCCGGACTTGTGGAATAAATCTGCAGTTAAAGGTAAACGTACCGCTTACCTGCTGTGCAGCGATGACCGGCCATCCCAAATAGAAAAGCAGCTCTGTAGCTTCCCATCGGAAGCTGCAAGAGCTCAGTTGGTGCGCGCTGTCATGTGGGTTGAGGCAGCCAATCAGATTTGAGCTGCTCTCCTGCTTTCGCTGTGCTGCTCTCGCTTTTCTGCCAGGACAGGTGGGAACATTTGAATTTTGTTTCTACTGTGCAGTGAGTGCCCTTAGATAGACGATCCATCGATCATCGTGTGTGATGTTCTGATCGTGACTGCGCATTCCATGTGCAGTACAAACAAGTCTGGATACAGCCTAGTTTGCACTTGGCTTTTTATTTTGAATGTATCTTAGGTTAGGGGTCTGTGGCCCTCATGCTAATGCAGATTCTGGTATGCCTTACTTGGGGTCTGCTGTAGCCTGTACTAGCAATGGACAGCAGGCCCCTATTCCAGGATATATTCCAGAATAAAGCCAAGTGCGAACTGGACCCTGAGTTCTAGGTGAACTAGTGAACATCTAGGTTTGTAAGGCTCTGTTTCAGATGGAGCTCCACTTAAAGTTTGATGTTTGGTCCAACAGTAACTGAGACCTCCAAGGGTTCACAATGAATTGGTTAAGCTGGTTCATTTTTTATTCTATGCCAACTGGAATATAAGGCAAAATGAAACATACGGTTGTTGTTTTTTAGTTCCAGTTTTCGTCTTACTGATCTGGGTGCTGCAAAACCAACAAAGTTATGATTCAAAATCCCACTCTGTGCATAAAAATCCACCAGAGTATAGCTGGTAACCAATATAAGCTGCTGATTCCCCTGTAGCTAAAAGAAATGGAAGGAAAAGGCACATAAAAAATTCCAGGTTATTGAAACACAAATCTTCAAAGCTTACTAGCACTTTGGTTCTTAAGTTATTGCAGCTGTGTGGTGTCTCTCAGGAGTGTCTGTTCAAATCCTGCTGAAGTTGTCTGTAATCAGATCCTCATTGGTGGAAAGTTAGCCTCAAACTCCAGAGAAAGCTGGCTTTCCAGAATAATTCTCCCTTTGTGATCAGAGCAACGTCTGCCTGTGTTGTTTGTTTCCTAGTTGCATTTATAACTCGACCTCTAATCCCGAGTGTCAGGGCAGGTCATAGTAGCCCAGAGATATAAAACAAAATTCAAAACCATTGAAAACAGTACAGCGCATGGAGGAGAAAAACTGCCTCTTTGGCCCTTTCTGCACTTACCTTTGTTCTAGAATATGAGATCTGATGGTCGTCTCCTGGGGTTTATCTGTGTCCCGCCCACCACTGCTACTCTCCATCTGCTTTAGTCCCTTGTTCTGCATCACTGGTAGACCTCATTAAATAGGCCTACCAGCGTACCAATGATGATGATGATCCAGATCATGATAGTGCACCAAAGTGTGCTGCCAAAATGGGTTCCCTGGTGGCCCTGGGGGCTAGGAGGACCTCTGAGCCCCATCCTGAAGGTCATGGAAGCTTCAGGGCTGGTGTGGGTCATAGCCCTCATGCCAATGGCACTGTTCCAGACAATGGCTTTGCTATGGATAGGTGGGCCTTGCTGGTGCAGGGCCACTGGCCCAGAACAAGGCAAGGTAAGTGTAGAAAGGCCCTTTAATCTGAAGGGAAGGATAAAGGAATGCTTGAATTGATGGCCCTTGATGCACCTAAGAAGGAGAACAATTCTTCAGCCTCAGGGTTATCACAGAGAAGGTTCCCACTTGGTTCCTGTGCTGGGATCTTGGCAGCCTGGACAGCAAAGGGAAGGCAAGGGGCAAGTGAGCATGATGGAATTTAAATGTAGAACTCATCCATTTCCATTGCGCTCTTTCCCATGTTTCTTCTTCTAGCTGCTTTTACAGCCAGGGAATGGCAGAGAGCTCCACAGAGAACGCAGTGATCCCCCAGTTCCTGGACTTTGAATCTTGGCAAGAGCCAGAGAATGGTGTGGGGCCCTGCAGGAATGACACAATTCATCTGGTGGCATTGCTGTCAATTCTGTGTGGCTCCACCCTTCCCAATTGCAAAGGCAGCTGGGCAGACAGAGGGTAGAATAAGGAGCATGCCAGAGACAGGTGAGTTCTGCCTTTAAACTACAACAATTGTGCCTGTCCCTTTCCCCACATCTCCTGCTCACCATGATTGTAGAGGGTTGGGCTGGTGAGCTGTAAATGTTCAATATCCCAGTCATCTTTGGTGGGTTCATATGCTGCAAACTAGCATATGAACATGTCCATTCACATCCATCACTTCTGTTTGAGATGCCCACAAGCATCTACAACGGTTCACACAGTGGGCCACTGTGTGAGATAGGATGCTGGACTAGATGGGCTGTGGCCTGATCCACTTATGTTCTCTTAGGGCAAATCCCCACAGCAAGCTTATTTCGCTTTCCCTAAACCGAAATAATAGAACCGGATGCAAACGCAAATTTGCCTGTTCCCATTACTTTTAACTTAATCATGCTGGATCTGGATTCTGAGGATTGTACGTGGTGTACGTGACTCAAGGTGGGACTCAAGTGGCTACTTTTAAAAAGCTGCTTTTCGGGGCTGCCCGGTCCTCTTCCTCCTGGCATGGACGCGCCACCCATAAGGGACCCCTTCAGTGAGCCTAACTGGGTGGCTGGGTGGCTGCCGCTTGCCTGGATGGAGGAAAAATGGAGGGCAGCCAGCCAGAAATTCTTTCCCCTCCTCTCCCCATTGCTCAGGGCACACAGCAGCAGCTCAACTAAAGCCCCTTTGCTTTAAACATTCACACAGAACCGCAGCTGCTTTCCTCCCTCCCTTTCCCTTTCTAAAGTTCAGAACTTTTAGAATTGCACAAAATTGCAACATTGTTATTCCAACCATCAAGGTGTGAAGTGGTTCCATTGCTACAGTGTAGTGATCCCTGTTAAGTGAAATCACTGTCTTTGGAAGCAAGTTATTGGGAAGGGAAACCATAAACATGGATTCTCATCCCTTAAAACAGTACTGTCCACACAGTAAAAAATGGAAAACGTTTCAAGTGCACGATCCGGAGTGAGACCTGTTGAAATCAGGATTGAGATTCACCACGCTTTGGGGTGGTTTAACACGGGGAAAGGGTGTTAAGCCAAACTGCCGTGCGGACTCCGAGGACTGAAAACATTTTGAATCTGAGATAAGGTTGCCGTGAAGACACAGCCTTAGAGTCCTCATCCCTTTAGCATTTGAATGGCCAAGAAGATCATTTCAAACATGTTAATACACAGGCAGGTCAATAAAGGATGAAACAGTCTTTTGGGCTTAGCTGCAAATTAGGAACCAGGGCAGTTCCAAGAAGAGGAGGAAAAGGAAGAGGAAGAGGAAGAGGAAGTAGTAGTAGCAGCAGCAGCAGCAGCAGCAGTAATAGTCGTCTTTTCTACCCTGTTTTTCTCACCAGTTTATGGGGACACAAAGTGGCTGACAAAGCTTTCTTTTCTTCTTTCTGTGAGAGCTCAGAAAGAGAGCTGTGACTAGCCCAAGGTCACCCAGCTGGCTTCATGGAAGAGGGCAGAATCAAACCCGGTATTCCCAGATAAGAGTCCAGCTACTTAACCACTAGACCAAATGCAGCATCTAGATGTCAAGTTACTTATTCTGCTATATTTGGATATTCCAGAATAAATTCCATGCTTTATTCTGAATTATCCAAATATAGCAAAATAAGTAACGGATGTCTGAATGCAGCCTGAGACTGTTCCAGCCATTGTGATCCTTCCTGACACAGTACCTGTTCGAATAATGTTTTCTAATTTTCAAAAAATGTCTGTAAAACCCTATTAAACAGTACTTCCCCCCATTAACATTCCTTCCCTCCCCATTTGAAGTTGGTCTCTTTTTATCATTCCTGTATTTATTTTGCTAATCAGGTGAAGCAATTATTTAGTTGTGATGACAGAAGGGTAGCTTTTGAATGGCCCTCTTTCTTTTGGCTTGCTCTTGAAAAACAAAACACAGTGAAGCATAGTTAGTAGATGGATGGGAGACCACCAGGAAATCCCTCAGGTATAGGCTAGACTGGAAAGTCAAATAACATCTCAGATGAAGGCAATAGCTTCTGTACTGATGCCAAGAAAATGACATAACTTGTGGTCACCTGGCACTGCGCACTGCTCAAGGTCATCCTAACCTTCACAACATCATGGGAGGAAATTGAGGAAAATGTATGCTAGCATTGCTGCTCTGCTTTCTAGATACAGCTCAGAAAGCTATTAAAATGAGAAGTATTGAGCCCAAAGGAAAAGAGAAGCAGCCAATATATACATGTATTAAAAGGGAATTGAACAAAGAGTGGACTCCGGTGCCAATTCAGTTTCCCAAAACATTCAGTAGTAGCTGAAACGGAACAACCCCAGAAATGTGCTGAAACTATCAGGACTGCTTTTGAAAGGATACAAAATCCCTTGGTGCTTGTAGGTCGGTAATTCTGTTTCCATGCCGAAGTTGTAAAAGAAACAGTGTAGAAACCTGTTGCAGAATAAACAGCATAGTGCTGTGGTGTTCTTCTGGAAACTGAAAGGAAGCTTTGTACAATATTCATCCTTGCCCCATTTATCTCGCTGCAAAAAGCAACCTAGATCAGACCAAGGGCTTCTCCAGACAAGTGAGAGGAAAATGTGAGAACTTGTTTAGATCTTCCAATTTCCTCTCAGTGTCCCTGCCAGGTGGCAGGGTGAAATAACAGGGCAAACTTGGAGCACGCAGCCACCCACATACCCACCCACCTACCTGCCTGCCTGTCTAAAATTACTGTGTCTTCTGATGCGTGGTAGGCATTTCCCTCTATTCCAATGGCACAAGATATCCGGAAGTGCGCATGTGCCAGCTCCCACGCTTGTGCAATGAACATTTCAGCTTGGTTTCACCTCTGTGTCTACATGGTGGGCATTTCCAGAAAGATGGATCTGAGGAGCAAGTACTGGACTCTTTCTGCACTGGGTCTTATTCCAGATTATATTCCAGAACAGGGACTTGGTATCTTCGGTACTACAGATGATGGAAGATCCCAGGCAGGGCCCACTGTTGTCTTTACCAGCAAGCAGATGGCAGTTCCTTACTCCAGGATATAATCCAGAATAAGGTTCAGTGTAGAAGGGGGCAAGGTAAGAAATACTGCTATATTTGGGGAAATCCAGGTTGGGGATTCTTTTTCCCAGAACAGTGATATTCCAGGATTTCGCACCAATATCCTGGGTCTATTTATGATTGCCACAGATACGTTTGACAGCCCCAATATAGTGTTGGGATAATCCCAGGTTTTAGGCCCTGAATGGCCAAAGCCTAGGATGAGGTCCCAGAATGAAAATGGTAACCCTATGATCCTCCCTGTGCTACTCTTGTGCAGAAAGTCTCCCATTAGCTCCTCTCAGTATGCCCACTGAAGATGCAGAAAGGACCTGTTTGTTCTTGTTAGGTACCATAGAATTTTGTTGCTAGATACCATGACCTTGTTGCTAGGCACCATCAAGCTGTGTTCAGTGATGCAGAGAAATGCCAGTCATTTTGACCTATCCCTAATAATATATAGCTCTTCTAAGGGCTTTCTAGTAGTCTCTTTGATTCCATCTGTCTGTCTGTCTGTCTGTCCATCCATCTCATCTCTTGACTTCCCCTTCTTCTGATTCTCTCTCTATTTTACCAAGTGAAATGCTTTTTTCCTGGCCCTTTGTTTGCTCACATCAAACACAGAAAGTATGTGCGTTTCTCTTTATTGATCATTACCTCATGGGAACAGTCAAGATATTTTTGCATCTGCAGAAAAGGCACATAAACAGAGTCTTGGGGATGGGATAGGTGTTTCTTTTATATTTTCGGTCTGTCCCAAGAACCTTAAATGCACCTCAGAGGCACTTGCTTGTGTGTGTGTGTGTGTGTGTGTGCGTGTGTGCGTGTGTGTGATATCATACCCTCAGTAGCTGTCTCCAGATCAGTAATGTATCTCACTCTTTCTCAGTGCCCAAGCTTCACAATCATACACCACAACAGGAAATACCAGTACTATAAATATTCTGGACTTTTTGTCAGAGGAACAGCCTTGGCTTCATGTACCTGTCAGAATGGGAACCTAGTCCATCAGTATCTGAAAAATTACAAGCTCTTGGCCCTTCATTTGCCATGGGATCCTCTATCCCAGTTTTTCCCCCTGAAGGAAATAGCAACCGCTGTGGGAAAACCCCGAGAAGTGCCAATCCAATCCACACTTATAAGATTATCTGTTTTTAAAGTCAGGATAGCTCTCTCATCTCTTTACTCCAGGCATGTGCAGCTTTCATTCCATATTCAAGGTTTCTTGGTGTGCAAGATTTCCATATTTATGAATGAGCACTAGGATAGGGTCTCTCTGTAAACACAGTTCATACATTTGCAAGTTAATGTGAGATACTGAGTAATGAGCTGGGGTGTTTGGGGGCATTTTGGAGAGTGAGTGTGTTTAGGGGCACATTTGAAGAAAGTGATTGAGGGTACTTTTTTTAAAAAATAATTGTATCTGCCTGTTTGGGGTATAGAATGTGGGTGTGAGGGAGGGAGAGACTCTTCTTCGGACACTCACCCATAGTCTGGTCTAGGAAGGGTTTCAGGGGTCATCCCTCTGCAGTCTAGTGCTGGATAGGGGAAGACCCATCCCTTCCTAATATGCTTTGTTAGCACTGGATGAAGTTGTACACCTTCATCTCTTAGCATTGGGTGAGTGGGCAACCAAGTGGCAAATGTGCTTTAATCTTAACAAGTGCAAAGTAATGCGCATCGGGGCCAAAAATCCAAATTATGTCTATAAACTGATGGGATCTGAGCTTTCTGCAACACACCAGGAAAGGGATCTCGGGGTTTTGGTGGACGTTTCAATGAAGGTGTCAACCCAGTGTGTGGCAGCAGCAAAAATTCAGTGCTGGGAATAATTAGGAAGGGAATAGAAAATAATTCAGCAAGTGTCATTTTGCCCCTTTATAAATCTATGGTGAGGCCACATTTGGAATATTGTGTACAATTCTGGTCACCACACCTCAAAAAGGATATTGTGGAACTAGAGAAGGTGCAGAGAAGGGCAACCAGAATGATTAAGGGTCTGGAACACTTCCCTTACGAAACCAGGCTGCAACGTCTAGGTCTCTTCAGTCTGGAGAAACGATGTTTAAGAGGGGACCTGATTGAAGTATATAAAATTATGCACGGTATAGAAAGGGTGGATAGAGAAAATTTCTTTTCTCTATCGCACAACACTAGAACCAGGGGGCACTCTATGAAGGTCTGACAGGGGGAAGTATTTCTTCACCCAGAGGGTCATCGGCTTATGGAATGTGCTGCCGGAAGAGGTGGTGACAGCTACCAGTCTAGATGGCTTTAAGGTAGGGTTAGACAAATTTATGGATGACAGATGTATCAATGGCTACTAGAACGAATGCCTAGGTGCCATGAAAGTCCTAGCCACAGTCAACATTTCTGCCCATGTTGCTTTCATTAGACAGTATCTTCATGCATCTTGTGTTAGGCTGAGGTTACACCTTATACTTAATCAATTTCCAGATAAGTTTTCAGTTTGTCCTAAAATGGACCATCATGTTGTTGTGTGACCATTCCCTTAAGGGAAGAAAAATTTACTTTTAAAATGCCATTCATTTTACAATCTTTTTACAAAGAAACCGGAAAGTCTTGATGAGCCTTCTGTTTGAGTAGTCCAAGTTACAATCATATTCTTCTCATACCACCTTTCCCCAAACCAGTTGTATGCAATCCAAAAGGTTCTGGGAAAAGTGGTGTGGGAAGAAGAATATGAACCAGTCTGAGACTTTTCCGCACTGCAACGCGTTCCAAACGGAACGCGTTCAGGCGGAAAGCTTAAGACAGCTCCCGGCGCTTTCAGCGTTCACACACAGACGCGCCGGAACGCGTACCGGCGCGTCTGTGTGCGAAAGGTGAAAGCGCCGGGAGCGGTCTTGGCCGGCAAAGGCCGGCCAGGGGCGTGGAGACAGCCGCGGAGGCAGATCGGCAATCAGCTGATTGTCAAACAGCTGATTGCCAAACCTGCGCCGGCGTCGGAGGCAAGCCCGCAGCTGTTAGGGAGGGAGAAGCAGGCGCGAATGCTTCTCCTCCCGAACGCCTGCGGGCGGCTCGTCCGCGTTCGAATGCATGTAGAGCACTTTAAAGTGCTCTACATTTCGAACGTGCCGAAGACAGCTCCGGACACGTCGGAGCGCAAGCCCCGCTCGGGCAATGCGTATGCCGTGTCCGCAGCTGTCTCCCACGCGTACCGTTCAGCCCCGTGCGAAAACGTCTCTGGTCTAGTGGTTAGGGAGCCAGACTCTTATCTCGTAATATTGGGTTTGATTCCTCACTCCTCCACGAAGCCAGCTGGGTGAACTTGGGCTAGTCACAGCTTTCTTCTGAGCTCTCACAACTCCACCTACCTCACAGAGTGTTCTGTTGTGGGGAGAAGAACAGAAAGCTTTGTCAGCCGCTTTGAGCCCCCTTAAATGGGTGAGAAAATCAGAGTATAAAAGCCAACTCTCCTTCTCCTTCTCCTTCTCTCCCCTCCCTTCATTTCCCATGGTGATAAAATGCATTTTTCAAAGCCCCCGGATTTTTTGACCTGATAACCTTTATTGTGCTAAGGATAGCTGCAGAGGTGTGTCTTAATTCATTTGGGCTTTAAGGAGAAGAAAGAAAATCCATAGGTACACACTATTGTTTAAAAAAAAAAGGAAAAGCTAGTACTGGAATCCAACATTCATCCCATTTAGAGATAAATAATCCTGAAATAGCCTTGCTGACTGCAAAACGTAGCTCATGGAGCATGTGGTGCTTAAAAGCTTGCTTGGGTTTGATTTTTTTCTTTTTTTTAAAGCACATGTGTGCTAAAATGATTTTGTGGTTGCTGGACTAGGGAAGACCTATAACTGGGAGGAGATGGATGTGTGTGTTTCAATGGAATGTGAATTAATAAGCAAAGTGGTGTGGCTGGTTCCTGACAAGCTTCTTTAACATCCCCCTGTTCCACTTCAAGGGACCTGGGATGTTGCTTATGGTTTTTCTCTCTGTTCTGGACACTCTGGTTTTAAAATCCCTGTGAGGCACATTAGGTTAAAAGAAAAGCTGGAGAACCTGAGTTCTCAGGTGAGGGGGAATCGAATCTGGGCCTGGCTTTCTCTGGGCTTAGCCTCGAAGTTCCTTTTCAAGAAATGTCCTATATGAGTCGTGGTGCCCATGGCAAATTAGGTTGCCTGTTCTCCTTCCCCTCAGTGACATTTTATACAGGAAGGCCCAGTTCCCACTCATGCCTCTTAAAACGGTTTTAATGAAACAAACAAAAGCAATTCAAACACGGATTCTGGCAGTCCCCACTTCAGTGGCTTTAAATCACTTTAAACTGCTGTCCCCACCCAAAATGGTTCAGAATCGCATTAGGGAAAGGGAATAATAAAGGATGTATTGGGAGGGGCTAGTAAGTGGAAACTGAAATGTCTGTCTGTCTGTCTGGAAATGGAAATGAATTTAATTGTTAAATAAAAAATAATAGTTGTCAAGGGCAAGCCATGCTATTGCAGATTGGCCTGTTAGGATGTTAATTCCACACCATGGCCGCATCCCCATTAGAAGCTTAATCCAGTTTCCTTAAACCGAAATAATAGAACCGGATGCAAACGCGAATTTGCCTGTTCCCATTACTTTCAGCTTAATCGCGTTCGATCTGGATTCTGAGGATCGTAGGTGGCGTACTCAAGTGGCTACTTTCTAAAAGCTGCTTTTCGGGGCTGCCCTGCCCTCTTCCTCCTGGCGTGAATGTGCCACCCATAATGGACCCCTTCACCGAGCCTGGCTGGGTGGCTGCCGCTTGCCTGGATGGAGGAAAAACGGCAGCGGGCAGCCAGCGATTCTCTGCATTGCCCGGGGCACGCAGCAGCAGCGGCAACTCAAGCCCCCTTGCTTTAAACATTCACACATCTCCCAAAACCTGCCCTGTTTTCCTTTCCCCTTTAAAGGTAAGAACTCCAAAGAGCTAGAATTGCGCAAAATTGCAACATTGTTACCAGGTGTGAAGTGCCTGGATTGCTACAGTGTAGCGGCTGCTGTGAAGGTTGGATTTTTATACTGAAATCACTATTTTTGGAACCAAGCTATTGGTGGAGGGAAACCCTAAACATGGATTCTCATCCCTTAAAACGGTAGGGTCCCCACAGTAAAAAACATAACACGTATCAAGCGCACGATCCCAAGTGAGACCTGGTGAAATGAGGGTTAACATTTACAATCCTTTGGGGCGATTTAGCACATGGAAAGCGTGTTAAGCCAAACTGGGTCTGCAAGGATTGAAAACGGTTTGAAAATGAAATAAGCTTGTAATGGGGATGCGGCCCATGTCTCCACTTGCCAGGGAGGGTGCCATTGAAAAAAAGGGATTCAGCACCATAACACAGTAGCAGGAGACACCCTTTGATGATCCTGCTCACTGCCCCAACGAAGGGCATATTGTCATCTTTAAGCACTTTCCCCGGGAGGATGTTCTCCTGCCCTCAGTGGATGCACTTGGGTTGAGGCTTCCAAAATGCCTCCATGCTCTGAAATGGAGCTGTGGAGGTGCCTGCTCTCCCGTTGTTTCTCAGTGATGTGGAGAGATGCCATCTGTTAGATTATTGAACTAGGTGCTACTGAAGGTGGCATAGCACTTATTAAACAGAGTGTGGTCACGTCTACAGTCAATGAAGTGCAGATAGTAATCACAGCAGGACAAAGAAAACCCACAGGGGGTGCTTAAAATATTAACTAGCAGTTTATTAGTGAATAAACAAAATAATAAAATAAATAAATAATAAAAACAAAGCGAAGTACATTTGAGTAAACATAGCTATAATCCTAACCACTGACAATGCGAATGCTAGTACACACCAGAGAAAGTTCAGCATTACCACCATCACCCCGGATGGGCCAGGAAGTGTGAACATGGCCCTGGTTTTGATCTAAAGTAAATCAGAACCAGGCTGGAGAGAGGAACGGAAATGGGTCAAAATGTGGTGTCAGTTACCACAGTGGTGTCTCTTGTTTTCACTGGTCAGTATTAAAACAGCAGCAGAGGCCCTGTTCAGACGTAACGAGAGGGGCACTTCAGGGGCACATCAGCGAGACAGTGTTTGGCCCTCATGTTCCCCCCTTTTTCTACCACAGAATGTTCCTGAGAGGGAGGAGCTGCAGAATGGCGTGTGCAGTCCTACCTCAGGCACCTCAGAGATGCTTGTTTTTGCCGTGCCTGATTATAGCCAGAGTGACAAATCTGAGACCTTTGGATATACGGCGGGATAGAAATATAAATAATAAATAAATGAATAAATAAATCTGAGGAATTTTCCTGTACTTCTAGAAAAATTGAGGTTCCTTTTCTTCTTTTTTCCTTTCCTTTTCTATTTTAATGTTAATGCAATCTATTCACACAAAATAAACTTTTCAGTACACTCTATAAATAAATACACATTTTGCGTTTTGGACGGGTGACCTAATAATCCACTAGCTCAGGCCTTTAAGACATTTATCTTCGCTGGCCCAAGTCATTCCCAAGGATTTTATTTTGGTTGCAGTCCCTCCACGTCATGCCACAGTCCTGCAGTTTGATCAATGCCTCCTTTCAAATGAGACAAAAGGTATGTGTGTGCGACTTCCATGGCTGTTTTGGATTTGACTGTTTGACACCTTAGATGATACATTTAGACTTGGAACAAAAGGTCCTTTGATAGTGGAGATTTTTGTGACACTTCCAATGACCTAGTTAGTTTAGTGTTTTCTTTTTCGGTTTTCTTCAAATAAGCATTTTAGCTGACATTTATTTGCTTAAACTGAAGCTTTCTGAATATACATTGCTATTTTTTTAAAAAAATTCTTCAAGATGCTTACATGAAAATGGATGGTTCTGCCTTCTTATGGTTTAGAACAGGGGTCTCCAACAACCAGTCTTTGGACCTGCACCAGGCCGTGGAGGGTTTTTTGCTGGTTTGTGGCACCCTGCAGACCAGCACTAAACAAGCTGCCCTGCCCCGTCACGCCCTGCATAAGGTTCTCTGCTGGGAGCCATCAGGCACCAGGGCTTAGGTGAGCTGAATGGACGAGGCAGCTGCCCGTCTTGCCCTTGTTATGCACCTGGACATGCTTGGCCAGCAGGCGTGGGCACTGCGGGGCCTGCGGTCCCAGCCGATAGAGGCTCGTGTGGATTTGCTGGTGGGCGGGGCATGTGGCAACAAGGCAAGCAGCAGCTTGGTCCAGTGGTGGCGGCGGCTGCTGAGGCAGAGAAGGGAAGGAAGGAGCGGTGGTAGGAGGGGCAAACAAAGATGCTGGTGGTGTCTGACGCAACCGGCCTGGCCTTGGGTACTGCTGCTGTCTGAAGCCACAGCGAGCCGAGCCAGCCAGCAGCCCTAGCGTGTCGAGGCCAAACAAGCAGGAGCCTGTCGGTGGTGTTGTGGCTATGGCCGCTGCTGTCATGGCTGCAGGTGCAGGGGGCCACTGGCACTGGTGGAAGTGGTGGGACCCAGCCCGGGGGTGTGCATAGGAGCTGGGGCCACCGCTCGGGGCTGGGGGCATGGGGCAGGACAGGGCAGCGGCCAGCAGTGGCAGCCTGAGACCGGTGGAGACCGGGACTCTGATGCGCCATCCAAGAAGCGACTCAAGCTGTCAGATGTGGCCAAGGGAGGAGGAGGGGGCAACATCAAGGAGCAGCTCTACTCGGTGCTCTGCTGCACAGTCTGCCTTGACCAGCCCAAGACCTCCATCTACTAGGTGCATGTGGCCGGCACCCCCCTTCCCCAGGTCCCCTCAGGTTTTCCTCCCGCAAGGCACACTGGGAGGTCAGTCACCCACCCCCCTCCATAGCCCCGCCCCCATATGACCAAAGCCCTGCCCCCGCCCCTGCCCTGCTGGGCCTTGGAAAAATGGCCTTGCTTGAAGCTGGTCCCTGGTGCAAAAAAGGTTGGGGACCCCTGGTTTAGAATGTTTGTCCTGTAGGTGTAAAACCAGTGTCTCCAAGGCTGTGGTCACACCTTCACTTTAGACCTTTGTCAATCCACCTTCAGGTCTGACAGACTGCTTACACCTTTTCATTTCTATCCGTTTTATTTGTGGAATTTCCACGTCCTGCCTGGGGGCAGAATGCCCATTTTAGCTCCACCCTCCATTTTGAGTTAACTTAATGGAAAGTTCACATATAAAACAGATGGAAATGGAAAGGTGGGAGTAGCCAAACCTGAAGATGGACTGAAGTAGGTGTAAAGTGAAGATGTGGCCATGTGATAATCTGGATCGACCGATCCAGATTACCACATGGTAAGTACAGAAAGGAGTCATAGGCTGCCTTTTTTCAGATAGTGTTTCAGGCCTGTTTACTGTCCTTGGCCTCCATATGACAGGATGCTAGCATTTTATGCATCTCTAGAGGCTCCCATGGCCTTCACTTTATAGACAGTAGGGGTAGAATGTCCACCCCAAGAATCAGTTCCTCAGAACTCATCTCCTAGCCCACCCCAATCTGAATGAAGCGGATTAGTCAGTTTCTCGCATTTCTTCATGCATAAAACTGAAGCTGGCAAGTGACATTTGAGAAATCAAGTCTGACGCCCTGCCCCAGAATCCATATTAAAGAACCCTGACAAATGGTTGCCCTGTTTTTGCTTGAACGTGTACCGTGAAGAAGAGCTCAGTATCTCCCAAGACAATCCTTTCTATTGTTGAACTCTTCCCCTAAAGACGTTTTTCCTGATATTCGACTTGAATTTGTCTCGCTGCACCTTAAGCCTGTTGTGCCTTATCCTGCATTCTAGGATGAGAAATATATCATGAAACTCTTCTCTGCCTCATCCTTTCAGATATTAAAGAGTGCTAAATTAACCTGCCCGTCCTTTCCTCAAGTCGAAAGAAGGCATGGACTCTTCACATCTCTGCCTATAACTTCAGGCTCAGTTTTAACCAGCTACAAGCCTGCCCAAGGACTTCTCAACTTGTTTTAATTTGTGTGTATTCTTACTGTTTTTCTTCTGGGGGGGCGGGTTCCACTTGCCTCCCTTAACCCGGATCTAAGATGATCCAGATCTAAGAAATGGGTTGTTCAACTAATCTGGATTTAGTCGATCCGGATCTAAGGAGGTACCCGATGCGTCTCCATGGGCGGTGTAGCACCCAATAGCAATGGGTGCCAGGCATGCTTGCAGTGGAAGCATTGGAGCACCCATTCCGACTCTACCCACATTGGGCCCGTCCGTCACCCTGTGTTGTGGGAGCAGGCGATCCGCAGAGGAGGCAAATTGTGGAGCTGCTCCAGAGAATCTTCAAAGTGGCTCAGGAGAATCTTGGAAAATTGTAGCAAATCGCTTCAGAGATTCTCCAGAGCTTGGCCAAAGCCCCATTGAAAGGTTCTGTAGAAATGGTCCAAGCTCTGAAGTCTGTGGAGTTTTCTTTGGAGCTGTCTTTGGAAATTAGGCACTGGCTTCGAAGCTTTGGGTTTCGGGGCACGCCCCCCCCCAATGGGTGCCTCTCCGAACCCGCCCCTAGACCCCATTGCCTGATTGTGGTGTGAACACGCACCATATAATCTGGATTTCCTGGCTGAAGACCAGATTGTAGACCCCTTTAATGGGGTCTACAGGAATTCTGGATTATAGGTCCTGAAGGACCCCTTTAGTCCGGATTTCCCTAGTACAGGTGGAAACAAATGTGGCTCTAATGCGGCCTGCAGTGGAAACGAGGTCTTCTGCTCTGAGCCTAATGGGTCCTTAATGGGTCCCTAATGGGTACTTAATGCTAGTGGAAACCTCCCCACCCCCCCCGGTCTCTGAACTGAAATCAGAGAAAGCACAAATAAGCATTGTTGTAATGTAAAAGCTAACTAAGCCCTGAATGAGGAGGCAGGCAAATACAGTTGTCCCTTACATTGCATAGTCGTTTAGCATTTGGAAAAGGATGCACATCAGCATGAAACATGGTTTAAGAATCTGAATAGTTATTTCCCCCCCCTCCCTTATGGATCAGCTGCCAGTAGCTTGTCAAACCAAGCCCATCATCTTAAAAATATTTCAAAATCTCTGCACATTTACAAAGTGCTAGAGTACATTTGGTAACGAGATTGCATTCTTACCACATCCTTAAGCCTTAAATGGTTCCAAAGCAACTTAAAATCTATATTAAATAAGTTCCTGCACTCATGTTTAAAATCTTAAAAGATATGACACATAAGGAAAACTGTACTGGGAGGGAGAAGAGGAAAAAAGGATCAGCAGGGCAGATAGATAATTCCTTACTTTCATCCTCCCTTCTTCTCCTGCAACCTGGTGGTGGGGCTGCATGGACAACAGTTGAAGAAGTAACTTTTAAGACTTCTTCCCCTTAGGGCCACCCATGGAGGATTATGGTACTTCACTATTAACAAGATGGACTGATTGCAGTAAAACCAGTGGAGCCTCTTAGATGTCTGCATGGCCTCAAAGTTCACACTGCATTCCGTAGGTCCTATTAGCTCCATTTCTCAAAGAAAAGATTCATGTCTGTCATCACTGAACATGTTGTATAGACTGTTAATTTGTACCAAACCAAGAAAACGGGATTAATCCAGTTTGGTCTAGTGGTAAGGGAGCTGGACTCTTATCTGGGAATACCGAGTTTGATTCTGCACTCCTACCTGAAGGCAGCTGGGTGACCTTGGGTCAGTCACAGCTCTCTTCTGAGCTCTCACGGCCCCATCTACCTCACAGGGCATCTGTCGTGAGAAGAAATGAAAACTTTGTCAGCCACTTTGAGTCTCCTTAAATGAGTGAGAAAAGTGGGGTAGAAAAGCCAACTGTTCTTCTTCTTCTCATATTTTGAAAGAGCATGATCCTGGAGAAAACAGTTCCCCGGCTCCAGTCAGCCCTGGCGGTGAATGTACTGGAATCCATGTTCAGCCACCAATAAAAGGAGCAGATATAAGTAAGATAAAAGTTGCAAATATTTTAAGATCTTCAGGCCCAGATGGAATTTTAAGCTCCGATTCAAGGTAACTGTGCTTGTTTCTTTCCCTCAGGCCACACACCTTATCCATAAGAGAATAAGAAAGATCTATTGCTTTATTCCAGTCTTGGACAAAACCATAAAGGAAGCCAGGGGCAGAATGTTCATTTAAGCTTCCCGAGTTTCCAAGCCTGGCCAGGAAAAAAATTGCAGAATATTGGCACAATGTTTTCTGGATATCGCTTTTCTTTTCTTTTGGCTGTCTGACTTGAAGAAAGATGTTCTTCAGTTTCTAGGAAGCCCCCCTGGAACATTTTGAGCTCCTCCTGGAATTGTCTTCCTTCCTCGGCATTAAGTTAGGGTTTTTTCTGATCTCAGAACCTAAGCTCGTCCTTGGATAGGAGACCTCTTGTTGTGACGGTCAATGGCTATAAACTGGGCAGTTGAACAAGATGCTGGAAGAAGGCAGTAGCAAACATGAGAAATATAGGGAACCCTGCTGAATCAGGCCACAGCCCATCTAGTCCAGCATCCTGTTTCACACACTGGCCCACCAGTTGCTTCTGGACAACTCAAGCAGAAGACAAAGGCAAAACTTCCCTTGCTCTCAACTGCCTGCAAATGGCCTTTAGAGGCATCCTGCCTGTCTCTCCAACCTGGAGGCAATACCTAGGCATCAGGTCTACTACACGTGTGTGTGCTCCATGAATCTGTCTAACCCCCCCCCCCCTCCCCTTATAGCTGATCAGGCTGGTTGCTGTCATCACTTCTTCGGTTAGTAAAATCAATAACCTGAGAACATAGTACTTGATTCTTGTGTCCTTTTGGAGGCTCTTTGTTTCACTTTTTATGGTAAAAATATTTTTTATGGGAAAAATAAAAAGGGAAGTGGGCAGGCGCTTGGCTGACATCCAGGTATTTTGACCAGGAACAGTCCCAGGAAGAGCTGCCAGATGGCGATAAGAAGCTGGATTGTCTCCTGCCACCTGGCAGTGTTGGGAGAAGCAATTGTGAAACCTCAAGAAGATCCTGCAGTTTCCTCTTTCTTGTTGGAAGACATCTGGCCTCCGTCAATAATGAGAATACTGTTCCCACATACTTTTGAGGTTGTCAAAAGCGTAGGGTGATACTTTTCAGGTTGACGAGCTCCCTGTTCTCCCTTTCCACATGGCACATGTTATTCTGTGACAAAGTGGGCTGGAGCCCAAGATTGGCAGAGGAGGAAGAGGAGGAGAGTTGCCATTTTGACCTCGCTTTTCTCACCCATTTAAGGGCTTTCAAAGTGGCTGCCAAACCTTCTGTTCTTCCCCCCAACAGATACCTTGTGAGGTAGGTGGGGCTGTGAAACGTCAGAAAGCGAGCTGTGCAGAATCAAACCCAATATTCCCAGATAAGAGTCCAGCTCCCTAACCACTAGACCAAACTGGCTCAGGAAAGTCAGCAGCTTGTGCGAAGACCCCTCTGTATTGTTGGTGGTCAGGCCTGTAAAAAAAAAAAAAAAAGCTAAAAAATGAGTGCAGAAATCTTGGTTTTTTTTATTTAACGATTTGATAGTGAAATTAATGTGTTTTTGTGAGTGTGCACAACTCTGCTCTGAAGTTGCTGGCTAGTTTTGTTTTAGTTGGGTGTCCAAAAGCGGGCCATTTTTGGTGACACTTCAGGGAGCCTGGTGTCACCATCATGGTGGCAAGCACCCCATGTTTTGTAGACCAGATTGGCCACTTGATGCTGTCTGGCCAACCTTGGTGGAATACTTCGGAGCCTGCTTTCAAGCAGTCTGCCATTGCAATAGGCTCTGGCACCGTTTTTATACCACTCGAATGCTTCACCGTATGCAGATGCAGCATTGCACTGGGGTTGCAGGGTTGGGCCCACTGGCCCAGTACGGATGCAGCGTCTTGTCTCAGTCTGCTCCACTGGCTTCTTCATCAGCACTGTTTTCTAAGGCATAGTCAGATCTTTTCAAAGGCAGATCAAAAACATTTCTAAAAAATCCTCAGCTGTTAAGACAATATCCTATCTTTTCAACCCCCCCAAAAAGAAGAAAAATGTATCTTATGTAAAACATATGAAGACTATATTTAAAATCTGCTGTCAGAATATTTTCCCAGAGGGGGCCAAAACTAATTTTTGGCTCCTATGCTACTTGGCAAAGCCTCAGCATTCCCTGCCGTTATTTCCACACTTCTTTGAAACTGACAGATCACTGAAAAGCCAAAACCACTTTCATTAAATTCATGGGCCCCAAGATCCATCTGCTCCTTTTGGGAGGTCCAGGAAGAAAGAAGAAAAAAATGTTCCTTGCAGGCATTTTTTGGGGAGGAAATTAAGCAGGAAAAATAATAGAACCTGTGCTTTATTTCTGAGGTAGTATGACATTTAAAAACTCTCTGAATGTTCTGAATTAGGGTGTCTCCAGACATGGGCTGAAACCGGGAGCCACACTGGGGATGCCACACACAATTGTGACATGTGATATTCCAGAGGAGGGGGAGAGGGGGAATGAGCAGGTGCTTGGCTGGCTTCTGGTTTGCTTGTAGAGCAACAATAACGAAAGGAGCCAGCAGACACAGATAAGAGCCCATGATTGCCTCCTGGATCTGATGGCCACAGGAAGAGGCAGTTGTAGGATCCATGGTTGTCTCTTGTCATCTGGAGTCATCTTACTCTGTGACCTTCACCTGAAGGTTGCGTGATTGGTCATAACATTCAATAAAAACAACCAAACCAATAAAACAGTATAAAAGGTGCTTAAAATATAACCTCCCCATCATGACAGGACTACATTCAAGGAAGCTGAACATAAATGGCCCAAATGTTGAAGTATGTTCTAACCAGGTACTAGAAACCACACAACTGGCAAAATGATGGCCTTTTCTGCACCTATCTCAGTTAATCCATATTAGTTAGATCCTTATTAGCTAGATCCGTATTAGCTAGATCCAGATCAGTCGTAGGCAATCTGCACTGAGTGGGCTTTAGAACAACAAATGTGTGCTAACGAGTGCAAGCATGCATGTAGACCACATTTATCTGCTTTACCACTAATCTAAGTCAGTGAATCATTAGCACAGTCTGATCTGAATCTACTCCCATACAGACGATGTGTTGTTAGCAGCTCCTTAATCTGGATTGCCATGCAGATGATGTGCTCTTAGTAGCTCTCTGATCCAGATCAACAAGTAAGTACAGAAAGGGCCTATATCTTCTTTCTCAAGTCTCTGGACCCAATAATTGAGGACCCAATAATTTCATTTGTTTTCTGGGGTCACCTTGTACCTAGGCAGTTTTCTCTCTCCCTCTTATTTTTACTTTTTACATTTTTACATTTACTTTTTTTCTTAACTATTTTTACATTCTATTTTTGTTTTATATGGTTGGGATGATGATGATGAACATAACAATATGACACAACACAAAACATGTCACCTTTGATATTCCATAATGCATCAGGATCTTCCCACGATCCTAAGAGGACATTATGTGCCAGCGGATAATCCATGCAGAGCCCAGCAAGGTGACCTGTTGCAATTGACAGATGGTAACCTTGTCAACGTTGAGCTGTTTTAAGTACCTTCCAAGGTCTTTTGGATTGGCACCCAGTGTGCCAGTCACCAGTGGAACCACCACTGCAGGCTTGTGCCAGAGTCTTTAAACTTCAGTCTTTAAGTCTCTGCATTTTCTAATTTTTACATCAATCCTGCTGTCTTCTGGTACAGTGACATTAACAAGCCACACTCTCTTCTTTTCAACAATGGTGATGTTAGGGGTTTTATGTTCCAAAAATATCACTTTGTACTCTGGAGTCCCATAATATTTTGGCCTGTTCAATTTCAACCATTTTTTCAGGTTTATGATCCCACCAGTTCTGTTCTGCTGGCAGGTGGTAATTGTGGTATAGATTCCAATGGATCATTTTGGAGACAGTGGGTGGTTCCGCATTTGCTGCCAAAAAACGGAACTAAGAAGATCCGTTTTTTGGCGATCTGACCTCCCAAGGATCTGTCCCAAATAGGGTTGGATATGAAGGGCCTTCGCACATCCACACACACGTGGAGAGGGCGGATTCGCAGGGGTGGATTGCCTAGGTGCTGCGCAGAAGCCGCAGCACCCATAGCTGAAGGCAGCCGGCTCTCACACCGCTACCACTGCCCCCTGCGCCACTGCTGCTGCCTCTGGGGCTGCAGGACTGGAGCAGTCAGCTGCCAGTCACCACGCCTTTCTGGTAGCGCTCTGCATGTGGGGGAGGGCAGAAGGAGGCAAACCAGCCTGCTTCTGGCCTCCCCAAGATGGCAGCCACCAGCACATCCAGCACTCACCTCTCCTTCAGAGCCTTTGCTAATCTCCAAAGGCGACTTCAGAATGACTTTGGAATGACTTCGGAGGACTTCGGAGTTTTGACTTTTGGGGCACACACCCCCGTGGGTGCCCCCTCCTCCGAGCCTCCTCTGGACCCCATTGCCCAATTGCAGTGGAAACAGGTTCCCTATAAGCCAGATTTTATGGCCGAAGACCCCATTGTAGACCCCTTTAAGGAGATCTTCACGAAATCCGGATTATAGGTCCTGAAGGACCCATATGATCTGGATTTCCCTAGCTGTGGTGGGTACTTACTGCTAGTGGAAAAACACCCCAGGGTGGGAGAGAAGGGAACTTGGTCAGACCTCATCTAGAGTACTGTAGCCAGTTCTGAGCACCCCAGTTTAAAAGAGACATTGATAAAGTACAGCATGTTCAAAGGAGGGCTACCAAACTGGAAACTATGTCCTACAAGGAACTGTTGAAGATTCTAGGAATGTTTAGTCTGCAGAAGAGAAGACTGAGAAGAGATGTGATAGCGGTCTTCAAGTATCTGAAGGGCTGTCACAGTGCAGAGGGACCGTCCCTATTCTCACTTACACAAGATGGGAGGACTAGAAGCATTGGGATGAAACTTCAAGGGAGTCAATACAGATTAGATATTAGAAAAGATTTCCTGACAGTAAGGGAGATTAGTCAGTGGAATAGGAGGTAGTGAGCTCTCCTTCGCTGGAGGTCTTTAAGCAGAGGCTTGGCAGACCTCTGTCTGGGATGGATTAGGAAATCCTGCCTTGAGCAGGGGGTTGGACTTGATGACCTTAGAGGTCCCTTCCAACTCTATAATTCTATGAAAGAGGGAGGAGAGCTCACTTTATCATGTGTTGTGACCTGCCCTGGGGCCTCCAGGTGAAGATCAGGATACAAGTGGTACAAAAAAACAAGCAAGCATCTGGGAAAACCTATTCTGGCCTGCAAATACAAGAAGCAACCAATCCCCTCCCCACCTCTGTCCGCCACGCAGGAGACAGAAGGAGAATGCGGTCACTGTGATTTCTTAAACAATGTGCTTAATAGGAATTTTGCTCAGCCAGACAGAGCTGCATCGTAGTTGCTTTCCTTCCCAATTTTGCTTGCTTCAAGGACACAGCATGGGGGAGCAGACTAAACAGCTGTGTGCACAGTCTGAGCGTGGTGCTTGGGTTTCCCGCACTCCCTTTTGGGACAGTAACACTTTGGCAGTGAAGAGAGGCGGAGTATGCTGTGTTTGGCCCCTTTGGGGTGGGGGCGAGTACACACACAGGCAGCCCCAGCATCAGTGTCTGGAATGGAAGGAAGAAAGCTGCATTCACCTCTGCTCAAGCTGGGCTTCTTGCAGATCAGTAGGGTAAAAGAAGTGGCATTGTCTGGCTTTCAGAAACAGCACCTGGCTAGGCTTATTGTTCAGTTTGCGAATTAGGTGGGTTGAACAGGTAACCGGTACAAGTTATACAGTGCTTTGGTGTGAAACTGCTGCCCACTGACGGTGCAAAGTGATTGAACTGTTGAGATGGTGTAGAAGTGAGTGGGCGTGGCCTGAGACCGTCCCTTGTATCTGTTCCATATGGACAGGGTGATGTTCTCTGTGTGTTCCTGGTTTTCATCATCACCATCATAGAGCCTTTTGATGGTGTGCTCAAGCAGACAACAAAATACAGAATACAAACATACTATTAAACAAAATACAATAGCCTTATACATAATATAGAATTTAAATGTAAAACCCAAGCCAAAACAGTTCAAACACACACATAGCAAGCGTTGCTGTTCTGTTCTTCAGAGCATGTCCTAGGCGATGCTTTATATGCAGGAAGACAGAGGTCTTTTTTGGCCTTATCTCAGTTAATCCATATTAGCTATATCTGGATCAACCACAGGGAGACGCATCCACACTGAGGAGGCTTTAGAATAGCAAATGTGTGCTAAATAGTGCTAGCACAGAGGCAGACCACATTCATCTGTGTTCTTAGCAGTTCCTTCATCTGGTTGCCATGCAGATGATTTGTTCTGAGCAGCTCCTTGATCCAGATTAACATGTGCAGAAAGGTCCAGAGAGACAGAAGCAGGGGTGTGCACAATTTTAATTGAATATTCGAATATCCAAATTCATACAAATAAAGAAAAAACAAATGTCAAACCAATACAAATACATTTGTATCTGTTTGTACGAATATTCGATACATATTTGATGATACGAATCTCATATGCATCCATATGCATCCTGTTTTCGTCCCATAAATATCCGTACAGATGCGTATGGGTATGAAAAAGATGAGTATGGATACATATGTGATGCGTATGTATCCGTAGACATACAAATGTCCAACTTATTCATACAAATAATTCGAAATATCCATATTAATTCAAATACTAAAAAAATGAATGTCTGGACATTCAATTCAAATTCAAATGAATTCGTCCAAATTCAGTCGAATAATGAATATCCCTAGACAGAAGCCAGGGAAGAGACTCAGGCAGACCAGCAAATGGTCACCAGCTAGATCCATTGATCACCGTTCCATACAGTTCTGTAGCCTTTCAGGTGTAAAGCATTGTGTGGGAGAAAACCATGACACCATGGCTGCATCTGCATATCACTTTCAAACTAAGACGTTTTCGCACGGGGCTGAACGGAACGCGGAAAAGACAGCTGTGGACACGTCATCCGCATTGCCCGCGCGCGGCTTGCGTTCCGACGTGTCCGCAGCTGTCTTTTCCGCGTTCGAAATGTAGAGCACTTTAAACTGCTCTACACGCGTTCCAACGCGGACGAGCCGCCCGCAGCCGTTCGGGAGGAGAAGCGTTCGCGCCTGCTTCTGCCTCCCGAACAGCTGCGGGCGCGCCTCCGACGCCGCGCGGCTTTGACAATCAGCTGTTTGTCAAACAGCTGATTGTCGATCTGCCTCCGCGGCTGTCTGCGCGCCCCTGGCCGGCGTTTGCCGGCTAAGGCAGCTTCGGGCGCTTTGAGCATTCGCACCCAGACGCTCCGGAACGCGTTTACACGCGTTCTGGCGCGTCTGTGTGTGAAAGGGGAAAGCGCCCGGAGCTGCCTTAAGCTTTCCGCCTGAACGCGTTCCATTTCGAACGCGATGCAGTGCGGAAATGCCTCTAGCTTGGAAATGCATTCAAGTCTGCCCATCTCTATGGCATCTCATGGTGAAAGGGCATGAAGGTGTGTGGAGAGACTTCAACCCTCCGTCAAGTCATGAAAAATTCAGGGCACACTGCTTCCTGCACACAGAAGTAGCCCTTCATTGTAATCCAAGGAGGTTGAGGAGGCCTCTGAGTGCAGGCACATAGACTTCAAAATGGACGTCTCGTAGACTGCAGTAGAACCATCAAACCTCTTCTCAGGACTATCTGAAGTACAGGGATGCCCTATCCTTCACTGAGGCTCACATGGTGGGAATTAGGCCCATCCCACAAGTGTTGCTATGCAAGTTGCCACTAACCTGGGGTGCTTCCGCATTTACCACTAAGAAATGGCTCAAAGAAGAGCCATTTTTTGGCAATCCAACCTCTCGAGGATCCGTCCCTATTTTGGACAGATCACCTGGGTGCTGTGCGGAAGCCACAGCACCCATTCCAAAAGGCATCCAGCCTTCTGCACTGCTGACGCCACCCCTGGAACTGCGGGACTGGAGCAGGCAGCTGCCAGTCACTGTGTGTTTCTGGCGGCACACGGTGTGCTGCGGAGGGTGGAAGGAGGCAAACCGGCCTGCTTCCGCCCTCCCCAAGATTGCGGCCGCAGGGACATCCATCCCTTCGTCTGGCCATGTGAGGAAGCGTCCTGCTTCCACACAGATCCAGGCGAAGGGATGGATTGAAGATCTAATTTTTTAGGTCTTCATTTTAATCCATTTTTCGGCAGCGACAGCCGTTTTAGCAGTGAACTTGTCCAATAGGGGGGCTAGGTGGGCTGCGTCTTGCGCGCTCCCACAATGCCACCCTCAGTTCGACGCTGGACGGCGACGAGGTAAGTCCTCCGTCGCGCGCGCGTCCTCCCAGTGCCCTGGGGGAGGGGGGGGAAACATCTTCGCTCTCTGGGTGCCCCGCTGTGGGCACCTAGAGAGCGTAGATGGGCCCGATCCGGGCCGGAGGGTGGTTGGGGGTGGGGGTTTTGGGGACTGGGGGTGGGGTGGGACTCATCTGCGGGCTGCAGGCGCCTAGATCCAGGCGCCTGCAGCCCGTAGATGGCCGCGATGGGGGCCGGAGGGTGGTTGGGGGGGGGTTTTGGGGACTGGGGGGGGGGTGGGACTCATCTGCGGGCTGCAGGCGCCTAGATCCAGGCGCCTGCAGCCCGTAGATGGCCGCGATGGGGGCGCGGGGCGAGCCCTTGGAGATCAGAGCCAGGGGCTCTGATCTTCAAAGGGGTCCGGCCCCATAGGGGCCTTGCCCCAGGCCCCATGATGGGTGCCCGGGTGCCCGGGCATCTTCATGCCAGCCCGTAGAGCTGGCACGAAGCACGGGGCGGGTGGCTTGACAGCGCTGCCCGCCCCTTGGGTGCTCTCACCCAATGGGCGGGCAGCGCTGCGGCCGAATCCCCGCCCCTGGCCGGCCTTTGCCGGCCAAGACAGCTCCCGGCGCTTTCACCTTTCGCACACAGGCGCGCCGGAATGCGTTCCGTCGCGTCTGTGTGTGAAAGGTGAAAGCGCCCGGAAGTGTCTTAAGCTGCTCGCCTGCACGCGTTCCGTTTGGAACGCGTTGCAGTGCGGAAATCCCTATGATTTGGATTGCAGATTTGCTGGAGCTGCTGAGACCTTCAGGCTACCGAGACCCCATGTTATAAATAGAATAGTGGTCTGAAATGTAACTCCAGGACAAACACATAAGCTAACAGTGTGGAAGAATAATAAAGCTGCCAATTGCAGGAAGCTCAGTTGGCAGCTATTCACAAATAACTCAAGCAGTGCTTTTTGGATTATTGATGTCATGAAGGCTGGAATGAGCTGCCATTTATATTAATTTCCTCAAGTCAGCTGTTAAGTCCAGTGTATAACAGCATAATCTCTGATGGTCTTCTAGTAAGAACCAAAGGTGTTCTCGTCTATAAGACTTTGCTTTTATCTACAGGAAACACAACCAACACTTATTTTGCATGAGGTTTTTTGGGGGGCACTGGAGCATCTTGCTGCCATTGCTGTCACTTGGTGGTTCAGCAGAGGATGACTTTTTGCTTTTCCTTTAGTTCATGCACTACTGCTTCAGCAACAGGATTTGTGTTTTATTGCTCTGTCTACTCCATTGTTCAGCTGTTTGATGGGATTTTGGAAGTTCTTCATGACTGTTGATGTTGCTAATGCTAACACCATCCATCTAGGCTTGGAATGGTTCAGCAAAAATGAGCTGACATCCTATAGGTCCACGGCTAAAGTGAACCTAACCAAGTGCCTTCCCGCTCAGGGTTAAAATGAACCAGACAAACTGATTTTCAAAACAGCACTTGCATGATATCCACAGCTAGGTTCTGCATTGTTGGGTCTTCTTGTGCTACCCATGTCAGAGAAAACCATTCCTTCCTTTTCGGCTCATGGCAGTATGAAAAGTTTAGGAGAGCTCAGAATAACACAGAAGGGCCTACATTGAGTCCTCCTTCCTCTGGACAGCATAGGAAATTATGGAGGGCCACCTAGTAGCCCTGAAAAGCAAAGTGTTTAGGACCAATGGGAGTTGCATGTCAAAGCATTTGAAGGGCATTTTTGGGCCAATGATTGTCTTGGAAATGGAACTCAGGGCCTTTTTGCACTTCAGCAATCAGGAGTGCCCAAGGATGCCCCAGTGTGGAGCATCCACACAGTGTAGAGCAGTTTCCGAATCACTCCATAGTTATACTAGGAGCATCTAGAGCTCTCCTAGTCAACTCCTGCATGGAGCCTTTGCACGTATTTCCTTGGAAAGGCTGCATGGGGTGGGGGTGGGGGGCAGTGCGACTGCAGTTATGCATTCATGTGCCACGTTGCCCAGTCACTACAGCAACAGCCTGACACACATGGCAGTTGCTGTAGCAAGTGATTGCTCCCAGCTAGGAGTGAAGGCATTTCCACAGCACTCATTTAAGTGCTGGGAAGCTTTGGAATGGAGACAGTGTACCCAAAGCCCAGGGACGTTAAGTGCAAAAGGCCTTCTGTATGAAGATTGAACAGAAAGTGAACTGACTGAAGTTCTACTCATTTCTCTTTCCTTCTTATGTAACATTAATTAAGCCTAGCTGGGTTTTTTGGCAAAGAGATAAAAGCCATGGATATAGAGGCCATTGTTCCACATTATTTGTCACATTAAAGTTCTGTGTAAACAAACTTGATTATCTCATGAGGTTTGCCCCAGGAGTCTTTAGACACTAGAAGAAACGAGGAAGCTAACAAGGACCGCTAAGGGGAATCTGGTTTAATTGCACAGAAATGTCAAAGCCAAAGCTACAGAGGCTGCAAGAATCCCAAATGTCCTTTGCTAATCTCTCTCTGAAATTGGCAAGGTCATCTTGACCATGGCAAAATAGCGACTCAGTCCGTCCCATTTTGTGGATGCGTGTTCCTTGCAAAGAATATTTACAGTCACAGAAATAAGCCTCCCTTGGGAAAATTGGAAAGCTAGCTTGGCATTAGTTTCTAGGAGGTCAGTTAAAACCGTTTTGTTCCGGTGAGCTTAGGAGGCGCTTAAATCTTGGGGTTTTTTTTCACCTCTTCAGGTTTAACAGAGGACTTACTGGAATTGCTGCTGCCATTGCTGCTGCAGACTCTTAATTTATTCTAGTGTCTCTATAGTATCTAATTTCCTTTTAAAAGCTCGTACTTCACTGACTGAATTTTTAATTGCAGTTCTAAGTGATACTAGGATAAAATGCAATAAACTGAATAATAGAAATACATGGAAAGTTTGTAGGATTCAGTACCTCATTTTATCCCTGTTCAGTTTGCAGATTCATACGTACATTGAAATATCCCCAGAGCATTGTGTTTGTGTTTGGATGCATGAATTTCAGCTGCAAATTCATGCTAAAGCACCAAGCTCAATTAAGACACTAGAAAGTTGCTTATGCTAAGGGTATTTCCACATGCTGCCTAAAAAGCAGTTAATGGTGGTGATTCATGTGGTCCTTTGGACCTTTCTGCATTTACCTCCCTGTGGTCTGGACCAGCCAGGCTCAGTGGTTCAGAGCACAGAAAGGAGTCTGGAATAGGGATGTGCATGAATATTTGAATGCATTTGAAATTCAATTGAATTGACCGAATTTTGACATTTGAATTTGAATTGAATGTCCTTAAATTCGAATTTTGAATTTTGGATGTATTCATTTAAATTATTCAGTCATTCACATGTATACGGGTTCATACACGATGTGTACTGGAAGATCCATACCTTTCCCACATCCATATGCATTTCTACGGATCCATACGGGATGAAAACGGGTTGCTTACGTGATAGTTACTGGATGCATACAGACACGTACAGACGTGTACGGATGTGTACGGACCCGGGGAAGACGTGTATGGGCATCTGCGAGTGTTGTTGACATTCATAAGAGCAAATTTGAATGAAACGAATAGATTCGAATTTAACAGATTCAAGTCAAATTGAACTTTCACGTATTCAGATTGAATTGAATCCCAAAAATTGCATTCATGCACACCCCTAGCCTGGAACAGCACCTTTTGTGTGACACTGCTGGTCTAGACCAGCCTCTGCCCTTAAGAGTGTGTATGAACTTCAGGCTGTGGTTGCACCTTTACTTTGAACCTTCTTCAGTCCATGGGCCTTTCTGCACTTGGCCTTATTCTGGAATATTTCCCAGAATACAGACTAACTGCTATCTGCATGCTAGTGCAGACTATGGAAGACCCCAAGTGAGGCTTGCCTTCCATAGTCTGCATTAGCTTGTGGCCACCAGATGACTAACCAGAGATATGTATTCCAGAACAAGGTCAACCTTCATGTCTGACTACAGCATCAGTCTGTTTGTACCCCCATTGCAAGGCAGGTCTCTCTCTCTCTCTGTCTATCCATCTATCCACCTATAAGAACATAAGAGAAGCCCTGCTGGATCAGGCCACAGCCCATCTAGTCCAGCATCCCGTCGCACACAGTAGCCCACCAAATGCTCATGGGCATCTCAAGCAGAGACAATGATGAACTTTTGCCTGCTCTCGAATCCCAGCAAATGGCCCCAGAAGCTCCCCACTCCCCCCCCCCCAGCCTGAAAGATGCACCTAGGCATTCATTCTAGTAACCATTGATATATCTGCCATCCATAAACCTGTCTACTCCTTCCTTAAAGCCATATTGGCTGGTAGCTGTCATCACCTCTTCTGGCAGCACATTCCATAAACCGATGACCCTCCGGGTGAAGAAATACTTCCTCTTGTCAGATCCGACTGTCCTACCCATCAGCTTCATAGAGTGCCCCCTGGTTCTAGTGTTGTGCGATAGAGAAAAGAAATATTCTCTATCCACCTTTTCTATACTCTGCATAATTTTATATCTATCATCTATACCTATCATCTATCATCCATCTACCATCTATCTATCATATATCTCTCATCACTTCCTCCCTCACAGCAAAATCAGGAAATCCAAATTTAGATGAACACAGAGCTGTTATTTCAAATTATTTCAAATTTGTTTGATATGGAGCAAATTAACTGTAGGGGGAGTGTGTAGAAGCTTAAAATGCCAGAAAGCTACCAGATAAATTTGACATTTTCTACCGTGATGAAGATAAACTATTTGGGAAGTCCGTGGCACTGTTTACAAAGTAGATTTCTCTGTGTTAAAGGGCTAACGAAAGTGCATTATGTGGAATAGCAGTGCTGTGTTTGCATAGATCCAGATATCTGGATATTCAGATCTGCATGGGAAAAGATTGCAAATTCCCACCGTTTGCTGGGGGAGGGAATGATTATGTTGATTGATGGAAAGGAAAGTGCCTTGTGGGCAGAACAAGTCAACCATCCAATCACATGACCCTAAGCTGGTACTTCCAGTGGCCAATCACAAGTCGAGCAAGTGAGTGGATGGATGGATGGATGGATGGATGGATGGATGGATGGATGGATGGATGGATGGATGGATGGATGGATGGATGGATGGATGGATGGATGGCATTAGTTCTATATTAATTTCACCCAAAGCATTTGACGTTATGCTGGATAATGGGCAACAGAATAGGATGAGGGTAAAGGATTTCTCAGGAATCATTATTAGTTTTTTTTCTTGAGTAGGAATATGACATGTCCCAAGTACATATGGTTTATTTATTAAAAAGACTTTCCGCAAATTGTAGGATTTTCGGGTATTCGATTCGATTCAAATTGAATGTCAAAAAAAAATTTGTTCACATCCTTACTAACCAATGGACAATCTAGACCACCAGCTTATTCCTATAGTGGTCAGTCTGGTGCCAGTGGAAGCTCAGGAAGAGTGCAAGCCTATTTAACTTGTTCTGCCTGTAACTTATCAGCTGGCCATTTCTGAATTATCACCTCCTATAAGGGTCATTGGAAGCCATCAAAATCGATAGCCATTCATCCATAGCCCTGGACTCCATGTGCATGGTTTCCTCTTGTTTACTCCCGTGGCTTATGAAGGGCCCACTTCATGCCATCTTACTTGTTCAAACACCAACAGGAAATCTGAAGCTCAAGCATCACTGAATTTTCAGTCAAAATTTTGGTGTTATAAAGATAAAATGAACCTTCCTATCCATGTGTCACTGTGAAGGATACCACCAGGCCAAATGGTGGATTTCTCAGCTGCAGATAAAATTTGTTCAGTTGATTTGTTAATTGCAGATCTTGTATTTAATAAACTGCCACATTTATCTCACACAGTACAATCAATTTCAAGGCTACATCTTGTCCCTTCATCTAACTTGTGTAGCCTAATCAGTAATTCTATGTTCTTGTTTTGTTCTGTTGCTTTAGTTTTTTTTCTGTTTGGGAGAAAATATGAAGCTGTTGTATTCAGCTGCTCACTCTTTGAAACAGCAAAGCAAAAGGTCAGCCATGTTTTCCCTCAAACTCTTCATTCTACCTTGAATGATTCTGAGCACTGCATTGAGAATACCTTATAAATGTTTCAGCAAGAATGAATTATGCCAGGAAACCTGCTCCATATATTTAGTGTTGTCATCTTAATCAGGGTTGGCAACTGCACGGAAGTTTAGTGGGGAGGAAAAATCTGGGTCAGTGTTATCTGAATGGGTTAGGGCAGTATAAAACAGAAAGCTTGCTTAGAGGGAAAATGCACAGATTGCTGCTTTTTTCCATACAATTGTTAAGAGGCCACATCAGCTGTCACTGGAGAATGCTGTGTCCACATGTTATGGTACTCTAAGCCCTTTTTTGCACTTATCTGGAGTCTGTTTCATACTGTCACTAGCCTGCTTCTGGACTGTCTCTTCCACATGCTTGGCCAGAAGAGAGAGTCCCCTCTCTCTCCTTGGGCCACTCCATCAGGAATGAGGCCTAAGACGTTTTCGCACGGGGCTGAACGGTACGCGTGGGAGACAGCTGCGGACACGGCATACTCATTGCCCGAGCGGGGCTTGCGCTCCGACGTGTCCGCAGCTGTCTTTCTCGCGTTCGAAATGTAGAGCACTTTAAAGTGCTCTACATGCGTTCGAACGCGGACGAGCCGCCCGCAGGCGTTCGGGAGGAGAAGCATTCGCGCCTGCTTCTGTCTCCCTAACAGCTGCGGGCTCGCCTCTGACGCCGGCGCGGCTTCGACAATCAGCTGTTTGACAATCAGCTGATTGCCGATCTGCCTCCGCAGCTGTCTCCGCGCCCCTGGCCGGCCTTTGCCGGCTAAGACAGCTCACGATGCTTTGAGCATTCGCACACAGACGCGCCGGAATGCGTTTACACGCGTTCCGGCGCGTCTGTGTGTGAAAGGTGAAAGCGCCGGGAGCTGTCTTAATCTTCCCGTCCTACTCCCGTTCCAAATGGAACGGGAGTAATGCGAAAACGTCTCTAGTCTAGGCAGCCAAAACTGAGAGTTAGGGCCTATTTGCACTTGGCCTTATTCTGGAATATATCCTGGAATAGGGTCCTGCTGTCCATATGCCAGTGCAGGCTACAGCAGGCCCAAGTGAAGCCTGCAAGAGTTTGTATTAGCATGTGGACAACAGGACCCTATCCTGAGATAAATTCCAGAACAGGTCCTTTGACTGGGATACTAGTAGACCAGAAAGTGACTCTGGAGGAACTCCAACGAGGCCCTCATGTTATTTCCATCACTGGTTCAGGACAGATGTGGGAATGACCTAAAATGATCAGAGGGGTGGAGTTATACCTGAGGAATAAGGTCTGGTGCCTAACCCACTGACTGACTAGACCCTTCTCCTTAGCCAGCAGGTCCTTGTGCCTTAAAGTAAAATAAGTGGTACTGGAAAAAAGGCAAGTAAAAGGGACTGGTACTGCATATCAGAATGGCATGTAGAACTAATGGTAGACAAAATATTGTTAAGACAATAGATCTGCACAAAGGCATGTGACAAATTATCCACTAGATTAGGTGCACATTAGGCAATTCTGAACAGAAGAGGTGTGCTCAAGAAAGGGACATGGGTTCGAACTGGATGCAATAAGATCCTGCCCACCTTGCCCTTGTGGTCCAGTCACCCTACTGCTGCCCTAGGTGGAACATTGATCTGCTCCAACAAGGAGTTTCTAATGTTCTGATGTTTAATCTCTGCCTATGGGAAAATGGAAGTTAGGTTGTCTCCAGATGGTTGCCAGTTATTACAGGAGAAAGATATAATGTGGAGGTATCATGGCATGCAATCCAGGCAATTCAGCTGCCATTGAATTCCTTGATGTGCACATCACCACCACCACATATGCGTGGTCAGCTGTTTCTGCATCCAAGCATGCCTCCCTGATGGAGCTACAATTGTGGCTCCATCCAGAAGGTAAATGACTACTAGGGATGTGCATGGATCTTTATAATGTTCATTATTCATACAAATTCAGCCGTATTTGGACATTCATACCAAAATTGAATGTTGCAACATTTGTATATTAACATTCGTATGAATATGAATATTTCTAGACATTTGTATGGATATTTCAGAAATTTGTGAAACTGGGGAGGTGGGAAAGCGGCTGTGCCAGCCACTTCTGCGACGGGTCCAGAGTGCATTTGACATGGATCGAGAGTGGATTAAAAGTGGATTTAGGTTGGATTTGACACTTTCAGAGCTAATGTATTATGGTCTATGTATCAGATACATATCTGATACAAATCAGATACGTATTCGTTCATATAGGATATTTGTATGAATTTGTACAAATACATTTGTATCAAATAGAATCCTACAACATTCTAAGGGAATCTATTCAAATAAATATGGATTTTCCAACATTCAATTAGGTACATCCCTAGTGGCTGTCCTAAAAAGCACTATTGTTAGAATACCTACAACCGGTCCTGGGTTTTCCAGCATTAGTATTTTGTGCTTTTTAGGAGGGAGAATGCAGGGTAATGGTGGGGTTGCCTACAGTACATGAAGCAACCCCACCATACCACCACTGTAATGGTGCTGTATTCACCTGGGCACTCTATTCACCAAATGATTTCACCGCAAGTTTCTAGGATTGCATCAAAAAGTCTTATTTTATCATCGGTGTAAGAGCAATACTGTTTTGTGGAAAGCCATGTTATTCCATGTATCTATAAATTAGGCCTGTACGTATTTTATGTCTTCTGATCTGCCTGGTTCAGTGATGGATACGTAACGAGTCTCTTCTGGGTACAGTTTGCCCACGTTTTCCACCACAGAAATAGAAACCATGCCTTGGAGAAACACCCAGTTCAACCTTCTATCAAAGCACCACAGAACAACAAGACCCATCAGTTTGTGGCTTTTCTGTGCTTGCTCAGGAAAATGTTTAGCAAGAACACCCTTTATTGCAAGAGGCTTAAAGTGACGTGTCACAACACAACATGTCTTCTTTTCTCCTTAATGACAACCTTGTTTGGTTCGCTTGTTTTGAACTTGTCATGTTTAAATCGTGCTCTACGCGTAGTTTGCTTCTATTGTGTTCTAAGTTCCTGAGTTGGAAAGGGTCCCTTCCAGGGCAGATGCTCTGTCTGGGAGCACACTTGAAGCCAAGTACCAGACAGAGTGCATAAAGGCTCTACATTTCCAGTATGCACGTATGCATTGCTTTTATACCACCGATTTCATAAACACTCTGAGGTTTACAGATAAAAAGTTAATTAAAATGTCACTGAAGCAGCATGGGCTGCCAGCTGATGGCATGTTTTATTTGCAGCTGTGAGCACAGCTCCAACCCTAGCTAAAAAGCACCCACGCGCACCAGCTAATAAGGCGAGCTTTCCTGAGTTATGGAAAGAGGCGATGCATTTCTCATTGCTACCAGAGCACTTTAGGACTGAAATTAAAAATAGCACCTCCTTCTCTTTCTTGTTCATCAGTTACAATGTGACAGTCTGTAGGACTAGCTACAGTTTTGCTATACCAGAGAGGAGAGCTAATTGCACAAATATGTTGCAAAAGGGGAATTCTAAGACTTTTTCCACACGTACCTGGATTCTGGTCCAGCATGGGAGACAGGTCTCTTCTGGACCTTCTATTCCATATGGTGGAGCAGAACCAACCCCCCACATCACTGGGTCCCTTACCCTACACTGGGATGGGCCAACACCAGATGTAGGTGGGCAAAACAGCTGTCTAGATTGGGATACCAGTAGACCTGCATTCCCAGGTCTGCTGGTGGCCTGGGCACTGTTATACCAGCCCAGAGAGGCATGTGGAAGGCTGCATGCCTCCCCATTCTGGTTTAAGGAGGGAGGCAATTTTGACATGGCACCAAATTGCACTGCCAGTGGGAACCAAGGTTAGAAACTTCAGTTCATAGCACTTGGTGGACCCACAAGTGTCTCTGGATGTTATGCAAACTCTGGAGCAAGGGTGGACTGGAATAGCCCCGGGTTGGCCTAATCCTGCTGGACCAGCTGGATAAGGTAAGTGTATAAACAGCCTAACAGTTGAGGCCCAGCTGCAATAGTGGCCCTCCAAATTACATTATATCATCATTTATGACGTTTATACCCCACCTTTTCTTTGGGGAATGTAAGACTATGGGGCAAAGTTTCTTCTCTCTATGTTCTATCATCACAAGAACCATTTGAGATTAATTTGAGCCCATGGCTGGCTGGAAGCCCTTTGTGGCTATGAAATGGTTTGGTCTGTATCCTGATCCACCACTATAATTATTGCCTTGCATTGATGTCCAGTGAACTAGTGGCCACCTACCAAATGGATCAGTCAGCTCACCTGACCTTTGCTAAGTTGCCAGACTGAAAGATACCTTGGCTGGGTCTTTTCTTGTATGGAGGATAATAATGATGATGATGATGATGACGACGATAATGATGATGATAATGACATTTATTTCTAGTGCCCTTTACAACAAAGGGCAGTACAGAAGTATAGAATCAGAAGAAGAGTTGGCTTTTTGGTACTTTTTTTCTCACCCATTCTTTCCTTCTTTGGTGTATTTGTTTTAAAATATATATTTAAAAGGGCTACAAAGGGAAGAGTTGGCTTGGTGTAGGTATGGGAACAACAAATACAGAGAAGAAGAAGAAGAGCTGGCTTTTCTACCCCTCTTTTCTCACCCATTTAAGGGTGGCTGGCAAAGCTTTCTATTCTCCTCCCCACAACAGAACACCCTGTGAGGTAGGTGGGCCTGTGAGAGCTCAGAAGAGAGTTCTTTTCTCTATCACACAATACTAGAACCAGAGGGTCATCGGCTTATGGAATGTGCTGCTGGAAGAGGTGGTGACAGCTACCAGTCTAGATGGCTTTAAGGTAGGGTTAGACAAATTTATGGACAACAGATGTATCAATAACTACTAGAACGAATGCCTAGGTACATCTATCAAGCTGGGGGGGGGGTAGGAACCGGGGCACTTCTAAGGCCATCTGCTGGGACTTGAGAGCAGGAAAAGGTGTGTCCTTGTCTCTGCTTGAGATGCCCATGAGCATTTGGTGGGCCACCGTGTGTGACAGGATGCTGGACTAGATGGGCTGTGGCCTGATCCAGCAAGGCTTCTCTTATGTTCTTATGACTAGCTCAAAGTCACCCAGCTTTCTTTGTGGAGGTGTTCAGAATCAAACCTGGTATTTCCAGATAAGAGTCCATCTCCCTTATCACTAGACCAAACTGGTATTTAAAACTTCAACCCCTATCAAAGCTGTTTATTACCCTTCTGGGAGAACAAGATGGGTACAGAGTATTCTACTGTGCTGTTTTTCCCCATTGGCCTAACAGAAGATATCTAAGCAGCAGAGTGGGGCTGGGGAGATGCATGTCTGGGCGCAGCAAAAACATTGGGCAAATTTCCCACTAACTTTAATCATCACTTGATGATCAGCCACCTCCCTGAAGTTGCCTGAAGCCTTTCCAACTATATATGTCTAGGAAAGTGGTTCTGTAACAACCATCTCATTGCCAGTTTGCCTGTGTGGGAAAAAGAATGTTCCCAGCTTCTCCCAGGCTTTCTGTTGGAACCTGGTATGGGAGCTTGACCGAAACAGCTACCTAGGTCTAGAGTCCTGGACTGAATACTTGTCCTTCTTTGCAGACATTGACTTGTTTGTCCAGCGTATGTTATTCAAAAAGGAGTGGTTGGGATTTGCTTAAAATAATATGCAGAAGTCTGCCAATCTGGACAACGTAGCAAAAGTCAAAAAATAGTGCAAAGAAATATCTCCCAAAGTTTCACTTAGTTTCTTCTGTGCCTTGTAGTCATGCTTTGTAGGACACTGCCAAGTTCTCTGTTCCCTCACAGCTGACTACAGAAGCCCAGATTAATACCCCCATCCTACTCCACCACCCTCTCTTGGTCAATTTAGTAACTGACACAAATGTACACATAGGCTGAGTCCCCAAAAGACTTATTTGCCTCTCTGGTCTCACTCTACTGTCACTGTATTCAAGCGGACTTTAAAAGTGCTCTGCACTTCCGGAATAAGCGTCTGAATGAGGCTCAGCAAAACACGCATTTAAAACGCACCTTCCGTCCCCGCAGAAGCATGTTTTCTTTCCCCGCATCTTTTTCTCCCTGCCCCCTCTCTTGTTCAAAGGAAAAATAGCCAGATCTCCGTCCCCCAAAATGGCTTCCTGTGCCGGCAGAGTGATCGCTCGCTCATTCACTCTCAGCACTTACTTTCACTCTGTTCAAAATGCCATCGGCCGTGCGATCATGCACTCACAGATCACCCACTTCACACCTGATAACAATGTTGCAATTCTGAGCAATTCTGGCTCTTTGAAAGGGAAGCTGCAGCATTTCTGGGAGATGTGTGAATGATTTATGGCTGTGTGTGCAGGCAGCAATCCCCACCCATTTTGCCACGGAGCGTCCCCAAGGTAAATGTTGCGAGGAAAACCTGCGACTTCCAGAAAGAGCGCTGAAACTCTTCTTTAAAGGGCACGTATTTTGTCGCGGGTTTTCCTGCTTTTGTAGCGCTGGAAGCTCATTAAAAACCCTGGCATGGGGGTGCTCAGAGGCAAAAGAAGATTTTTAGCAGACTTTAAATTGCTTGGGAACAGGCCCATGGTAGTTATTTGCAAAGGCTAACATCTGCAACAACGTCATGGATCTCAAAACTCTGATGCCAAAGTTCTGGTTTCTGGCCACATCAGCCTCAGAAAGTAGCTGTTTAGCAGCAGCAAACTTATGGAATAAGCAGATTTGTTGCCTTTTTTATTTTTTTATTTTTTTTAGTCATGGGTAGTGAATATGTGAACCTCACAAATATGTAATGCACAACTTTTGAGGGACTATTGTCCTCACTGAATAAATGTAATGATGTCCGGTCCTGGGTTTTGCTGGTGGTCTCCCATCCAGCTACTTACTCAGCTACAGAAGTCCCTCTTCAAGGGCCCTCCAGGAAGTGTTGCCAGTTTCTGGCCTGGATTGAAAATTGCTAGTCCTTTGGATCCCTCAGAGTCCAGTGAGGTTATGGCGGAGGCTGGGCTGGATTAATGTCATTATGCATTCAGCACTGTTCCACCCCTCACCTTTCTGTGGTCTAAACCAGTGGACCTGGCTGGTCCAGACACACTGGTCTAGACCACAGACAGATAAGTGCAGAAATAGCCTCTGTTAGTTATATTGCCAGACCTTTTGCTATTAAATCATGAAATCATTTCTCCTTGGAACCTCATTAGAAAATCTAGAATAGTCTCAATACACAATGAAGTGTGCAAATTTGAATTAGTAGTCTAGTCTTGTGTGGCAAAAAAATTTAAATATTTAAAGCTTGGTGATTATCAACCAGAGCTTGAAAAACACGGTACAAGTTTTGGATGCCTCATGTTATAATTAAAGCATCATAAACAGTGCTTGCAACAATCAATTACAGTTGAATTAAAGAACAGCAGCCAACATACCGCATCTCAGTTAAATGCATATTTTGCTGTGAATTGATAGACTATCCAAAATGTTTGCATGAGACATTGATCATTATAAAGCCTTTCATTTTGTTCATGCACTGGCAAGGTTTGTGTAGTTCTCCATTTACAAGCATTTGTTCTGATTAACTGCACTTAGTAGCGTTCAGTGCGGTCTCTTTGTAAATTCATGGGCCCCAGAGCAAGATTGGAATTATGAGAAAGTTTTGGTACACACCCGTTATAAAATGGACGCCATTTTGTTCCTTTGGGTTCCTGTGGCTTTGGAAGCTGCCAAAATTATGGCTGTGGTCACGTCTTCACTTTAATCCTTCTTCAGTCCTTCACATTTGACTGCTCGCATCTTTTTAGTCCAGTCTGTTTTATTTGTGAACTTTCCTCTCCTCAAAGGGCGAATCCCCATGATTAGGATACTCCTAGGCAAACATGAATTCACCTTGGGAGAGTCCCCATGCAAAGCCCTTATTTGGGCTACATGAGGGACAAAAGCCAATAACCCAAAGCAAAAAAAAAAAAGAAACCCAAAAAAACCCTTTATAACTGTTATTACTCTGAATTAGAGGGCAAGAATGGATTATCAAGGGGGGATGGGGATGCTCCCGGCTTATTGTCGATCAATCGCAGCATTGGCGGGTGGGGTTTCGCTGTCCCTGCCGCTAATGCTGCAATCGTAACTGCCCCCCTTGCCTGAGCATGCAGTTGCCTAATCAGTTGCCTCTGGCAAAATGATTAAAATAGCCGCGGCTTGCTTTCCTGCAGCTGTTTTAATCATTTTACCAGAACTCTGCTCATGCGCCTGACAGCCCCTATACCCATCTGACAGCTGCTCAGCTGACTGTGGGGAAACTGTCAGGCAATCGTTTGGGGTAAAGCAAGCCCTTATCTAGGCAATTGCGTGATCAGGCAAAGGGGGGGTGGAGAACACTGTGGCATCCTGATGCAGGGATTTACTGCAGTTTTCATGGGGACAGTGGGTTCATCTTGAACCCGCACCATCCTCCATTACCATTAAGATTCGCATTAAGGCTGCCCCGAATCCACCCCGAGGTATTGGCAACCCCATGGGGACGAGCCCAAATATACTTTTCCTGAGTCCTGATTTTTACAGGTCTCAAGCCATTATGGAGTGTTAATCTATTTTCATTTTTTGGTGGGATCAGGGAAGAGGGCTAAAGCGGCTGAACCATATTATAGTGGGTGGACACTTCATGAATTTGCCCAGTGTGTGATTACATGCTGTTGACTCATAGAACCTTTTTCCTATGAGAGCACAGGGGTGTTATGACGGTGGAGAGGGTGGAAATCTAATGAAGTCTGGTACAGGATTCACAGGATGGGAACAGAAATGTGTGAGCGTAGTGACCCAAACTGAGGATGAACCAAGGAAGGATTATCAGTTATTGGGTGTGCATTTTGAGTCCTGTTTCTTAATAAGATGGACTATTTCAGCAAGGTGTGGTCATGGCCCATGTTTTGCTAAGACAGTATAGGTTATAGGTAGCTAGTTTCCATATCATGCTGTATCTCTTTGGAAAGCGCCTTCACTCCAAATGTCTGTCCATACTGAAGACTTAAAGTTTGATAAAGTGGAGAGTTTCTATACGATGCTAGCTGTAGGGGAGCGGGAATCAGTTGGTGGCACAAAAATACCCAGCCAAATCCAGAAAAATAGAGTAGTTGCTTGAGTCAAGTGAACCTCTGAACAACCTGTAATTAAAATTAAGAGCTTGACGCAGGGTCCTTGAATGATCTGAGCCAGTGGGTCTGTACCACAGAGATCCCCTGGTTCTCAGACCACAGCAAAGGGTGCTTCTGCATTTGCTGCCAAAAAATGGCTCTAAGAAGAGCCGTTTCTTGGTGATCCAACCTCCCGAGGGTCCATCTCTATTTCGGACAGATCCAAAGGGCTCTTGTGCATCCGGACATGTGGAGGAGAGTGGAAGGAGGCAAACTGTCCTGCTTCCGCCCTCCCCAAGATGGCGGCTGCTGGGACATCCACCCTTTGCCTGGCCATGTGCGGAAGCGTCCTGCTTCCTCATGGATCCAGGTGAAGGGACAGATTGAAGACCTCATTTTTTTAGGTCTTCAATTTAATCCAGTTTTTGGTGGTGAGACCCATTTTAGAAACGGATCTCGCACACCAAAATGTGGAAGTGGCCACCTGAAAACGTCCTGGATCCAGTCTGCAATGTGGAAGGGAATAAGGTAAGTGTTTTAAATGGGTCTTAACTGGGTGGTTAAACTGGTTTAACCACCCAGTGTGGAGCCACCCAAAGAGTGGTCTGGAATAGCACCATCTTCATGACATGTTGGTCCAGTTAAGCCTCTGCTTCAGTCAGGCCTCTGAGGGCTCTGAGGTGCTAGGCACGAAAGTTCCTAGCCTTGGAGCCTCTGGGGAACCCATTCTGGCGGTACAATGTTAAAAATAGATCTGGACTGGGACAAGCTGTTACATTGACCATCTTTGATGTCAAAGACTACCAATGATCCTGATCAGGGCTCCATGATCTGGAATGTGCTCCATTTTAAGTCAACAAAGTGTACAGTACTGGTGGTGGACAGGGCCTCCCATATTCTGTATTGAGGGTATGTTCAGACATATAGTTGGGAGCATCCCTGGGGTGAATTAGGGACCTAAAGGACAACTTAAAGAACAAGAAAGAGTTAAGTTTGGTTGGGGTTGAATGGCCTATGACACTCCTGAACTAATCCCAGCCTGACACTGCCACTGACCACTGACCAATCAGGGCCCTGGAAAAGCATTTGTTGCTGTGGAGAGGTTGCTAGGCTTTGAGGTGATGGTGTCAGGGAAGGTTGGAGGCTTTGAGGTGGTTCTTTTAAAAATGGTGTGACAAAAGGTCCCCCCGTGTTTACAAATGGAGCGATCCTTTAGAAATGTGCACCGCCAAAATGTTCTATGTGATCACATCCTAACGTGTGATCAGAAACACCAGCAAGTGCAGAAATGCCCAGAGTCTCTCACACGCATGGATTAACAGCCAATTGAAAGATTATCCAAAACATTATAAAAGTCACCATGTATAAAATAACTTCATTAAAGTGTCCGTGTATACTTGCAAGTGCATGCACGCATCCCTCTACCCCATGAGAAAAACAAAGAAAGAAATTCCAGCCCTAGCAAAGCAAATACAATTTAACGATAAGACAAGCTCTAGGATAATTTTAGTTGTGTATGGCTAAACACATCAAAAAGTCTGAAGACCAAGACTACACATTTTTCAATGAGTCAGAAGCAAGAAATCAGTCAGGATTAGGCAGACAATCAAAAGCATGGTCTGGAGTGATATGTTAACCACAGAGATGCACATTCTGTTGAGTCATAGCTCAGGAAGAGGATTGTTTCTGTTTTTCTAATTAAAATCGATTCGAAAGAACACATGAAAACTTTTAAAAATATATTTTAAAAATACCAAAGGTTTAGTTCTGTAAATTATTAGCAAGAAGGGAGAGAGCAGGTCTTCATACTTTAACATTCAAACAGAGAAGTGGGTCTGATTTCTTTTCCTGCCCATGTTAAGATCTGATCAGGAAAAGAGGTTCCTATTTATTCATGCTATGGCTTATCTCTAGCATTTTTCCATTCCATCCAGTCCCCCAAAGCCATTCCTGTCCCTTTAAATTGTATGCTTACTAACCACAGATAAAAGAACTCTAGACACAAAGGGGGAAATAATAAAAACAAAATTCAGCCCTTCTTCTTCTTTCTCCAGATACATTATAACTATGAACATTTAGCTCTTGCTTGTGGAGTCATCCTTGTAGAGTTGCTGGGTTGGGTTTCTTAGCAGTTGCCAGCTGCTCCTGACCCTGTATAGAATTGTATTTTTGTCAAAGAACTGGCAAAGAACATTGCAGCTTCTCCAAATGTTGAAACCTGAGGCATCTTTGTAATTGACTGCCTTTTTCCAGACAAAGTGCAATTATAGTTGCATTAAGGACATTGCAAAGAAATTTATGTGCTGCCCTAGCCTACAGATTCTTCACAGTATATAGCAGTAAAGGGAAACACATGGTATGGCTCTTTCCTGAATACATAGAAGATTTACAACTGCCCCAATAAACTCCTTAGGTCACCGAACGTGCAATGGAAATATTTGAAATGGGCAGGAAGCTTCAGCAGTGAGCTGGAGACAGTGAGTGGACTCTAGTCAGGACATCTTTGTAGAATTTGAGTCAGCTTAGTGCAGTGTTTCAGGCATTTTCTAGTTTAGGACTAAAATAAAAATGCATTTGTGGTGTTGCTGTACTTCTAAGCTGTTGTCTTACAATTTCATTCATTGATTCATTGATTCATTCATTTATATCCCACCTTTCACCCAATGGTCCTGGGATGCGTGGTAGGTCACAATATTAAGCAAAAGCAATATGAAGTGGGACTATATTCAGAGGAAACTAAGCATTAAAAGCATGAGTGAAGAAATAAGTTTTAATTAGGTATGTGCACAAAGGTTTTTTTTTTGCATTCATTTCATAGCATATTGAATGTAAGAAAATTTGTATTCATTCAAATAGATCCCCTTCAAATGTTGTAGAATTCTATTCGGTACAAATGTCTTCATATGAATTTGTACAAATATCTGATAAGAATGCATGCGTATCGGTACATATCCATACGTAGCTGATATGTATCAAATCTGCCCTGAATCCACTTTGAATCCACTCTCAAACCATGTCGAATGCGCTCTGGATTCGTTGCAGATGTGACTGGTGCAGCTACTGTCCCACCTCCCCATTTCACAAACATTCCAAAGCATTCATAGGATTACAAATGTCAATGTACAAATGTCATCGCCTGGTGAATCTCCCCCCAAAAAAAGGTTATTCCAAAGCCCAGGGCTACCACAAAGAAGACCCCCTCACATGCCACCTTCCCTTGTGCCTCTGTTGGCTAATTGGTGGCCGAGAGAAAATTGCTTTGGGTAAATACAGACTTTCATAGACTCACAGTTTGGTATGATTGGTGTAATTAGCATATATGTCACTTGTAGCCTAAATTATTCTAATTACCTCAGGAGTCTCTTTCGCATTTTAATGTTGAATTAAGCTTGGCTAGGCCCAAATCACCTTGCATAAGTCCATCACTCTGTCCCTAATTGCTTGACTATTATGTAACTGTCCAAAACAGTTAACCACAAGGAGAAGATTAAGAAAGCACAGGTAACATTTTTGCAAGAAACTTAGAAATAAAATCAGTGAGCGGCAAAGTATAATTATACTAAATATCTACACATCATTGCCTGTTATCCGCTGGGTCTTATGAAAGAGCCATAAAATTCTGAAATTAAAAACTGATGGCTCCAGGCCCGAATGAAAGAATGTGCTCTGCAGCTGAGGCACCGTGACCAAAAAAGCCCTGTCAACTTCACAAAGACAATGTGAGGAAAAATAGAAGACCCCTAATGTAGATCTGAATATAAATGAAAATAAGGGTGATTCTACATGTGACAGTCAAAGAGGCAGGCTGCAGCTGTGCAGCCGTTTTGCAGGCTTTTTGGCAGCCTGAGTGACAGCGGAGGCAGAGCAGCAGGAGAAGCCCTGCCAACCTGCTGAAAATGGACCAATAGGAACAGCCAGATCATGGACTGTATAAAGCAGCAGCCTGGCATTCCTGTTGTCTCTTGTCTTGCTGCTTTAGCAGAGGGGGATCAGGGAGGGTTTGTTACACCCTCGGGTCATTTAGTCCGCTTTCTCTTGGGAGAGAGGGGAGAGGGCTGGAGGGAGGTCTTGCCTCTTCAGCAGAGGGAGATTTCGGTGCTTGGAGCCAGAGCGGACCAGGGTCCAGCAGGGCAAACAGCATTGCCATGAGGCTGAATCTATTATTAGAGGGACTTTTCTCACTGAATGATAGAGGGAGGCCGAGAGGGAAGGACTGAGCAGTAGACGGGCTTACTGTACAGCTTATCAGAGACTTCTAGCTTACAGGTGAGCTGCTTAAAGGGAACAGGACTGTATATTATTGGCAGCATCTATTGTATATTTTCAAGCAACTCTAGAACATTTAAGCAATTCACAACCTTGCTTCCTTATTTTATTTTGTTGTAATAATAAACTTTTGAGTGTTTGGTTTACAACTGTGTATGCTTGCTGCTTTAGGGGAGTCTGTCTCACAGAGATATAAAGCAGGACAGCAGTGGGCTGGGGAAACTGGTTGGTATACAGCCCTACCATAACTGGCAGTGGGCCGTGGTGCTTGGCTGCCCACTTCCTTTCTGCGCTGCTCTGCGGAGGGCGAGGATGGAGGGGTTGGGCCAAGTCGTCACACTGCACAGAATCGCCCGAAGTCTGCAAGGAGACCAAATGTTCTGAATAACAAATAAGGATCAGAAGCCAGACTAATCTGGGAAAAATTCCTTCCTGCTGCATCATCAAGAGGTCACTTCATCATGCTCTGCTTTAAATTCTGTCCTTTATTAGCTGTGATGAAGCAACCTAGAAACACTGTTTCAGCATTCCGTATAATCAGCAATATATTACACTACTTTGTGTCTTGCTAAGTCTATAATACCTAAATCCTTTTTGTTAGTTCTGCGTAATACAACAAATGCATTCACCTGCTTGTTAGTGATCTCACTAAGCTAAGCTGCCTCAGTTCATTTAATAAATCCAGTAATAAATTGCATTAAGAGTTGTCCTTTCACTGTTGTTGTTGATGATGATGTGTGTATAGAATTTCCTGACTAAAGACTTCAGTAATAGCTACTAGATTTTGTTGTGGGAACAGAGGAAAGGACATTGTTATATGCTTCCATGGCAGGAATATTACCTAGCTGAAAAGAAAGCTGCACAGAAGGGGGAAGGGCACATTAGGCAAAGTGTGCTTCCCTCTTCACTTTAGGAGATGTGTTTGCTTCTCCTAAATCTGCTTGTGCTGTTTGTTTAGGAACAGATGTGCCTGGCTGTCAAATGAAAGAAGGAATTCCTAGTCACCATTGAGGGGAGGGGGGTAGGTTAAGATTATGGCAGGATTGGCTGTGGTGTTTGAGAATCTAATCTCAAAATTAGAATTGATCCGGTGTGTGTGTGTGTGTGTGTGTGTGTGTGTGTGTAGCTTCTCTGGCAAGTTTAACATCCCCTGCGAGTTGAAAGATATCTGAGGATTACCTTACCGCCATTTGACAAGTGGAAGTGAGAACTTCACTTGCCCACAGAAGCCTTCCTCCTTCACTCTGGTGCAGTCTAAGGCCATGGTCACACCTTCACTTTAAACCTTCTGCAGTTCTGACTGCTCACACCTTTTCATTTCTATCCCTTTTATTTGTGGACTTTCCACCTTCCATTTGGACTTTCCTGAATGAAAAAAATCTATAAATAAAGCAGATAGAAATGAAAAGGTGTGAGCAATCAGAGCTGAATATGGACTGTTTATTTAGGGTATGGCAAATTCACATTGGAACACCTAAAGGAATGCCTTCTCCCATATTGACCTGCCGGTGCCTTAAGATCTGGAGGGGAGGCCCTCCTGGCTGTCCCACTGCCTTCAGCAGTGAGGCGTGTGGACACCTGGGAGAGGGCCTTCTCAATAATGGCCCCCAGGCTATGGAATAGTCTTCTTTTTGAGGTGTGTCAAGCCCCTTCTTTGATCATGTTCAGGAAGGCAGTGAAAATGCACCTCTTCACTCAGGCCTTTGGCTAAATGTTAGTTATGTTTTTCTCCCACTGCAAATACTACTGTTTTAACTGATATTATGTTGGATGTTAAATGTTGTGATGGCTATTATTGTTTTAAGACAGGTTTTTTGATATGCTGGATTTTAAAAGTTGTTACCCACCCTGAGACCTTCAGGTATAGGGCGGGATATAAATAAATAAATAAATAAATAAATAAATAAATAAATAAATAAATAAATAAATAAATAAATAAATAAATAAATAAATAAATAAATAAAAAAGTTATACATTAATAAAATAGCTAAATACAATATAGAAAACAGAAAAAGTCTGTAAAGATCACATGGTAAGATCACAAACATGTCTAAATCACAGACAGTCTATTGCACCTTTTGTCATTGTCAGGAAAACACAAAACTTCCCACTATATGCTTGATTTTGGCATTATTCCATGGTATGCTGGATTGTCTTTCTGCCCTACATATTGGGATGGAGTTATTCCCACTTATAAAGAGCATCTGTACATCTACCATATCCTGTGCATATGCGATTTATAGTTATCCATATTACACAGGGCTGATTGAATCCGGGTTGGTTTCCCAAAATGCAGGGCAGGCTCTGGCATTGTGGATGGCAGCTGTCTATCCAATGTACTTTCCATGTGTTAATGGCATTAAAATCATCTTCCATTAGGGCTTTGTGAATATGGACTGAAGAAAGTTTAAAGTGGAGGTGTGACCATGGCCTAAGAAATGCCCCACTAAGAACCCCCTTAGGTTGCACCAGACTGTGGAAGGGAATTTCCCAGTATGCTCACTGGCCCAGTATATTGGCCAGTTCAGAATCACCCTGGAATGTTCATAAGAGGAGGGAGGGCATCCTGTCACATGAATGATCCCACCTGCAGGCCATTTCTGAGCTATCTATATGTGAACTCACTTTCTGTTCTAGCATGCAACAAACTATTCATGTGCATTGTCTGCCAAGGACTTGGCTTTTTTGTGTGCTTGTGAAAATGCCCACAGAGTGTCAAATACATAGGCATCTAATATGCCTAGTCGTTTGACAGGACCGCTGTAGACCCCAGCCATTTTGCAGCAAGACCATTTGCCTGAACCCTTTTCACATGCAGATCCCATTGTAACAATTATTATCAAAGCCTAATGAGAAGTTGAAACTTTCACTTTCTCCCAGGCACCCAGATTTCCAAGTGTTTTCCTAAGCAAAATCAAAGCAGCATGTTTGTCTTTGTGGCTGCTGCTGATGAGTTCGTCATGCTAATGCGGTGTGACGTCTCTCCATAAATAAAATGTCCATGCTAGCCTATACTTAACTCTAATTGAGCAGCTCACTTTCTGTAGCAAATTCCTCGGCATCAAGCACTGACGTTTGGAAATGAATGGAATGTTTCCCATCAATCTTTTTAAGGAAGGAAGGGTGTGTAGCTTGATGCCAAATGGGTACTCCATATGGCACATGCTGGAGCTATATGTCTGAGAAAGCAGAGGCAATTGGAAAGGGTTCAGAATAGGGATGTGGATGAATGGGTGTGTCAAAATTCGCAAGAAAACCTAGCTTAACTCGGGTGCTGTGTCACAACTAGAAATATCCATAATTTTGTGATGTTTGTAGCTCTAGTAAAAAAGTTATATTTTTGATATATGTATTTCATTAAAAGCAAAAACAATTATTTACATTAGTAACTTTTGTTGCTGAATTTCATTTGCTAAATCTTCAATTGAAAGTTGGTATTTTGTACACTTCAAGAACAAGCAAGCACTACACGCCCAGGTGCCAGGGTGACCATATCTGCCACCCAGAAGGGCTTGGCGTGTCACCTGTGACACACGTGTCATAGGTTGGCCATCACTGCCTTAGAATGTGGTAGGATTCTGTTTAATATGAATGAATTTGTACAAATTTGTACAAATATCCTATACAAATGGATACATATCCGATACGTTTCCGATACGTAACCCTATGTATCCGATTCATATCCATACATATCCAATTCATATCCCATAACCTATCCGCTCTGAAAACGTCAAATCCACCCTGAACCCACTTTGGATCTGCTCTCAATCCATGTCGAATGCATTCTGGATCCATTGCAGATGTGACTGGCACAGCCCCTTTCGCACCTCCCTGGTTCATAAATGTTCCAAAGAATTCATATGAACGTTCTGAAACATTTGTACAAATACAAATTTCAATGCACGGATGTCATAACATTCTATTAGTATACGAATGTCCAAATTCATATTAATTTGTATGAATATTGAATGTTATGAATATTCATGAACATCCCTAGTTCAGAATTGTCCCGTTCCTAAATTCCACTGAGCAGAAAAGAGCACTGAGGCCTCATTGGGGGAGTTAGATGTTGTGCTGCCACCTCTGCCAGCACACCCTATAATTTGATAAACAACAGTACAGAGGCCCAATCTCCTGCCATTGCTATGATGGGCCCTAGTGATCAGCTCAGGCGAGTGCGGCCACAAACTCCCCACTCTACTGAATCATGGGGCCTGTTCACATTTGGCTTTATTCTGGTATATATTCCGGAATAGGGGCCTGCTGTCCATGGGCTAATGTGGGCTACAGCAGTCCCCAGGTGAGGCCTGTCAGAGACTGTATTAGCATGCACATGACAGACTCCTATCCAGAGATATATTCTAAAAGATGGTCAAGTGCAAACAGGCCCCTAGTTTGTGAACTTTCTTGGGAGTCCATGTGGCCCTGTCAAGTCCTCCTTTGATCTGATCTCCATTGGGTCAGATCGAAGGAGGATTTCCATTGATCTGTGGACTTCAGAGGAAGCTCACAAGTGGGCTTACATTGGGGACAGGGAGGAGCTTCTGCAGCAGATGACTACTGATGATCATGTTATCACTGACACGGCAGCTGGTGTCATGTGACACTAGGAGTGTGAACTGCTGACGGTGTGAGACAAAACTGCTTGAAAACTGAACAACTTATTTAATCAGTGATGACAAGGATAAGAAGTCCTTCTCTTGCCGTTGAAGGCTTGCGTAGTTTCCTTGATGCTGCTGGTCCTCTTTTCTGGCTTCTTCTAAGCCCTTGAGATTCTTAATGGCTCTTATGGGGAACAAAGGGATGCCAAATAGTGAAACTGCTGATCTGTTTAGTGAAGAAGGTGCAAAGGTGTTGTGAGCTTGTTAACTGCAGAGTTGTAATGTCTGGGATCATTCCCCCCTTTTGCACTTAACTGCATAATCCTGGGGTAAGCTGTGATGTTCCATCTCAGGATTAACAACCCTCCTCAGCTTGGGACATGTTACTTCTGGTATGGATGGGGGCCTTCCAAAAGTTACTGCCTTTTGGAGCTTCGTGTGTGGGGGGGGAAGACTGTTGGTGGTGCTCTTTGTTGTGCTGTCAGAATGGGTCCCCTTAGCACTTTGGTAAGCCTTGTTGATGCGTTTTACTGATAACCAAACTAGGGTACCATTTTTGGCCAGTCTGCACTCCATCTTGTGTGAGCAGAGCATGCCAGGAGGAGCTGGGACCTCTCATAATCCAAAGCCTCTAGACCCTATTGTGGGACACTGTCCCAATGCCATTCTCCTCCTGCAGTCAAGAGTCGCTCATCTCAAGTTACTTGCTCACAAGGAGACAAGTAATGAGGTGAAACCCTGTTCCTCTTGTCCCTGCATGTTGGAGGACATGGAAGAATGATCTAGTAGAGTATTTCAGATGGACATGACATCTGACTTAACATGAATGCAGAAGTGTAACAAAGATTTTATTATAATAATAATAATGTTAAAACCAGTTTGATCAGTGGTTTAGATGAGGCTTACAGTAGCTGAGACAGAAAACGTTGCAGAGGTACAAATCCAAACCATCAGGACAGCACTCGCTGTTAATAACATATCGTCGTATGTAGGCTTTCATGGCCATTTCAAACAGTTTTGGGGCTGTTATGCCATGTTCCAGAGAACCTAAGCTTTCACATACAGCTGCGATATTCATGTTCAGAGGATATTGCTTTTGGACGAGTCAAGTGTGACTGGTGTTTTACTAGATCTTGTTTCCCTTCTTATAGATATCCACTACAGAGATTCACACCTGAGTTCTGCAAACACACAAGCCACTGGTCACTCACCCCCAGGGATTACACCACTACATATGAAACAAGTTAGCCTCAATAACCCACCATTAAAACTTCCACCCAAGGAAACCATGCCAACAGAGTACAGCCACGAAAAGATCAATGACTCGTTAGCAACTCAAACAAACGAAGAACTGACAAACAAACAGCAGACATCTATAAGAAAAAAACAAGATCTAGTAAGACACCAGTCACCCTTGACTTGTCCAAGAGTAAATTTCCTGAAGATGGATATCGCAGCTATATCCAAAAGCTTAGGTTCTCAATAGAAGAAACCTGGAACATGGCATAACAGCCCCAAAACTGCTAAAAATATGATGTTAATAACATAACTGTACCTTCCAGAACAGAATGTTTCAGATAAACTGATTTAGTAAAAAAGTAAAATGAGGAAGGTGCCCATTCATGAACAGTGCCAGGAAGTAACAAGATTACCCTGCTGCATTTGGTATGAGTTTTTAAAAAAACATCTATACAGAGAACAATAACATGATTATGTAAATGTATCCTAACATCTTCAGGCTGGTGTCTTTCTCTGAATGTGCATTTAGCAACTTCGACTGTTGTGTTTGGGGTCTTGGATTAGCTGGCATACCCATAACACACAGAAGGCTGTAATTCAGACATATTCAGTCTCCCACTAAATAAACAGAGTCCTAATCATTTTAGTAGTTATTTGCTTCCTTACGGTGGAGATACTGTGTCTTGTATTGGGCCTGAGCCTGTTAAAAATTGAATAAATGTATTACTGGTTGGAGAAAAACAAACTTAGATATCCTGTGTTATAATGGGTGGTTTTATGCAGTTTGCAAGGACTGAGGTGCTTAGTCATAGAAGGACTTGCTTAGATAGCCTTCAGTTATCACAAATTCCATAATTCCCTGCACAAAGGACCCCCTCCCCACCTCTGAAATTGGGCATATTTCTTTCTTCTTTTTTTTAAAGTACCGTTCAATGATCCCTTGCTGACCATAGTAGTTCGGTTCCCTAAGAGTCTCATGAAAAGTAAAATCACAGTTGATAAGATTAAGACTTTCTGGGGAACACAACTGAAGGCCCTTTCTGTACTTACTAGGGATGCGCATGAATGCAATTATTGACATTCAATTTGTAATAAAATTGAATATTTTAAAATCTGAATTTGTATGAATAAATAAAAACTAATGTCTGGACATTCGAACCGATACAAATACATTTGTATCTATTTGATTGAATATTCAATACGTATCCAATGACACGAATCTTGTACATATCTGTACTTATCCCATATGCATCCCATTTTCATCCTGTACGCATTCTTTACAAATCTTTACGATTCTATGGAAGTGGCATATGTCTCTGTGGTCTGCTTTACATTAGGGAAGCCATTTCAGTGGTGCACTTTTCCTTCTTAGCTATTGGTGCCTTCGGAGCTGACTCCAAAGCTGACGCAAGCTTCAGATAGTACCACCTCTGTGAGAAGGGGAAGAGGTGGCAACATTATGTTGTAGATGTTCCTTGTTTGGTAATATATAAAAAACAGAGGTATAAAATTGCAGTGTTTCTTCATTTGGATTGACATTCCTCACTCACACACACACACACACACACACACACACACAAAATGTCTATTTTTAAAAGAGAGTAAAAAATGCTTTGGCTTGGAACAAGTTTAGACTGAAGGTTAAAGACTTTCTTCCAAACATTATACATCTGGGGTCCATCTGTGAGTATTTCTGTGCAAGATGTTTGATGATTTTTCACAGTGCAATATTTGAGTCATCGCGCATTTAAGTAGGTGGTAAAGGGAAGTATTCAATGAAAATTGAACTATTAATGGTTCTGTTTGGATGTCTATAAAATGATGACTCAGGCTTGGCTGGAAAACTGAGATCTCTTAGATGTCTCCCAGTTCCACAGAATGCTTAACAATAAACTAATAGAGGGACTGTGTGATACTCAAAGCACTTAATGGTAGCACAATCCAGGAAAAGGTCTAAGGGGCCTGGCTTTTGCAGGCTGTTGCTGGGTAGAGGAAATTTCTTTCCCTCCTGGAATGCTTTGTCCACATGGAATGGAGCATAGAGCAAAATAGGGCTCCCAAAATGGCACCCTATCCATCAAGTCTACCAGTGTGCTACCTACCTGGAAGAGCGAGCTGAGCTTTGTGTGGAAGGCACATCAACTGAGGATGGCCTTGTCCCATGACAGTGGCAATTCATCCCAGCTTGGGATAGGTTGTGTATCCTGAGGCCTATTCGCACTTGGCTGTATTCTAGGATATATCTCAGCATAGGGACCTGTGCTCTGGGTGCTACTGCAGACTCTGGCAGACCTCCCTTAGGGCCTGCTGTAGCCTACACTAGCATGTGGACAGCAGGCCCCTATTCCAGGATATATTCCAGAATAAAGCCAAGTGCGAATAGGCCCCTGGTGACTGGTCCTGTCCTTGGATACAAAGAGGAAGTGCAGAAATGTTCATGGACATTTTTAACTGGATGTAGAATTGTCCTTTATACTGGCTCATTCCATCAGACAGTCTGGTTCAGTGCTGCTGGCTATAGCAACATACCAATGTACAATTCACAACTGGATCAACAATATGAATGCTACTAGTGAACATATCGGAAATTCCAACCCATCCCCCCAAGCAGGTTTAAGGACAGACAGATATACAGCCTATCTCTCATCATACATTTTGATCCAAAGAAAACATGGAGATGGAATAAGTCTTTGGATAAACCAAATTTTTGTAGCATCACCAGTGGTGCCAACTGATCACCACTAGGAATGTGCACAAATAAGGGTTGCTGTTGTTTGCATTCGATTAATACAGAATTGAAGAAAATTCGTATTCATTCTAATAGATCCCATTCAAATGTGGTAGGATTCTATTCAATACGAATGCATTCATACAAATTTGGATGAATATCCAATATGAACACATACATATCCGATACATATCCTGTAAAATATCCACTCTGAAAGTGTCAAATCCACCCCGAATCCACTTTGAATCCATTCTCAATCCATAGGCCTTTTCGCACATGCAGTTTTTGAACGCGTGGAAAACACTCGGGAACGCGACATTCGCATTGCCGGGGCTGGGTTTGCATCCCAGCCCGTTCTGGAGTGTTTTCCACACGTTCCAGATGTAGAGCACTTAAAAGTGCTCTACATTTGTTCCCATGCATATGAAGTGTCCCTGGCCGTTCGGGGAGGGAATCATTCGCACACGCTTCCCTCCCTGGCAGCCGTGGGCATGCCCACCACCACCACCATTGGCCAAAAATCGGCCGAACAGGTGACAGGGCCGCACTAATTACCTACTTTGCCAGGCTGGGGTGGCGATCGCGCAGGCGCACTGACCCTGGTAGATGGCAGAGGGACCCACCGACTTGCAGACCCTGGGGAAGCGGCCTGACAGGGCTGCCCGCCCCTGAGTGCTCCCATCCAATGGCAGGCAGCCTTGCGGGACGCGTCCCCGCCCCTGGCCGGCCTTTCCCAGTTAACTTACTTCGGGACGCTTCACCCATTTGCACACAGGCACGCTGGAACGTGTGTAAACGTGTTCCTGCCTGCCTGTGTGTGAATGGGTAAAGCATCCCAAAGTGACTTAGCCCACGTGCTCTACAGCCATTTTGGCTGTAGTGCAAAAAGACCTCATGTCAAATGCATTATGGATCCATTGCAGATGTGATTTATTTTCCCACTTCCCTGGTTCACAAATGTTCCGAAGCATTTGTATGAATACAAATGTCAGTGTATGAATGTCAAAATATTTTATTTGTATACGAATGTCCAGAGTCATACAAATTTGTATGAATATTGAATGTTATGAATATTCATGTACACTTCCAGGCATGTCCAGGTGCACACTGGCATTCCTGAATGATATTAATATTTATAGCATATTTTTGTTTGCTTTGCAGAGGATTTCCAAATTGTGGCAGTCTACATTTAGCACTGTGACTGCAATAGAAGTGCAGCACACGCTTTCTAAATTGACCTGCCCATGCCTTAAGATCGAGTGGTGAGGCCCTCTTGGTTGTCTCACCATCTTCAGTGGGCACCCGGGAGAGAGCCTTTTCTGTGATGGCCCCTAGACTATGGAATAACCTCCCCCTCGAGGTTTATATATATTTAGGAAGACAGTGAAGACACACCTCTTTACCCTGGCCTTTGGCTGAGCTGATTATATTCCCCCCTCCCCCCAGGACAGACACTATCATTTTAAACATATTGTGTATTGTTTTAGAGTTGTTGAATTTTTAAAGTCTTTTAATGTATATTGTGTTTTAATCTGTTGTTTTAAGGTTGTAACCCGCCCAGAGACCTTCGGGTATGGGGCAGGATAGAAATGTAAAATAAATAAATAAATAAGTGTCCTTGAATAAAGAGGTGCCATTTGATATAGGTATCATGAAGTGTGTGGATGATTGCAGTGGATCATAGAATCGAAGAGTTGGAAGGGACCTCTAGGGTCATGGAGTCCAACCCACTGCTCGATGCAGGATTTTCTGAACCATCCCAGGCAGATGTAGGTCCAACCTCTGTTTGAAGACCATCTGTGAAGGAGAACTCACTACCTCCCATGGCAATCTATTCCACTGACTGATCACCCTCACTGTCAGGAAGTTTTTCCTAATATATAAGCTGTATTCTCCCTTGAAGTTTCCTACCATTGTTTCTAGTCCTCCCATCTTGTGCGAGTGAGAATAGGGACATACCCTTTGCACTATGACAGCTCTTCAGATACTTGAAGACCACTATATTACATCTCTTCTCAAACTTGATTGTTTTCCCTGGGGAATGGCTAAAATGGCTGCCAGTATTCTGAGCTGTTGCGTGGATCTTGTCCTTCTCCCAGTGAGCTGGAGGATGGTGAGAAAGCAGAGGTGGCTGGTTTCACCCATTTTCTACAACCATCTCCTAAACTTTGCTAGACTGAAACCTAATAGCCAAAGTTGGCCTCGTAGCAAGATCTGTTTAGAATGCTGTACCCACTACACTATACTGCACTGGATCTTTTGATGATAAATAGCTTTTTACTGGTATCACTTCTCCATAAATTGAAATTCATCTGTCATCTGCAATTGGCTTGATCCTTTTTCCATACAGCCGGCTGGTTTTCATTTGGATTCCATGTTCCCTCTCCCCTTCCTTCTGCTTTATACACTCTGTGTGTGACTTCCAGACCCATTATCATGCTTTTTTGAAGAGCTTTAAATATTTTAAACCTCTGAAGACCTGAGTGGGAAATAACGGGCTTTGGAGAAATTGTCCTTGGTTGCTTAAAATGGAGCATTGCGATGGCCATTTCCCCCTCCCTCCTGGATTTGGCAGCCTGCCTATTCCAAAGGAGGCCAGGCAAGACAGATGAGTCACTGGTGAAGAAGAATTATTAGCTGGTTATAAATATTACCAGTAACAGCAACCTATCATTTTGCTCTTCTGTTTGGAAACTTCCAAATTTATCCCTTATCCAGAAGGGCCAAGCTTTCCCTTGAGGAAGAAATTTGTTCAGAGTTGACATACACATTAAAGTCTGCCAGAATGTCTGTAATGTGTATTTTGTTTTCTTTTCAGAAGGTTTTGCATAAGACTATAGCCCAAGAAAAGAGGGTGTACATTCAGGCTGCTCATGTTGCTGAGCACTCCTTAAGAGAAACAGGCCCATTCCAGACTTAACACTGTCTTCCAGTTTACAGGAGTCCAAGAGACTGCTGCTGTTTGCATGCTAGTGCAGACTATGGCAGGCTTCACCCCTCTGCCAGCCTCTTCATCTGCATTGGATGAAGAAGTGGGTCAAGATATGGTACCTGTGTGATCTTGGCATTCCTGTGGACCTCTTTGAAGAGATCCACAACTGGAGCAGTATTCCAGACTAGAAAGGGTGTGCGAAAACACACCTTTGTGGGTAGGAATATGGTGGGGCATGCTTTTTGGAAGCACTCCAGGAAGCACTGCTGCAAATGGTGCTGGAAGTGGTGTGCCGTTGAAGAGGGTCCTCCTAGAAATGGCCTTCAAAGTCTCTGTGCTGTCTCTGAGGGCTGTTTGGAGGCAGTGACCAAGACTGGGCCATGACAGGCTGTCCAGATTCATGCAGACTTTGGAATGACCTGCTGCTAGCCCATTCTAGCCTGGCCATGTTGCATAGGTTGGAATAGCCTATGTAGTATGAAAAAGGTCCCAGAGTCCAGCCATTGACCATGTAAAGAACATAATGATGCGACTGGAATGCTGAGAGCTGAAGTTCAGGAATATCTGGAGGATTACAAGTTGAACACCTCTGCCTCTGACTTGAATCAGGGTTGGATTTGGCTGTGGTACTCCAGAATATGTTGAACTGACTTTGCTGACCACTGGACTTTTGCACTGGTTGTGATTGGATCTAGGGTACAGCCATATCTATCTATCTATCTATCTATCTATCTATCTATCTATCTATCTATCTATCTATCTATCTATCTATCTATCTATCTATCTATCTATCTATCTATCTATCTATCTATCTTTATTTATTTATTTATTTATTTATTTATTTATTTATTTATTTATTTATTTATTTATTTATTTATTTATTTATTTATTTATATTTCTACCCCGCCCTATACCCGAAGGTCTCAGGGCGGGTTACAATATTATATTAATCTTAGACAGGTCCCTGCCCTCAGGCTTACAATCTAAAGAGACAAGATACAAAAGGAAAATGGTGTGGGAGGGAACAGGTGTGGGAGGAAAATGGTGTGGGAGGGAATATGATAACAATTGCCCTTGATCTTCCTCCTTTCTTTGTTGTGGGGACATTATTTTCTTTTAGGGGTGGTGGGGGTGGTTTTGTTTTAAACATGCTCTTACTTCTGCCTGCTTGGTGTTTCTAAGATGCCTTGGGCTTTCTAAGATTTGACTGAAAGAATCAATTCAGGCTCTGAAATGAACTACTAGCCAGCCTTACCATGGAGAATAGGAAGCAAGCTTATTGTGCAGCTAGACATGAATACATCCCAGCTATTCAGTGTTCACATTGGTCATCTCTGGTGTATACTGATGGCTAAGAAATGGCCATCTTTGTGGTAGGTTCTCCATTGTGATGGCCCTTCCTTTCTTCACAAGGCTAACCCTGCAGCGTTCCAACTCTAGAAGACATCCTGTCACTAACCCAAGCTCTTCTCTCCCTGCTAAACACAATTCCTATCTGTCAAAAGCTTTGGGCCACAGGAAATCTCCTAAAGCCAGAATATTTATATTAGGTAGCATGCATTTGAAGCAGCAGTCCTAACAAACAAGATGTTTCTTTTTACTGTTGAACAGGCAGACTGAACACAACATAAACATGTTCACTATGAGTTCAGTACTGTTACAGAAGCATCAGTACAAGACAGACTCAGACAATTCTTGAAATTCTACACTATCTGTAAGTCACCACCTCTGTGTCACCGTTTTCACTCCCTCATTTTAATTTCATTTTAATTTCCATTTTATTTCTATACCGCCTTTCCAAAAGAAAATTTGCCCAAGGCGGTTTACAACGAACAGAAAATATATAATGCAAAATAATAATTAAAACATGATAATAAAAATACATGATAAAAATTGCACATCATGCAAAACATTGCAAAATAAGCCAAACACACACACATATTGAGGCAGGTGAAGAAGAAGAAGAGTTGGTTTTTCTGTCCCGCTTTTCTCACCCGTTTAAGGGGACTCAGACTGGCTGACAAAGCTTTTCTATTCTTCTCCCCACAACAGAACACCCTCTGAGGTAGGTGGGGCTGTGAGAGCTCAGAAGAGAGCTGTGACTAGCCCAAGGTGACCCAGCTGGCTTCATGGGGGAGGGTGGAATTGAACCCGGTATTCCCAAACTTAGTGAGGCCAAGTGGAGTCCAGAGCAGCTGACCAAAGGCCGCATCCCTACAAAGAATCACCTCCTTCAAGATGGCAGTACCCAGCCAGGCTGGAGAGACACCCAGAGGGTAGAGTGGTCTAGGCTGCCACCACTAGACCACCCTGAGGAGAGATGGAAAGGTTCTGCCTGAGGAGGAGAGAATCTTTCCATCGCTCCTCCTCGGGCAGAGCTTTCATCTCAACTAACTCTCTCTGAACTCACTTCTCTCAGTCCTTACTCTAGACTCCACTAACAGAACTGTCAAATGGAAACTTAAAAAAAAAATCCCCTCTCACAGGGAGAGCCCCTCCCATGTCAATTTACAGTGCTGGGATTGGCTACTTCATGTCCTGCACATGTTCTGTAGTAACCATCCTCCACCACAACTCTACTCACATAGCCATTTATTTAAGCACCTCCTCACATTTTCGTGGCAGGTGTACCCAGGTAACGCCCTCCCATCTCTGCAGCTTCCATAATTTAGCCTGACATAGTTTAGCACTGTATAGAAAATGACCAGGACTTAATTACATGTTTTTTTTTCTTGGGAGGGGGCAGAGAGCAGTGCAGGGTGGCCCAGGGTAGCGTCAATGTCTGTTCCAAAACAAACAGCTTTTTTTTCTGGGACAGCTGGGAACGGTTTCTGTCAGAGCCAGGGATGTGCCGAAATCGGACATTCAGATTCGAACTGAACTGAGAATGGTTTCAAAGTGGATTCATGGTGGATTTGACACATTCAGAGCTGATACATAGGGGATACATATTGGATTTGCAGGGAATACGTAGGGGATTCTTATGCAATTTGTCTAGAACATTCATATCAAATTCAAATCCCACCATTTTCGAAGGGGATGTATTCAAACAAATACAAAGTTTCTTGCATTCAATTCAATACGAATTGAACCCTCCAAAAACATTCATGGAAAGCTGCAACTGCCACTAGTATGGAAACAGCCCTTGTCCCTTGGTGCTTGTTTCTATAGGCTCTGGGACTTCACAGCAAATGAATTTCTTACATTCCATGTGGAGGGGAAAATAACAGGAACTATCAGTAAAGTCACCTTCTATGATTTACGGCAGCGGTTCTCAACCTTCCTAATGCCGCGACCCCTTAATGGAGCTCCTCATGTTGTGGAGACCCTCAACCACAGGGGCGGAGCAGCTGGGAGGTGGGAGGGAAGGGTGGCGGGAGACTTGTCGCGACCCCTCTGAAAGGGTAATTTGACCCCCAAAGGGGTCCCGACCCCCAGGTTGAGAACCACTGATTTACGGGGACCACTCATAGGATTATTGCTGACAACAAAGAAATAATGGACGATCTTAAACAGTTTTTAAGATTGTACTATGGTAAAGGATAGTCTGGTCGCCCTTTTTGGTCTAAGATACAGTCCTCTAAAAACCTTTCATGTGTGATGAACTGTCATATAGTTACTATCTATCTGTCTGTCTGTCTGTCCCTCCATCTGTCATCTCTACCTACCTGCCTATCAGAAATAGTGTTAAAGCCATTAGTATGTTAAAAGTTGTGTTCCCCCCCCCTCCGTTGCTATACACTCCTCACATTCCCACACTTGCTAAAAATGTCACAGAGTACTCAACAGGGAACAGTGTTCCCAGTACAATGCTTTTCTAGAACACAAAATGCTTGTACGCACATCAGTTGCTATGCCTGATTCCCTCTTGTCTATATACCTTGTGAATACATGTGTGACTCATTCAACCTCCATCTCTGCTTAGATCATAAATAGCAGAGAATGGTCGTTCAAGAACAGGCTGGGTTATGTGTGAGTGATCAGTATCCATCTGTGGATGGGAAACAGCTCATAATCAAGGATGAAAAATCTCACATATCCTCTATAACAAATGCTTTGCAAGCTAGTTTCTGGACCTTTTCCCACTTTGGGTGTTTTTCCACTGTCAAAAAGTACCCATTTTTGCACCCATTTAGGACCCATTTGGGTGTGAGCTGGATGATCCCATTTCCACCAGGGCACCCATTTGGGACCCGATTGTTTCCAGTGCTGTGGGGGAAATCTGAATCTAATGGGTACATTTTGGCCTTTAATCCAGATTTTCTGTAGACCCCATTAATGGGGTCTACAATGGGGTCTTCTGCCAGAAAATCCAGATTAAAGGGAGCCTGTTTCCACTGGAAACAGGCAATGGGGTCCAAAGGAGGCTAGGGGGAGGGGATGCACTTCAAAGCCACTTCGAATTGACTTTGGAGTCACTTTGAAGTCATTTCGAAGTCTGTGCAAAATAGCTCCAGAGTGCCTCTGAAGTCTGTGCTGATCTTTGGAGTAAACTTCAAAGTGACTCTGAAGTGACTTCGAAGTGAATTTGAAGACTGCCCCCCCTGCCCCCCAAAACACCTTGTGGGTCGATCCGGATTCCCCACATGGGTGCAAAACTGTTTCCACAGCAGGGGTGTTAGCACCCATTGCTAATGGGTGCTACACCTCCTGTGGAAACACATTGGGTGCTTCCCTTAATCCGGCTCTACTAGATCCGGATCTAAGGGCTGCAGTGGAAATACACCCATAGTCTGGTGGGGCACTCTCAATATGCAGTGCATAGAAACCCTTCTATCCCAGAAATGTCCCAGTGCATGTTGGAATCGTCAGGACATTTCCTCCAGTGAAATGTGACAATAGTACCAGAGCTTACATCATTAGGCTGGAAGGCCATCCTGAGCTTAATAATAATAGGTGCTCTGTAATCTTCTATCAACAAGTATAGTAATGCTGTGAGAAATGAAAGTTGTTATGGGAAGCAGGTTGATGTGACACCGAAGAACAGTCCCTTGCTAGGATTGGTCCAGAGTGACCACATGGAATGGATGTTTCTTATAACCACATGTTGATTCATCTGTATGTATCTCAGTTTTCAGTACTGTTGTAGTGTTATAGCATATATTCATATGATACTGGTTAAATTGTATACCTTTTATTCTTTTCATATATCCATTCATTTACTCAACATATACAAGCATACATTCTGTAACCATTAAGCAATAAACCTTCCACTTGGAGTACAAAAGAGACTCTGTTCTTACTTGTGAACTCCATGCACACACGTTGTTCGTTATGCTCCTTCTAGAGTCAAGCTCTGTTAAGTTCAGAAGTCCCAACAGGAGTTGTCCTCCAGGTGGATAACTTTAGAGCACTAGGAAGTGCTCCAGCACAATGCTAGTGGCATGGCTAACACAGTCCTGTACACTTAGTCTGCACCTCTTTCAGGCAAACAGAGCATGGGGGAGGTGACACAACCATGGCCTGGTCACTGCAGCACTGGCACTATGTGTGCCCATTGCTGTGGCAAGTCAATTGTACTTACTGGGCACTTGGAGAAGCTCCAGGTAAGTTTCAGATGCATTGGGCATCAGAAAGTACAGAGGCCTGGTGCATCCTAGACGTTCATTGGCCATTGTGCCTAGTAAAGATGTGAATCAGCCCCTTGTTATGAGGATAACTTCCCAACTTCTGTTAAGCCTAAGAACTGATATGCATTTTCTCTTAACATACACACTTGGCATACATCTTGGCTCAGATGATGTGATTTTGAGCAATTTAACCCAATATAATTTGCAGGGTTGGGTTGTACTGATTTCTGTCCTGGAACAGAATCCCTGTCCACACATTATTGCAGGTCTGGGGTATGCTCCATACATATAGATTGGAGTGTAATATGTTTAATATGTTATTGATTTTAATGTGTTCACTTTATATGTTGTACCCCACCCTGAGACCCTTGGGTATAGGGTGGGATAAAAATACAAACAAGCAAACAAATAATACTGATCTGGGGGTGGGGGGACTTGATCTGAATCACCGGTAGACCTTGGTATGGTCTAATTTAAAATATGATGGCATAGTAAGAGGTAAAAGCTTTCTGATGGAACAGAATGGCTCAAGGCTGCTGGACCAGCCCAATAAAGTAAGTGTAAAAACCACCAATGTTAAAACGCATTTTACTCTTCACAGGCGATATAAGTATAGCTCAAACCATGTGAAGGCAATTCTGCACTGGCTGGTATACTGGGCCAGCAAGCACGCTAGGATCCTCCCTTACACACACTGGTGTGGTCCAAGGGAGACCCAGACCAGGATGCTCCTAGGATACTTGCCAGGCCCTGAGACTTTAGTAAGTAATACAGATACTGAAGTAGCATTTACAGCTTAGAAGAATAGTGTTTTTAAACAATCAGAAGCATTACCCATCTGTAGATTTGCAGAATTCCAAAAGTACTCCACACTTTAATCTTGTTACATCTTTATTACATCATGGTAGTTAACGGTAGAGATGCTGCTGCTTGTGGCTTATATGAGATCGGCTCAGAAATATATGAAATAGCTCTTCTTTCTTTCTTTCTTTCTTTCCTTCTGGTTCGGTCTAGTGGTTAGGGATCTGGACTCTTATCTGGGAATACTGGGTTTGATTCCACCCTCCTCCAACAAAGCCATCTGGATGCCCTTGGGCTAGTCACAGCTCTCTTCTGAGCTCTCACAGCTCCACCTACTTCACAGGGTGTTCTGTAGTGGCGAGAAGAATAAAAGCTTTGTCAGCTGCTTTGAGCCCCCTTAAATGGGCGAGAAAGCAGGGAAGAAAAGCCAACTCTTCTTCTTCTTCTTCTACTACTACTACTATTACTACTACTACTACTACTACTACCTTTGACAGTCAAAGATTGATTGCAAATCCCTGTGATTCCTGTATACATTCAACTGTTCAGTGCAGCCAAGAGAAGTCACAAGGAATTGTAGGAAGACATACAGCTTCCTTAATCCTACACTGTCTCCAGGAACTTTGATTAGTCCCTGACTGGATGCCCAGGAAAAGGAGTAACCAGATTTTTAAAATCTCAACTAGAAGAAAAAACATTTTTGAAATGATTATATTTCTCTTATCAGGAAGGATGAGGGCCTTATGCTGTGGAAAGTGGTTGCCAGTTACTCCCTGAATAACTTTTGTTGTTTTAATACGTGGGGGTTTTTAATTTCTAAACCTCTCAAAGCAGTACAAACAGAATTTTAGTGCAGACATATCCACTGTGGTCCCTTAATCCAGCAGCATCAACCACTTTCAGGGTGAAATAACACATCAGCATTGAAACTCAATCATTTTTCATCCATTGAAACTGGATTAAAACATAGATGTGAATTTAGCCTTTCTGTTCCCAAAGATGGTACCCAAGCAAAGCCCACTTAGCTTTACTGGCATCTTCAGTGACGCTGGGGACTAGGAAAAGTTGCTTTTTAAAGAGCAGAATGTTTGTTTCTATAATGAGTCATCCTACCTTTTCCTCTGAAAGCTCAATTATCTTGCTAGATTAGACTAATATATGGAAACAAATTAGAGTAATTTGTTGCCTGAGGAGTGATGCACAAACAACAGAGGGATAGTTTTGACAATCTATAACTCCTAGGCAGTCAATACTCAGTGATAAATATGTAGAGAAGACTGGGAATTATGGGTAAAATACAATGAAGGAATCTGATTTCACCTCATACTCTTCCAGAACAGTGTAGACCAAGAACAAACTATGTTAGATTTCAGGTGCAGAGCCAGTGGAAAAAAGGAACTTACCTGTATTTTAAAAAAGTATTTTTTAAATGCTAGCCTTATAGTTTTAAAGCGTTATTAATTCCCTTATATGTTATCTGAGGTGGTGAGTGAGCTAAAAAAAATAATACATATTAATATAATCTTACAACGGCTATGAACATGTAAGGTGGAAATTAGCAAACCATTCTATTTCAGCTGTAGTGCATCGTCTGCAAAATACCCCAAATATAAACAATAGCAACACCAGGGCATTTTCTCAGACATGCCTGTTAGCTAAGATCTCAGGGAGTAATCCTCTTAGCCATGTCACCACCCTCAGAAGTAAAGAGACAGGAATGCTAGAGAAGGCCATCTTGGTGATAGTCCCTACATTACAGAACTGCTATAGGCACCCTCACTGTACACATTTAGATACCATATTATTCAAGACATTAATGCCATAGTCTATCCTTCTCTCTGGGGCACCATAATTTTAATTTTATTTCTTTTTCCTATGTCTGATTTTAATTTTAGCACAGGTTTTGTACTGGGTTGTAAATTGGATGTACTTACCCTGAGACCATGTGGCATAAAGCAGAGATAGATAGATAGATAGATAGATAGATAGATAGATAGATAGATAGATAGATAGATAGATAGATAGATAGATAGATAGATAGATAGGTAGGTAGGTAGGTAGGTAGGTAGGTAGGTAGGTACATGGATGGATGGATGGATGGATGGATGGATGGATGGATGGATGGATGGCTTGTATCAATCACAGGTTGCTTCTTTCCAACACCCTAAACTTGTGGGGTTCTTAAGTCAGCTGGACCAAGTCACATGATGCTCTGAAAGGTCATATGGTCCTTTCAGTGGTCACTCCCTCCTAAAGCATTGCTCAAAACACACTAACTCCAATCACACGCAATACCTGATAATCCTTCCTCAGTTCATCTTCAGTTTAGGTTGCTATGTGCACACCTTTCTGTTCCTGCCCTGAGACTCCTTTACAAGACCTTTCCCGATCACCACCCCCTGCACTCTGATAGGATAAAAGTGACTCAGCAGCGGGTAACCACACATTGGGTGAAAGGGAAGGCAAATTCATGCATGAACCACCCACTATAGTATGGGTCAGCCCCCTTCAGTTCTCTTCCCCAATCACACCCAAAAAATGAAAACGGAGTAACATTCTATAATGGCTTGAAACCCATAAAAATCAGGACTCACAAAAGTATGACTGAAGGAAGGAAGGTCCCCAAATAAAATTGATAGAACAAAAAGGGCGTGAGCAGTCCGAAGATGAACTGAAGGAGGATTAAAGTAAAGGTGTGACCATGGCCATGGTGAGCAGTGGATCTACTCCATCATCATATCTGCATCAATAATATTACAATCATTTGCTAGCATTTGGCCAGGATTTTATTATAAACCTAACAATGAACAGTGATTATGTGCATTGAAATACAACAAATGTGTACCAAAGAACCACAGCAAAATTGCTAGTTGCATATGGGCATTTGTAATTTGATTTTTTATTAACTATGCAGCATTAAGCTGTAAATTGCCTTGAAAGTGTGGTATGCAAATAAATACAGTCATAGAAATGACAGATCTGAGTGAATTTCCCATAATGTATTCTTCTCTTTATTTGGAGAATGATATCCTAATATCATGCTTTATATATTTGTCCAGGCAAACACTCGGGTATCTCAGGTGCTGCATAAAGTGTGAAAATGACTCATGGTGGGAATATACAAAATACATCTATTAAAGTGATACTATTAAAGAGGTTTGCTATTTCAAGTGAATCCTGGTGGCTGCAGCTCATGGGGGTAAAGTGAGAAAATATTAATAAAAACCGTGACGGTGTGCAGATCCCCTTTTCAGTTTCTGATCTGGGAAAGCTCATTAAATAGTCATGTGCTGATCTAATGCAGTTGCTTTTCACAGGGCGCAACTGATGTAAATTATTGAGTGACTGTCCTTGCTCTCTGCATTTCATTTTGCTCTGTACTTGAGGTCTTCAAGACAAGTCTCTTACAACACTGAAGGTTATTTAGCATTATATCCCAGATTAGGAACCTACCGTCCACATGTTGGTGCAGATAGTGCATACCAGCAGGGGGTAGGACATCCACATTAACATGCACATGATTAAAGCCCAGTGGTTAGGGAGCCAGACTCTTACCTGGGAATACCGGGTTCAATTCTGCCCTCCCCCATGAAGCCAGCTGGGTGGCCTTGGGCTAGTCACAACTCTCTTCTGAGCAATCACACCCCCACATACCTCACAGGGTGCGAGTTAAACATTTGTATAATCCAGGTTCTAGAAGCAGGAAAATCCAACAATCAAAAAGTTATGCAACATCCACCACAACCATTGCAGACACCTTATGGAGTCCTGATGGATCAGACCAAAGCCCATCTAATTCACCATTCTGCCTCATACAGTGGGACACCATAGGATTATGGGAGTTCTCAAGGCAAAGGCAAAAGCTTCACCTGCTCTTGATTTCCTGCAAATGGTCTTTAGAGGCATCCTACCTATTTTTCCAACCTGGAGGCAGTATCCAGAGACCTATTCACATGAGGGCCTCTCAAACGCATGTAGGATGCTCTGGGATGGAACATTCGCTCTGCTGGAACAGTGGTTCCATTCAGAACCGTCCCAGCCCATCCCAGGGCATTCTGCACGTGCTCCGAGTGTAGAGCATGAAATCATGCTCTGCACCTGTTCCCGGCCATCCCAGGACATCCCACAGCTGTCCGGGAGAGCATTCGCACGTTCCCTCTAGAACAGCTGCAGGCTCTGCCTGGTGCCATTGGGTCAGGTTCAACCCAGGGGCAGGCAGAGCTGTCTCATCCCTTCCCCAGGTTCCTGCATGCTCTAGGTTATGCAGTTGGGACCCCTAGAGCCCAAATTGCTCACTAAGGTTCAAATGCTTTGGATGTCTGCAAGTACAGCCACTTAAAGCATTCTACAACTTTGCCTTGCGTAGGATGGGAGGCAAAGTACAAAGACTTCCATATTGTAATATATTTATTTTCTTTGTATAGAAGCTTTTGCCGTAGGTAGGTATTCAAATATGGGGGAGGGGGAGAACCTTGCATTCTTTTAGTACATTTCAAGGTGATCTGCACAGTTCCATGTGGCTTTTCAGGCATGCAAGTCATCTATAACATTCTTGAGAAATCTTTGCATGCCTGATCAGCCCTATTTTTCTTTTCCCAACTTTACCATTTGCAACTTGGACAAATTTGTATAGTCTATACTGTGGACAATACTAGGCAGAAATTCAATATGCATACTGTGATTTAACTCATATGCAAACCAACACTGGACACTGAATTAACAGTACATCAGTTCTTTCCAACCTACTCCGAGGATGGGTTAGGTGGGTTTGATTATATTGCTACCTTTTAAGGTAGGTACTCTCAAAGCTGAGTTGCGATACATAAAGTAAAAATGCAAAGCAAAGTTCAAATCATTTTTTAAAAAACATATTTCAAAGCATCAATTTAAAAACACAACAAATTAACTGCAGGTATTATACCTCAGCTTAAAAAAGAAATTAACTTCCAACAGCAGCTGCAATAAACTGTCAATAAAATCTAGTGTATAAATCAAGTTGGAATAAATGTGTTTTGAACCCTGATTTGACAGGGGCATTCCTACTCAGAGTTCCATAAATGACAGACTACCATCGGCATTAATCTGATTAGCTCCAGAAATCTTCTATAAAACAACACAATTGTTAAAACATTGATATATTCATATAGATAAGCAGGATGCTCAGCATTAAGACTTAACTAAACTTTGGATGGGGCCAGCAAAGTGGTTTTAGGCAATCCATATTGGTTGAACTCAAAGTGGTTTTAGGCAATCTATATTGGTTGAACCTTTCTGCCCTTACTTGTTAATCCAGGGGCCTTTTCACACTTCAGCCGCTAGTCAAGAATTAGTTAACATCTGCTGAAGAGCAACTATACTTTGAGGAGGCTGCTACAGCCCCCAAGCGTGCCCTGCCTCACCAGAAGTTCACTAGTTCACTAGTAAACCAACATTTAGCAGGAACTTACCTGGAGCGTCCAACGTCATAAGAACATAAGAGAAGCCTTGCTGGATCAGGCCACAGCCCATCAAGGCCAGCATCCTGTTGCACACAGTGGCCCACCAAATGCTCATGGGCATCTCAAGCAGAGACAAGGACAAACCTTCTCCTGCTCTCGACCACCCACACCTCTTCTGGTGCTCCGGGGTCATCTGAGGTGCCGCACAATCGTGCTGGCACCTTAGATGACCATAGACACAACTGCAAATGTGCAGTGCATCGGCGTCATCATGGTGACGGTGCTGATGCATGTGCAGTCATGGAGGGCACCACAGCCAAAATGGCAGTGCCCAGAGGACCAGCTCTGTGACCAAATCAGGTAAGTATTCCATTGGGGGGAGGGATGGCCAAAGTTGACTAGCACTCCAAGTGTGAGTGCTAGTTAATCGTGCTTCTTTCCTGTCCAGCAGACGGGAAGGGAAATGTGAAATTGCCCCAGATCTAGGAACAGCTAAGAACATGTCGTTTGCATGGGACTAGCATAAATCAGGATCAGATCTCTGCTAAGGGCTGACTAAACCCGATTAGTTGTTTGAGAACAGAATGGAGGGCAGAAAAATAGTGTGCTTCACCTTGGTCACTTTGAAGAAAAAGTTGAATATAAATGCAATATGTAAATACGTAAAATGCTAGAGCTCTTAGCACTCTTCTTCCAGGGGGTGTCCATTTTTTTGCCTAGTAGACCAAGATGCTTGCTTTTCCTGTTGTTGATTTGAACAGACTCTGAAATCTGTCCTCCTTACTGCTTGCTTTGCTTTGCCTCACATTCCCATGTTTGCTCGCTCTTTCTTTATCACTCTGTTTTACACATCACACTGTCTGCGTAGCGGCCTTCTGGTTTCTGTGGTGAGAGATGTGTTGTTGATCTTCGGAAAGGGCAGGCAATTAACCAACCCACTTACGTAGCTGGCTAATTTGAGCTGAGGAAGGCCAAAAGCCAGACAGTTAAACTTCTTCCAACAAATATTATTAATCAGGATGAGGCCGTAGGCCCGTCTGTCTGCTAATTCTTTCTAAGAGACTGTTATGATAAAGAGCAAATGCAAGAAGGCAGGGAAAAAGTCAAAAGGGGCTCCAGGCACAAAGAGATAATTTTGTCACACAAAAGGATGGCTTCTCATAGCTGCACACATTATGCGTAGGCAAGTAATTCTCTGCAGATTTCAGATATTCTGTATCATTTAGACCATGGAAAGAAAATAGATGCTGTAATACCGCGGAAGCTACGCAGGTTGGGACCTGTGGGGAACAACTGAAGTCTTTCCATTGGCTCAAGTTCAACAGTATTATGTGCCTTGTGGTAAATGAATCTATGGGTGTTTTTCCACTGTCACTAGAAGTACCCATTAAGTACCCATTAATGGGTACAAAAATGTCATTTCGTACCCATTAATGGGTACTTTTAGTGACAGTGGAAAAACACCCTATATTTCCTGCACTCATAGAATACATATAGAATGACAATTTAAAAACAAACAAACAAAAGCTTTCCCAAATCTGCCATTTTAACCAAGGATTTAGGGTATTTGCAGAAGCTTCTGTAACTGGAAACTATGCTTATCTCAGAGTATGTTGATGACATCTTTTCAATAATGTGAGCCAGTTTGGTCAAGTGGTTAGGGAGCCGGGTTCGATTTCACCCTCCCCCATGAAGCCAGCTGGGTGACCTTGGGCTAGTCGCAGCTCTCTTCTGAGCTACCACAGGCCCACCCGTCTCACAGGGTGTCTGTCGTGGGGAGAAGAACAGAAGCCTTGTCAACCACTTTGAGTCCCCTTAAATGGGTGAGAAAAGCCGGGTAGAAAAAACCAACTCTTCTTCTTCTTTATATGGACGGTATACAAATAAACTTACAGAGAAAACATGCCAAATTAACAATAGCAAGATCGACATGGCCTGTGGGAAGGCATGAAGTGATCAGCTCCTTCAGTCCCTTGATCATTGTGGTCAGCCTTCTCTGAACCTTCTCTGATTCCATTGTATTGTTTTTTAAATGTAGACCAAAACTGCACAGTTTTCTATTCAAATCGAATGCAAGGAAATTCACAATCTAATAGCCCCTTCAAATGTGGTAGGATACAAATTGTATATGAATCTAATTCAAATCCCTGCTGCTGGTTGTGCCTATGAATCGCCTATGAACACATCGAATCCACTCTGAATCTACTGCAAATCCTCTCTCAATCTACTTTGAATCCACTCTGTTTCCTCTACAGGTGTGACTGAGCAGCCACTTTCTCACCTCCCCAGGTTCAGGAATGTAATGATTTGCATTCAAATGTCAATCTTTGAATGTACCAACATTCAATTCAGATTTGAATGTTCAAATTTTAATGAATTCATGCAAATTTTGAATGTGAAAAATATTCATGTGCATCTCTACTCCGGATGTAATTGCACTGCTGAGTATCCTTAACATTCCATTAGCCTTTTTTAACTGTCTATTATTACTCCAAGATCTAGTTCTTGATCAGTCATTCCTGATGCCACTAGCATATAGGAATAATTAGGATGTTTAGTTCCAATGTATGTCATTTTATGCACAATCACATTGAATGGCATCTACCATGCTGATGCCCAGTTCCCCAATGTGCACAGAACCCTTTGGGGCTCTTTACAGTTCTGGTTTATTATTATTACTCTGAACAATATGTTGCCATCAAAAAATTAGACTCGTCGCACCTGACTCCAGATCATGTATAAATGGGTTGAAAAGAACCAGTTCCAGGACAAAACTTTGGGAGACATGGGGAATCTTTTCCAAAATACAACAACAACAACAACAAACAAACAAACAAACAGAAAACCCTTACAAATCACAAGATTAGCTAACTAGGGATATTCAAAATATTCATTATTCGATCAAATTTGGCCAAATTCGGACATTCTAATTTGAATCTAATGTCTAGACATTTGTTTTTTATTATTTGAACAAATACAAATATTTTGAACTTTTCATACAAATAATTCAGACATTTGTATGTGTATGGTTACGTATGCATTACATATATATCCATAGGCATCTTATTCATATTCTTATGCATCTGTATGGATAAGTACAGGATGAAAATGGGATGGGTACGGGATAAAGGGTGTTTTTCCACTGTCACTAGAAGCACCCATTAATGGGTACTAAATGGGTACTTAATAGGTACTTCTAGTGACAGTGGAAAAACACCCAAAGAAGGGATGTGTACATATGTGTAAAGATACATACGAATGTTGTCAACATTCATATCATCAAATATGTACTGAAAATTTGTACAAATAGATACGAGTGTGTTGGAATCGGTTCAGATTTTAATACATTCATTTTTTCTCTGTTTGTACAAATTTGGACATTTGAATATTTGATTGGAATCAAATGCTGAAAATTGTGTTTGTGCACACCTCTATAGCTAACTGTTTTGTGGGCTGGACAACATGTAGGTGGCACTTGGTCTTATCATACACACCATCTTGGCCACCCTCAGAAGCCCACTGATGTGTTGGAGCTTCAAACTTTTATTGAGGCTGGATTCAGACTTCAGTTACTAAATCCACCCTATCTGGATACTCCCAAATACATAAAGCATAGATATTCCAGAATGTCCAAATATAGCAGAATAATTAACTGATGCTGGGATGCAGTCTGGGCTTTAAGATTGATTAATACTCAAGAATGCCATCTTGAGCTGGTGTCAGGGCTGGCATGAAATAGCCTGTCCCAGTGCAGTTGCCCTTCTTGTGTGCCAAAAGCACCCCATCTCATCTTGGGACCAGTTCATAATCCCAGGGTGGGGCAGAATTGGATGAGATAGTCTGTGCAGGATAGTGGCCATCAGCCTTCTAAGGATGCTTGTATTCCAGGCTTTAAAACAAAACAAAACACCATGGAGACTAATCCAAAGTTTCTGATTTAATGGGATTGTGAATTAGATTGTGTGTATACAGGACAATAAAATATGTTTACTGTACAAATTGTTATTTTATAGGCAGCAGGTTTTTGGATGCCAGGTGATAAACAATCAGTAGGAAAGAGCAGATGTCTTGGTTCTAAACACGGATAAACATTTGCAAAAAGATGGGCGGTTTTGGCAAAATGTGCATTATCTGTGCAGAGACATTTAGAATGAATTTTGCATAATGTGTTTGATTAGTACATTTTTCAGCGTTGATTAGGCTGTTTGGAGCTGCTTTCTTCCTTCTGCACAGTTCTCTGTTCCTCCTTCCCGATCATCAACCTTTCTTTGTGTTCTTTTCTTGAGAAAGGAGCTCAGATGTCCCTCCTTTTGAGTTGAAAGTGTATAGAGGCATTGTGTGGGCAGGTAGCATTGCTGGCACGGACCATAGAGCAAACCTTTGATGCTTTTGTCTCATCCAGGAGGACAAACGAAACCAAGAGCTCTCCCCTATTGCTTATTCATGCTGTAAATGCAGCAAAGCGGTTCTCTCTTCTTATCCCTTAAAAAGAGAAAAGAAACCCTGCTAGCAAAGGGACTGTGTCGCTGTACATGTAAGGGATGGGAATGCAATTGCAGAGTATTCTGGGCTGAATTCAGAGCAATAGGACAACCTCTAGCTGGATTCCATCACCTTGCAGGGCCCTATGCCCACCAACCCTTCCCCGATTCTCACAAAAGGGCTTGAACCAATTGAAGCTAAACTGCCTCGTGGAGTCCTGATTTAGGGCAAATTTGTACCTTCTAGGGATGGGTTTGGGGGCATTCAATTTGTAATGAACTGAATCTTACAAAATCCATATTCGTTTGAATAGATCCCTTTCGAATGTGTTGGGATTTTATTGGATGCAATGTATTCGTATGAATTTGTACGACTATCCAATATGAATCCATACGTATCGGATCCGTATCCTGGATACATATCCTAGATATGGATACTATACGAACTCATACATATCAAGTATCCTATGCCAATGTATATGTATCAGGTATGTATCCGCAGTTTAACAAATGTCTGAACTACGCGTAGGAATGTTCCGAAACATTTGTATTCATACGAATGTTAATGTACAAATGTCTGAATTCATAAGAATATTCTTCTACATCCCTAATACCTTCATTTCCCTGTGAAACTGTCCCAGGGAATTGAAGATGGGGAATGCACTGGGCATCTGCACTTTGGGAGACCCAGTGCATCCGAAATTTACATACTAGGAAAGTGTGATTGCCCCTGCAATGGCGGCAACAGACAAGCACACCATCATTGACATGGCAACTGGGTGACAGGGCATGCACCTGCAGTTGCATTGCTGTGCCCTGTGCACCATTCACCTGGAAGAGGTGCGAGTGGTGTGTGTGGGATTGTACTAGTCGCAGACATGGCTAGTATAGCAGTGAAGCACATTTTCATGTTTCACCACTGTCAAGGCTAGGGAACGGTCTTGCACATGCAGAAATGTTTCTGTGATGAAACTGCCCCCATGCAGTGCATATGCACTATACTGGGGCACACTTGGATTTCCCCTTGTTGCAAAAAAGCCCTTGTTCTCTCTGCTCATAGCTGTTCCTCCTCACTATTTGCCTTTTTCAGGGGACAGCTCTCCCTCCCCTGTCAGCCTACTGTAATAGGACACTCTTCTTTTTCTTTTCCTTAAAGCTAAGGGAAAGGGTAACAGAACTGGCCTGAGATCCAGATTTTGGGCCTTTCCCTATCCTTTGTGGAAACCTTCAACACTTCCTTAGTCATCCACATGGGTGATCAGGCCCACAGAGGTTGAAGAACTGAGAAGGGGGAAGGAGGGAAGGGGAAACATATTCACCACCTCCTGTGTATAAGGAAAAGTAAAAGTCCACATGTTGGGCCCAAGCAGGAATACTGGAGGGAATTCCCATGCCATCAGTAAAAGCATATGGGCTAATCATACCATCAGTGCATTAAGTTTCCATGACTTCCCTTTCCCTTCATCTGCTGATCAAACAGTTTGCAAAGGAAATCTACTAGAGAGTAAAACAATATCTCAAGTGAAATAAGCCCCCCCCCCACACACACACCTCTTACTGTGATCTGGCCCAGTGGCTCTGGACAGATCATGTCAAGACTCAGTATGGAACAGTGCCATGAGCCCATTGATGCTATTTCAGCTCAGCTTCAGTGTGGTGCAGTAGGGTGGACTACTGAAATAGGTCCCCCTCTAAACTAGAACACAGAGACATGCATCTTCCGCATGCCTTCGTGTTTTGGATTAAGTCCTCCTAGTCGGGCAGTAGACCTCAATATCTACTCACAATCCAGGTCAGTGGCCCCTTGATCTGAATCACACTCTGCAGATGCAGCGTACTACTTTTGGGTGGACTCTATCTGATTCACATTAACATCTGGACAGAAAAGGCCCTGGAGAGGACTATGACTGATCATAATCTTGCTTAAAAGGAAGTGCAGAATCCCCTTTGTTTCCAAAATTATTTCACCGAGCATGAATACTCACATGGACCCTGGTCACACCTATAAAAGACAGGATGTCCTATTAATCATTCAAACTGAGGTTGTACCAGCTTTGTTTACACATAGATCATTATAGGTCAAGCTCAGGCCATCCTTGCTGTGGGCTGTGTCACACACACTTTTCTCCATGATCGATCTGAGCCTCGTCCACACAACTCTTGGCTTTCCACCCCTTTTGCTTTGTCAAGTCTATCTCCTTTCTTATTGGATGCTGTTGTATCACTCAAGGGAGGTGAGGCTGTGTGTCTGCCATTCTTTTTTAAGCCTGCTCCTCCACCTTCACACCCCCTTCCTTTTTCATGTGCTTTTCTTCTCCGTGCAATAAAATTTAATTAATTAATTAATTAAGAAGAAGAAGAAGAAATATTTGTGTAAAAACACTAGATAGAGGAATCATACACATAAACTGAGGAGAGAACGGGAGGTGCCTCACAAACTCTGTGCCTGCTCATTGGCTGAAAGAAAAGACTGGACCCGCCCACAACAGCATGGTTCAGCATCCTTTAGCCTACTCCCCCAGCTCACAACTTAGGAAGCGAAGATGGCCTGGACTTCAGTTAGAATGGTCAAAGGAGCGTAGGCTGGCTCGGAAAATGAATTGAATAAAAATCATATGAATATTGTGACTTGAGGATGACCTGAAGTCTTCCTAAACCAGTGATGGCCAACCTATGACACGCGTGTCACAGGTGACACGCCAAGCCATTTTGGGTGACACACATGATCACCCTGGCACCTGGGCATGTAGTGCTTGCTTGTTCTTGAAGTGTACGAAATACCAATTGAAGATTTAGCAAACGAAATTCAGCAACAAAGGTCACTAATGTAAAGAATTATTTGTTCTTGCTTTTAATAAAATACTTCTATCAGAAATATAACTTTTTTACTAGAGTTAGAAATATCACTAAATTATGGATATTTCTAGATGTGACACAGCACCTGAGTTAAGCTAGGTTTTCTTGCGAATTTTGACACATCAAGCTCAAAAGGTTCACCATCACTGTCCTAAACTAAAGGTGTGACCAGGGCCATGGAGTGTTACATGGAATCATATTTAACAAACATCAGATCTGTTGCCTGTTCATATTGGTCTTTGAAGGTGCAAAAGGGCAAACTGAGCCTCACTAAGCACTCAGCTGTTCTGTGAACGTTTTACTGAGATCACTTCAAAAATAATTATAGGAGTTGTTTCAGAAAACCACACGCCCAACTCGTAACCTCCAACCCTATTTTAGTAAGACAAGGAATGTTGAAAGGAAATTACCCCAACCTTGCAGCGGGCGGTAGCCAGCTTTCCAAAATCCTTTTAAGCACATGTTCCACTTTTAGAGAATAGAATTTGCCAACTATCCCATTTGGAGATCAGAAGGACATAAAGGTCACGATACCAAAGATGTTAAATGTAAAAACAATCCTACTTCTGAGCTTAAGTTTTCTTCCTCTAGAGCCTTATCTCCATGGTGTGCAGATAAATACAGATGGAGCCTTTGAGGTTTTATACAAGATTAAACTCTAATGTTAAGAATGTTTACCTGAACATCTTCTCCAGATTTCCGATCCCTTCAGCAAAGCAGATGTTCTTACAGGATTTTACATTCTGCTGACAGAGAGTTTATTCTGGGGAAGGGGGTGTAGGATTCTTTCTAGACATCAGTATTTCGATAAAACAGAGTGTAAGGTTTTTCAAGAAGAAAACAATCGAACAATTAGCAATAGATCTACTCTTCTTTCAGTAAGAACTTGCATTTGTCTTGTCTTCCACCACGGATGGGTGGAAGTCAAGATCACTTGAAGGAAATCTCTTATACAGATGAGGCTGCAGTTTGATGCATCTCAGCTTTGACGCTTACCTTGGTGTTCCCAGCTTAATGGAAACAATCATTTAGCAACCCTATTCTGTGGTTTTCAAAGTACAAAAATGTTCCTTCGATTAATTTGGCTCTTCCCTTCATTCACAGCATGCATAACTAGGTCACCTGTGGATTCAGGATGTTGTGGCTATTAAGATGAAGATCCTTTCGAGTCAAGCTTCAGGGACCATCCAGACAATGTTAAAAATGGGTGTGGAGTGTTCAGCAGCATTCAGTTCGACAGACAGGTTTAATGATTCTCCATTGTAGCTGTGCATTATAACCAGATATTCCAGATTTAAAAAAAAAACAGTAGGACTTCTGCTGCAGAGTATTCTGTTATTCCATGTGTTTGAGCCAACTGCATGAGAACTCGCAAGAACTTGTCTTCACCCAACAACATGCTCTACCAATCCAAGCCCTGTCACTGTTTTAACTAACGCATTTCACCTGTTATTATACCAATTTTACTGTGGTCCACCCTGTGACCTCTGGCTATAGGGCAGTACAAATAAACAAGTGGATGTTCAGTGTATTTTTCATTCCCTTTGTGCTCCCTTGGTTAAACAAAATTATGTAATAAGTATTTTTACACAGTATTTTACTTTGGGCTTATATATGCACAGTGTTGTGAAAACGATGAACTTGCCTTTTAGGCATGAGGTTCGCCTTTTAGTTTTCCCCATCGTAACCATTATTTTTAATGGAAATAAATGTGTAGGCATCACACGAGAAACAAATAGGTACATTTGTCATTCGTTTAAAAGACTGAATCAGGAACTATTGGCTTAGCTGAATATTGGTTAGAGAAAGGAGACCCGGAGCAAGATTTAATTCCAGCTACATAGATTCGTTGCTTGATGACACCTCCTACTGCACCAGCCCTCGGCGTTCCATTGGCATCTTTAATTGAAATGTCTGAATATATAAAATGAGCTATAAGTCACATAAAGACATTGCTAGATAAATTTACTTCTCCAAATTACTGTTATTACAGACACACCATCAAGTCTTGTGCTAGTCATAGCTTCAGCATGGAAGCATGCATTGTGCTAAGAACTCCTGGTGTGCCAGGGCAATAAACAATTAAGAACTCTTGCAGAGTGGTGCAGCCTATCAATCTCTGCATTGTTACAGGAGCCTGTAGAACACACAGTAGAAGCATTTTGTTCTAGTGGTTAGGAAACCAGACTCTTATCTGGGAATACTGGGTTTGATTCCACACTCTTCCATGAAGCCAGCTGGGTTGCCTTGGGCTAGTCACAGCTAAGAGTATGTGTGAATGCAATTTCTGACATTTGATTCTATTCAAATCAAATATTCAAATGTCCAAATTTGTATGAATAGAGACAAAACGAATGTATTAAATTTGAACCAATTTGAATACATTCATATCTATTTGTACGGATATTCTATATGTATTTGATTATACGAATGTCGACTAGCATTTGTATATGTCCGTTCGTGTCCCATTTTTATCCCGTATGTATCCCATACATATCCGTACAAATGCGTACGGGTACGGATAAGATGTGTACGGATATCCATGTCCGAATTATTCGTATGAATGATTCATAATATTCATATTTGTTTGAATATTTAAAAAAATGAACGTTCAAATTTGGCTGAATTCAATTGAATAACAAATATTTTGAATATTCTTGCACATACCTGGTAACAGCTTTTTTTCTAAGCTCTCACAGCCCCACCTACCTCACAGGGTAGGTGATCTGTTGGGGGAGAATACAAATTGACCTTATACTGTGGCACAAGTGTTCATCATTCCACAGTAAGGTAAGTTTGAAGTAGCGGCGGCTAATGTGCCACCACTACACAGAAACAGGCATCAAATGCGATGCCCGCACCTTCGCTGCACATTCCAGTGGGCAGCTTCGTTAAGTCTGGATACCCACCCTGTCTGAATGGGGCCTGAGTTAAAGCAAGGGTAATATGTTGACTCCAGACATAGTTGAACTACAACGCTAATCAAATCCAGCCAGGAGCTAGAGCTCAGCGAAATGTGGAAGGCTATGGCTTCCCAAATTTTGATCAATGTGCCTAAACTAAAGAGTTTACCCTCCTTCTGTGTACCATGCCGTTGTGCTTTATTATTCGATCTTGACTTATTCCTTTTTCTTTCTTTTTTCCCTCCGTAGCTCTCGTGGTACGGTTTCTGACCAAACGGTTCATATGGGAGTATGACCCTACTCTTGGTAAGCCATGTTCTGTTTCTTCTAACTATGGGATGCTACCAGAGCTGCATGAACATGAACGCACCATGCAAATGCAGAATCTGATTTTGGTCATGGATTGTTTAGCTGTGTGAAGATTTTGTTTAGCCTGTTACGAGTTTTCTGTTAAGCCTGGCCCAAAATATTTGACCGTTCACTGAATTCAGCCATTTGCACGGCAAAAACATGAATGTTACAGCAGACAACTATTCTGGAAACAGGGCAGGACTGGTTTAATTTGTTCTACAAATTTGATGGTCAGGCCTAGACTTTTTGTTTATTTACACATTAAAAGAATCTCCTCCAACCACACTCAGCAGCCAGAAAACCACTCCACCACCAAAAGCTTCTGACTTCCTCCTGGCCACATTCCTGTTCCTGTGCTACGTTTCGAAGTCAGTGTTGTTTCCATAGTTACCCAAGAGTGTAAACATGGTCAGAAGAAAGGCAGAGATGGAAAGTGCTTCTGGCAAAATGATGAGTCTGTTGAATCTTCTTTTAAACAGACCCAGGAAAACAGGCTTGGATGCTAAATGTGGCCTCCCTCCGTTTACCACAGTCCTCAAGCAACTTTGCTTAGGGCTTTCCTTGAATACCTTTCTCTGGCTGGAAATAGTGTTTGGACTTGCACTAGCCCCTTGGATGGATAGTGGAAGTGTGTGCTGAGACACAGCTGAACGTTGACTGACTAAAATACAGCTGGTTGGAGAAATGCCAAATTATCTCCCATGCACCACCCATAGTGATGCACAGGAAAATGAAAATGAACCAAACCGAACCATGCATGATTCAAGTTTGAATGCAAGTCTGGTCAAACAAGCTCAGAGCTGCTCGATTTGAACCTCAAACTTCTTTGACCTGGTCCTACACACAAAAATCCCCCTTTAAAGGGCAAAATACCAACAAACCTGTTTGACTGCAGATGTGGCCATGGATCTTATAGCATGAGCAGGGATGTCATCAGGAGAACAGAGACCTTAATGCTGATATTAATTCAGAATCTAGGCTTTGGCCCAACTTCCAGTCACCCTGGAAGAAACCTTTTGCAGGAAAAGAGAAGAAGGCTTACAAACCCCTTCAGTCCTGACGATTTAGACCCTGACCACCCTTCTAACTTCCAGAGTCTCTCCAATGGGCTGGCACCTTCACCATCAAATTCTGGCTAAAGATTTGTGACCGTCTCACGACCATCCGTGTGCACAGCCTCCATGTGCCTAGATGGGCAGCCCTTTTAGCCATCTCAACACACATGAACATAATGCAGGGAGATATTTGAAAAGGTCGGGTGTGAGGTAATGACTTCCGAGTTGTTCCTCATGGTCTGACCCTGATAGACCTTTCCCATACCCTGTGGCTGTGAACACCCCTCGCAAAATGCTTCACCACAAGGGACAGCAGATACATGTTGACCTTGGAGACATGAGGAGCGCATCTGCAGCCATGTAATGGGGGCATGACCTCTACTGAGACCAACTTTAAACCAGTGGGGCTCTGAGGCTGGAAAATGGCCTCCATCATTTTTCCGGAGTGTTGAAAGAACTATACTTGGAAACTTCTGTAAAGTTAAGGAAAACTAATAGGACCCTTCTTCCCAGTTTTTAGAAAATTGCACAGCTGCCACAAAACCGACAGAAATTCCATTCCATATTTGTTCAGGGGGAATGGAAATTTAGCCCACCATTATTTAGAGGCATAACTCTACGCTTATGTAATATAAATGGTGAAGAATTTGGCCCTTGTTGACATGGATTTTGAATGGCTTGGCACAGGACCTTGCTCATTTTGTTTTTTAAATTGCAAAGTATACAGTTTCTGTTCACAGGTCATGACACTAACAATTCCTCACACCGATGGTGTTAACGAAAACCACCCTGGTTGTTTTGACAGAAGAGCCAGACCTCATAAGACTCTTTGTTGCCGGGGAGTGGGGGGGGGGGCATCCAGTAGGACTTTGGTGTAACATCCCCATCCCAGCAAGGCAATTATAGCTACAATTTGTGTGTGATGTAAAATCAGTTCATCAGACACTGGGCTGTGGGCTGTGGAAAGAGGGTCTTTGTGTTTTGAAAACTTTTGCCTTCTCTGAATGATTCAGTTTCTCAAAGTGGTTCCAGTTTCCAAAACACAAATGTTCCAGCCTTCTAGTTGTGGTCTGCTGAGGCATTCAAGCAAAGTCAGGATTTCTTTCATCATTTTCTTTTTTTCCTTTTGGCAATTCCTTTTCACTCTGGCATAAAGTACTTACGTTACACACTCCTTTAGACCAAGTGCAGCATTTAACAGATATGTGAGTAGCTGCCAGAGTCCCTAAAAATAAGTCTGTATTAAGGCAACGAAAAGACTCCCTTGTGAATGAAGCTATTCATTTTTAATGATATTGTTTTTAAGTGTCTTCCTTTCTCACCCCCATTTCTAACTGCTCCCTTATGACTTTTGGTTTGTTATGATGGCAACTCCATCTGTGGCAGAGCCTGGACATTTCTTGTGGTCTTGAAAGAAAACAAGAAATGTGTTTGAGTTTTTTGCCAACCCAGATTATATGGACGAGTGGTTTTTTTTCTAGCAACATTATATAAATGAACAGGTTTCCTTTGAAACATTGGATCATTTTCTAATATCATTTCTTCCATTGTGTAACTGTGAAGTAAATATAGAACTGCTTTGAATAATAATCTGAGTTTAGTTCAGAAGAAAGTTGTAGTAGTACAGGAAGCTTTTTCATTCCCAGCCACCAACTTATACCATCTTCTGGTCTGGCTGATCACACCTTTTCATTTCTATCCGTTTTATTTGTGGAATTTCCACACTCCATTTGGACTTCCCTGAATGGAAAGTCCAGAAATAAAATGGATAGAAATGAAAAGGTGTGAGCAGTCAGATTTGGAGATGGGCTGAAGAAGGTTTAAAGTGAAGGTGTAACAACAGCCTTGTTCTAGTTCTACAGATAGATATAGATGAAGTGAGAGAGACAGAGAGAGAGAAAATAAATGATGATGATGATGAAGAAGAAGAAGAAGAAGAAGAGTTTGGCTTTCTACCCCACTTTTCTCACTCATTTAAGGGGACTCAAAGCAGCTGACAAAGCTTCTGTTCTTCTCCCCACAACAGAACACCCTGTGAGGTAGGTGGGGCTGTGAGAGCTCAAAAGAGAGCTGTGACTAGCCCAAGGTCACCCAGCTGGCTTCATGGGGGAGGTTGGAATCGAACCCGGTATTCCCAGATAAGAGTCTGGCTTCCTAACCACTTAGATAGAGAAATAGAGGTAGAGATAGAGAGGTAGAGGTAGAGATAGATAGCCAAATTACACATAAATAAAGTGAACAGTCATTTTCATTCCAGATTTTTTCAACCAAAGGTGGATTTTTAAAAATTAGATAATGCTGGAAGAAAATAGTTGGCCACTTTGCTGATGCATTTTCTCACTCTGAATGTGGGGCTGAAGCTAGATTAGAACTTAGGTGTGAATACACACTCCTGTTTAATTTTGATGATGGCGACTGAAGCCCCAAGATGAAAAGATGCTTGCTCCTTGGGAGGAAAGCTGTGGCAAACACATTAAAAAGCAGAGAAATCACTTTGCTAACAGAGGCTTATATAGACAGGTCTTCCCAGTGGCAGTGAGAGCTGGACCATAAGGAAGGCTGAATGTTGGGGAATTGTCGTGCTAGAGAAAGCTTCTGAGGATCCCTTGAACTCCAAGAAGATCAAATCAGTTAATATGAAAGGAAAGACAGATGGGCTTGGTATGCTGTGATCCATGGGGTTACAAAGAGCTATTCACGGATAAATAACAAAGAACAGCAAACTGACAATTCCTTTGTTGAATTTGCCTTGGTTCAGTTCACTTTCAGACCAAACCTCAAACCTTTAGTGGAGATTGTTCTAGTAGCAAACCCCCCAAACCCACCCAATACATTATGTATGCATGCATGTATGTATGCATGTATGTATGTATGTATGTATGTATGTATGTATGTATGTATGTATGTATGTATGTATGTATGTATGTATGTATGTATGTATGTATGTATGTATGTATGTTTTTATTTATTTATTTATTTATTTATTTGTATTTCTATCCCACCCTATACCTGAAGGTCTCAGGGCAGGTTACAATATTATATTAATCTTAGACAAGGCCCTGCCCTCAGGCTTACAGTCTAAAGAGGCAAGAAACAAAAGGAAAAAGATGTGGGAGGGAACAGCAAAAAGCAAGCACTTGAGGTCTTCAGTTCCAATCCATTATGAACCCAATTCATACCCAACAGATTCTGCACATCCTTAGATTTTATAAATGAACCTTTACAGTGTATGCTAGCCACTGAAGCAAAGGAGTAACAAAACCCATAGTACATATCTCTGTTCAGTGTCTAGCTCACACATTCCTGCAGGAGACACATTTTAACTATATTTCTCATGCACTGTTTTTTTTAATATAAATGCAGTGCTTTCTTTTCTCATCACCACCACCACTCCAAAATTAGTTTCATTGGATTAAAAGATGAAACGTTATATTACAAAGCACATTGACAGTGATAAGAGAACATAAGAAGAGCCCTGCTGGACAACAGGAGCCCTGCCACAGTCCAGCATCCTGTCTCACACAGTGGCCCACCAATTGCCCATGGGCATCTCAAGCAGAGACAAGGGCAAAACTTTCACCTGCTCTTGAATCCCAGCAAATGGCCTTAGAGCCATCCTGCCTGTCACCCTAGCCTGAAAGATAACTTAGGCATCCATTCTAGTAGCCATTGAAATGTCTGTCATCCATAAATTTGTCTAACTCTTCCTTAAAGCCATCTAGGCTGGCTGCTGTTATCACCTCTTCTGGCAGCAAACTACATAGACTGATGGTCTTCTGGGTGAAGACCATCAGCTTTGTCTGATCGGAATCTCCTGCCCATCAGCTTTACAGTGTGGCCCTTGGTTCTAACACTGTGTGATACAGAAAAGAAATTTTCTCTATCAACCTTTTCTATACCATGCATGATTTTATATTTGGGACTTAGGTTCAAGCTCTCTATTTTGTATTAATCTTTATATCCCTCCAAATAATTTTGCATCTGTAGGTCTCTTATTTATCTTGAATAATTTAGTGGTAGAATTAGAGGTAATGGGGAAAGAGCATCCAAATTATTTTGTTATAATAGCTGGGAACTTCAGTACAAGAACTGACTTGTCAAAGGTTGTGAATTTATCTACTTAAAGCGTGAAAAAGGATTTAATAAAGCATTATCCACTTTCATGCTTTCAAAAATGATGCAAGGAAGAAGGGAAGGAGAGAAAGAAAACCATTTTCAGAATTTATGTCTGTAAAAGTTTTCTTATATTCAATTTTTTAAATTAAAAAGGAAGGAAGGAATGAAAATTTTTCAGAGTTTATGTCTGTAAATATTTCTTTATATTCATTTTTTTAAAAATTAAAAAGGAAGGGAAAGCATCTTCAGAATGTATGTTTTTAAATATTTTCTTACATTCATTTTTTTAAATTAAAAAGCTAGGAAGGAAGGAAGGAAGGAAGGAAGGAAGGAAGGAAGGAAGGAAGGAAGGAAGGAAGGAAGGAAGGAAGGAAGGAAGGAAATCTTATCTTATGGGCCAGTTCCAGTTCTTAAGTCATAGAAACTGATCAATTCCCAGGCATGTTCACCTATATTAGAAATAGGGACACCAGTGTACTCAATTCCATCTGGTTTTCCTCATCCTACTTACAGGAAATTGTTTATATTAAGGTAGAGAAAAGGGAGGAAAGAGAGAATCTCTCACTAATTGTAGCCTTTAAAGGCCATAATCAAAGCAGTAACATTTATAATTATTGTAATTACCCCTTTAGTTCATTAGAGGCATTTCCGCACTGAATCGCGTTCGAAACCGAACGCGTTCAGGCGGAAAGCTTAAGCCAGCTTCGGGCGCTTTCCCCGTTCACACACAGACGCTCCGGAACGCGTGTAAACGCGTTCCGGAGCGTCTGGGTGCGAATGGTCAAAGCGCCCGAAGCTGGCTTAGCCGGCAAACGCCGGCCAGGGGCGCGCCGGCGGCCGCGGAGGCAGATCGACAATCAGCTGTTTGAAAAACAGCTGATTGTCAAAGCCGCGCGGCGTCGGAGGCGAGCCGGCAGGCGATCGGGAGACAGAAGCGGCGCGAACGCTTCTTCTCCCGAACGCCTGCGTGCGGCTCGTCCGCGTTGGAACGCGTGTAGAGCACTTCGAAGTGCTCTACATTTCGAACGCGGAAAAGCCAGCTGCGGACACGTCGGGACGCAAGGCGCGCGCGGCCAATGCGGATGACGTGTCCACAGCTGGCTTTTTCGCGTTCGAATCAGCCCCGTGCGAAAACGTCTTAGGAGCCTACTTTATTTTGTAAATCTTTTAGTTAATGTCCCCCTCTTTAAAAAAAGCAAAACACCCCGAGCTGCAGTTTCTCAACCTCACTTCTAAGCACTGTAAAACTACCAAATGTCTTTCCCATTTGTTGTTGTTCTGTCATTTCTACACACCATAACCAATGGTCAGCCATGATGGTGGGATGTTGTTTGTTTGCATTTGTATTCTGCACTATACTGGAGGTCTCAAGAGCATATTCCAACAGTTAAAATTCTTACAAACAAAACTGAAAAGCAGTTTAACCTCAAGGAGGAGAGCAGTCTTTTCAACCAAAAAGTACAAGGAAGAAGAAGAAGAGCTGGCTTTTCTACCCCACTTTTCTCACCCATTTAAGGGGACTCAAAGCAGCTCTATTCTTTTTCCTCAACAGACACCCTGTGAGGTGGGTGGGGCTGTGAGAGCTCAGAAGAGAGCTGTGACTAACCCAAGGACACCCAGCTGGCTTCATGGGGGAGGGCGGAATTGATAATGCAACACTTGTGCCCTTTGATTGAGTGTGCATGCCCACTTCTATATGGGGCAGCCATCCCACAAGGATACCTTGTAGAAACCAGAACTGTCTAGCATCCCAAACATGCAAAACATTGTCCAAAACAGAGTGGGAAAGTGTCCTTTTTGTGTGAAGAAATATAGTTGAAGAAAGTGCCATTCCATTTCTCCAAATAAGAAATCTGTTTGAGGATTTAGAGTATCTTTATTGCCTTAAAGTTTGGGTTTTTAACCAGATTTCCGAAGCTGAGTACCATCATTTCATATATAATTCACACTGCTGCACTAGCAAGTGTCTGCCTCCAAAGACATTCTGTTCCATAGCCCACATGGGGAAAGGAGAGAGAATGTTTAAGCAGAAAATGTGTACTAGTTTTATACCCCTTCTGTAAACTTTTTATCAGTATGGAAGCATATGGATGTTGCCGAGGGCACTTTAGGAACCAGATGTTACAGGGTAGGTTTCCCATCAAATGATGGCTTCACAGGAGGAGAAGAAAACCTGGAGAAGTCTGAAATAATATGAAAAACACCTCTAAGGCTGCATCCCCAAAAGACTTATTTACTTCTCCACTGTCACTCTACTGTCACTCTATTGAAGTGGACTTTAAAAGTGCCATGCAAATCAGGAATAAGCGTCCGCATGAGGCTCAGGAAAATGCATGTTTTTAACGCACCTCGTTAAAAACCCTGGCTTGGGGGCGCTCAGAGGCAAAAGGAGAGTCTTGGCAGACTTTTTATTCCTTGGGGACAGCCCCTAAGCTGAGCTTTGTGGTTTTATCTGCCTTAAGAAGCAGGCTTCCTGGGAGGAGAAACAAAAAAATCTGTCCTCGCCAGCTACTTTCCCCACATGTGCTGAAATCCCAAATGTCACACAGCAGCAACACAGGAAACACAATATGTAGACAGAGAGGTGTACTAGAAAACCATTGGGGGAACATGTCTCCCTCTCTGGCTTTTCAGTTCTCACCAGATGATCTGCAAAATAAGTAGTTTAAAACAGCAGGGTGAAAGTTATTTTATTTGTTTGTATTTTTATCCCACCCTATACCTGAAGATCTCAGGGCAGATATTAAAACAACAACAGTATATATTAAAACAGTAACAGTGTCTGTAAAGTGAGAAGAGACAGTGTATTCCCATTTAATCCAAGGCCAGGGCGTAGAGGTGCATCTTCACTGCCTTCCTAAACATATACAGTGAAGGAGCCTGACACACCTCAAGGGGGAGACTATTCCATAGCCTTAGAGGGCATCACTGAGAAGATCTTCTCCTGAGTGCTCATCGCTTTTACTACTGAAGGTAGTGGGACAACCAGGAAAGCTTCCCCTCTAGATCTTAAGGCATGGGCAGGTTGATATGGAAGAAGGCATTCCTTTAGATATTTGGGGCCCAAGTCATTTAGGGCCTTAAAAGTGAAAGTTAACACCTTGAATTGGGCTTGGTAATAAATCAGCAGCCAATGCAACTCTTTTAAGACCAGTATGATGTGCGTCTGGCCAGCTGTTGTTGTTGTTGTTATTATTAGTTTATTTCTATAGCGCTGTCCATATACTCAGTCTAGCAGCTGCATTTTGCACCAGCTGCAGCTTCTGAACCATCTTCAAGGGCAGCCCCATATAGAGCGCATTACAGTAGTCCAATCTGAAGGTTATCAGAGAATGGATAACTGTGGCCGAGTCATCTCTATCCATAAAGTGCTTCAACTGATGCACCAACTGTAGTTGGGAATAGGCACTCTTGGCCATGGTTTCAGCACAGAGTCCAACCGCACCCTCAAATTTCACACCTGTCCCTTTTAGGTGCAGAGCATCAACAACCCATGAGAAAAGTCGTTTGTTGGAGGCAATGAAGGGTGGACCAAGAAGCAGAGTAGTGGGGTCACTTCATCTATCCCTTTTTAAGAATTTAAGGCTGTGCCCAGACAGAACTAAAATCTGGAATTATACCAGCATTATATTGGGCTGCCCAGTCGTCACTGAGCAGTAAGTATTCTGCGCCTTTATGTTTAACTGCAGATTTATTCTGCAAGTCATAGAGATGAAATCCCACAATATCATTATTGGAGGAGAAAGCAGACTGAATCTGGTTTTTCCTGCATTGTCATATTATTGAAAGCATCACCCAACTTGATGGCATCTAACCATTCCAACCAATCAAGTCAGGAAGATATTTCTGTCCACTTTGTCTACTTCTAGCTGTGTCTTCTTTATGTAGAAGTTTGTATATCTGGCAGTTTCAGAGTACATTAATTAGGGCACAAGAAAAGAAAATTGGAAACCTGTGCCAGCTTTCTTTAACCCATAGATCTGTTCCTTTTTAATGAAAACCTAAATGACGTTAACTTGTGTCTCAGGATGGATCTAAATATTTAAAGTGGAAGCTTTGCATATTTCAAAACTTTGGCTCCCTAGTCATTCAGGGAACAGATGTCAATTGAAGGAGAACCAAACAGAGAACACCAGTCAGATTTACAGCTATGGGAAATGATCCAAAATTATCCCTGTGGCATGTCAAATTTATTGCATGCCAAGTCATTAGCATACATTCTTACATTTTCATCCTGCCCTTCCTTCAGGGTATTCATTGTTGATTATATGGGCCTTGCTGTTGGTTTTATGGACCTTATTCTTTTATTCATACAGTGACCCCTTAAAAGAGATTAAATTTAATCTTGTAGCAGTCTTGTAAAGGAGCCCAAGGTAGTACAGTGAGATACGAAGCCAGGAATATAATCCAGGATGAGAATGGATTTGAATTTAAAAACTTTTCTTGGATTGCCATAGGCCTTAAAATAGACCTTTCTGAGGATGTTAAAAAGTATATTAAAAAGTTGAAAGTGCTTTTTCAAAAACTGTTCACACTTTGTGGAATGGTATTACAATGCCATCCCACTGACGTTTTCAGGGATGGTGGCCAGAATTCACCGTGCAAGCGCTGACACCATCTCCAACTTACCTAAAGGCATTCAATGTGTAGACAGTTCATTCTGGACCACCTGAAGCAGCCTAGCAATGGCCACCTCAACTTCAGCCACATGCCTGGCCATTGCCATGCTGATCATAATGTGGAGCATGACTGCACAGCCATAACTGCTCCACCCCATCCCCACCCAGCATCTGCACCCAGATGTGGTTGTGAATACTATGTGCAGGAGTAGCTGGGAGCATATTAGATGAAGGATTGGGGCACTCCAAGGTGCTCGTGTACACTCTGGGACAGAGGTGGTTGTGTGGTCTTCGGACAGAGTGTCCCAGAGTGCCCCTATCCACAGCACAAGCATAAGTGCAAACAGGCCCAAAAATCTGTCATGATTTACATGCCACTGAGGCAAGAGAACCAGCCTTGATCAGACTTTATTGTGATCAATAACAAGATAAAGTGAAAGCAACAGGATGGAGTGAAATACACACTGCAACAACCAGAGATACAGTCAGGCCCCAGTATCCACAGGGGATACATTCCAGGCCCACCGTAGATAACAAAAACTGCAGATAATAGCAAATGCTGGGAAATGCACTCCATTTTCCATCAGATTTCACAGGAATCATGGGAGATCTTGCTAGAGATGCACTCCATTTCCCATAATTCCTGTGAGATCCCACGGGATTTCAAAGACATTATGGCAAATCACACACCATTTTGGGCCATTTCCTTCCTGTCCCATGCCTTGGAAAAGCTTAAGGTAGTCTTAATGGCACCCACAGGAGGTGCAGTGGGGTTGATCTGGTCACCACAGGAAACTGAAACCGTGGTTACCAGATCAGTGGATATGGGGGGTCTGATTGTAGTCAGATATAACTAACGAAACAACGAGCCTAACCGGATGTTCCTGTGATATGCAGCTCTGAATCACTTCACACCAGCATTACCCCATTGAATTGTCAAGTAATAAATAGCATTATAAAAACTGAAATAGGATGGAAATGTACACAAGCATATCTGTTCAATTTGAACTGAACCAAGCATCCCTTTCTGCAGTTCAAATTTGAACTGTTTTCTTTAAACAGGCAAGGTGTTTGGTTTGAGCGCAAACCTTTTGAATGCCATTGAGTAAGTTTAGACAGGGTGCTTTCAGTAAGTTAATTTGAACAGCACTTTATTCAGTCTGAATATTCAGTTATTGAACAGGCAAGGTGTTCAGTTCAGACTTGAGTCTTTCAAACACACCCTATTTGATTCAAGCAGGGTTGAACCCAACCCAGTTCAACGCGTCTCTCAAGCAGGTTGTACCAGTTAGGGATGTACACGAATGCATTTTTTGCATTTGAATATTCGAATATTCTATTCGATTTGAATTTCAAAAATACGGATTTTTGAAAATCCGATCTGAATCCAGATTATCTGCATCCATACTTTCAGAAATCCTATTTGTATCCAAATATATGAATGTTGATAAGGTTCGTATCCGTTATATGAATTTGCACGATTCCATATACATCCCATTTTTATCCTGTATGCATCCCCTTTTCATCCCATATTATATGCGCAAATACGTATCATTGTTCCGCATATTCACATATGATAGATACATATCTACTCATTCGAATCATTTAAAAATCCTTATCAGATTTTTGATAATTCAAAATTTGTCCGAATGTGTAAACTCAGATTTTTGAAAATCTGATTCGAATTCAAATGTTGGATTCGAATTGGATTTTTGAATATCTGCACACATCCCTAGTACCAGCACCAATGCATATATTCTCTGAACATCTAGGGATACTGGACAGTGGTAGCAGAAACAGCAACAGATGGGATTCTTGTTCGCACAGCCATTCTTTTGGCACTGTGCAGTCTCTTTCTCTCTCTTAACTTGGTTATTAATGTTACAATCCAAGGAGATGTCACCCTGCCCAAGCTCTCTTGAAAATTAATGGGAGCTGAAACATGAGTACAAACAGCTTTGCAGCGAATTGAGCTCAAAGACAAACAATCCCAACAAAAAACTTGATTCTGCTTTCAAGTGTGACTAATCACGCTGCAGCGGGGAGAGGGGCACGCCGTTAATAGGATTGTTGTGTGCAGAATGCCATACACTGTGGAAAATAACAAGAGCGATATCTCAGCAGGGCAGGAAGGCAGGGGCTTAGCTGTTCACAAGGCTGTACCCTTAGTGAGTAACAGCAATTGCAGGAGGTAGAGGGTGGGTCACGGGTGGGAGTTTATTGTCTGATCTAAATTAGAGCTAAGATTTCAGAGGGAAATGAGAAACCCAAAATGGTCTGTCATTTTATGGAGGCACAATTGGATAGGATGATGTGATCAGAGAAACATAGGCTTGGGGCTAAGAAGGCTGATGCAGATTGAAGTCTCATTTCCTTGTGGTAGTAAAGACAGTGATCAACTTTTTGCACCCAGCCTGGATCAGAATCAGCCCTTTCATTCTGGATTTCCTCCCTGGATAACTTTTATAAGCTGAAGCACAGCTGGCACCTGGGGGAGTTCATCACGTCAGTCGAGAAGGTGACTAGTCTGGCTGAAGTTCCAGGACCTTGGATAGCACCAGGCAGACAATGTGTTCAAAGGAAAGCTGGTTCAGGCACTCCCAGCTCTCATACTGTGGGAGAAAGAGATAGGATGGTTCAAGTCCATTAGGCCTACCCTTTCCATCCTGTGTCCTAAATCTAGTTCATTGCTATTATATGTTGGCAAAGTAAACAACTGCAGTCGGGGACCATCTGATGTGATTTTGCAGCAAGAAAAATCTCCTAGGCCCCACCCAGACGGGGTAAAAAATGTGGGATTATTCCAGAACTGTGTTGGGATTGCCATATGTATCTGCGGCAATCCCAAAAAATCAACTCCCAACCCACAATGTCCTGGAATGGTGATATGGCCTACATGTCTAGATGCTTGCTCCCAGGAGCTGCCATCTTGAGAACAGAAACTCCATACACACACGGTCAAATGTGGTGCAAAAACAGATGCTGTACATGCATGGCGGTGATGACTACGTGCTTCTGATGCTTTGTGCCATTGAAATATCTGGAGGTATGTGCCACACCATTTTGGGAACCAAATGTTCTGTGACTTCACCCTGCCAATGGGGATGGGGAGAGACAATTGCAGGGTCTGCAGGCACCTATTCTCTCCAATCTAACTCCCCTTTCCTTGATTTCTGTATTGTAACCGTTTCCCCCCCATTTGTCCTATTTCTATCTTCATCCTGTTCCAAACTTATTTTTTTTATCCCTAATCTTATCAAATATGAATATTTCCCAAATATACCCTTTCCGTTCGCCATTTACTTTTTAGTTCTCCATCCATAAATTATAGTTTGTTTTGCCGTCAATAACAGTTTCTGAAATAGTTCTTTATTTTTTAATTCCTCATTACTCCCCAACATTCTCCCTAAAAGACACGTTCAAGGTGTTGACAGTAACATATAAAGCCCTAAACGGCTTGGGCCCTCAGTATCTGAAGTAGCGCCTTCTCCCATATAGACCTGCCTGTGCACTGAGATCTGAAGAAGAGGGCCTTCTTGTAGTTCCTTCTGTTACAGAGGTATGAGGCACAGGGACATGCAAGAGGGCCTCTTCTGTGGTGGCCCCTAGACTCTGGAAAAGCCTTCCTCGTGTGGTTTGCTAGGCACCTATGCTGTATAGTTTTTGGCCCCTGGTGAAAATGTATCTTTTCACCTAGGCTTTCACAGTTTAATTAGCTTCCTCTGGGTCCTATCCTGTTAGGGAGGGGGTGAGCGAATGGGGTTATATTTTTAATTATGTTTTAATATTTGATACATTTTATTCTTATTGTAACCCAATAAATAAATAAATAAATAAATAAATAAATAAATAAATAAATAAATAAATAAATAAAATCTCATGTGCAACTTCCAGTTGTGAGAAGCTTCCTGGTTGAATTATTTTATTTCTTTAATTTTTGCTTGGTTTTGTTCTCTCTCTTATGTTGTTCTAATAGCACAGATCAGAAGAGTTTTTAAAAATCTCTCTTAGGACTGACTGTCCCTCCTAAAGTCTACTCCTTCCAGAAAGTAGAGACTCTTAAAAGGGATATCATCTAAGCTGGAGACTAGCAGTCTGTTGCCTATGCTGAAGAGCTCATGATAGCAGCCAGCTGCTTACTACCAGAAACAAATGGTGACAGCAACCAACCTAGATAGCTATAGGAAATGGCTAGACATTGGCTACTGCAATGGATGTCTAGGTTCTACCTCCAAGTTAGAGAGGCAAGCAAGATGCCTCTAAAGGCCTTTTGCAGAGGAATAAAAATAGGTGAAGATTTTGCCTTTGCCTTCTGTTTGAGAATGACCAGAAACAATTGGTGGGCCACTGTGTGAAACAGGTTGCTGAACTAAATGGGTTGCGACCCAATCCAGCAGGGCTTATGTTCTTACAATCTTATATATTGGTTGGTTCCTACTTTGTACTTTACCTATAATAAGCAGGCAGCTGACTGTACAAAGCTGACTTAGCAGGTGTTGTCCTTAGGATCCCAAGTTCAGGGGTCTTGAAATCAAGGAGTTTGCAGCTAACAGCCCCCCCCCCTTTCATATCCCTGCTTGTATAGTCTTTGTCTTCCTGACTGAGTATCTTCTTGTTCTGGGTATTGATTGTTGTATAGAGTTAGATTGAGTATACTACAGGTATCTATTGCACAGGGACATTCTTAGCAACCTAATGACTTCCAGAGACTTTGGATTCTCTCGTCAGCTCCTGTCAGCCCAGTCATGAGAAATTAAATTCATAATATGTGAAGGGCCCCCGACTGGGAAAGACTGGTATGAAGATTTGTAGAACGACATCTGAGATAAATCCCCATGACAGTTTGTATGAGCTTTAATTTCATTTTCCCCTTGGTTCTTTTCAAGAGTCCACATACCGTCATCAAGCAACCATTGACGATGAAGTTGTTTCCATGGAAATACTAGACACAGCTGGGCAGGTGAGTCAGAACTCTGCCAACGCTGTCAGGAAAGCTCTTGGCCTGGGGAACTATAATTAAGATCAAGAGAAAGTTCCAGAATAACTGTGTGTGAGATATTAAATTGTATCGTCATCTGAAAGTCAACGGAAAAGTAATTGTGAGTCAATAAATCAGGTGGGAAGAAGGGGAAGAAAATTACTATTTTATTTTCTACATACGTAATTATTGTGGAGAAATATGTCAGTTAGGCCTGTCCCAAATTGCAGTTGGTAAAAAATTAAAACTTTTAGGTAGGCCCAGGATTGTCCAGTGCCTCACATGCAGCCCGATTTAGAACAAATGAAACATATGTAAAAGGGGAGGAGCATTCACCTCACCACACAATATAGGAGGTGCCATTATTTTCTCTCCATGGCGCAGTTGCACCACACCTGTGGTTGATATCATGGCATAGGCACAGATGTCAACACACAGGTGTTTTGAAGCTCCCTGCACCTGTGTGCTGATCCACCACATGACCCTGACCACAGAGAGACAAATAATGTTGGCAGCCACATTTTATGAAATGTTGAGTCCCCCACACTTTTGACACAAGTTTCACCTGCTCCAAAGCAGATATCATAGGAACTCTGGGTATTCAGATGTGGCACGCAACAACGCTATGTCTCTCTATGCTGTTTGATTTCGTTTTTTACAAAGTTCAAATCGAAATTACATCTGCAGGGAAAGGTGTATTAATATCATTCACCTTAGGATTGTGGGAAATGGATGCACAGTGGTTATTTATCTGGTGAAAAATACTCCATTGAGAAGGGTTTCAGAGTCCAGTATTGCTCCTCTGATCTAGAAAAGAAAGAAAGGCCCTTTCTGCATGGCCTTATGCCCTGGGTGGGTGTCATAGTCTGCAACAGCATGTAGATGGCAGGTCACTATTCCAGGATATAATCCAGAATCAGGCCCATTGCAGAAAGGGCATGGAGGGGTTTAGCTTACTTCACTCCACATGCTAATGTGGGACAGAGTAATCTCTGCACCCCTAGAGTGCTCCATCTGTACTGAATGAAGCATAGATGGGAAGAGGCATCCAAGAAGGCACCCTCTTGTGGTGGACTACCAGTGGACTAGCAAGATGTGCAGGACATATTTCAGAGGTGTTCCAGGAAGTGGACGTCAGTGCATCACTGAAACTGGCCCTTCCGGCAGCTGTTAAGGCTGGGAGCATTTGTTCCCAGCCTTTGAATCTGAGGGCTGATGCAGCCACTCTGACAACCCTATTCCATCCCACCTGCAACATGCCCTTGCATGGGATATTCAAGGTAAGGGAGGAAAGGCTCAAAGAGTTCTACAGGAATTCTTAAAAGTCCTTATGGTATTAGATTTCCATAGTCTAAAGCAAGTTCCTTCCGTGCTGAGCCAGCAGATGATTTAATTGCAGCCATAATTAGTCCTCACAGATGGCCAGTAATCAGAGAAGATGACAGCCACATGCAAAGCCTGTGCAGATAACAAAATAACCAATTAATATGAAGCAACCATAAAGAAATGAGGAAATATACTAATGGGAACAATGTGACACAACAGGTGTAGTTCAGTTTCCCATCCTTATGGGATTCAGCTTCAAAGGTGGACCAGATGGCAAAATCCAGTTGTTGTTAAGATTATGGTTTATGGTTTATGGTTATGGTGTTACAATTATGTTGTTGTTATGATGATGATGTGGACAGACAAAATTCACTGCATTCTGACTTCTACTATTCCTACTTCTAAGTTCCAGTTTGTACCAATGCAAAGATCACCTTCAAACAAGGTTTCAGTGGACTCTGAATTGAATTCAATTACATGCTGTATTAATAATGGTCCTATTTATGCACAACTCTCTACAACTGCATATTTAGTCTACCCCAACTGTGACTGAACTCACTGTTGGATTGGATTAAACACAGTAGAAGTTTGGATGAAATGAAAATTTAAATAAAAAATAAAAATAATCACTTTTTTTATCTTGCAAACTATGATCTATTATTGTTTGTTTGTTTTCTTATCCCGCCCTATACCTGAAGGTCTCAGGGCAGGTAACATCATTTGAAAACAAAGAAATAAAAACAAACATATATTAAAACAATGATAATATACGTTAAAACAGTAACAGTGTCTGAAAACTGGGAAGAGAACGTATTTAACATGTCCTGTGAATGTTAGGGCCACCTGAGAGTCTTTATTTCCACAGCAATTCACTTCCTATGCACCTATTTTTCTTATTGCTTGTGAAGATGTATCCCTAATCCACCATTTGTATGTGAGAATGAGGTTTGAATGTAAGAGAATTTGAACCGCCAGAAAACCTGAAAGGGCCCCTTGTACCATATATCTCTAATCATAGCCTTAGATGTTCAGAAGAAGACCTCCCCTTTGTGTCCCCCACTGAAGGAATAAAATGCTGGTCACAAGAGATGGAGTCCTTTCCCAGAGATCCCAGAGTCCCTCTAACATTTTTTAGGGATCGTGAGCAGAACTCATAACACAGAACTAGAAAATAAGAATAGTAGCCTTCATCAGCTGAAATGCAAATCCCATAACTTCTGTCTGTGGACCTTTCTGCACTGAGCTTTATTCCGAATTGTATCCTGGAATAGCGATCTGACATCTGCCTGCTGGTGCAGACTACTGTGCGCCCCCCCCCCCCTATTCTAGGATATAATCCGAAATAAGGCCCAGTACAGAAAGGGCCTGTGTTTTCCCTCCACACCCATTCTTTATTTTGTTTTCAAACAGGAAGATGCCATTCAGAAGGAAGGGCATGTGCGATGGGGCGAGGGTTTCGTGCTGGTGTACGACATTACCGACAGAGGTAGCTTTGAAGAAGTCCTGCCGCTTAAGAACTTGCTGGATGAAGTTAAAAAACCCAAGAATGTGACTTTGATCCTGGTTGGGAACAAGGCAGACCTAGACCACTCCAGGCAGGTCAGCACAGAAGAAGGGGAAAAGCTGGCCACAGAACTTGCTTGTGCCTTTTATGAATGTTCTGCTTGTACAGGAGAAGGCAACATCATGGAGGCCTTTTATGAGCTTTGCCGGGAAGTACGGCGCCGGAAGATGGTACAAGGCAAGACACGGAGACGGAGCTCTACCACTCACGTCAAGCAAGCAATTAACAAGATGCTCACCAAAATTAGCAGCTAAACTTTTTTTTTTTTCGTCTTGAAATTTAATGTAGAACAAGTTGCTCTTGTGAAGAAGGGAATCACAAAGCCAAGTGGTAGCCAAGCAACAAGATGGTTTAAGCTTTGCACTCTTTCTTGCTCTTGCTCTCCTTTTAAAACCATCACATTATTCTTCCTGTCTTGGAGAGAGCAAAGTGTTTGGTAGCTCCTGCTCTGCTCTGGTCTGGTCAGACGGCGTATCTTTAAAATTACAGTGTAGCTTAGAGGAATGGGAACATAGCAGAGTGTTTTAGACAGATCACTGCTTCAGCCAAGCATGCTCACAGGTTACTAGTATGTGATGGCTAATGGGTAAACAAGTCACTTGTATGGTTTAATTGGTGGAAACAAGTGAGCCATTTATAACTGGTGACTCACCACATGGTGTATGTGGTGGTCATTCCACATATCTGTAGCAGTCATCTAGCTGGGAGAGATTTTGCTGTATATCCTTAGTCCAATAGAAATCCAAGAATGCAGAAGAGTTCTGACCTCAACAGTGGTTGCTGGGCCTCCTTAGAAAGCATCTATGCACTAATTGTGATCTAAAATGGATTCGATGGTGGACATTTCCATTTGCCTGTAGAACATGGGTTGCCAGTTTGACACCTACTACTACAGCGGTAGCCTTGAGAGGTATCTGTCAGAGCAGTGGTGCCCCAGCTCTTCTGATTACAAGGTGGCCAGAATGGCTAGCATCATCATAAATGGTATTCAGAGCTAGAGAAGATTATAATGCCTCCCACACCACCTGGCTCAGATTATTAAACTGCAGAATTTCTGATTCATGTTGGTTTTAGTGGACCTGACCTTTACATTGATCCCTAGAGAAAATTACAGAGTCCTCAATGTGTTTTTCTTTCTTTCTATGAGTGGAGAATTGATTGAGGAGAAGCACAAAGGCAAATCGGCCAAGAAGACCAAAGGTTTCACAGACTTTGCTGTTTGTTATCCAACAGAAGGATTGGATGTAATTGGTTAGATGATATGGTATTGACCTCAAGGCTTTGACCAAGTACAGTAATACAGTTTTAAAAACTCTTTTATTTTGCCACTTTTATATAAAAAAAATTATATGTCTACGTTGTAGTGGGTCATCTTCAAAAAGCCACCTAATGCAATTTTTTTCAGGCAGTTGAGGCAATCTTATTTCTTAATTTTGGGCTGTAGCTTGTTTATACGTGTCTTTTCCAGCCAAAAAACTTTATCAAAAACTAAATATAAAATTCAAAATAATAAACCCTCGACAAACAGAAATGAATCCCTAGTTCACTTGCTTTTCTGGTATGCCAGCCAATGTGGAATAGGGATGTGCCTGATTTTATTTATTTATTTGCATTTGAATTCGACTAGAATTGAATCTCACATGAAAACGTATGCATCCCATTTTCATCCCATATTATAAGCGTAAATGCGTACAGATACGTATGAGATTTGTACAGATAGGTATATAATACATACTTTGAATGTTTTGAATCATTCGAACGAATGTTTTGGAACATTCAAAATTTGTTTGTATGTTTACATTCGAATATGAAATATTCTATTAGAATTCAAATGTCCACATTCGATCGAATTTGATCAAATTTCGAATGTTTGGAACATTCGTGCACATCCATAATGTGAAATCTCTTTTAGGGTCTTCAGTCCAGTGCTGGCCAAAGACTTTGTCAAGTAATTTTGGCTCTGAGACAGAATGCGAGAATTTAGCTAAGATTCTTGGGAGTTGTAATCCAACAAGGGCCTTCTCCAGAATCTGAAAAAATAAATGGACAGATGTCACTGAAAGTTAAAATACAATGAAAATAAATCAGCTAACTCTGTTCCTGGCACCAAAAGTTTAGAGCATGAGATAGCTTCTTCTGTTTTCCCAATGGCGTGGCTGCCTTGCTCTCTGGCATCTTAGTTCCACTGTGATTAAAAACAAAACAAAAACTGATTGCAGCAATAATTCTTTTAAAGCATTCTGTTACCAATATGTGACATTTACGTTTTCTGCAAAAAAGGAGGATTGTACCTGACAATGGGGGGAGTGCAATAGAAGTGAATTTCAAGAGAGCTCTTTGCATTTACCTTGCTATGATCTGACACACTGGGTTTGGACCATAAAAGGCCCTCTGGCCTGAACCACAGCAAGGTTTGCATGGTGATGCTGTTCCAGCCCAGCCAAGGCCTTTTCTGCAATTACCTCTCTTCAGTCCAGACCAGTGGATCCAGATTAACAGGACCCACTAATCTGGATTGTGCAGAGGTGTGGGCTGAATCAGTGCCCTCACACCCCCAGTGGCTAGGAACGAAAGTTCCTAGGCTCAGGGCTTGGGGGAGAGTGTTTTTCAGCAGCATGCTATGGCATGCCACTGAAAATCAGCCCACAACATTCTGGATCATGGAGGCATGGCACCTGCAGCCCACAAGAGAACTGGATTAAGGGCTTCCTAATCTGGATCTATCTCCATCTTGTGCTGATAGAACGGGACTAACAGGGGTGAAGACTCCTTGATCTCCATTAATGTGCAGATGAGGAGGCCCAAAGTCTGGTTAAACTGGGTCAAAGTTAAATGCAGAAAGGGACCAAGAAGCACAGAATTCAGAGCTGGCTACCAAGAGCTCTGGTTGGCAGTGTAATAAAGGATGCTGCTGAAATAGGTCCCGTGTAAACTGGATCATAAAGGAATGCACCTTCTGCATGCCTCTGTGTCCCAGATTAGGCTCCACTTGATGTCGAGGTCTAATGGCAGTCCCTGTGCAGATGGAGCAAATCAACCGTGGGCAGGGCCTTTCCGATCCACTCTAAAGTGCAGTGAAAAGAACCAGAAGATATTGTAATCCAGATTACAGAAAGACCCTTGTACGCTAATGGTAGGAAAATCTTCTCTCTCTCTCTTTTCACTTCCAGAGCTGCATTCCTTTGAGGGCATCCATTGCAACAAGACATCCTGGTAGTGAATATAGCCAGGAGTAAACATGGAAGCAGCCACAGATAAACACTAGCCACAAGAATGGCCGTAACTTAAATTTATACCCTTTCCCCTCATTATTCATAGTTTGTTTAAGCAAATTTCACACGCCTGTGCTTGAGGGTTTGTGAGCCTTTCTTGCATGCCCCCAAATGGCAGTCATATTATTGCAGCTGAGTTGGTTTATGCATTGGAGGTCAGAAAATGTTGTTTCTTGGTTGCCTTGATATATACCTGAGACTCTATAGACATTGCCCTTTGCAAATAATAAGGGATGACTATACCAGGGTGCCTCCCAGCCTCAGAGAACTTAGAGGTTTCTGTACAGAAGTCAATTCCATCAAAGAATTGATGAATAGAAGTACTCCATTTGAAAAATTATCAGTGTGTTAGGGGACTTATACATGTGGACTACAGTTCTCTTCAATCTCACATTACTGAGTGTTGGTAGCTAGTGCTGATGCTATCTGGAATCTGACAGAAAATTCTGTAGATAGGAATGAATGGAACAGCTTTTGGGGGACCCCTATATATTTTATCACTCACTTCTAGGTCTGATTCATGACTATTCTGTATTGATTTTTTTAAAAGTGAACCATGCTAACAGACCTCTTATGTAATGTATGCATTCTGTTACATAAAATGTATATTTTATGCAAAGGAAGATGTATTTTTAAAGCACGTGGCACATTTTGATGCATAAAATACGTTACATAAAATGCATATTTCAAAACGTGCTGAAGCTGAATGCAGAATCCATAATTTGTGCAATGTTATTATTTTGTATTGTATTCTTTTGGTGACCCTTTGGGAAATATGCATATCCTGGAAGAGCTCTGGCTCCACCATCTTCTGACCCCATTCAGAACATGTTGTCCGCACGAGCACCGTCACATTCTGGATTTAATGGCCCTTAAATCTGGATTAACACTAGACCCCTTTAATCGTGTCTTCAATCTGATCTTGTGCTGTGAAGACCAGATTACAGAGTACGCTACTGCATATATACCAGGCCAGTGGAGTCCTGCAGCGGGCCTAGAGGCTGGCAATTGCAGTAGATGGCTCCGGCTCCGTTCATCAACACACATGCAATGTAGGCCCACACATCCTTCGTAGTGGTTGTGTAACTGCAAGTGACCCCTGATTGACGGCTACACGGGCCAGTCATGCTGTGCCACTGGTGGACTTCCCTGCTTGGCCTTATCGGGCCTAATCAGAGCCTTGGGATGGGTGCTATGGCATCCGCACTGCAGCTCAGTTTAGCACCCATTGCTCTGTTCACACCTCTTCCAGGTGAATGGAGCATACGGCAGGGTGGTGCAGAGATGGTTGCATGCCACAGTAAGAGCGCTGTGCATGCCTGTTGCTGCAGCAAGGTGATCACCTCATGTAGAGATGATCACACTTATTCGACGCAGATGCAGGAACTATTCCTGAGGTTTGCTGGCCATCACACCTAATAAAGTGGAAAATTAGCCCACAATAAGGCTGCTCCTTTCAATGCATTATTGGGAGGTGTGAAAGGGTAGTAAACTGCAAGTGCATTGGCAAACAAGTTTTAAGGAAGTCATGAGTTAACATCGTTCTTATGTTGGGCTTATTCTCCTAATATTGTGGTGTCCCATTCTCTGCTTGTTTATGGTGTTTTTTTTGTTTTTTGTTTTTTGCTGCACACCGTTTAAAAGCCCTTCACTTCAAAACACAGCCATAACCCCTCAGGGCTGAGTTCTTATGCACCTGATCAACATGTAGTTCAGAAAGATCAAAGGCAAGACTCCAGTTGGAGGCTGCCTTTCCATGCTGTGGTTCTGCAGTGCATGTTCCCACTGTCCTCCAGATGATACTAAGCTTCAGTTCACACCCTTTTTGTCGTTGGGTATGAGCATTAGGATGTTGAAGGTTGTTAAAGTAGATTTGGACTCTTTTCCTCTAAGGAATGTCCTTGGAAAAGATGTGAGAAACATGGCAACCTTCCAGCTTCATTTTCCGTGTCCATACCTTCTGGTGTTTGGTGTTCTCTAATGGCCCATCAGGCTTCTGTCAGGAACTGTCCTCATGCTACTGATTCCTTCTACTTGCTACTCCAACAGCTAGGATAGATCCATCATGAGACTTCTTCTAAGAGGTTTTGCAGGAGAATATAGTATATGCCCATCTTGGTGTCCTGGTGTCCTCATACACATGCACTGTTTATGTGAGTGTGGATGCAACCTAAAGCAGACCAAAAACAGTGAGTACTTTTCCAGACTGTCACCAGAAGTCAAACCTGATGGCACCTAACAAGCAAGTTTCTGAGCCTGGTGGCAGCGTTGATTGCATCCCCAGTAGCTAAATACCAGTACTTCCAAGGAGATCCTATGAAGGTATGCAAAAAGAAACATAGTTGTAAAAAACAAAACAAAACAAATACACACCTGTTCTGTTAATTCCACTCTTCAAAATGAGCTTAGTTTCCATCTCTTCCCCAAAAAATCCATAGAAAGCAGACCAGTGTGGAGATGATCTTCCATAAATGCTGCAGACCGAGAACTGTTGCACAACCTTCTCCTCTTCTTGCAACCCACCAATGTCCTCAGAGCATCATTTGAGAACCTCCTGCAGGCAAACTTTGAATAGGTGAAGGGAATAAACTGCCTCTCACTCAGTCCCTGTGTGATGGATTTCATAGGGCTGTTACAAGGAGCCATGAAGCAATTTTAAAGACATTGTATTCCATCTGTGTTCAGTAGATTGCAGATCATAATTTTCAGAACTGATACAAAGGCAACCAGAGGAGTATGCAGCACTTCAGATTTTCCTCAAGAAAAGAGTTATTGTAATTTATTCTTCCCAACGTCCTAAATGTGTAGGAAGTGTGGGACCAGGGCTGTTTCAAACAAGCTCAAACTGTGGATTTATTTATTTGCTTATCATTTGGAATGTTAAATATAATAATTTTTTCAGTGATTTGCCACTGCACAACATGTGCAAGGTGACCAAATACGAAATGTCTTTCAACCCTTATTACCAGTGGACATTTCCGCACTTACCTTCCTTGGACTGCTCCAACAGGTCCATGTTCACTGGAGCAGCCAACCTCCTGGAATGGTCTATCTGCACTAAGAGGTCTATTCCAGGACAGGCCCCACACTGGCTCTGAAGCTTGTGCCAATGAGGGGCCCATTTTGGTAGCGAAGGCACACCACCAAAATGGCTCCCTCGGTTTACTGGTCCAAAGGGGTGTTCACACACCACATGGCCTGGTTTACCAGTCCTTAGTATGCTGTCCACTTTATCCTCCACCTTATGTAGATAGAGCATAATAGCAGTGGAAGTCCCTCCTGTAGCCCTCACCAGCATGTGGAAAAAGGACCTTGGATCCCTTCTTATACCATTCTAACTGCAGGTGTGGAAACAGCCAGTATTTTGCTCCATTAATGTTTTTTTCTCAAAAACTCCGCCCCCCCCCCCCGAATTTGAGAGCAGGAAGATTATCAGTTACATACATCCACCTGGAATCCAAAATGTGGATTGTGAAGATATTTGGGGTTTGATTTGACTGGTTTTGTTTCAGGATTTTTTTCAATGGTTTGAGATATTCACTTATCTTTCAGAAAAGAAAAGGAGTTTTAAAATATGGAGGCTTTAACTGAACAAGTACTTCTTCACAGTTTGGCATAGTTGACTTATTTTCCTTGGGGAAAAAAAAAAGCTAATATGTAATAAAAATGGCATTTTAAAAACTGTGGTGTTTTCACTTTCTGAGATGGGAATTTAAGGCGACAACTCAATCACCTCTCTGGTCTTTTAAAGATTAGAAGACAGTCCATTGTAGGGCTATGCACAAATGCAGTTTTCGGGATTCGATTTGATTTAAATCAGATACCACAAAATTCAAATCTATTTGAATCTTTAAAATTTGAATGCATTCACATTCAGTTCAAATCGAATACATGAAAATCTATTCATCCGAATATTTGATTCGAATTTGCACATACGAATGTCGACAACATTTGTATGTGCCCATACACATTGTTATACATCCCCTATGCATCTTGTTTTCATCCCGTACAGATCTGTACAAATGCATACAGATGTGGGAAAAATACGTACATGCAAGTATGCATCGTGTACGTACCCGTACACATAGGAATGTCCAAATAATTTGAATGAATAGATTTGAAAATCCAAAATTCATTTGAATATTTAAATTTTAATTTATAGACATTAGATCTGAATTCGAATGTCCAAATTCAAATGATTTCAATCAAATTTCTAATGTTTTGAACATCCGTGTACATCCCTAGTCCATTGTAGTTAGTAGGGATTAAGGCCCCAAATAAAACAGAATGAATTATCCAACTCACCTGCAAGCCAGACGACGAAGATTCGAGTAGAGATGGGTGGAAAATGTCACCTTCACAATTCACACAAATTGCGAATGTTCAAAACTTTGCATTCTAATTGAATATAGGCTGTATTTGAAGACTGACATTTGCAAGTGAAGTGAAAGCTTTCGTGTCTACATTCAAAGCTTTGTTACATTCAAAGCAGCTGCCCAGTCACCATCGGAGCAGATTCGCATTGGATCTGCATCAGATTCACATCTGATTCCCATGCAGAACTGGTAGTGTTAGGGATTCATAGATAATTCAAAGTGAGATTGAATCCTAGCACATTCAGATTGGTTCCACTCACATAAATGCAAATTCCTGTCCCATTCGCTTTGAGGCAAAGTGGACAAGGGGAAAATGTGCACATTCCTAGATTCAAGGTGAGATGTACACCCACCTCTGTAGTCCAGTATGCCAACCCTTATTGTGTCTGTAGACCTTGACCAGTAGACCATACCAGAACATAATTTTGGTCACCTTCGTCCAGTCTACATTCCATCCTTTGTGGACAGAGCATACTAGAAGGAAAAGGGGCCTCTTTCAACCCACAACAGTGTGCAGAAGGGATGCCCATAAACTCCTTCTAGTTCACATTAGGGTGTGCAAGAATGTTTTTTTGACATTCTATTTGAGTTGATTCAAATACAGTGGTACCTTGACATACGAGTTTAATTCGTTCCGTAACCTTGCTCTTATGTCAAATCGCTCGTATCTCAAAGCAATTTTCCCATTAATCCATTCCAGCTCCCCAAACACCACCTCAGTTGTTTTTTTATGTACTGTACTGTATTTACATACTCGTATCTCAAATCTTGCTCTCATCTCAAAGCAAAATATCACTCGCTTGGAGGCTTGTATCTCAAAACACTTGTATGTCAGGGCACTTGTATGTTGAGGTACCACTGTAATTGATTTGAATTATTTAAATTCAAGTTTAACAAAATTCAATTCAAATTAAGCAAATTTGAATCTATTCATTCAAATTTTTAATTCAAATTTGCACTTACGAATGTCGATAAAATGCGTAGATGCCTGTATGCATCTTCCCGACATCTGTACACATCCATACACTTGCGTATGCATCCCATAGTTATCCTGTACGCAACCTGTTTTCGTCCTGTACGGATCCGTACAAATTCATACGGATGCGGAAAAGGTGTGGATCTTCCAAGTACGCATCATGTATGAACCTGTACACATACGAATGTTTGAATAATTTGAACAAATAGTCCTGAAATTCAAAATTCAAATTGAATGTTTAAATTCAAACTTCTGGACAGTTTTTCAAATTTGAATGTCAAAATTCGGCACATTCGATTGAATTTTGAATGCCTATGAATATTCGTGCACATCCCTAGTTCTCACTACAGGTGTGTACAGAAAGACCTGCAATCGAACAATGTGTGTCAACATCATCAACAGTGTGGTCAAGAGCTGCACTGATCTAATAATAAGTTTGGGGCCAAATGTATGACTTGAAAGTTTTTATGATTGCATTTAACAAAGGAAGTCAGATTTTGCCAACTGTATGAAATAAAACTTGTGTTAATACAAGGTACAGCTGTATATTTGATCAGAAGCTAATTCGCTTTGCCGTTGACAATGTTTTTTTTCCACATGGGACTGAAGAGAAAAAAAAACTCAGAAATTCTGAAGAATAAATTTTATTTCAGAGAAATTTCTGGTCAGTGCAGAAATTCCTTCAGCAATTTCCCTGGGAGCAATGAAAATTATTATCTTCACAGCCTGAAAAAGAGCCATTGGCACAGTGATATTCAATGGGCTGGCACTGTGGCCAGAGGTTGTGGCATGTACCCTTGCCCGATGCCTTGTGCCCCCACAGGTTTTCAAAGCTTCAGCTTAAATGTTCCACGGCCTTGAAGTTTCCACCCAATGCAATTAAATGATGGGCAGGAAATTGCTGCAGAAATCAGACATTTTGTGACTAGCATTTAATCACCCTACACAAAAAGTGAATGAGGTTAGTCATCTCTGCCACACTGTCTCCGTACGGCGGGGTCAGAACAGGACAGTAAGCACTCTCAAAGTCTTTTGCTGGAGTCTACAGGCAGGATGCCTCCAAGGCAATTTTACTGCCCCTGGGCCTGCATAAGGGTGATGAGGTGTGGTTACCACATTCATGAGGTTCTTCCCATGTGGCCTTCTTTGGAGGAAGAAATCAAGCTTTTCTTCAAGTAAGTTGTTGGCAAATTTTGGAGATTCCAGAAAGAAACTCCCATTTCCTAGTGTAGGTACACTCGAAGGAAGGGAGGGAAGGAGAGAGGGAGAGAGGGAGGGAAGGAAGGACGGAGGAGGGGAGGGAAGGAAGGACGGAGGAGGGGAGGGAAGAATTTCCTTCCATCCTTGACTTCTCAGTAGCGTGCCATGACATGGTTTCATCTCACTCACTCAAGAGCATCATTTCATACCTCAGCCTCTTTCTAATAATTTTTCCCACATAAATTCTGCCTAATTTAAATGCAGCCATTAGCATGAATCACTGCATCTCAGACAATGCCAGGCAGATTGCACAGAATCTGGAAATCTTTCTGCCTGTTTACACATATTCATCACTCTTCCATTAATGCCAGATGTGAAATACATGAGGGGGTCACTATTCAAAACAGTCTCCATAGAACTAGATGTTCTGCTTCGAAGGGAACAGACATTCACAATCAGGCTATTATGAGCACTTGGGATAATCAATAAGTTCAACAATAGAGACTAGGGGGAAATGTTCTGTGATGTGCTGGCTGGCTGGCAGCCAATCCAGGAAGAAGATTGATCTGACCCAGTGGCATGCCTTGCCACCCCAGATCATGCCCCTGTGCCACCCTCTCGCCACAGCATCACCTGGGGGAGGTGCCCTGTGCCAACCTTCCTCCCTCCTCTCAGTGATAGCAGGGCTTTTCTGAGGACGAAGCTTGAAATGAAAATTCTGCCCTCCTTGCTTTGAAAAGCCCCCAAAAATGCCAAAAGGGGGGCTGGCAGGCACCTCCCCAGGCAATACTGCAGCAAGAAGGAAGCACAGAGGGTGTGATCCAGGAGTGGTGAGACACACCACCAGGTCATATCAATCTCCCCCCCCCCCAGATCAGCCACCTGCCAGCCAGTGCATCACAGAATGTGTGATGTGGCCGACGGCGGCCAATCGTGCCAGCCAGAGGGTGGGACTTCCTCAGCGAGCCAGAATTCCTGACGGATGCATATGGTAAGTCCAGGGGATAGGTTGGGATAGGTGTGGAGCACAATTCCACACTTCATCTGCAGTCAGGGCAGCTCTGGTGAGGGTGAGCATGCTTCTAGGCTGTAGCAGCCTACTGAATGTGTGTATGCTCTTCACCAGAGCTGTCCTGACTGCATACCAGAAGTCTAAATGCGAATAGGCCTCAGGTCACACAATCTGGCCTACGAGGAAGGTATCAACAAACTCAGTGCAGAAGTTGTCTAATATTCATCTAGAAGCTATCTTATGATTACTTAAACCAGTTATTCATTCCTCACAATCAAGGTGTCACATCTCAACATATCCGGGGGCCCAACGTATCTAGTGTTCCCAGCCTGACTCCAGATCCTTGGTCATCTTCCTTTTCCTGTGAACTGCTACTATGGACAGCTGCTCCAAGGCAGCCTCAATGCTGCCCCACACCACTATGAAGCTCACATGAGTTTTGGACCCCTAAGAGAACCCATTTTTGTGCTGGAATTTTGTGTGCCACTGAAAAGACTCCTCTTGCTAAACTGGAACAAGAAGACATGTGCCCTTCCACACATCTCCCAAAGTTCCAGTGGTCTTTGAACTTCCAGTAGACCATTTTGGCCACCTAGACTGGGCTGTGCTCCATCCAAAGATGACCAGGTGTGGCTTTGCCAGGGGGGTGCCTTCTCTAGTCTACACCAACATGTGAAAGAGAGAGGCCTGGACTGGGCCTCATGTTGGACCCATATACCAGCCAGCATAGAAAGGCCTTTTCCTTCTCCATGATCCACCACCAACTGGTCTTCAATTCTGGATGGCAGTGGAGAGCCAGTCTAATTAGTGATCATTGGTAGCCAATGGTGTCACAGCTGGGGCTAGCCTCACACCTTGCCTGGCACCTCAGTCCCTTTTATTCCTGGGTGCTGACTTTTAAAATAGACTCAGCAGCCTTCTCCCTGAGTCCACAATCCACCCCCGCCTACTCCGCAACACACACACACACACACACACACACACACATGGCTCAACAAGAACAAATATGAACTTAGCTTTATTGTTACAAATTGGTTACTTTAACAGTCTCAGTACTTAGAGCATTTCAGTTAACAGAACTATTCAGGATCCCCTCATATTTTCCTTCATAGGCAAACTTCAGACCGATCCTTACCCTCAACCCTCCCCAGTCAGACATAAGATCAAGAACAGTTATCTCTAATTGCACAAGCTTTTTAAAAGGCCTCCTCTGTTGTCCCCGTTAGCTGATTGGCTGGCCCCTGGGCTAGCTAACCCCTCCTTCCTGGGATTACCCTCTCAGCCTGTCTCAGTCCCTAAACTAATATAACATAAACTCCTTAACTCTACCAACCTTCCAGGTGTTTAATGCACATAGCGTATGTCACAGCCTTGACCTCCATTAATTTGTCTAGATTTCTTTTCTTTTCTTTTTTCAGCTATCCACATAGCTAACTGCCACCACAACTTGTGATGAATTTTATATTTGCCTGTTCTGAACCTTCCAACATTTGGCTTCATTAGATGATTTCAGATTCTGGTAGAATTTGACTTGTGCTGCTGGAAATGGTGGTACAAAAGCAAAAAGCTTCAGCTTGGAACATCTTCCATAGGATCTCACTGGCACCATCTAAAATTGAGAGGGGGGGCAAACAGTGACAGAAATGGTATTAGCCCAGGACACATCAGGAGGTGGCTAGTGCATGCCTCTCAGAGGAATAACTTCTCATCATATCCTCATCAACATGGCCAGTGGCAAATACATATGAGACTTGTATTGTGGTGATGTTGACACATAGGCTGCTGTGACAGAAAGCCCCAGGGCCCCTGAGCGTTCCCCCACACTTCTCCAGGAACCCAGTGCCTTCTGTGGTACGTGCCGAGCGATTTCACACGAAAACCTCTGTGGAGTTTTGTGGTTTATTTTTAAAATAAAGAAAGTTCAAAAGTTGAGCAGAGGTACAGGAAAAAAAACAGGCTTTCAGCAAATAAAGGTTCCTTCATGCATCAGCATGAGTCACAGCCTTAGTTACAAAAGCATCGAAGCATATACGAGCATGTACAGAGTTCAATCTCAAGTAAAGCATAAGGAAAGTCAGATAGGATAAGACATAAGAATACATTCATGCTATATTCCCTTCAGACAAAATCACATGGTATGCGTAAGCCAATAAGCGATATACAAGCTGAGGTCACTTTCAATAGTTAATTGTTTTGAGAACTCGCCCTCTCACCTTCGATTGGGCTCATACTCCCAATTAGCGTTATCTCGTCCTTGGAATACCAGGTGTCTCTCTAGCTCTGGGCAGAATTTACGGTTAAGGCTCCAGGCATAATTCATGGTTGGGGTAAAAGTGCTCTTCTGTTTCTAGGCAGGATTTATGGTTGGGGTAGATAACGCCACCTCAAGACATCTCTTACAGTTTTAGGTGTTACTAGCAAATTCCAAAATGGAAGCGGTTCGGCTCTTTTCTTTTACACATTACAATTGGGTTTTTGGGGTTCCCATCACAGCTGCCCATATGAAGCTTCAAGTGTTGCTGATCTATGACTCCCATGAACCCAAGTTCCTCTGGCTAATATCAAGGAAGAATTAAAAACTGCAATTCAGCAGCCTCAAAATGGCACCCATACCTCAGTCAGACTGGTTTTAACTGCATTGGATTTCCTTTCACAAAGAGGAAGAAACTTTTGCATTAGCATCATCAGTCTAACTTTACTTTGCTCCAAAATGTAATGTACCCTGTCAACGTCAATATATTTATCTAGCTTGAGACTGTAGGAAAAGGGTACATACCATTCCCTTGCCATAACCCCTCTTAGCCGCACATAGATAATTAAGCATGCTGTGGCATTAGGACAAAGAGGTTGCTAATGCAAGTGATAACTTAGGTGACAATCATTTCATGGCTCGCTGGAAGCTAATCTATGAAGACTAAATACTGAAGAAATTAAATGTCCCTTGGAATCCAAACTTGGATGCTATAAACTAGGCATTAAATTACAAACCTCAACACTGTGTGACTAGTCTTAATAATATTTGCATTTCCCGGGGGCTTAATGATCATGTGGTTTAAATTTTTCTTAATTGGCTTTCTGGGCAAAGCACCAGCAGAAATGCAGTTATAAGTAGACGCTGTTTCTAACCAATCTTTTTTTAAAAAAAAATCAAGAGGTATGTTGAGGCTATATGCACACAATAGGCACATAAAGATCGTGCGGTTTTCCTCCTTTGCCCAAACACAATTTCCAGAAAAAGCCATGCAGAGTAATTCATTTGGTTAATGTAATATTTATACATGAGGTGCCATTGCCCAGGGTTATGGTTATGATTAGGGTTGGTTAGGGTTAGGGTTAGGGTTAGGCATAGGCATAGGCATAGGCATAGGCATAGGCATAGGCATAGGCATAGGCATAGGATATTCTGCTTAGAAAGCAAAATATCACAGGTTCAATCCTCGGGAAAATTTCCCATCAGTGGGAAGGAAAAGGCAAACTTGGCCTCATGTGGACTGAGCATTCACACTGGCAAATGCTTAGTTCATGTAATCCCTCCCCCCAGATGTCTAAACATCTGCTTAACGAGCAAATGGATGTACAGGCACCTCCATCTTGTTCACTGGTGTTGGTGCCAGTGTGTGTGTGCTGGAGCCTTCGCTGGGACAACTGTGATGTATTTGCACTTGTGCAGCATGTCCCATGATGCACGAGCATACTTGTGCGGTGTGTCACGTGCCTCTTCAGCACTGGAAGAGGTGTGGATGGGCCTGCTCAGAGCCTTACTGAGTCCACCACAAGTAAAGGTAGTTGCATGCATGGTTCCAAGTCAACCTACACCATGTGTAGTCAACATGGAGTGAACTCCTGCATGGAAGGAGTCATTCCTGATTAAGAAAATGTCCCCTTCAAGTGCAGATGCTCCATCTGGAAGCTCACCCACATCGACTATTGGGCCAAGTGTGGAACAGCCCTAGAAAAACTCTGGGCCCATTCAGATTGGGGGAATATAGCACCATTACAGCACCACTATGGTGGGGTTACCCTGCATATCTGAGGCAACCCCACCATAGCCCCACTAAAAACTACTAGAAACTACTGCTGGGAAGCCTAGCACTGCCTGTGAGTTTTCCAGTAACTGCACTTTTTCTTAACTTCTGGATGGAGATGCCAGCAAGGCTCTAACCACCACATAATGTGTGGAGATGGAAACAAACATCTATGCGTATGTGGAGGTGCTGGCACATGCATATGGCATTTGGGACAACTAGGTGCCTGAATGCACATTATCAGTAAAACATGCAAAGACAGCACTGGCCTTGGTGCTGTCTAGGTAGGAGGTCGGAACTGCGGAGTGAGGATTCCCTGCATTATCATCTTCTAACAGGATATCCAGCCACTGTCTGGGGGCAGCGTCCCTACAGGAAATAATGGCAAATTATTTTTCTGTACACTTGTCAAGGAAACCACACAGATGCATCCGTGTAGTCAGTCAACTCTTAGAGTGCCTCCAGATGGCAAGAAGAAATTGAGAGATCTTCTTTAGATCCTACAATCATCTTTTGCCACCCCTGATAGATGGCAGTCCTGGAGTCTTAGCTTATCTGCAGGCTCTTCACGTTTTTGTTCCTCTTGCAAAATACCCGGATGTTAGCAAGTGCCCATCCATTCCCCATTATTCCCCCCCCCCAATGCTTGCTAACATCTGGGTAATTGGCAAGAGCACCAATAACGTGGCAGATGGAGGGAAGCAACTCTTATTGCTGGATTTTCAATATTAGCAATATATTGAGCTTTCTATTGACAAATCTGGGACCACATTATGACTGCTGCTAATATGTAATATGTAAAAGTCCCAGGAATTTTTGTTTTGTTTTTACTTAAATTTGGAGGCACTATACAGACTGGTTGCTGACACTGACTGGCCCTGCCCTTTCCTGCCTCCACAGATGGCCATGAAGGACAGCCAGAAGCAACACTAGGCAAGGTAAGTGATGATCTCAGTTCATCTTGCTCTCATACTAATCTTCTAGGGGTTTCACTTAGCAAACCCAGCACCTACGCACACACACACACACACAGTAAGAGGGGTGTAGCTGGTTCAAATGTTTTACGAAGCAATATTCTGTGCATCCCTTCATCCACTGGTATATTTAACTTAATTTAATTTATCTTATTGAAACATTTGTATTCTTTCCTTCACCTGAAGGTTCCAGGACAAATTATGAAACAATTATTTTGCAACAGCAAAGTTGGATGGGAAGAAGGGCTGGGGTTTATTTCTGATTTTTGCATTAGAATGAATTTGTGCTCAACTAATGTGTCAGGTGGGTCCCAAGGGGTGTATGAATGTGTGTGTGCATGCATCTATGTGTGTGTGTGTGTCACAAACTTTCCAAGAAGAGATCTAATGCAGCAGAATGCCTTCATCAATATGGAATGAGTGGAGTTTTAACCCATGCCAATTCTTTCCTAAATGCAGCATTCAGAAGCACCAAGGAAACAAGGCTGAATGAATGGGAAAGAGAAAAATGAGAAGATGAGACATTCTCCCACTATTAACATATATATGAGATTTTGGAACAGCAAGACATGTGTCTTATTCTCTTTTTTCATTTTTCTAATATTTGAAATAATCACAGGGCCTGTCATTTGACAATATCCTTCTCACACTTCCATTTAAGCAACAATTGCTCTCCCATGGTTATTGTGAAGCCAAACACATTTCAAGTCAATAGGCAGAATGCTAGTGGTATAAGACTGATAACAAAGTGTGGCAGAAGTTGCGGGGGGAAGAGAAATAAAATTGGGGCAAGGCCTTCTCTCTCTCTACAATAATTCAAAACATTTCAGGTGGTCAGAATCCCATGTGCATCACATTTAAAAGGCCTCCCCTTCAGCAGGGCAGGTGTTAAAAGAAAAGACTCTGCCTCACCTCAGTCATTTCTTTTGTCAGGTAGAACGATGAGCAGTCTTTTCTTGGCAGTAGGCACAATAGAGTCCAGATCACGTGAAGTTATTATCCCCCTCTACTCTACCTTGGTCAGACCTCATCTGGAGTACTGTGTCCAGTTCTGGTCACCCCAGTTTAAAAAAGACGCTGACAAGCTGGAGCAGGTTCAAAGGAGAGCTACCAAGATGGTGAACGGTCTGCAAACCATGTCCTATGAGGAACGGCTTAAGGAACTAGGAATGTTTAGTCTAACAAAAAGAAGACTGAGAGGAGACATGATAGCTGTCTACAAATACCTCAAGGGTTGTCACAAGGCAGAGGGATCAGCCCTGTTCTCACTCTCTCAAGGAAGGACTAGAAACAATGGGGTGAAACTGCAGGGGAAAAGATTTAGTTTAGATGTTAGGAAAAAATTTCTAACAGTAAGAGTGATCAACCAGTGGAACAGGCTGCCACGGGAGGTGGTTGGTTCCCCTTCGATGGAGGTCTTCAAGCAGAGACTGGACAGCCATCTGTCTGAGATGCTTTAGGAGATCCTGCCTTGAGCAGGGAGTTGGACTCGATGACCCAGGAGGTCCCCTCCAACTCTACCATTCTATGATTCTATGATTCTATGACAATTGATTCTTCATTCCTGAGAGGTTAGCTTTGCAGACTCATATACAGTATGTGAGTGAGTGAGTGAGTGAGTGAGTTTCTTTCTCACACACTTATTCATATTCACAAACAAATAATATATTTTATCCCGAGTATAGCAATGAAGCTCTTAATTTGACTCTTGGGGAAAATGGAAAACTTCTAACAGTCTCCCCCTGAATCTCTGGCCACATCTCCATTTGGCAGGAAAGGCACCCCATAAATCATTTTCTGCTGCCATGTTCCCACTTGCAGTGGTATATAATGCCTCACTGTGATCACGCTTGCCTGTTTGTGGGCCTTGGCTACAATAGCTGTCCAGGGTTCATTTTGTTATGGATGGAAACTTCTTGGTTCTTCCAACACAACATGGCCAATGTCTTCATGATGGAGTGAACAGAATTTGCAAATGATCTTTTCTCAGGCATTTACGAAGTAACACAAATGCATAATACAATGAGACCACAATATTGCCCCTATATATGGAGACTGCGGGGGAGGGGGAGGTGTAGATCTATAGACAAAATCATTTATTTATTATTTATATTTCTATCCCATCCTATACCCAAAGGATTCAAGGTAGGTAACAACTTTTATAACAACAAATTACAAACCAATATGTATTAAATACAATAATATACATAAAAACACTTAAAAATTCAGCATATTTAGAACAGTATCCTAAATATTAAAATAATAGTATCAAGTGTCCCCTTAAATCTATGGTGTTTCCATTGCAACAACAGAGTCCATCCTCATAGGAACCAAATTTCACTGTCTAAAGAGAATTTAGATGATTTCAGAGTCTTTTCATTTTAACATATAGCAAGGCCATGGAGTAGTGCATGGGGAATATCAAATTTTTGGTTGGAACAATTCATGGCTGCCTAAGAAATCCACATAGCACATACAATAATACAATGGTAGTCAGATCTTTTCATCTTATTTGTAGCATTTGCTTGGAACATGAGATAAATGCATGAGATATTTCTCTAATAAGCTCTAAGAGCCCCTGTGTACTAGCTAATAAAGTGACTGTTAGTATTTATGGGGTGAGAGGACAGAAATTCACTCCTAAGACCAAATAGTAACCAATCAGCAGAAACACCCATCAATGTGATCACAAGCTTTTTAAATGTCACAACTTATAAAGCAAAACCCATCAGACACAAACATGATCGGAATAACTCATTAAAATCAAGGATTTCACACACGTTACAGGATATCTTACAGGATACGTATTGGATACATATCCTTTTCTTGCTCTTAAGTGGGGATGTGCAAAAATGGGGGGGTTGAATTTGATTTGTATTGAACTGAATGAAAGAAAATTCGTATTCATTCGAATAGATCCCCTTCGAATGTGGTAAGATTCTATTTGATATGAATATATACGTGCAAATATCCGATACAAATGCATACATATCCCATACATATCCGATAAGTACCGATATGTATCCAATATGTATCCTGTAACATATCCCCTCTGAAAGCATCAAATCTGCACTGAATCTACTTTCAATCCATGTCAAATGTATTCTCAATCCCTTGCTGATGTGGCTGGCGCAGCTGCTTTCCCACCTCCCAGGTTCACAGATGTTCCAAAGTATTTGTGCAAATATGAATGTCATTGCACAAATGTTGTAACATTCAATGCGTATACAAATATCCGAATTCATCCAAATTTGTATAAATATCAAATGTTATGAATATTCGTCCACAACCCTTCTCTTAATATGTCGCACTCTCACTCAAGACTGCAGCTGTGTGATGGCTCATAGCTTTAAGGGCAGGTGATCACAGGTGCGGGTTGGGTGATCTCTGGTCAAGGTGGGGTGGTGGTGCTTTTCCTCAGTGTACCAGTGCAAGAGTGACCCAGAGGGTAGTGCCTATTTTCACAGTTCACAATCACCCAGTTTGCACTAGGGATGCGAATGAATATTTGTATTATTCATTACTTGGATGAATTTGGGCAAATTAGGACATTCATTTATGAATCACATGTCTAGACATTGGTACTGTAGTATTCGTATGAATATTTTGAGTTATTTGTACAAATAATTTGGATATTCATATGGGTACGGATATATACACATCACATAAATAACTGTACGCATCTTGTGTGTATCCGTATGCTTCCATACGGATACATACAGGATGAAAACGAGATGTATACAGGATGAAAATGGGATGCATACAGATGTGTACGAGATTCGTATCATTCGATACATATTGAATATTCGTATGAATAGATATGAATGTATTCGTATCAGTTCAACTGTCCAGACATTCGTTTTTCTTTATTCATATGAACTTGGATTTTTGAATATTCAATTTCTTACAAATCAAATGTTGAAAATTGCATTTGGGCCCACCCCTAGTTTGCACCTACAATCATCTGCCCTTAGAAGCTATGAGCTGCCACTGCTGCATGTACTGTATGACCTATTCCTTTCGCTTTGCTTGCTTTGACATTTTGCTTTGCTTATAGCTTTTGCTTATTTCAGCCGCAGCCTTTAAAGGTGATTCTCTCCTGTTTAGCTCTCTCAGCAGTTCAGCTAACAATGGCTTCCGGTTTTCTGCTGCAGGATATCAGCTTAGGCTATTTTTGAATCCATGTTAGCAATTTGAACTGAATACAACTCAGCCCATTCTTTTGTTAATATTTCCTTACAGGGGTGTTTCAGAATAATTAAAGCATGACCGCTACAGTAGCCTTTTGTAATTCTTATAACAACTCTGCAAGGCAGGGAAATATTATTACCTGCCTATTGGAGATTATGCGATCATGGTTTACTGGCAGCCTTCTCAGAAAAGCAGGGTGCATCCAGATATGAATTTTGTATTCAATTCATATCAAATTGAATGGAAGAAAATTTGTATTCGTTTGATTAGATCCCCTTTGAATGTGGTAGGATTCGTATTTGATATGAATGTTCAATCCTATATGAATCCCATATGAATGCATATGAATAGCATAGCATACAGATCCCATACAAATCCCATATGAAGCATCATTTGAAATCAGCCAAATTTGTACGAATTGTGAGGAGAGGTTTGTCAGCCACTTGGAGTCCTCTTAAATGGGTGAGAAAAGTGTGGTAGAAAAGCCAACTCTTCTTCGTCTCCTATTACCATCGATCTTGTAGCTGGCGGGGGGGGGGGTTAGGAAGAGAAATGGGCATCAGCTTGGCTCACTTCCAGGTATTTGCAACAGCAATTGTTGCTTCCCCCATTTGGCAAGGTAGCAAGAAGCAATCTTGGGGTCTTCATTAGATCCTGGAGTTGCCTCCTTCTATCTGGAGGCAACCCTAGTTCATTTGTATCCACTTTAAACCCACAAGAACTTTTTCCATAAATAAGGACCGTTTTGTTCATTGGGGCTGATGATCCTTTCTAGCTTTCTTCAAGCAACAAATACAGCAATTCATCTGTCTTCTGTGTTTTTCCCCTTTTCTCTTCCAAATGGAGCAAGCTTTTCACACTTCTCATAATAAATTCTAAAGGGAGAAATTCCTAATCTCACCGCCAAAGAAAATTACAGTGTGTTCATCTGCCTCTTACTCAAGAGGCCACTTGGGTTGGGGGAAAAAATGGATCTTCAGAAAATATGCCTAAGGAAAAAAAGATCCCCCCCCCATCTAAAAAACACAGTAAGAAGCATCTGAATTCTAAGGTAGGTGTTTAGTGAGCATCTTTATCAAGTGCAGAAATTGAGAGAAATGTTACAGATCAGAGGCCAGCAGCAAGATAGATGGTTTCTATTTCTATTCAAGGTCTCCTGTGCCAATGCAAATGCATTAAAATAACCAAAAGAGAGCCTACAGCTAAAAATGCTTGAGAAATCTGATCTCTGGGATTCTAGCTAGTATAATCTGTACCTGCCGGATTAATGTACAAAGATGGATATGTGTAACATTTCACACATTTTGCCATTGCAAGCATCAGCCATTCATTGGGCAAGCTGTTTCATAATGCTGGAAGAAAAGTGGGCAAGGGGAGGGAAAAGAATGAGGAAAAGGTTCAGAATTCAAGCTGGATGTCCTCTCCTGATTGGCTGGTATACCAATCCGGCACATCTATTAAGAATTTCCCTTCCACAGCCTAGTGTAGTCTAGGGAAGAGACAAAAGGCAGCCTCCTAGTATGCTTTGCTGGTCTGGTATTAAAGCCAGTGTGGAATTTACCTCAGTCCTGTACAGAAAGTGGTAACTGAGACCCTTTCTGCACCTGTCCATGTGCTCAGGCAGGCTATGGTGGGCCTCACCTGGGGCCTGCTATAGTCTGCACTAGTGTGCAGACAACAGACTCCTATCCCAGGATATATTCAAGAATAAGACCAAGTGCGGAAAGACCCTGACTCTCCACATTATGCAGTATTCATGTGATGAAGGATTATGAGGGAATCCAAATCCTGCCATAAATGTGTGTGGGGGGGGGGATGCAAGTTCAAGTCAAGTTCAGTTGGGTTTATATAGTCTGATAGAATGGGTCCCCTTGGACAAACAGATGCAATTATCTCTTTGGGCTTTTCTACACTTACCCTTAAGTCAGTCCAGGAAGAGAACCAGAAGCCTCCCTTCCTGAGCCAGTTTGGTCTAGTGGTTAGGGAGCCGGACTCTTATCTGGGACTACCGGGTTCGGTTCTGCCCTCCCCCATGAAGCAACTGGGTGACCTTGGGCTAGTTACAGCTCTCTTATGAGTTCTCACAGCCCCACCTACCTCAAAGGGTGTTCTGTTGTGGGGAGAAGAACAGAAAAGCTTTGTCAGCCACTTTGAGTCCCCATAAATGGGTGAGAAAACTGGGTAGAAAAGCCAACTCTTCTTCTTCTCACTGTGGACTGGCTTGAAGTGAGGTTATGCCCCTGGTAGCACACTGTCTCTGTACCTTATGCTGTTGAGATGATCAGTAACCCACCTGGATCCTGCAGGATAAGTACATGGTAGTTCATGTAACTTTCCCTGGACCTGCTGTTATCACTCAAAAAAAATATCGAAAGTGTTTGCCAAATGAACATTTCATTGGTTATTTCCCAGATGAGCTCCACATGGCCACAAGAAAGGACTCAAAAACGCCAAAGCTGTTTTATACCAAAGCAGTCCAGGGTAGGTTCCACATATGAATCTGAAGTGTGCACTATGGAGGTCGAATCCAGCTTGGAAGAAGTATTCTGGGCCTGGAATGCAATGGGGTGGCCGAGAATGAGCTGGTGGCTGTCCACATACTGTCCACCTTGTCCCATTTGAGTTCAAAAGCCAGAGGACAAAAGTGGGCCATCTCTGGGAGCCAGGCAAAATATCTCCAGGCTCCAGTCTGGAGTCTGGGCTGCTCTTGCCGCTGTTATCTGCCTGTCTGCTTGGCATTGGCAGGAATGAGAACCAAGCCTGGTTGGGAGACTACATCAAAGGCTGCAAATAAATTGCTCCTGTCCTCCAATCCATGCATTTACACAGTGGGGAGGAAATTTCTCAGTTCCTGCAATCACCCAATAATAATTTCTTGCGGCTACCAGAAGGTCAATTCCAGGGCCGTCTGCAGATGTTCAACTGATCAAGGACTGCTGAATTCCAAACAGGAGTATCCTCTGCCAGATGCGGATGCAGCATATGTCTAGATCACTTCATCCTTTTAGCAAACCTAACTAGTCTTTAGCCTGTTAACCATCACTTCCACCTCAAGGTTGTGTTTCAACACATCTCACTGATGGACGATGCATTCTTTGCAGGAGTCCAAAACATCATTTCATTGAGCTTGTATTATACCACAATGAGGGCACAGGTAAAAGAAGAGCGAGATCTCACCACAGCAAGCTGAAAAACGAATGTACTTTTAATTCAGGAGTGGAAGAAATCTAGTTTATCCATAAACTTGAAATGAAAAGAAGAGGCTGCAAGGAATCAGGCTTAACAATAACCATTAGCTCCAAACAGAGATAGTATGAAGCAAAATGGAAAGATATGCAAAGTGCATCACCATAGAAACCATTCTACAAACATCTGTTGATGATAGCATGCCGTTATTGGCTGTAAATGTCATTAGACTCCAGAAATGAACCAAGATCAATGTGCAGCCTGTATCGAGATCAGAGATGCTCTGGGATTTGCAAAAATAAAAAGGGAAGGGAAAAAGTATCATTTAATAGTTGTTTGAGTCAACAGATAAGAGGCATTTCCGCACTGAATCGCGTTCGAAACCGAACGCGTTCAGGCGGAAAGCTTAAGCCAGCTTCGGGCGCTTTCCCCGTTCACACACAGACGCTCCGGAACGCGTGTAAACGCGTTCCGGAGCGTCTGGGTGCGAATGGTCAAAGCGCCCGAAGCTGGCTTAGCCGGCAAACGCCGGCCAGGGGCGCGCCGGCGGCCGCGGAGGCAGATCGACAATCAGCTGTTTGAAAAACAGCTGATTGTCAAAGCCGCGCGGCGTCGGAGGCGAGCCGGCAGGCGATCGGGAGACAGAAGCGGCGCGAACGCTTCTTCTCCCGAACGCCTGCGGACGGCTCGTCCGCGTTGGAACGCGTGTAGAGCACTTCGAAGTGCTCTACATTTCGAACGCGAAAAAGCCAGCTGCGGACACGTCGGGACGCAAGGCGCGCGCGGCCAATGCGGATGACGTGTCCACAGCTGGCTTTTTCGCGTTCCATTTTCCCCCGTGCGAAAACGTCTAAGGTCACTTTATCCATAGAAAACTCCAAGCTTAGCATAGCAGAAAGTGCTACATTTGAGCTGACTGCAGATCCACTCATGATAATTAACTGAACATTGCCATTAATATTTTGCAAGAGTAAGAAGTGGTGGTTTTGCTTTGTTTTCCTTTTCTTAAAAGAAATTACACAGTACAAATCAAGATAGGATGACTGCAAAACAACATGAGGCAGAAATTATTGAAGTCTTATTTTAGTCCAGCAGAACAAAGGCATGGCCATTGCAGACTAGGCTAAAACCCATAGTTATCTCAACATTATATTGTGAACGCCAATTCCCAATATAATGTTATTCCCAATATAGTCCTGGGTTATTCCATGATGCCAGGTTTCCCATAATAGCAATTCTTTTCTTTATGCCTATTGGCAGCTTTTGTGATGAGCTTAAGAAAAACAACAGAAGAAAGTGTGCAGGTGTTTAGCTGCCTTCTGGTAGTCCAAACAAACCACAGTTGTTTCTCTCATCCAGCAGGGGGAAATGAGAGGCAAATGGTGAGCCAGTTTGGTTAGAGTGCCTGACTCATATCTCATAGTCACCAGATTTGATTTTGCACTCCTCCACGAACACAGCTGGGTGACCTTGGGTGAGTCACAGCTCTCTTCTGAGCTCTCACTGCCTTCTTCTTCTTCTTCTTCTTCTTCTTCTCAAAGTAAAAGGAAAATGCAAGTTCAAGAAGACACCAGTGTGGCTTACAAGTGCAACACAGAAAGTCATTAAATGCAAGAAAAGTTCAATTAGAAAGTGGAAGGCTTGTCTTAATGAGGAGAAAGGAAGGAATATAAATGAATGCAAGGCAACAATCAGGAATGCTAAGATTTTTGAAGAGCACATAGCTAAAAACTTCAAAATAAATAATAAGAATTTCTTTAACTATATATGACAATGATCAGAAAGGGATAATTAAAGAGGACAGTGCTGTTCTGGACTACACTTTTCTGTGGTTTGAACCAGTGAGCCTGACTACCCAAGACCTACTGATTCTGTCCACAGAAAAGTAACTTCAGAAAAGGCCAATATTAGCTTTGAAATTAATACACAAACACTTTTTTTACTGCTTCTCAGGTAGTAAAGAGGGATGGACTGTAGTCCAGCTGTAGATTTCGTGCTTCACTTGTCTCAGGTTACATCACAAAGATTTCAGGCAACAGCTAACAAAACCCAGGAGCAGGTTCTTTGACAGATCCTTCATCACTGTATAGGCAAAAACAAGCTAGAAACTAGAGTGATCTGGCTGTATACAATGCAATTTTACATGTCCATAGAAGTATAATTATTTGCAGAAATAATATTTTGTCTATCTCCAGGCTGGGAAACTATACAAATAGTTTTGTAATGTTCATTTAGTATGTAGTGTTAATATCAGAGATACACACATACACTTCTGTGATTCTGATTTTAATATATGTGAGACAAATTCCCTTTCTGTTGTCAAATAGCAGATAAGGCACCATGGAAAGTGAAAAATGTTCTGGGTAATGAATGAAGCTATGGACTAGGTTAGGGTTCCAAAACATGCCAGTCCAAGTGAATACATCTTTAAATGGGTCCAAAACCAGACCAATGCTCGTATCTCAAGTCACTAAGGGCATGTGGAAAATGTATCCCATAGTCCAGAATATAATAGAGGGCGAGCATAGCTGATTCCTTGAGCCATATCCTGCATGTCCTTTACTGGGACTGGGCAGAAACTTCAAACCTGAGAACTTCTACACCAGTCAGTGAGGCCAGGAGACTGCTATGCTTCACAATTAGCAGGAGGAAATTCTGCATTGAGCAGGGGGTTGGACTTGATAACCCTAGAGGTCCCTTCCAACTCTATGATTCTAATGATTCAAAGAAGAAGAGTTAGCTTTTCTACCCCGCTTTTCTCATCCATTTAAGAGGACTCAGAGTGGCTGACAAAGCTTTTCTATTCTTCTCCCCACAACAGACACCCTGTAGGTGGGGCTGTGAGAGCTCAGAAGGGAGCTGTGACTAGCCCAAGGTCACCCAGCTGGTTTCATAGAGGAGAGCGGAATCAAACCTGGTATTCCCAGATAAAAGTCCAGCTCCCTAAGCACTAGACCAAACTGGCTCACAGCTGTAACCAATGTGGATGGTACTTAGAAACCTCCTGCATGAAATTTGCCACGTTTTACAACTTCATTTAGTCTTGCTAGAGTCTGTTTTGTCTTCAGTTCACCTAAGGAGTGCCAGATTCTGTTTGGAGTGTTTAAAGAAATCAAAGAAGTAGCTGGCTTAACAGTCCCTTTGGCTTGGGTGCAGAAACAATGGTGTCAGGATCTATCTCCCCCTTTGAGTTAGTATCCTTGGAAGCATTTTATTAATTTTTGCATTCTCTCCTTTTCTTAATTACACACAAAGCCCAATTTTTCCTCCTTTTTTTTTCCTGGCAAGTGCAGTCCTTGAAAAAATCCTGAACTCATGCGACTCCCCTAGAAGAGCATAATAAAGTGGGCAGTTTATTACTCTTTGATTTTGCTATCTGTCCAAAGGATTATGAATGTGTCGGTCTACATGGTGCCTCCCACACTTTGTTTCTTTATGATCTCATTCGTCTGCTTTACAGTATATTCCACATTTGGTTACAAAGCATGGTGAATAATTTCAATGTCAATTGCAAGGAAGTACACCCTGGAGCCGGGGGCATTCGGCTGGAGTCTAAGCATGATTAAAAGTTGCTGATCTTGGCCATCATCTCCCCACCCCACTTTCTAGGCACAGAGGGAACTCTTTATAGAACACATCATCTCATCCATTTCATGTACTCCCCATATAAGCAAAGGAGTTTCAGAGTCTTTTGTCCATTTACTCCAAGGGTGTTATCAGAAAGGACTTTTTTCAATCACCCCTTTTTTCAATCATTAAAAAAAAACACTTTTTCCCAGTCCTCACTGTCCTTGTTATTTTCTAAAGCAGAGGCAAGCAATATTTAGAAGAAGAAGAAGTTGGCTTTTGTACCCCGCCTTCCTCACTCGTTTAAGGGGACTCAAAGCAGCTGACAAAGCTTTCTATTCTTCTCCCCACAACAGACACCCTGTGAGGTAGGTGGGGCTGTGAGAGCTCAGAAGAGAGCTGTGACTAGCCCAAGGTCACCCAGCTGGCTTCATGGGGGAGGGTGGAATCGAATCCGGTATTCCCAGATAAGAGTCCAGCTCCCTAACCACTAGACCAAACTGGCTCACTTTAGTTGCATAAAGGGTGACATTCCCTTTGTAATCACTTAAATGTTTCATGTAGGCACTTGATAACAGATAGTTCAAATGCAATGAAAGTTTAAACAGAATGAAAGTAGAAAAAATATATGAGGAATTCAAATGTGCACTCTAGTGAAGCTCACAGGAGGTGCCTCCTCTCCTAGCTCATTCTGTCCACACAGGACATAGCAGAAGCCAAGCAAGAGTGCCAAAATTGTGCCCAATACCAATTTGCTGGTATACCTTGAAACTGAGATATACTTATGCCAGCATGCTAGGATTGCTATACCAGACCATGGAAGCATGCAGTACAAGCTTCAGAGCTGGCACAGAGATAAGCTGACCATCCAAATGTAGCCATGGCCCTTTCCCACACCAGAAGCAACCTGTCGCAGCCTGAGATGGGTTACTAAACCCAGGGCAGGGCTGTGCACGCTATCTCAGGGCAGCGCAGTTCAGTGTGAATTCCTAGCAGTTCTGCCTTTTGTAGCTGAGTTATTATGAAAATCATCATCATCAGTTTCATTTATGAGTCACAAATCACAGACAGCCTACAGCAACTTAACTGATGCTGGTTAAATCCAAACAAAACAGATGATAAAAAGCAAAGAAGAAAAAACAATAAATGGAGCAAAACTCGTGAAACTGGAACCAACAGCAGTTAATCAGATGGCAGCTGCAAGACGTGAGTACTCAAATGCCTAGGAGGAAAGGCAGGGCCACACGTACCCTGTTCTTATCAGAATCGCCCAAAGATAAGATGTTGTGTATGATATCATGAAAAAGCAGTTGGCGTTGAGAGGGGTTTGGGGCCCGTAGCTGTATTCATAGGTTAAGAGTGGATTAACCTTTTACTTTTGCTTGGAGATTAGTAACAGTTGACTTTATATTCTTTTGGGGAGGGGTGTTGTTGATTTTTTTCTTTTTCCCTTTTCTTTCTTTTTTGCAGCTCAACTGCATTGCATTAGCGTTTGAAAGGAGATCATATGGGCTTAAGGTGGTCAGATGAAGATCTAAGCAAATTTTCACCTAGCAATATTTTCAGTAGAGAAAGGGACAGTAGCCAGAATTTGTACAAACGAATCTTTGCTCAATTTTCTGATTGCTCCATCACCCTCTATAAATTCCCACCCAACCAGGAATCAAGTGAGTGAGACAACAACTTTCACAATTTTCACAAAGCTGAATTAGAATAAGGGTTTGGGGGGGGGACACCCTCACTTTAAATTAGTTGCTTAACCACATCATAAATCCAGCTGCATTTGGCTCCTTTATGATTCAGCAATCCATATACCCATAAATCCACAGTTTATAGGCTGTGGGGCCTTTGAAATTATATGCTGAAGTTTCATCAAAACACCAGTGAAACAGCAATGATGTTAGAAAGCCACATCAGAGTGAAAGCACTCTGAGGCTGAAAGCAAATGTCCCCTAAAGGGGGCAGGTTTGGGGCATTCAGTGTGAGGGCCCACCTTAACAACACAGCCCTCAACAGCTCCAGGAGCACCTCAAACAGCTACTGTGGGATACAAGTGTGAGTGGACATCTGAGATGCATTTGTCCCTTAGCACCAATCCCAGGTGCATTTTCATCTGCTAAGATGGCATCTGGGGTTGTGTGAAGCATTCAAATAGCCAGAGGGTGACTCCTCCCATCAAGTCCTCCACTAGTCAGTGACCTCACTTGACTGTCAGTGGTTGAGCAGGCTGAGAGGCTTTCATTGGGAACAGAGGAGTTTTACTACTCAGCCACGCCCCCTGAGGAACAGAAGGTGGTCAGAAACGGCCATCTGGATAGTGCCTGAATAGGCCACAGCATCCCTCTTTCCTTTTCTAAAGCTGCATTCATTGTGTTAGCCTTTTGTTTTGATTTTTAAAAACCAAGCACACCTCTTGGTTGGTTTATTCAGAAGACAAAGGCTGTGATCCAAAGCATCTTTTAGGTGCCTCAGAGAAGGTCTTGAGGTTGTTCAAACACCCCTTCTCCTCCCCCTCTCCTTAACATTCTGTGCTGGAAAAGGGAAATTAGAAAAGACTTGGGAACCCGAGGGCCACACACTGTCTCTCAGAAGTGCCTCTGAGGAGTCCCTTTTGTTATGTCTGAACACAGCCCTTGTTGGTTTGGATACTGGATATCTGCAATATTATCAGAAGCAAATCAGTCTCAGTTCAATACCATAGTCGTTGAGCAAATTTGCATCTTCGCTTTCTTGGGAAATTCTACCAGGGAAGTGAAGATCTGAATTGAACTGGGTATTCAAATTTCAAATGCCCAAACCATCCAAAATTTACCCGGCACTTTGTAGAGGTGATGACCTCACTCTGGCAATGTATATGCACAACTGCCGTTGCTGCAGCAGCCAGGTGATGTGGCACTCAACTGCTGCTCACCCCATGTCCGTGTGCATGCCAGAGCGTACTAGCCACATCCTAGCCAGAGCTAGTATTGAAGTGGACCATGTTTGGTGCTTCACCACTGTTGGGTCAGGAGATGGTCTGACACACAGAGAGGCACTTTCGGAATGGAACTGGCTCCACATGGTGAGTAAGGTCCATGTAGGAGCACACCCGGACCAGCCTTTACACCCAAGTGCAAAGTTATATTAGCCACTTTCCAGTCCTCCCCAAGCATGGCATCAAGTTAAATGTTCTTGTTCTTCCAAAAGATCTTAGAATACCAGGAAACAGGAGTCCATTAGTATCTCTGGGGCACTATTTGCACAATGGGTAGAAGCCACATGACAAAACGAGAGACCCCTGAATACATTCCTGAAGCCACATGGTGGATCTCAGAATGCTGCAGTTGACAAAACCTTATTTGCATCAGGAAAAGCATGCAGTCAGATTCACTGTGGAGAACCAGCAAGTTCAGCCTGAGTTTGGCAACAATTCAGGCCCTAAATATGATTCTGGCTGTGATTCTGACAATCTGGCCACTCCGCTCTCTCTGTCACAAAGCGACCAGGTTCTTTTATAGAGCCAGAGCAACTGATCCAGAGAAGCAAAAGTGTCTTCATAGACAGAGGCACCAATAAGACAGAGAATACCAGATCTGGATTTATGCACTTTTTATGTAACTTTTATTTCGTATAAATATATATAACCTACTTAGTACCAAGAGCCATTCACTCACACAATCACACGCACATATTTACACAGGGCTTCTCAGGAATTGATCAGATTCTTGAAAGGGGACAGATACTCCGTTGCAGCTGATCCGGAGCACACCATACTACAGTGAATGGTCCTTTTTATATTGTCCCAGTCCCCTGATTCCCAACTGTGGTCCACAAAACTCATAGTTGTTACTTTTGTTTGCAGTTATCTGTTTGCTTGCAGTTCTCTTGATTTGTGTATGCTGAACAGTTGGTTCTTGGGGAACACCTTATCAGCTTGTTATTGTCACACTTAATGCTTTTGCACAGTCCTCGCCTTCTGTGCCAAATCATGTTATCATGCATTGCGTCAGAGTTTGTTTTGTCTGGGATTTTTCTTTCATTCTCTTCTCATTCATTCATCACATATTCATGGCCACAAAAATGGGGGAAAGCTCTGTCGGTAAGCGCAACCCCAGAAGCAATTTCTCCTGCCTTCTTATTGGATTGCTCTCACTGCTGGTTTGAGGACCAAAAGTAGACAGAAGTATATGGGCACCCCAATTCCTGACCATCCCAGTGGCTGCCCCAAGTGGCTGGGTAGACGCAACCTGGAATTTAAAACATCTCCTTGACACAGACTTGGCCTGTAACTCTTTTGAAAGTAAGAGGCACACAAAGATTAACTACAAAGCCTAGGATGAATGTGGGAGGTGTGGACCACATCAACCCAGGACAGGCAAGAGATGCAGGACTAAGCTGGGCAAGATGCCCACCTGCTTCTCACCATTAGACCCATGCCCTTGAGTCTTCATGTCCCGAGCTGCTGGCTCAGACGCGCTGCTGGTGAAGACAGCCACGAGTGCTCGGCAGTCTTGATCTAAGCAACACTGGATCTCATTTCATGCTCTTTGCAAAACTTGGACAAGCCAGGTCAACTGACATCCAGTATGACCAGTGACAACATTTTCCATTTATTTTAAAATAGTTCTTGTCTTCTCTTCCCACCCAAATAAGAAGAAAATCTGGAAAGCATTTGGAATTCTCTCCTTCCAGGCTTCCCTGAATCTCTGGCAAAGCTTTGATTTTTAGACTTGGCAGGACAAATTTCCCCTTGAAGCCTGTGTGTGTGTGTGCATGTGCCATGTGCCAAAATTTTCCCTCTGTCTTCATCCTTGGTCCTTTTCCCATGATGTTTTGAAGATCAGAGGCTGCATTTCAAAGCATCCTGTACTGCATATTAAGCCTTTGATTTAGTTGGCAGAACTGGAAAGCCTGGTAGAGCATTCACCACCAGGACGGAGGAATAACTGGTAATAATCTCCAGTCCAGCTAGAAAGGTTTTGAAGTTTTCCCTTAGCTAGAGGTGGCAAATCCAGTAGTGCTGCCAACATGTCCCAAATCTCACTGTCCCTGAAACTGCCAAAAACACCACTACCCACTTAAATGTTCATACCAAGTCAGATCAGCTCTCTCTCTGTTCAGGGTGGTCTGCAGAATCTAGCAGCTGCTCTCCAGGGTGTTTGACTGGGATTTTCCCATTGCGCCTAGGACTTATTTTCCATAAGCAAGGAAAGTGGCTTACTCCTGAGCTACACCCTCTCTCAATCTGATGTTTTGGAGAGTATGTTTGATTAGGGCTGAGGATCACAAGTTACATAAGAACATAAGAGAAGCCCTGCTGGATCAGGCCACAACCCATCTAGTCCAACATCCTGTTGCACACAGTGGCCCACCAAATGCTCATGGGCATCTCAAGCAGAGACAAGGACAAACCTTCTCCTGCTCTCGAGTCCCAGCAGATGGCCTTAGAAGCACCCCAGTTCCCCCCCCCTTGTCCTGTTTATACACAGTCTTCATATAGTGATTTTATGTCCTTCTCTGGCTATCCCAATCAAATGAAATCATGTAAGAGGGTCTTTTTGGTGTTGGCACCCTTGTTATTGAGTAATCTCAGATATATTCATATGAAGTGCCTGTATATGGCAAACTCTTTTATAATAGGTAAATATCTTTTGTATGTTTCCAGGTTTTACTATTTATTTATGATTTTACTATTTATTTATGATTTGTTCAGAGTTTATTTTGGTATTGAATTTCTGTATTTGGCAGTTTCAGTGTTTTTGCTTGTGAGTCTACCATGTGTTTGTTATTAGTCAGCGCATAGATTGTGAAACTGAACTGAATGAAATTGAAAATTGAAGTCCCACTCAATTTATGGTGCTTATTCCATTTCATTATGGTGCTCAATCCAATCAATGGCCTCCATCAGATCTGCCCCTATGATTTTATAATCGCAGGGTAGTACAACAGGGGAAGGTTGAAGAGACAAGAAAAGACCCAGTTATGGCACAAGAAAGACCCAAATCCAAAGTAGAATCAGGCTTTGTGCACAGGTTACACAGCTGCAATCACCACAAGCTTAAGAAGCAGCAAATCATGAAGGACGGCTACTAAAAGCATACATCAGAATGCACTGATCACTTAGATTGCAGCCACATGGGCAAGAAAAGCACCCATCCCATGTATGAAAAGTCCAGATGTGGCCACCCCTACAGAATTCCTCAGCTGACACAAGGGCTCTTGGGCTGGTTGGGTCAGTGTAATTCCGCACCCCCATGTGAGAACACAAAAGAGGAGGAATTTACCAGCTGCCATATTTGTTCCGTTGGGTCTTTTGATGGATAGGAAGTATAGATGGAAGTCAGCCTTTTTTAGTCCTGATGCAGAACCAAATGATATAGTTGCAATAGAGATTCCCTTTCTCAGCTGCCTTCTAGGTTTTGCACAGGAATGAATGAAGTATCTCTTTACCCAGAGGGTCATCAGTCTATGGAATTTGCGGGCAGAAGAGGTGGTAACAGCTACCAGCCTAGATGGCTTTAAGGAAGGGTTGGGCAAATTTATGGATGACAGCTGGCTAATAGAGTGGATGCCTAAGTACACATTTCAGGCTGGGGGTGGTGGTTACATTAAATGGTTGCTTGTTTTGCCTCATGGATGCCTCTTGGATGCTTTCAAGGTCATTGCTGGGATTCGAGAGCAGGAGAAGGTTTGCCCTTGTCTCTGCTTGAGATGCCCATGGGCAGTTGGTGAGCCACTGTGTGCAACAGGATGCTGGACTAGATGAGCCATGGCCTGATCCAGCAGGGCTACTCCTATGTTCTTATGAGTATCTATATCCTGCTCCATTCACCCTACTGATGTGACCAGCGCCTCCTGCCTTAGGAGTCAGCCCTTTTGTAGTCCAGAGGAATGCAGCCTTTGGCCTCTTCCAAACTGTATTCTAGAATAGGGCCTGCCTTAGTCAGCACTGGCATAAAGATTACAGGCCTCTATCCCAGGATATATCCCAGAAAAGGTCCCGGTGCAGAAAGAGTCTTTGGGTGTTTCTCCACTTAGCACTAGAGTACCCTAGTGCTAATGGGAAAAAACCCTTTATGTTCTGTAGGGACAGGTCTTCCCAGTGCCATTATCAGTTACTAACCCTCAACTCAGGATTACTGGGTGCACAGCGAAGGGGAGAAAAAGAAAAAAGAAAACCATCTTCAAGAAACCAAAATGAACAGTCTGGATCTAAAAGCAGGACAAGGAACCACCAGCAATTCACTGTGGTGAAGGTCAGAATTTACTGGTCAGGAATACATTTTCTGCCAATAGTTCAATGTTGGACAAACTTTTATGTAGGCCTCCAAGTCAACATAGCTTATAGGGCCTGAAATACTAGAAGGGAGTGCTCATTGTGTTGGCCATATAATAGTTCCTACTTGATAGGAGCCAGGACCAACACACATGATTATTTAGGGGTAGCAAAAAACCCAAAATCAAAAGAACAGGCTTATTTTCAGTAGCTTTGAAGTGAAGAAAACAGTCTTATGGCTACAGAGACAGATATACCTTTAGATCCCACTGCAGGTTTGTGTTCCAGCCAAACATGAAAAACTGATCTCTTCAAAGAAAATATTTCAGTCAAAGATGTGCTTGCCACAAAACACCTGGACTTAACAATCTGTTTTTCATTTTGCGTTCAGATGTTTTGTTTCCTAAAACTTAAAAAAAAAAGTTTCTGAAAAACAACAGGCCAGCTACGCTTTGAGCAAAGGATCTGTATGCATATCGTGCCATATTTAACATGTGAAATTCTGTTTTTCAGCAAATAGCTCTACCTTGTTGGTCTGTTTAATTCTATTTTGAGGATAATTTTGGGATATTATCGCCAAAGTCCTAAGGAAAATAAGAACATAAGAGAAGCCCTGCCGGATCAGGCCACAGCCCATCTAGTCCAGCATCCTGTCGCACACAGTGGCCCACCAAATGCTCATGGGCATCTCAAGCAGAGACAAGGATGAACCATTGCCTGCTCTCGAATCCCAGCAAATGGTCTCAGAAGTGCCCCGCTTCCCCCCCCCCAGCCTGAAAGATGCACCTAGGCATTAGTTCTAGTAGCCATCGATACATCTGTCATGCATAAATTTGTCTAATCCTACCTTGAAGCGATCTAGGCTTGTAGCTGTCACCACCTCTTCCGGCAGTACATCCCATAAACCGATGACCCTCTGGGTGAAGAAATACTTCCCCTTGTTGGATCCGACTCTCCTACACATCAGCTTCATAGAGTGCCCCCTGGTTCTAGTGTTGTGCGATAGAGAAAAGAAATATTCTCTATCCACCTTTTCTATACCATGCATAATTTTATATACTTCAATTAGGTCCCCTCTTAAACGCCATCTCTCCAGACTGAAGAGGTCTAGACCTCGCAGTCTGGTTTCATAAGGGAGGTGTTTCAGCCCCTTAATCATTCTGGTTGCCCTTCTCTGCACCTTCTCTAGTTCCACAATATCCTTTTTAAGGTGTAGTGACCAGAATTGTACACAATATTCCAAATGTGGCCTCACCATAGATTTATAAAGGAGCAAAATGACACTTGCTGACTTATTTTCTATTCCCTTCCTAATTATTCCCAGCACTGAGTTAGCTTTTTTCGCTGCTGCTGTGCACTGGTTTGACATCTTCATTGAACTGTCCACCAAAACCCCAAGATCCCTTTCCTGGTGTGTTGCAGAAAGCTCAGACCCCATCAGTTTATAGACATAATTTGGATTCTTGGCTCTGATGTGCATTACTTTGCACTTGTTAAGATTAAAGCACATTTACCACTTGACTGCCCACTCACCCAATGCTAAGAGATCCTTCTGGAGCTCTTGGCAATCTCTTTCAGTTTTTACTACCCTAAGTAATTTAGTATCATCAGCAAACTTTGCTATTTTACTATGTACCCCTTCTTTTAGATCATTGATGAATAAATTAAAAAGCATTGGTCCCAACACTGAGCCTTGGAAGTGTAAGGAATGATACCTGATGTACAATTATTGCATCAATGGCATACAAAGCTTATGGGACATACAGATGATCAGGAAAATATGTATTACAGGGTTTTGTAAATACCTTATATGATATAGTCATGAAATAACAAAATAATTTGTTAAAAGGCTTTCCAACTTTTCCAACATTAGTAAACTCTCAGGAGGTGTGTGTGTACATGTGTGTGTACATGCATTTGTGTGTGTTGTGTGCACATATCTACTGTGTATTTGTGTGTGTGTATCAACCACATGTGCAGGTACTGTGTATGTGTGTCTACGAATGCATGCACTATGTACTTGTTTGTGTGTCTATTCATTGCTGTACTGTACACTCATGTTTGTGTGTGTGCCTATTTATGCATATACTCTGTACTCATGTGTATATGTGCATGTACTATATACAATTATGTGTCCATGCATGCATATACTGTGTACTTGTGTGCATGCTTGTACTATGTATTTGCGCATGTGTGTCCATGTGTGCATGTACTATGTACCTATGTATGTATGTCCATGCATGCATGCTGTACCAGGCATGTGTGTGTATGTTCAGCTATGCATGTACTGTGGATTCATGTGTGTGCCCATGTGTGCATGTACACTGTACTTGTGTGTGTGAGTGTGTGTGTAAGTATGGATATTCCACATTAATGTTTACAAAGAGAAAACCAAGTATCAAAGGGAGTGCTTTGAAATCCACCTGGTTTTCTTTCACTGAAATTTTCTTTCTGCCTCAAAGCTTAAAGGTCCTTATGGAGATTGACTTGCACCACCTAATTCTCTTTTGTGTCCCAGTTTAATAACCTTCTAGCCTGAACATCTATCTCTAGCAAAAATGCTCTGTTCTTCTACTCCACCTTATTGAGTAAGGATTAAGGCTGCCTCTGGAGAGTTAGAGGAAAATGTGGGGTCTCGTTTACATCCTTCAAGTGCCTCTTGCTGTTCCTGCCAGATGGCAGAGTGAAATTGCAGGGCAGGCCTGGGCCTTTACCTTATCTGGTGCCTGCTCCCAATGGCACAAAATAATCAGAAGCGCACAGCGTTCATTTTGGGCCCAGTCGCTTCCCCCAAGCAAACACCCAGACAAAGTAAAGAATATTGTTATTTTGTGACAACCCAGGCTCAGAGTTCTTTTTCCTGGGATATTAATTTCACCTCTGTGTTGGGATTGCCATGAATCTGTGTGTGGGAATTCAATCCTGGGCATTCCTGAGTTTTAGGCCCTGCATGGATGCAGTCTCTGTCTGATCCGATCTGATCCGATCTGATCCGATGTAATGTAATGTAATAAATGCACATCATTGTGAGCGCAATCTTCCTCATGCCCCTAAGATTGTGTCTCCATTACAAAGTCAATACACCTTATAGATCCAATTTTCTATTATTTCCAATGGAGATCAGTTGCTCCAAGGGTGTGGTTAAGGCACTTTAACTGTATAATGAAGGTGCAGCCTAAATCTGGACTCCACTACCAGGAGATACATCTTCAAGTTGTCCACACTCTGCTTAATATTAAGTAGCAGACAGATGCTCCCAGACAACGCTAGTACAACTTGGATTATAACCTGGATTACACCAGTAGCACTGACATTGTGTAGTGGAAGGCCTTGTTAAGAACATGAATCTTACTAGGGATGTGAACGAATATTTGTAACATTCATTATTCATATGAATTCAGACATCCATACACAAATAGAATGTTACGACATCCGTACAGTAACATTAATACGAATACAAATGTTTCAGACTTTTGTAGGAATAGTTTGGACATTCATTAAACTGGAGAGGTAGGAAAGCAGGGTGCAAGTCATATATGCAGTGGATTCAGATTGCATTTGACATGGATCGAGAGTGGATTAAAAGTGGATTCAGAGCGCGGATATGTTACAGATATGTATTGGATACATTTTTGTTCATATCGAATACCTATCAGATATTTGTATGAATTTGTACAAATGCATTCATATCAAATAGAATCCTACCACATTTGAAGGGATTTTCTAACATTTGATTCATTACTAATCAAATGTAAAAAAAAAACCATTTGTGCACATCCCTAAATCTTACATTTCGGGGAGGCCTAAGTGATTGTGCCAAACATTTCCACCCCACTGTGCCCATAGGCTTCACCTGCATTTACTGCCAAATCAGATTTCCTAAATTCCAGTCTTAGATTTAAGGATGAGTAGCCATGAGGCAAAACAAGCAACTGTTTAATGTACCCAGTAGCTCAGAGATAGAATCCATCACCATTTTTTCTTTCATGCAGGTTTGGCTGATTGGTGCATAATCATTATTTATATTCAGGAAGGTGCATCTGGGAATACAGGGTTTCATTCCGTCCTCTCCCATGAAGCTAGCTGGGTGACCTTGAGCCAGTCACAGCTCTCTCCTGAGCTGTCACAGCCACACCTACCTCACAAGGTGTTCTGTTGTGGAGAGAACATAAAGCTTTGTCAGCCACTTTGAGTCACCTTAAAAGGGTGAGAAAAGCAGGGTAGAAAAGCCAACTCTTCATCTTCCTCTACTTCTCCCTCTCCCTCTTCCTCCATGTGTGCAGCTCTCTAATGCAAAAATCCTGTAATTAGGGCAGGATTAGGAATTGGGGTGGAAACCAAAGTCCAGTCTTGGAGTTTTGGGAAGTTCCTTTTCCAATTAAAATCCTCATGACCCTCAGCAACCCTTGCAATGCCTTAGACTGGCCTATCTCAAAGGGGTGTTGTTGGTTTTTACATAATACACATCCTTTCATTGGGAGGAAATGGCTGGGGATTCAGAATGGCAGTTGCTGCCTCCCTCATCCAGCCCCAAGCACCTGCTGTTGTTTCAGTCTGCCTAAAGGTAGGACCAGACAAGGATTTGAAATAACAAGTCCATAGAAGTGTAGAAAGTTTTTTTTATTAGAGCAAACAAACAAACAATACAGTGACAAAATGTGAAAACATTAAATCAAAACAGACTGGGTAGCTTTAAGTAAGATTTAGACAAATTCATGGAGGACAGGGGTTTCGATCGCTACTAAAACCGATGCCTTGGTCCCATTCCAGGTTGGAAGGATAGGCAGGACTATTTGCAAGGGACTGAAAGCAGTTGAAGATTTTTCCTTTGTCTTCTGCTTGAGATGCCCAGAAGCAATTGGCTGGCTACTGTGTAAAACAGGAAGCTGGAGTAGATGGGCAGTGGCTGATCCAGCAGGGTTTCTCTTAATTCATGGAGGACAGGTATATCCATGGCTACTAGAATGGATGTCTAATAGTGCCTCCAGGCTGGAGAGGTAGGTGGGATGCCTCTAAAAGTCATTTGCAGGGATTCTGAGAGCAGGTGAAGGCTTTCTCTTCATCTTCTGCTTGAGAATGCCCAGAAGCAAGTGGTGGGCCACTGTGTGAGGCAGGATGCTGTAGCAGATGGGCTTTAGCCTACTTCAGCATGGCTCCTCTGATATTCTTCTCTTCTCAAAGAGCCTAAAATAGGAGATTGCTTTTGTGAGCGTGCACACTCTTTTGGCAGGATTTGTTGCACTAGACATACATATGGTAACAGTTTGCAGTTCCCCTGGAGTTCAGAAACTTTGGTGAGCAAACTGCCTGATAGCAGCACTTTGTTATTTCAGAAAGGTGCCAGCTAGACATTCTTGGCAACTCAGGATACCGGGCTTAAACTCTGGATAACACAGTAAGATATTTAGCTTGACTGTTTGTTCTCCTTCCTTCAAATAATCAACAAGGTCGGCAGATCAACAACAGCAGTGCCTGAAACACTGAAATGAAATGTTACTTTCCCCTCTTCCTCAAAGCATCAACAACAAAAAAATCATGACAGCTATTGGGTTTTGGCAGCTTAATAGTTATGCAATGTCAGTCATCCAGCCAGAGTGATAATTAAAGCATTATGCTAATGATTTTTTTTTCTTCAGATAGATGCAAGCCCATTATAGAGGCATACTTATCAGGGCTGTGCAAAATACTGCTTCAAATGTTTCATGAAACACCGTTAAGTGGAGCACCTTGCATGGTCCTTAGGAACTAGCTGAAGGCCTCACCTTGACTTATCTGCCCTTCATTTTTTTTTCCATCTACAATGAGAGCCAGAAGTTTTCAGAGATCCTTGAGGGTAGAATTTCCAGATGAGGAAATGCATCCTTCTGCAATAAGCTTGTCTATCCACTTTAATCCAGCTCTGGCAAATAGGGAGAGAGTTGCTGAATTACACATGGCTAAGGACTCAGCCTCAAAGCTACTCCTTAGTGCTCTCTCCATGCATCTTTCCCCTTGGTCTCTCAAAGGACAATCTCCATACAAGTAGGCTGCTGGTTGGGAAACAAGACCAGCTATAGGGCTGTCTATTATAGGCACTGCCCACATGTCAGTAGCCTTCGAATCCGGAGCAAACCACTTTCTAGCCAAGGGTGGAAAACCTATCCCAGCTATTCTGGAACCAGATTAGGGGAGGGGCATTCAGCATTATGTATTTTGATGCAATCAAACATGTGGGAGAAAATTTTGCACACCCTTAATGGTAATCTAATTCAACAAATTTTCCCCATCTTTCACCAACATACATTGTTTCATTTCTCTTATGAACATAAAGTAATCCAGCAGTCTGTTCTCCCATGGCATGCATTAATTAACATTGGTCTGGTCTGGTCATGGACTGAGTTATTTGGGCCAAGAAAGAAGCAGTAACCAATGACCCACAGCTTTCCTCATAATGAAGGGGGGACTGTGGAGCCCTTGTATTTCCAAGCATTCTCTAATCCACCTTTTCTAGCACAGAATGTACGTGAGTGGAGGGAGGGACAGACTGGTGTGTGAACAATCCCACCTCAAAGCCTTCTCTAAATCTTCTCAGAGATACCTTTCTTTTCTGTGTCTGGTCACACTCCAGCCCATCATATCATTTTCTAACATCTTCTGTAGGCAAGACAGAAGACCCATGCTTTCCATAGCAACAATGAAGAACTTTATGAAAATTTAATACATCACCAAGAGATCATAGCATGTGTTTCTCTTTGTGAGTTGGTTCATTGACCCCTCAAGTATTTTTTAATGATTTCTTATGTTTTACTAACAATATTCATAGAGGTTTCCACTGCAAATTGGTACTCACAGGGGAAAATTACTGAAATGCATACCCTAAAGTAGGGGAGAATCTGTCTTTTCAGCTTTAAGTGACTATTTTTTGTGCCCCTTTCAATATAAGGATATAGATGTGTTCTTAAAATTGGTTTTATTAAGTGCACCAGCACCCTGCACCTGGTTGAATTATATTTCTCTAAATCAACTTAGTTTGCAAGCGGATGAGGGTTACCTTTGGAATGTTTCAAAGCTATTACCCCCTAAAGAAACAAGAACTGCATAAACTTCAGGAAATGGGGTGGGTCTTCAAGATATTGTGAAGATGTTATGGCCAAAGGGATCCTGAAGCATTAAGGCAAGCCAGCCTATAATTCTATCATACCACTGTTGTGTCTTATTTTACAGAATGTAGTACTCAAGGGATCATTTGACCATCCAGGCAGGAGAGGCAGATGAAGTTACTTGGCAAAGAAAATTGCTGTAGGGTTTTATCCTATTCTGTGCAAGAAACAAAATGGAAGTACTGGGCAGACCAATAGAATCAACTCATTAAGGACTGAGAATTACCATCCTGCCAGTCAAATGGTAGGTAGGTAGGAAGCTCCCACTGTGTGGCCCTAATCCTACTGTCACTGTCATTTATAGCGATACATCAGAAGCATCTTTGTTTGGCCTGTATTTTTTTTTTAAAAGAAAACAATAAGGAGCTGCACAGCAAATGCAGCAGCCATAATAGAATTCATTTTTATAGTCCCAGTTATGGTCAATTTTTTAAAATAATACAGTAACTATTTCTAAATTTCTGAGCCTGTACAGTCACTTGTGCAGATGTAAATGTGTGGTTTGTCTATTCTGCAATAAAATATCTCCAGAGGGGAAAAAGTTCGCCCCCACTTATTGTTGATGATCTGCATTTTAAATGTCACAGCAGTGAGGATTCCTCCATTTATGGGCTCAGATCCTTCATACATCCTCAGCTCTGTGCACATTGCATACAAGGTGACACTTCCATTACATAGCTAAAGTGCTGTTTCTAGGTCCCAAGCAGGGCCAGTCTCCATTGGTTTCCTCTGAAGCATCTGTGGAGAGTTGCTAATATGGGTGGGGGGGGCGGCTCTAGCAAAGGCACTTGAAGGTCAGTGTGTGAGAAAAGCTCAGATTGCTACCTTGTGCCCTAGATTGTATACCCCACTTTTCTCACCCTATTTTAAGGGCACTCAAACTGGCTGATGAACCTTCTGTTCTTTTCCCCACAACAGACACTGTGAGTTAGGTGGGGCTGAGATCGCTAAGAAAGTGAGCTGTGACTAGCCCAAGGTCACCCTGCTGGCTTCATGGAGGGGTGTGAAATTGAACTAGGAGACTATCAGGTAAGAGTTCAACATTCTAACCATAATGCCACACTGGCTCACACATGGAGCCAGGAAGGCATCTTAACCTGTCCTGCCATGGTGGAGGCACCACTTCCCAGGCACCTTTAGCAGCTTCTGTGACCTGTTCTCAGAGTGTGCACACTAACTCGACAAATTAGAGTCTTTCCTCAGTTAAACAATCTGGAAATTTCAGTCGATACAATTTGTTCTCCATGGTGCCTTTGATTTACCTAGATAGACTATAGATCCCTATGGTTCCCCTAATCCTGTTTTCCAAAGGCAGGAACAACTTGCATCACACGGTTTTGTATTGCATAGCCGGTTGTGTGTTACATGGTGGATGCTTTTGCAACAACCATCGCAAGGCCGCCTGCTGTTCAAAGGTACCATTAAGGCAACATCTCAAGAAATTATGCCATTGTGTTTTGGAGAAGTTGTTCCCTAACTGTGTTGAATCCTACTATTAAATAAACCACACTCGATACTTTTATGCAGAGGCGTATTCAAGTACAATGCTAATTTATTCCAGACCATGTTCAAAGACAAGTTACAGGTAACACATTTTTAACTTTAATCAGAAATACTTTTTTTCCTCCTTCCCCCTCAAGGCAAGCTACATCCAGTATGAATTGGGGTTGTTGATCTTGTGAAGGTTCAAGGCCCTAGGAAAGATGCATCATTAATAAGCCACTGGGCAACTTCCTTCCTCACCAAGATGGGAGAGTTCCCATGTTCCTAATTCAATTACATTGGCTTCAGTTGTCTCTCAGGTACAGAAAGAGGCTAATGCACTTTTATTCAACACCCAAGAACTGGCATTTCACTCTCCATAATGAGCTCCAGATCACGGGTTCTCCTTCTCTACTGTTATTGTTGAAGTTTCCTCTTTCTCATCATCAGGTTGTGCAGAGCCTGCAACAACTCCAGGTGATTTCTTGGGTGAAGGAACAAATGGGCCCACAAGCCATGACAATGGAGTGTTATTGAGGACATACTCCAAAATGTCATCCACATACTCTTGGGCCTTTGTGGCTTTCTCTTTGCTTTGTTTTAAAATGGTGCTGGAAAGATCTTTAAAAGAATGTGCTTGAGTAAAGTAAGTGTGAATCTCTTCTATGTTGCGGTAGGCCAGCTGAACATTCTGCTGGAAGTTTTCAGGAAGACCTTGGATGCTAGCAATCAAGTTCTTGTAAGCAATTTGCAACTGTTGAGTGATGTGGTACGACATGGCCAATGTCTGAGTTTCTATCTGAAATAAAAGAGATAAATTGGTCAATCTCCGTTCTCCAACTCTGGGAGATTCTGCATTGGCTGATACAGTATACCAGACCAGTAAGCAAACTTGCCCTAGAGATTTGTGACTTCTTAATTAGGCATTAGAATGATTCAGTCAAAGAGATGGAAAGTCATTACATCTTGATATTTGGAGCATGGCAATAAAAGAAAGTTTCTTAGGATGATTCCACATTGGCCAGAATACTGGATCAACAGGCATTCTAGAAGTCTCCCTTCCACATGCTGACATGGTCTAGGGGAGTCCTCTCCAGATACCAGTATATGAAAGGGAGGGTCTAGTACAGTGTTGGCCAACCTATGACACGCGTGTCACAGGTGACACGCCAAGCCCTTCTGGGTGACACACATGGTCACTCTGGCACCTGGGTGTGTAGTGCTTGCTTGTTCTTGAAGTGTATGAAATACCAACTTTCAATTGAAGATTTAGCAAATGTAAAGAATTATTTGCTTTTGCTTTTAATAAAATACATATATCAAAAATATAACTTTTTTACTAGAGCTACAAATATCACAAAATTATGGATATTTCTAGATGTGACACCGAACCCGAGTTAAGCTAGGTTTTCTTGCGAATTTTGACACACCGAGCTCAAAAGGTTCACCATCACTGGTCTAGTACCTTTGATTGAATTGTCCCACAATAGCCAATAAAGTGATTAACAGGCTATGTACAATCTGCTATGCTAATGGCACACACCAAGACTAGCCATAGAACAGGTACTGACTTTTACATCTGACTTGGTACAATTTGACCACCAGAAGCTACATCACTATTTCAGAGAAACTCAACTACAGGTATACTAAGGTCATACAACCAAAGAAATTTACAGTTTCCAGAACTGAGTAAGTTCAGACTGTGAAATCTTAATGCAACTTCGCATCCAGATGTCAGTTACTTATTCTGCTATTTTGGGATATTCTGAAATAAAGTATGGACATTCCAGAATATCCATGCTTTACTTCAGAATACCCAAAAATAGCAGAACAAGCAGCCAATGTCTGGATTCAGCCTTTGTTCAATAACCATTTAAAAACACTGCATTTGGTGGCAGCAAATATATATTCACATCAATTAGTGTAGAGAGCTAGTAAAGATTAAAAAGCATGATGGGTGGTGTAGAACCGTAACAAATGGACAGATTGTAGTAGCATTAAGCCTTGGCACTGCAAGTTGAAACCTTCCAGAGTTTTTTCCTCTTTTGAAACAGAAGCTCAGCCATACCTGGCAGGTCCTTTCTTGACTTTCCTGAAGTTTCTCTTCAACACTTTGCTTCTTAAGCTCTATCTGGAGAACAAAAGCAAGCCACCTTAAAAAGCAGTTTGAAATCAACTAAATTCAAGATACAGATGCTTTATACTATCATTGTGCCCCTTAGGATAGAATTTTGTATCCAAATAGACAACAATATTCACCTTTGGACCTGGCAGTACAGTCAGACCCTGGTATCCACAGGTGATAGGTTCCAGGCCTTGCCGCAGTTACTGAAAACTGCAGATATTCCAAACAGTGAGAACTTGCACTCAATTTCCCATGATCCCTCAGAAAACTTGAGAGATTTCACAGAAATCATGGGAAATCTTGTGTGATTTTGTACTGTATTTCTTACTGTTCCAGGCCTCTGCAAGCCAGTCATCATGAATAACTGAAACCGTGATTACCGGAGCAGTGGACATGGGAATCCGACCATACTTTGAAAGATGTCAATATGTTACTTGCTTCATCCTAAGACCTTGAGTTCCAATTTACTTAATCCAGCCACATGTTGAGTCTTTCCCGCAGTTGTCCACAATGGTCACAAGAGCTTGGTTCCACCAAGCTAATGTAGATACCAGCATTTCCAAACAGTAAAGAAGTCAGAAAACAGCTTTTTTTGTTGTTAGTTTGACCCTGTTCCTAAGTGTCAAAATAAAATACACACAGGTTTATTTGCCATTTCCAAAAGAGACATCAGATCCTCCCTCATGAATGAGTTCCTAGCATCATAAATAGGCAGGGATCTTAGGAAAATCTGATAAGATTTTCCTTGCTCACATCTTTCATGTGATAGATGGCATTCACATGCAAGGCTTGGACACTTTCCTCTAGAATAGCCTTGTTGCACAAGTTCAAATAAGATTAGTTATCTGCTAGACCCCACTGTCCTTAATGCACTGGTGTTTGGATGCATCTTAATCCTAAATCCTAATCCTTATGACCAATATCGTTTTAACAGTGGGGGGTTGTTTAATTCTTTGACTTGTTGCTCTGCTCAAGGCCTTTAAAGACAGGTTAGAAAATGAATATACATACATGCAGCCTTCCAGAACTACAACCCTCATCTTCCCTTGCTATTGACTGATGTCCTAGAGGAGTCATTGTTTGTAGTGCATTATTTCACTCATGTCCTCTTAGGATCAACCATACATGTTTGGGTGTCCATTGTAAAAACTGGTTGCCTAACTATTGGGCCAATGTAGCAGGGCATTTCCTAGGCCATGAATAACCATGTAAAGACCACATCTGCACATTGCCCCATAGACCACAATTCAAACAACCCCTGTGGCCCTGCCCATGGGAGGACTGGGGGTTGGAATCAGGATCCCCATTGCAAAATTTTGTGAAATTTAGCAATAAAAATAGGTGGCATGGTGAGTATGGTCATCAGCACCAGCAGCATACTTCAGCAGACACAGCTTCTGTGATCTGCATTAACACTGCACAATCCCAAATGTTCTGACTCACTGCAGCCCAAAAGAGACAAGAGGGACTGCATTTTAATTTTTTCCACTTGGCACCACAATCTCTGCCCTGAGCCTTCTCCTTCAATCAGGAGCAGCCTGGTTCGGCGAGACTCTGCAGTCCCAGGTACTTTCACAGAGCACATCAGGAGTTTCAGAGCACATAAAACAGAATCCATACTTCTCCAATAGCTTGACGCAGCTGACTGAATATCTCCTGGATGTTATCTCTTGTAGCTTTAATCTTCGCTATGGCATACTGATAAGCACGATGCTGGAGTTTAGTCGACAGGGACCCAAGACGCACAAAGTAGCCTTGAGTCTCATGTGCTATTCGCACATCTTCAGGTGTTGATTCTGCAAGCGTAGCTGAAGAAGATACGGAGAATTATTACATGACTTCAACTCTAGACAACTTCAAGACCAATGAACCCAACATAAAACCTGCAAATGCCTGATAGTCAATGGACACATTTTATCGACAGAGTAGTTCAAGCTCTGTCTGAAAGGTTCAAAGTGATCTCAGACACCCTGTCTAAGAAGGTAGCCTTCACAAGCCTTGTGGTCTTCAATTCTTTGAACCCCAACGTAGCATATAGAGAATCTGCGATGGGGTATGCCAAAAGAAGGCAACAGTGTTTGGAAGATGTATATCTCTTCCATGGTCAGCCAGTTTCTACTTAAAATTCAGAAGATGATGGCACTGGAACAATTCCTCTCCCCCCACACACACTTTCCCTTCCCTATACCTGAAGGTCTCAGGACAGCTCATAAATTATAAAAACAGATTGGCTAAAATAGGGACAGTGCCTGCATGAGGAGGAAGTGATGCTTCCTCAGCCAAAGACCAAGGTGAAGAGGTCACCTTCACCTGACATCTAAATACATATATGCACCTCAGAGAGGAGACTGTTCCATGACCTAGGGGCTATCATGGAGAATGCCCTCCCATATATCCCTGGTGCCTTGATTTCTAAATGGAACAGTACAGCCAAGAGGGCATCTCTGGCAGTTCTTAGGCCATGGACAGTTCTATATGGGAGGAGGCTTTCCTTTTAAGTAGATCAGACGGTTCTCTAGATGCTTCCTTTAGAGTATTTTCAATTATGGCATAAATCCAGTGAACGATGATATTTATATGTACCTACCTAGCTCTTCATCTGTCATCGGAAGATAATGGTCCAATAGCAATTCAGATTTCTCTAGTACTGCTTCAGCTCCACTCAGAGCCATCTTACCCATCCTTGTTTCTACTACCATCTCTTTACCATCCTGTACAGCTTTGGCTACAGCTTCTTTTGCACCGGCTACCTTGGACGACACCAGCTCCTGAGTATCAGAAATGACCTGAGGATGGAACAACATCTGTTAGGCACTTTATAAAGTACTTTTTGCCTACTTTCTACCCACAGAATAGTTTACCTAGATCAAGAATGGGTTAAATTGAATCAAATTTGTTTAAATTCAAACTTTAAACATTTAAATTGAATTTTCAGGTATTCAATTCGAATCCCAAAAAATGCATTCGTGCACACCCCTAGTACTATGTAGCTCTACTCAAATGATATAATACATTTTTCATACATAATGGTTATGCAATGGTTAGTCTGTCCTGACAACTTAACACACATTTTTTCATCAGATTCAGTATACAGTTCAATGTACCTTTGCCCAATAAGCAATATTCACAGAAGCCAGCTTTCAGAACTAGCAATGGTCTCCACCCATGTGTATATGTATCTCCAAGGAGGCTTAGATTGCCCCACCTCATCCTTGAAGTTCTCCTGCTCATTCTGGTTGCTATAAAACAGATCTCTGAATTCCAGGAGCCTATGGATAATATTACTCCAACAATTCAATTAAAGGAAATATTGATACATATAGACAGTTTGTAGGTTACACTTACCTGATCAGCAGTCTGATGAAGGATTGGTAGCTTCTCTTCCAGTTTATCCAGGCCCTTTGAGGCATAATGGCTTGCTACTGCAACTATAAAGAAGTATTGCATTCATTCAGAACCTACTTGGGACTACTGAAAGGCTGGGCTTATCAAGGGAGCCTGGATCAGATCTACCATAAATAATAACTGATTACCAAGTAATTTCTACAGATGGTATATATCTGATGTTTCTACTTCTGAGTGCAGATATGGTGCTGGACACCAGTTTGGAGGTTTCTCTAAGCAGTTAGACCATATAAGGATGGATAAGGTTATAGGTAGCTGCTAGCTCTGATGGGCATGTGATTTCAATTGACATGGGAGGCTGTATGCTTCTGGAAACCACCTGCTGAGAGACTCTGAGCAAGGCAAAATGCATTCCTATGCCCTAGTTGTGGGCTTCTGGTATGCAACGGGTTGTCACTTTGAAAGCAGGTTGCCACAGTAGACAGGCCACTGGTCAGATCCAGCAGGACTTTTCTTGTAAGCTTCTCATATTCTAGAAGAATTTCCCACTCCATATAACCTATTCTGATTATGTGTTTGCAAAACACTGTATTAAATGATTCAAATAGCAAACTCCCCTAAGGGCAAGTTGAAGTTCCTGCCTTGCCCTTTCTGTCCTTCTCAGAGACTGGTGAGCAGAACCAAGAAGAAGAAGAGTTGGCTTTTCTACCTTGCTTTTCTCACCCATTTAAGGGGACAAAGTGGCTGACAAAGATTTCTATTCTTCTCCCCACACCAGACACCCTGTGGGGTAGGTGGGACTCTGAAAGCCCAGAAGAGGGCTTTGACTAGCTCAAGGTCACCCAGCTGGCTTTGTGGAGAAGTATGGAATCAAACCCAGTGACTGAGAGATACGCACTCACTTAGTTCCACTAATTATGTGTTTTCCTCAAAAATTCCGTGAGACTTACCCTGCGGTTCAAGTTTACTCAGGAGAGGCTGGGCGCCACTGACAGCAATGTCAGATACATGCTTTACACCTTTCTCTGCCAAATCCAGGACTGCTTTGACGTAAGGGTGGTTCTCCTTGGTTGACGCATACGCAGAGGCAGCCATGTCATACGTAGAGCTTACTAATGGCAGGCTGGTAGCTCTCTTGAGTACATCCTTTAGGTGTGGCAAGAGAATGAGAAGGTAAGGTCACAAATGGCTCTAAGCATTTTCTATCTAATACATGATTCCCCAACCTACTCCACACTCTAAGAAACTGTTCCGGGCACTTTCACTACATATGTTCAGAAGACCAGAAAGACACATCCATTTGCTCTAGCTTTTGGCTGGAAGAACAGCTTCCCATTTTCGGCTGCTGTTGTTTTTAATTTGTTCATTTTATATTTTGGTTTGCTGTTGTAACCTACCCTGAGACCTTCAGGTACAGCATGGGATAAAATACAAATAAAGCATGGATGCAGAAATTTGCAAACAGCAAGGGTCCCAGAAGAAGCCATTCTTTGCCACCCCAGAACCACTTAGAATCCTGGATAGCAACAACTTCTGGATTCTACCTCATAGGGCTTTGCAAATGTATTTGATGTTTAAGCTCTCTCATAATGTCCTAAACTGGATAACTACTATTATTTTATATGATACTATTACTTTTAAAAGTGTGGCCTACCCTAAGGCCTCACTATAAATATTTTTAACCCTAAAATAAAATGTAAGAAGGGAGCATCATAAACACACCCTTGCAAATATGCAAAACCTGTCGGTTAAGACCTATGACCAACCAGACTTTACCACATACCCATGTTTATGGGTAAACGTACCTGCTGTGGTGATTCTTCACCACCCTCAGGAGGAGGGACGCTGTCCCCTTCATTGTTAGAAGCCATTGTATGACGTGACCTGGAACACCATAAACACAGGCATTTGTGCATGAGGATTCCATAACATCCATGCATTTAGTTACTGTGTAAAGAACCTGGCTTTCCAAAATGTTACTCTTCATTACTTTAAGAAGAAGAAGAGTTGGCTTTTCTATCCTGCTTTTCTCACCCATTTAAAGGGAGTCAAAGCTTTCTATTCTTTTCCCCATAACAGAATACTCCATGAAGTGGGTGGGGCTGTGAGAGCTCAGAAGAGAGCTGTGACTAGCCCAAGGTCACCCAGATGGCTTCGTGGGGTTGTGTGGAATCAAACCCGGCATGCCCAGATTAGAGTCCAGCTCCTTAACCACTAGACCAAACTAGCTTTAAGAAGAAGAGAATGTTATCTTTTTATGTTGAAAGTTTGCCACAAGACTAAGAACAAATGATTCAAAGTTCCAGGGTCAACAGGGTCAGAAAGAGGAGGTGGGTCACACACCTCTTAGTAAGTACAAGCAAAAATATCCAAAATAAACATTATACATTCATTATCAATTACACCAAAACAGCCACTTGTATATATACCAGTTATTCTCCCACGCTCTGAATTGATAAATGGAGAGCCAGCGTACTCTATTCTTTTCCTGATCACTCACTTCCATATATTCAACCAGACTTTTCCATTTCCCTTTTAATCCTCTATCCACTATGTCTTCCACAAACTTTGCGGTGTTACTGCTCAATATCTGAAACTTCATCTGCTCCATTACATAACACATCCATCTTCCCAGTGTCCACTTCATATTACCTTTCATCCCATAAACTATTGCAGAGTGTCTTCCCAATCCATATTCTTATCAGAAATCCTCCTCTGGACTTCAGTTAACCAATGAATACTACATAGCTGCCAAAGATGGTTGCAAACTTTCCAGACTACAGCATCACTTAACATCTAAATATCCAATCCGAATGCATTCAGTAGCAGGAGTTTCATTTCGAAGAAGGATAGCATTATGAAGCTTGTACGCTTTAATTCCTTTGTCCCACACTATAGCAGCTCTTTCTCTCTATAGGTTGAAACAATAATTGATGTGTAGCATCCATGGTCAATATGGTGCCTCCAAGAGTTTGCTGATTCCATCAGTGAAGTCCATATGGCTAATAGGAGGTGGACTTCAAGAATCAGAACTGGTCTTAGGCCAGTTATAGTGATTGGATCCAGTGGATATTAGAGCCCACAGGGGCTCCACCCTAGAAGCTCAGTCTTGTGTTTCAGGACCTGTATCCAAGGCTCAGATCAGCATTTGGAACTGTTATGGAAGTGCTATGCTGCCTTGACTAGCTAGAGTTTTGGCTATCCAGTCTGACCTCAGCTGCAAATGTTCATAAAAGCATCCATGAAAAGCTATCATGTCTGAGCTCCAAGCTCACCTTAGTTGCACCTGACTAACCCCAAACCATTCACTAACCTTGCTAAGACCAGCTCTGCCAAGAGCATCTGAAGGTAATCATGTCTGCATTTTAGATTAGAAATAACATTACTAGGTCTCGTTCTAAATCCCTCAAGGCCCCAGGGTCCCAACCCTAAGTAGTCTGTTCTCAAGATGGGTTTTGCATAGCTTCAAAGTTCTGTCTCTGAACAGCAGCATTAGTCATATCTTTACTTTCTCCTAACAGTGAAGATGAGATGGCCGAAGGACCTCTTGCCAGAAGCAGTCAACAGGTCTTTCCTACAAGAAGACTACAAGAGGGGTGTCATAACATGGTCAGCAGAACCCCTAGAAAAGAAAGACATATCTAATTTTGCTAAGAATTAGAAGTCTCCATCAGCTACCAACAATATTATCTGTAACAACAATGATAGAATACTTTGAAATAGTTGCAGGACCAGAATTGAGACAACCACACACCTAGACTTGGCTTCTAAAGGTAAGGCACAGAATAGTGCAATAATACTGGAACTCTCCAGTAAAATAACATATATATGGTTTTAAAGGGGAAAAGATGGACAAGCAATAGCAGTTTTAACAGCTCCCAATCTTTTTCTCAGTTTCATATGGGGAGCTCACATGTATTCTTTGGTTAATAGCAAAAGCATAATGAAGGTTTACAAAATACTTACAACCTTTTCACCCCACAATAATCAAAGGTCAAGAAGATTGTTTAAGCTCCTTCAATCTTCTTAGAAAAACAGCTAAAAACAGCCCTCACTTTTTTTCAGTTATACATTAGGTGGAGGTAAAAGCCATCATCTTGACAGTGTCAAGAGCCAACGAGAGCAGAGCATATTCTCTCCCAGCAAATCAGAGGATACAGGTGGGAATATGGGCGGGTTTTTTGGTGAATCCACTCTCCAATCGCCTTGGCTCTGGTCACACCTTCACTTTAAACCTTCTTCAGCCCATCTTGAGACCTGACTACTCACACCTTTTCACTTCATAAGCACATAAGAGGAGCCCTACTGAGTCAAGCTACAGCCCATCTAGTCCAGCATCCTGTCGCACACAGTGACCCACAAATTGCTCAGGACATCTCAAGCAGAAGACAAGGGGAAACCTTCACCTGCTTTCCAATCCCAGCAAATGGCCTTAGAAGCATCCAGCCCAGCCTGGAAGATGTACTTAGACAAATTTATGGATGAGAGATGCATCAATGGTTACTAGATTGGATGCCTAACTCTTCCTTAAAGCCAGCTAGGCTAGTTGCTATTACCACCTCTTTTGATAGTAAATTCCATAGACCAATGATCCTCTAGGTCAACTATGTTACTGGGGAGATTCCAGTAGTGGAAAGTCCACAAATAAGATGGATGAAAAAAAAAACCACCTGTGAGCAGTCAGACCTCAAGGTGGACTGAAAGAGGTTTAAAGCAGTGGTTCTCAACCTGGGGGTCAGGACCCCTTTGGGGGTCGAACTACCCTTTCAGTGGGGTCGTGGCGAGTCTCCCACTGCCCTTCCCTCCCACCTCCCAGCTGCTCCGCCCCCGTTATTGGGGGTCTCCACAACATGAGGAACTCCATTAAGGGGTCACAGCATTAGGAAGGTTGAGAACCACTGGTTTAAAGTGAAGGTGTGACAATGGCCATTTGGCTAAATTAATCCAGCCGGGAACTGCGAGCAATTTGGAATGTGCAAGTTTCCAAAAGAACCAGTGTTTCTCTTCAGTTCAGCAATGCAAAGAATTAGTTCATGCAGAGCAAATCTAGAATTAAGTTCACAATTTTCTTCAGCAGCTTATTGGTATTAGATTATGTGTTGGAGGTGATAATTTATATACAAGGGCCTAATCCTCTAAATGCTTAGCTGTTCCTATTTAAAACACCTGCAGAACTATCCTCATCTAAGTCATGAGCCAGGAGACTCCTTAGCAGGGGAGGGGGACAAGAAAAATAACTTTTTTCTCTTTCTTTTTGAAAGATTACTTCACCATAAGGCATCATGAATGAGGGATGAATTATTTCATCTTTAATTTATGAATGTTTTATTTTCAGTGCCAGTGTGAACAAAAAGTGTTTGTAGGGCTTTTTTCCTTGGGTGCTAAAACGTCTCAAGTGTCCCTGGAAACTTCTTGTTGTGGTTCTGCTTCACAGAGTAAAATGTATGGGCTGAGCTTCTAGCAGAGGTCTGATGCCCCAATTCAGCTACTGAAGAATTCCAGAGCAAGCTTTGCTCCACTGTCCCTATATCAACTAGCTCATAGGTTGCTGGCAGGGACATGCACAAATGGGTTTTTTTGCATCCAGTTTGTATCAAATCAAATGTGAGAAAATGAGTATTTGTTCAAATAGATCCCCTCTGAATGTGGTAGGATTCTATTCAATACAAATGTATTCGTGTAAATTTGTACAATATCTGGTATTTCCACCTCCACTTTCCACCCTCCATTTGAGCTTCCCTGAATGAAAAGTCCACAGATAAAACTGGATAGAAATGCAAAGGTGTGAGCAGTCAGGCCTGGAGATGGGCTGAAGAAGGTTTAAGGTGAAGATGTGACCACAGCCTGGGTCTGTTCTGCTCCTCCTTGAGGGCTGCTGCATGACTGGGATTTGTTTGCTATCTGGATGACTGGAGTAAGATCTGTGTGCATGGAAAAACTCATTTGGCATCCTTGGGTGTTTTTCCACTGTCACTAGAAGTACCCATTAAGTACCCATTAATGGGTACAAAAATGCCATTTCGTACCCATTAATGGGTACTTAATGGGTACTTTTAGTGACAGTGGAGAAACACCCCTTGGTACACAGTTTACTGTAGAAAAACAAGTCAAACTTCCTGCCCCATCCAATTTTGCCTTTGCCCACACCTGCTAGGTTGTTCACCAGCAGATGCAGCTCACAGCTGGAAAGGATTCCCTTGATCTGTGTTAAAAGGCCAAGCAACACCTGCTTAACTGGCTGGATCTTAACTTTCAGAAGCATAAGCTATGAGTAATGTTATTAATGCCTACATAGCTAACACTTTTAAATGGAAAGGTGAAGAAGGCAGGTCTGTAATAAATTGCCTTGTGGTTACCCCCATATGGACTAAAATAAGGAGGCCTTAATATCTTCAGCCAGGCTGCAGCCCCAATTTTGACTGATAGCCCAAAGGAGTACTAGTGCCTCTTCAGTCTAATGAGAAGATGGTGGTCCAGTAGAAACTGTAGATGCAGGGATCTGGGCTGGATAGTAGGACATAAAGGGTTAACATGCTGCCCTGTCTCTGGCTGAGAAGTTCTTCTCCTTCCACTTATCTCATAACAAGAGTAGCACTGTCCTTAAAAGTGCATCCAAAGACAAGGGGGTGCATAAGGAGAGTCCTTTCCCTGGAAACTGTCCTCACAAGAAGGGTCATTCTCTGCAACCGTGGTTGGAGACATTATGGAACATTTCATGGGTGGTTCCAGCAGTGTGTGATGTGCACTTGTGCATCACATCATCCTGAACACTGAGAATCTTTGCACGTATCCCTGCAGCACATGACATCACATGCTGCAGGCACATGCACGCAAAGCCTCAGTATGCATTCACACAGGCGCAACGATCTCCATCATATGCAAACCATTGCGCACTGCAGGGCCCTCTGTAAAGGGTCTTATAATATCTCCAAACATTCAAACAGCAAGCAGGTGAATTTCCTGCTTCATGGGTTTCCTTGCGCATACACGAGTGAAGCTAAAAGATACAAGGGCTGTAGGAACCACCTAACAGACCTTGCTCTCTAATCCCCTATTATGTTCAACGAAACATGAGTTCATCACATCCCTGTGTGGGAACCTTTTATCACATATCTATGCCAACATGTGGTTTGATTTCTAAATCTTGTTTGATATCTAGCCCAGGTGCTATTAGAGGCTCAACAGCAGAGCCAACACAAAAGTTGGTGAGCGTAGATTTTGAAGGACTTCACAAACTAGAAGCTCTCAAAGCCTTGCTGCTTTGCCCAAATGCTCTTTTGTTTGTACTTGATAATAGCAGGGAAATCAACTCTGTGAGCGCTTCTGCCTTTCAAAGGCAACCTGCTCTGATGTTCATGTTGCGGGCATTTATATAACTGGCTTTTAAAGAAAATGGTGCTCTAGAATCCTTCGGAAGCAGTTCTTCTGCAAATGTCACCATCATTAGCAGCTCAACAAAGGGCAACAATTTCCTATGGCTTTCATTCCCTTAAGCTACAAGAAGACGGCTTCCAAAATTCAAAGGATGATTACAGAATCTTCTTTGAAAAATTCTACATTTTACAGAAAATGGTGGCAAGAGGCACGAAGGCTTGAAGAACATTTCCATTTCCCTGTGAAAGAGGGACCATTCCTGCAAGTGAGGGATTTCAGGTTGAATTACCCATACCTTTTGAGTATAGAAGGTTTGCACAAAGCTCTCTAAAGTCATTCCCAGTTGGATTTCTGCTGAGCAGGTTGAATGACACAACCCCATTGACCCATGGAAGATAATATGGGAGTTGGTAGTCAGAGACATTGTAGGACAATATTTCTAACCTAGTCGCTAGAACTGATTTAAAACAGAAGTGCTGGGTCAAATTCACACTTCCTTTCCCATCCAGGGGACAGGAAAGATGAACTTGCCCATGGATGTACTAGCAGTCACACTCATGAATGCTAATGTATGCCATCCCTCCCACTACGCATTCAGACAACTCCCTGATATGTGTATGATGTCCAGGCTCCACCATCTTCCATTCCTGATGATGTTGGTTGCCTGTGTGCCATCGCTGTCACCAGAGTAACTCAGACGCGCCAGCTTGTGCAACGTGTCAGCTGACCATGCAGTACATCTTCCAAACAGGAGCATGTGTGGATGGGCCTGACCAAAGCTTTACCAGCTCTGGCTCTGGCAAAGACAGATACATGTGTGGAGCACTTAATTATTCATGCTCCACACATAGTCAACACGCAGTATGCTCCTGCATGGAAGGAGCTGTTTATTATTCAGAAAAGGCTTCTTCATGTGCAGATGCTTCATCTAAGAGCGCACTGCAAGGTGATTACAGGGCCAAGTATGGAAAGGCTCCTGGAATTTATAGGTTGTGTTCCCCTAAACCTTATCCAGTCTACCATGCTCTTTAATGCAGTCAATTTAAGAAGCTGACAGAACTATCATCAGGGATTTGTAGTGACCTGTTAATGAGTAACAGTGTGCAGAGTTTCTCTGAACAACCTTTTGAGTAGTTGTTCCACATCATTAGGGAGGCTGGTTGTAATACTACTTTTGGAAGGCTGTCATGCTCATGCACTGTGAACTCAAATTCATTTTTTAAGGAGCAGGTTCTGTAGCAGTGCTACAATGTCCACTATCAAAATGCTACTTTGAGTAGTTTTGTACCACCAAATAAAATAAAACCAAAACAGGACACCCCGGGCTCTGTACTAACATTCCTTAGCTGTATGTCTTTTTGTATTCCATTTGAGGCATGGCACTGAATTTTGTATTCCATATCAGAGGCATGGCACAGTGCTCCAACCATTCTGAAACAGACTTTCCCCCCTCTGAGTCACCATTCTTTCCCATCATTTGTATGGGTTTGCAAGATCCTGACCTTTTTTGCCATAATGACACAACAAGAACCTCAAAACACTGCTAGAGTTCTTTCCAAGGAAAAGTTACCATGGAGACACAGTAAAGCAATTGAGCAACATCCATGAAACATCTGTACTACAAACTGATATTATTGAACCAGTGTTATTTGTTGGCAGGAGAATGGGGAAACTTGCATACGTAACCAGGATTATAGCAACAAAAATAGGCTTACTTCTGTGCGCAGCAGGCTGGAACAAAAGAAAACAATCCTTGGATTGATCTCTATGGGTTATTGACACAGAGGTCTTTTTTCAGGGCTCTTGGTGAAAGGAGGCTGGCAGTTCCTGCAGTTTCATTTACTCAAACTAGAGCAAATAGAAGCCGTTGCATGGAAAGCAGTTTAGAAATAGTAGCTGCCACACACACAAGTGTTCCCATCCCATCTCTCACACACATGGAAGACCAGAAAATGTGTGTCCCTAGTGCATTAGAGGTGGCTTAGAGAAGGGAAGGGATAAGAAATTCTTTTCTGTGTCACACAACACTAGAATTAGGGGACACTCTATGAAGCTGAGGGCTACGAGAGTCGGATCAGACAAGGGGAAGTATTTCTTAACCCAGAGGCTCATCAGTCTATGGAATTTGCTGCCAGAAGAGTTAGTAACATCAGCTAGTCTAGGTAGCTTTAAGAAAAGGTTAGACAAATTCATGGATGACAGGTGTATTAGTAGCTACTAGAATGGATGCCTAAGTATATCCTTCAGACTGGGGAGACAGGTAGAGTGCCCCCAAAGACCATTTGCAGGGATTTGAAAGCAGGTAAGGTTTTCCCCTTGCCTTCTTCTTGAGATGTCCATGAGCAATTGGTGGGCCACTGTGTAGGACAGGATACTGGACTAGATGGGCTGTGGCCTGATCTAGCAGGGCTCTTCTTATGTTCACTTCTAAGCCACTTTTAAGTAGCTTCTTAAAAAAAAATTGTTCTGTGTGAACACAGTAGGTGACATCCTATGGTTTTCCTCCTCTTCCATCCATCCTTGTTTGTCATTTTCAGGGGAAAAGGATATTACCAGGGCTCATTGCTATTGCTACCACTTTCTTTAGAATTGTTTGCTTGTGATTTTGAAGAGAAAACGGCAGGCAAAACTGGACATTCCCCATATTCTTTCTTCCTTACTCTTCCCCCCATCCTTAAGGATTTTTGAAATGGTGTTATTTCAGAGGAAGCAGCTTTCCAATGTCTCTGTGGAGATCGCTCTCACTGCCTGGACCAATTTTGGAGGGAGGGATTGTAGCTCAGTGGTTTAGCAAACTGTCTGGAACACAGAAGGTTGCTGGTTTGATCCCCATACTCTACCCAAGATTAGGCAATGGCAAACCACTTCTGCATCTCTGTCAAGAAAACTGCATAGAGGAGTTCATGGAGGTGTCCATGCGGTCAGTCAGGAATTGGTCATGGCTAACTACACCTTCAAGAAGAACAATTTTGGAGCAAGCAAACCTTTTGCTCAGACCTTCAAAGAGAACCAGTTTGGTCCAGTCGTTCGGGAGCTGGACTCTTATCTAGGAATACCGGGTTCGATTCCGCTCTCCCTCACAAAGCCATCTGGGTGACCTTGGACTAGTCACAGCTCTCTTCTGAGCTCTCACAGCTCCACCTACCTCACAGGGTATTCTGCTGTGGGGAGAAGAATAGAAAAGCTTTGTCAGCTGCTTTGAGTCCTCTGAAATGGGTGAGGAAAAGTGGGGTAGGAAAGCCAACTCTTCTTCTTGCTTTTTTACATTTGTTCAAGGGATCCAATTTCCATGCAGACCTTAGTTGCACTTCTTTCTTTCTTTCTGTCTGTCTGTCTGTCTGTCTGTCTGTCTGTCTCTTATACTTTAGAGAAAAAGAAAAGCTACAAGCTGGCATAGAAAAAAGGGCAAGTGAAACTTTGGATTAGTGATAAAGGAAATCCATGATAAATCTGACATACCTTCCATACAATCCATTCAGAGAAACCAGGGCCACTTTCTGTCTCTGCCAAACGCCTGTTGATGTTATTAGCTTTCATTATTTCGTGACATTACCAGCAAGGCAATATGTGAAAATTTGCTAATTCTTACAGTACCAGGTGCAATACTTGAAAATGCACACTTTACAGTTTTATCAGTATATTTTCACAAAGGCATGTCCACAGTGCATTATGAAAGGTGTCTTGAAGCTATGCAGTAGGGAGCTGTGTTTACAGTCTTTTTCTGTGTGAAAAAAGGAGTATTAATAAAAATGGACTACCAAGAGCACTCAGTCACTATCCCAATTATATTATAGTAATCCTAAAGGGAGACTAAATACTCCATGTCTGTGGATAATAATCTTGAATTTTAAATTTATCCTGCATCACACAATTGCATAAACATTATGAGATTGTGTGTTTTTTTTTTGCTTTCCGCCTGCGATTATACCTGAATGTGTTTATTATTTGTGCTTATAGAGAACATGATTCTCTGCACTTCATCATGATGCTGCTGGAAGGTTATTTTCACCCCTTTTCTTCCCCCTCAGAAATCTAAGTGGATGACTCAGACTCAATGTGGGCTGCAGAGAGAGCCATAAAGCACAAGAACATTGTAAATCAGTCAGATATGGACACCAGTGGATAATTTTCAAGGTTGAGGAATGAATTAAAATGAGAGATCTGGAAAGGCCCTTGAAGGACATTTAGACCAACCCACAGCTGACTGCAGGATACAGCTAATATCCCTCTGTCACATGGGTCTCCAGGACCTGCTTAAAAGTGCATTTGGGGTGTTTTTCCACTGTCACTAGAAATACCCATTAAGTACCCATTAATGGGTACGAAATGGCATTTTTGTACCCATTAATGGGTACTTAATGGGTACTTCTAGTGACAGTGGAAAAACACCCCTGGTCAGTAAAGTCTGCAGTCATTCATATAAACCCAATGCAGCAACTGTTTAACTCTTCCAGGCCCTCTCTGCACTTACGACTTGCATTCAAAGTGCACAAGATGATAACATTAAAAATCAAAAACGATACATCATAACATAACCTACATCATTAGAAAATCAAATGTACAGAAAACCAGCAGGACAGCAGATACAATAAAATTAACAAGCCAAAACACGGCAGGACCAACAATCTCAAAGTTTCAAAGGCCAAGCTCTTTCCTCTTTTTTTTCTTTTTTTAAAGAAGCAATAGTTTTTGCCATTTGCCAAAATGACGTGGAAATAAAACTTTCCAGGAACCGCATTGCAAATGTTGGAATCTCCAGCAGAAAATATGTACCTTCCAGGCTGCATCCAGACATGTTTATACTGTGCAGCAGAACGCAGAGTTGCAATCAAGGCATCACACACGACAATCGATGGATTGTGGTGGTATCACATTATCTGATTGGGACCGTGCACTTACCTTATTGCTGGTAAGAGGACACTCGCTGTGCAGTAGAAACAAAAATCCAAAGTTTCCCTTAGTGCAGGTAGAACAGTGAGAACAGAGAGACGAGAGCAGGAAGGGCAGCTCAGTTCTGATTGGCTGCCTCAGCCCACGTGGTGGCACATGCCAGTTTGGTCTAGTGGTTAGGGAGCCGGACTCTTATCTGGGAATACTGGGTTTGATTCCGCCCTCCCCATGAAGCCAGTTGGGTGACCTTGGGTTAGCCACAGCTCTCTTCTGAGCTCTCACAGCGCCAGTCACCTCATAGGGTGTTCTGTTGTGGGGAGAAGAATAGAAAAGTTTTGTCAGCCGCTTTGAGTCCCCTGAAATGGGTGAGAAAAGCAGGGTAGAAAAGCCAACTCTTCTTCTTCTTCTTAACTCTCGCAACTCTGTAGAGCTGCCTTTCAAGTCAGGATGGCCAGTTGTCACTGTGTAGTAAGCATTCTGCATTTTACCATTTAACTGCGGATTTATTCCGCAAGTCTGGAGGCAGCCCCAGTTGCAATTGACTTCAGCCAGCTCCAGACACTGGCCAAATATCCCACCTGCAAGCAATAATCTGGAGTATTGTCCCTCCAGCGTTATCACTTGCTAACTAGTCTTTGTGCATGTTAGTGATGTGCAGATCCTGGTACTTGGCTGGCATAAAATACCCACAGGTACATGTCACTGCCACCATGCATGAGTGGCTACCTGTTTCAGCTTTCACAGAGCGGGATCCAGAGCAACGGTGGTGGCTCCCTCCACAAGGTAAGTCATAGCACAATTGCTGGAAAAAGCCCACCAGCGCAAGGTTTTCCCTCAATAGACTATTGTGCATTTTAAGGGAGATATAGATGAGCTACGGTGGGATTGCCACAGATAGGTGTGGTATTTTCTATAATACAGCCACAATGGTGCAATATTTCCCCCATAAGCGTATAGCTTTCATCTTTCCTTTTAAGAAGACAGTGAAAGTACATGCAAATGGAGACAAATAACTTGCACACACCAGATGATGTAGGTTATTATCTGTCTGTCTGTCTGCTTACGTTTTTATCCTGCCCTGTACCTGAAGGTCTCTGGGTGGGTAACATCTAAAATCAAACATCATTAAAACAACAACAACACTGTGTATTAAAACAGTAGCGTCTTTAAGTGGGAAGGGAAAGTATATCCCCATTTAACCAAAGAAGACCAGGGCAAAGAGGTGCGTCTTCACTGCTTTCCTAACTGTGTACAGTGAAGGAAACAGACACACCTCAAGGGGGAGACTATTCCATTGCCTAGGGGCCATCACTGAGAAGGGCCTCTCCTGGGTGCCTGCCGCTTTTGCTGCTGAGGGTGTTCCTGCAGGAGGGCCTCTTTATTAGCCTAATTAGATTTTTTTAAAATCTCCTGGGTAAGAGGAAATCTATTAGAGGAGAAGGAAATCTAGGCATGCAATGAGGACACCGTTCTGTGGATGCTGGCAAACATTTGTACGTTTCAGCTGCAGAAAAATAACTAAACAGACTTAATCAAACTTTGAAACGTGCTTTTGTTGAAGCTGTGAATGCAAGTAAAAATGTAGCCTTTAAGTGCAAGTTCAAAGTGGTATATGCAGCTGCATTTGGGATTCACTTGCAACTTTTATCCACCACACTAGAGCTTCTGTGTTAATTTTAAAAGGCAAAATCCAACTGCTTGTGCATTACTGAACACCACCTTGTGGCTGCAAAGAGACATATATCTACTCAATTTCTTTTCTTTTCAATTTATGCTTATACTGGGGATGTACACGAATGTTCTAAGCATTAAAAATTTGATCGAATTCAATTGAATGTGGACATTCAAATTCAAATAGAATGTCTTCACATTTGGATTTAAAATTTGAATGAATTTTGAATTTTCCAAAACGTTTGTTCAAATGATTTGAATCATTCGAATGTACAGATACATATGTATTACATATGTATCTGTACGAATATCATACATATCTGTATGAATGTGCACTTATAATACAGAACAAAAACTGGATGCATGCGGGATAGAACAGGATGCACACGAAATGCGTACAGATACATATAACACATACAAATTTTGTTGACATTAGTATCTTTAAATACTAATGTTGTCAACATTCATATCTTCAAATTCATATCTAGCATTCGAATGAATAGATTCAAATGTATCGGATTCAAATTGGTTTTTTGTTGCATTTGGATTTTAAACATTCAAATTGGATAGAATGTTTTGACATTCAATTTGACTCAAATTCAAATTCAAAAAAAATTCATGGACATCCCTGGCTTATATACTGCCTTTTGCAAAAGTCCCCAGACAGGTTACAAGAAAGAAAAGTATAAATCAGTCCAGTGATGATAATGTTAAAAACAGATGCCTAATAAAAACAATAATGCATTTTGCTGCAAATGAAAACAGCAGTTGTTTTATTTAATTCTTTGCTTTTACAAAACAGTCAGTTTCTATTCAAAATAGTCCCCATTTTCGAAGGAATGATATTCAAATTCAATTCCTCACTTAATTTTTTTTTCAAATTATGTGATAGTTTTCAGAACATGAACCTGTGAATAGCAGAAATGCTCTTTTATATGAACACCCAAACACCCTGGCCTGGTCAAAAAAATTCTCTGCTATATCTTGTATACCTTGTGTGTGTTTTGACAACTTGTCACCACTTTAATGCATTCTACTTTGTCATAAATACTCATTTACCTATATGTTAACTATTTCTTCTGTTTATTTCAGTGGATGTCCCTCCTCCCTCATTCAAATTGCGTAGGATTTGTCTGATTTCCTTCTCTGTGGGCTCGTCCCCATGATAAAATACTGCGAGGCGAACCTGAGTTCACCTTGGAGGGACCCCATGACAAGCCCCTAATCTGGGCTACATGCGGAACAAATGGCAAAAACCCATGGTAAAAAAAAAAAAAAAGTTTACAACTGTTCTCATCCCCAATTAGGAGGTAAGCATGGGTTATCCTGGGGGCATGGGGATTTCCCAGGTTAATGGCGGCATAGATTGGCAATTGCAGCATTAGTGGGTGGGGTTTCACTGTCCCTTCCATGCGTGCTGTGATCGCAACTGCCCACCCTTGCCTGATCACCCGATTGCCTGGGTAAGGGCTTGATTTAGCACACGAGTGTCTGAGAGTTTACCTACAGTAAGATCAGCTGTCAAGCGAAGCAGTGCAGCTCCGGTAAAATAAATGAAACACAGTCGCGGCTTCAATCAATGAGCCACTTTCCCTTCTGCACCTCCAAAAACCACACACCCCATAACCAGGAGGCATAATAGGAAGGGAACCCCGCTTATTGATTGAAGCTGCGGCTGTGTTTCAATTATTTTACCGGAGCTGCGCTGCTTTGTTTGACAGCTGATCTTGCTCAGCTGAGTGCAGGGAAGCAATTAGGCGCTCGTGCGCGAAATCAAGCCCTTTCCCATCCATGCCTTGCCATGGTTCACCGATGCAGGGGTTTGCCATGTTTTTCATTGGGACAGGCAGGTTCAGCTTGAACCTGCACTGTCCTCAATCCCTATGGGGACTTCTTAATGCAAACTACGATTCCCATTAGGGCTGCCACGAATCCACTCTGAAGTAATGGAAGATCATGGGGACGAGCCCTGTGTGTCTTTGATCTGGACTTAATGCCATTTTTTAAATTTTTGATCAGGCACAGAGTAAGTAAACTACTGCTAGCTATGGTAGCTATCCCCAAATGCCCTCTCGAAATAGTACAATTCTTTCCACACTCGTTATCCTAGAACAAACAGCCCGCTAGCACACTTTGTCCGCACAGGACTGAGTGAGGGCCTGTGATAATAGGATGCGACTCCAGGATGGAATTCTATGGGATACCAAAGGCAAAATGGCTTCCGCTCCTTTTCAAAAAGTCTTATGAAAGGATTGCCAAGCAGATAAGCTTGGTCAGTACAAAATGGTGGCAGAAGGCAGGGTAGCCATTTGTTGCACCAAACATCATTTTCAGCTAGATGAAGCCATGGTTGCAAAATATTTTTAATCATTTAAAAATATAGATTTTTCTAGCCATTCAAAAAGCAAAAATATCTAGAAACTGAGCAAATTTAGACTGGAAAAATGGGAATCCTGTGAAAAATGAAAAGGATAGATTTGTCCACATCTTAAGAACATAAAATATAAGAAGCAGAAGCCTGCAGGATCCAGCTACAGCCGGTCTAGTCCAGCATCCTGTCTCACACAATGGGCCCATCAATTGCTTATGGGGATCTCAAGCAGAAGACAAAGGCAAAACCCTCACCTGCTCTCGAGTCCCCGCAAATGGCCTTTAGAGACAGCCTGCCAGTCTCCAAACTTGGCCTGTTGCACTGTTAAAATGGCCCCACCATATCTTGGAAGAAGGGCCTGGGTGCCTTCCACATCCAGCTTTCTGATCAAGGACAGGTAAGCAACATGCCAGTATACCTTGACAATGTTATCTACTGGTAAATTGGACTACGGTGCCATTTTGCCTGCTTTAGCCCAGTTCATGCTCCGTCATGTGTGGACAGACTGTGCTATCAGTGCACAGGGTGATGATGATCATTTCCTGGCGTGAGGAGACATCCCATGCAGAAAAGGCCTGAACAGGAACACAGGTGACCCTTTGAATTAGTTTCTTTGCTGATGTCAGTTTATTTACAAATGTACCGGAGAAGAAGGAATGGCGGTAAAAGGGCAAACAAGGAACAGTCCAGATAGATGGCGACCCTGAAATGGAGAATTTGCCTACCAGTTGTCTTTTCACTTTAACATTTCAGTGATACAAACTGATTAAGCAGCCAGGTCTTCCCAGGCTGAGAATGAAGTTAGCAAAATCAAAACAGTCTGATAAAAGTCAGTGTCACTTACTGACCAACAAGAATTTAAAACATGACTTTAAGAACAAATAATAAATAAGATACAAAGAATTCTTCCAAAATACCTGTATTCAAATCAGGCTCAAAAGGGGTGCACCACAGGTGCAAAATCACTGTAGGTGCAGAGAGGCAACAGTGTGAGCATCGACCTTTGTGGCATTTGAATGCGCTCATAACTATACTGCACTAATAAATTCAACACAATGTAGATATTGTGTAATAAGAACAGAACCCCTCATCCAGGGTGGCAGCCACCAATTTGGAATGGGACCTCCCAACATAAGCCTCATGGTCTAGTAATCTAAAAATTAAGCATAGCAATCTAGGAGGTTTTTGGACTTGTGGACTTGTGAGCCAGTTTGGTCTTGTGTTGGACTCTTATCTAGTAGTCTTCCCATTCAATTATGCACGCCTCCACAAAGCCAGCTGGGTGACGTTGGGCTAGTCATAGATCTCTTTCTGAGCTCTCCCAGCCCCACCTACCTCACAGGATGTCCATTGTGAGAAGAACAGAAGGTTGTCAGTTGCTTTGAGTCCCCTTAAAGGGTGAGAAAAGCAGGCTATAAAAACCAACTCTTCTTCTTCTAATTGTAGACAACAAGAATGTGTTCAGTCATTCATATTATTTTTAATGGTGTCAGACCATTTCTAGCCACTTTCTAACTATTGGAGCAAAAACAGGACTCCCTCACACACCCAATGCACAAACCAGAGAAAGCCTAGAATGCGGCTTTCTCCCTTAGAGCCTCAAAATTCTAAGGCAGCAGTCCAACATATTGTCACTATGTTCTTTTGTGGGGGTGGAAGAGAAGCTGAAGAACAGAAAATTCCATGAATTACTAGTCCTTCCTGACCTAAGTTAGGGAAATGCCACTTCTGGGAAGGAGACAAGACAAACACATCTTCCAGAAGCCATCAAAATTCTGGAAAAAAAGTGAGAAAGAAGTTGTATTTCTGTTGCTGGGTACCATTCTTCATATCTTGTAAGCCTTCTTATTTTTGCCACTCTAATTCAGCACATGCATTCTGAAAACATTAATGAAGATATGATTTTACTGCTCCACAATAATTCTGGTCAGAGTTAGCTAATGCAAAGGAAAACGGAGCTCCTATAACTTTAAAAATTTGCACAGATGTGGAAATGTAAGCAGGTGTTGCATGTAATAGAAACAACACCTGCTGAACTTTCCCCTTCTGTGCCATTTTTAAAGTTAAAAAACTCTCCTTATGGTAGTATGATTGTATCTAGTACCTTATCTTGCCTATTGCTGCTCTTAGGCCTTTCTGCACTTGCATGCAGTACAATTTCATACTCCACATGTAGAGCTACCTTCACCAGAGATGGCCTATCCCATATCTGGTGCAGACCATTTGCATCTCTATGGTGCATGTGAGTGCATGTGTGCAGTGCATCACCATGGTCCCAGTGACAACACCGGCACATGAGCTGTTGCACCAACCTCCAGAAGGAAGATAGTTGGCACCCAGAAACATGTCCACATGTCAGGTAGGTCTGCAGACATGTGGGGGAAGAGATGGAGTGCACTAGCATCTGCAAATCGAAATACTTCTGCACGCCACTGGAAGTGCACTATTCTCGTTCCGGGACGGGATGTGATGTGATGGGAAGTGCAGAAAGGTCCTTTGTTTGACCTTGAAAGCTAAGAAAATTGAATCTGATTAATCCTTGGACTAAATACCTGGCAATACCAATGGCAAATGGCTAAAATGAGAGGAAGACAGCCACAAAACAATTCTAAATTATTACTAAGATAACTGTATGCTAGACCCATAGGTATCTCAAAATTGCATGCACTTTGGCTGACTAATCATATGCTATTTCCCTGGCCCAATGTGTGAAAAGATGTTTAGTAATCACATTATGGTCCGGAAAAAGAGCAGGCATTCCTTCTGTTCTTTTACCATTTTGTGCTGATTGACTTCACACATACATTTTGGGTTCTGTTCTGACTCTGCCTGCTACTCAGAGGACCAGAAGTTTTCAACACAAAGATTGCCAAATGTTTCCCTGTGTTCTGAACACAAAATTTGTTGTACACACATAATCAACTTTCTTCTATTGCAATCTTTAAACCTAGAAGTGAAGCTACATAAATTGCATCAGACTATTGCTAAGATGATGTCTTCCAAGAGATTTCCTCACTCTGACAGCAACCCATCAGGTAGGTCATATCACCTTAGTGAAGGCTTTCTCAGGCATTTGATAAGTTGCGACTGGCAGAAGAGATTTTTCAGATGATTATTTTTTTTTTTTTTTGCTTATAGAATGCTTTATTGACCTTCAAATAAGGCTGCCCCCAAATGGTGTCTGGAAATCAGGTGATTAAATGATATTTCAGAGTATATCCCTCTGGAATAATAACATCTTACCTACAATAACACAGGGCTGCCATTTCCTTCTGTGTATCATGATGCACACATCTGGATATTTTGATGGTGCAAAGCTCCTGGAAGTGCATGATCACCACCATCACACATGCGTGGCTGCCATTTTTTGGGCCCTGTGCATGGGTGGTGGCCACATTGAAGATGGCAGCTCCCACCAGCAGCATCCAGATGTGTAGGATATCACACTATTCCAGGAAAACCTGTATTGAGAGTTGGGTTTCCCCAAAATAGGATATAATGGGTTTTCACACTGATATCGCAGGGCTATCTTAGGGCTGTCAGAGATATGTGTGGCAATTCCAACACAGCTAAGACATAATAAGCCTTTTTGTTCCCAATCTGAACGCAGCCTAAGTTACCATTAAAACTGTGAAAGCAGTATTAGTTACCCAGGCCTAATGAAAAGTCTTACTACTAACAGGTCAAGATGGGGAGGATTTGTCCATATGACAACAGTAAACCTTCTGGGCCAGGATAGTCCTAGTCCAATACAGACTAAATGTACTAGGGAGCCACCTTGGTCCAGTCAACTAAGTAAGTGTGGAAAGGGCCAAAGTGTCTGGGCCTGCTCCAAACCTAGGGCCTGTATGCTTTGAAGTCAGGGAGATGGCGTAACAATACCATCCCACTGCGGCGAAGATCAAGTGTAGAGGGAGCCATCTGCAGTTCGAGTGCTAGAGAAATCCCCAACCAGAGCAGCAGCACATAAAGTGTGGATGGCCTAGTCTGGACCTGCTGGATCATCATGACAACAGCCATGACAACATTTGGCACATGTCCAGACATTGTCAAGGTGATCGTCCCATGGTGCGCACAATTGTGCAGCCACAGCCTCAGCTGCACCACCCACTTACAGTATTTGCAAGTTGCTCCCAGTTAAGCTGTGGACAGAATTTAAACAACAACATTCCCTCAAAAAGAAGCACCTACCCTCAGAGGACTTTCTCTTTCAGTCTTCATAGGCTGTTTTTGCACTAGCAGCAAAGACACCATTAGGAACCCAATAGGTACTCAATTGGTATGTATCTGTTATGTACCGTCCGTACACAAAACCCCTTAAAGACCCCATTAGGACCCCATTCTGAACGTGCTGCACCCACCAGTGATGGTGAAATCCAGATTCAGTGGTGTCTTTGAGCCCTTAAACCCAGTTTAACAGTAGAGCCCTTTAATGGTGTCTTCAGTCTGGTCTTTTGACATGAAGACTGGACCAGAAGCCACACATCCACACATCTACTGGGGTGATGAGGTCCAGGGGTGGACTTAGAGGCTACCATTTGCAGCAGGGCAGCTCTGGATCTTCCTCACTACTCACAGATACATAGGCCCACATGTCCTTCAAAGTGCCTACATAGGCAGCTACAAAGCCATGTCTCTGCCACACCCATTGTAACAGGAAGTGACCCCTGATTGATGGCTATGCTGGCCAACTGCACCATGCACCAGTGGACCTTCCTGCTCAGGCCTAATTGGAGTCTCTGGATGGGTGCTACAGTGCCACACAGCAGCCCTATTTAGCAGCCATTGCCACTGGGTGTTAGATGGCCCATGCAAATGCATGGGGGCCTTACCATGATGCAGATCTTCAAGGACCAGATTCAACAAGGACTGGATAATTCAGATTAATGGAGGTATAGGCAAAAGCAACCTTAAATAGCAAGATTGTGTTCTATATGATGGAACATTTGCTACCTTACATTAGAAATTTTCAAATACTAATTGCTGATAACAAGGAATGTTACTATCAGAGGGCCGCCATGTTCATGTCTTGCTTGTAGGTGTCTCGACGGAGTCTCTTTGGCTATTGTGGAAAATGGGATGCTGGGCCACATATGTTGCTTTGGTCTGATCCAACTAGGTTCCACACACATTCTTAAAAGCAAGCCCTCTTGGATACAATAGGATTTATCCTCGAGCACTTATGGATAGATTTGCACATTGAATCTGGTGGGACAAGCAATCATAGTGATGTCTGTGTACATATGCAACTTGATTGGTTGGCATGGCTTCCAGGCTGAAGACACAATGGAAATTTCCATCACTTGGCATCCTGGTGGTTTCCTCCCTGAGCTGCCTTAGCCAATAGCAAAAGGCAATTGTCATGCCTAAACCCAACTTCCTGCACTCCAGGGACCACGCTTTCTTAATATGGGTGTTGAAGCCTCTTCTTAAGAGCATGTGTAGCTCTTTGCCAATGGGAAGTGCCCACAATATTAACATAACAAGTTAGTGTGAAGAGCTAATGGAATCCACTCCTACTCAAGTGATGCCCTGAAAACAAAGTAAGTTCTTTGTATGGGTATGCACTGGGGCTACTATTTGACATTTTAAAAGAATCCTACCAGCTGATAGCTTTTTTCTGGATGTCTGGATAATAGGGATTTGCAGAGTCAATTTGTGCTTACAAATTCAATTGAATATTCATATTTACAGACATTCCCATCGGAATGAAAATACAGTTTGCTGCACATCCAAAAGGTGGTTCAAAACAAATACTGTCTCCTGCTTGTGAAAATGAAAAATTGGAGTGAACATTTGTGTTTTTGGTCTGTTTTTGGTCAAGAAAAGGGCTTTTTAATGGTTAAATTGTATTTAACCTTTGTCGAAAAGTTCAAAGCGAATGAAAAAAAAATTTTTTTTTGATTAAACAACTACAAAATGAATTAATGGATTTTCACTTTAACAATAAAATGAACATGCAGTTTTTTTCATGCACATCCCTGGAGAATAAGGTAGAAGGGCTAATGTCCACTGCCTGTTATAAAGTAGAATATTCCTCCAAAAAATTCTTACGATCACATCTTTCTGCTTCATAAACAGCCAGGCGAAGGCCAATTAATATTCTTTCACATTTGCATCTTGCTGTTCTTCCAGGGAAAACAGTCGCACATGGCTTCTACTTCTGGCCCACATAGTAGGCATGTGCACAACGGTACTTCCATTCAGAAGTTTAAGGTGGTTAGAGATCAAGGCTGTTTGTGGCTTCCCACATTCCCAGTTATTTTCAACTATATCTTCACTAGTTACTTTGCCTCTGCTGCCCAAATCCACCCTCATCCTTTACCTTACCTTGGAGTGAGTGAATGAGGCAAATCCAAACCTTGTCCAGGTGTGGGAAGGGGAAGAAATGGAGCTGAGGGAGGTAAAGAGGAAGGGTGAGTCTTGTCAAGACAGTGGAGGGGCATGGGAGAGGGGCATGGGAGGAGAAGCAGTGAATTGGGTGGAGGGAGAGGGAGGGGAGGAGGGGGAGGGGAGGGAGGACGAGTCTTGTCAGAGTGATGGAGCAGTGGAGGGGCATGTCAGAGGGCCACAGGGGGAGGAGCAGAGGGGTGTGAACCAGTGAGCCAGTTTGGTCTAGTGGTTAGATAACAAGACTCTTATCTGTGAATACCAGGTTCGATTCCGCTCTCCCCCATGAAGCCAGCTGAGTGATCTTGGGCTAGTCACAACTCTCTTCTGAGCTCTCACAGCCCCACCTACCTCACAGGGTGTTCTGTTGTGGGGAGAAGAATAGAAAAACTTTGTCAGCCACTTTGAGTCCCCTTAAATGGGTGAGAAAAGCGGGGTAGAAAAGCCAACTCTTCTTCTTCTTCTTCTTCTTGCACACCCCTCTGCTGCTCCAACAAGACTAGTCCTCCCTCCTCCTGCTCTCCTTCTCCCACACAAACACATGGGTGGGGTTGAGTTGCCTTATTCACAGCTAAGCTAAGGGATGAGGCTGTATGTGGAGTGCAGGGCAGTAGGATGGTGAGGTGACTAGTGAAGGTATAGTTGAAAATAGCCAGGAATGTGAGGAGGTCACAAGCAGCCTTGACCTCTAACCACATAAAACTTGCAAGCAAAAGTACTTTCATGCACATACCTAACAGATACCTTTCCCTCTCCATCGTAACTACCATAATTTGAGAACCAGTTGGTGTTTGACTGATGATTGGAACATGGCTTTTGTAGTTTAAATTTATCCCACGTCAAACTCATATCTTGCAGGTGTTTTGGTGGAAATTGCAGTCCAAAACAGCTGGAGGGTACCAAGTTAGCATCAAGTTAGTATCCTAGTCCAGCATTCTGTTACTTCCCTCACACCACTGACTGGTTTGTACTGGTTGCATCCGTGCAGATGTGGTTTTCCTTGGGAGACGTGCCCTCCTGGAGGACTGGTCCACAGTGCAGGTGTAACCTTCCTCAAGGTATGCTGACCTGGGCCAGCAGCCTCAGGTGGAAACAGTCATTGTCCGCATTTCTCCAGACACCACACTGCCCTCCAACAGCAGTCCACCATTTTGGGTTCACCATCCATCCCTGAATGAAGAGTTATATCATAATTATATCCTGTTTGTTAAGCTTCCCATAGACATCTGGTTAGATCTGTTTATTGTAAGCTGCCCAGAGTTCTTTGGATATGGGGCAGGATATAAACATTTTAAATAAATAAAATAATAGAAGAGTGGGCTTCTAGCCTAGATGGACCATTGGTCCTACTCAGGAGGACTTTTCTCATGACTTCTAATAAAAATGTCAGTCCCGGTGTTTCCAAACTCTTAAAAAATCAAGACAATTAAGCAAGAGTCCTATATGAAAAGACATTTTCCCACTGCGGGATAGATTTAGAGGTATCTCTGTTAGCTTGGGTATCCCTCACATAGTCAAGTAGCCTCAGAAAGGATCTTGATGATTCCGTTGATTTTCAAGTCAGCCCACATACATGTTTGGTTATGGTGAAGGCCCAGTTCAATGCATGAGAAGCAGTTTCAGAGCTATTCCTCACAGGTTGAACTATTGTACCTTGGAAGGGCACCTAAATCTTTCAATATGTACTTAAGATCCTTCAGACAGGTAGATTTAAGTGCCCCACCAAGACAGTAAGTGGGGACACTGCCCTAGTACCTTCACCTAGTTTTATGTTTAGAACAATTGTGTGTGATAGGGCAGAATGAAATATGGTCATGTATCTAGTGCTATAAAAGGCATCACCTTGCCACCAGACTCATCTGTGCTCAGTTGTCCTCTGTTGCAATTCCTCTCATTCACTTGCAGTGTCCAGTGAACCCATCATGTCTTCCAAGAAGCCTGAATCAAATGCCATGTCTTCAGAGACTTCTGAAGAAAGCTTCGAAGAGGAGGTAGTTGTAAATTCCAGCTTTCTTGCACACGGTACTACTGTCTAGGGCATTATATATTTTTAATTCTGAACAGACTTGGAATGGTCCAAAGAAACCTAATTTATGCACTTGCTGTTTCTTAATCCCTTTCCTACCTTGCCTTCTCCTTTCTTGCCCATGGCTGCTAGTGGCAAAGATTGACCTGATGTTGAGTATAACCATTTTTAAGATAGGTTTCTAGCAAAATTAAATTTTACATGAGAATCAACAATCCTCTGGATGAAGACAATATAGGCATGGCCATATTTCTCTTCTCATTGTACAGTCCACACAGTTTCTTGGATGTTACTAGGATGACACACCCAACATGAGGTGACCTCATGCTATTGTATGCCAAACAAGGGTCCGGAGATGGGTCAGAATGGGTATGGCACAGAATGCCTGGAGCTGAATGCTGAGAGTTGTCACTCAGGACCTGCTGTTGAGCACCCCTAACCTAGAAGGCAAAATGGTGGATGCCTCAAGAGAGACCATTGATCAGATCCTATCTCTTAAGATCCATAGTAAAGAATAACTTCTCACAAAAGCCATTGTGTTTTTGTAGGGTTTTTTTTTCAGAATTTTATCATTAGCACACCACATATATTATCTATTAATTCAGAGTTAATACAGCTTCCCTGACATTTCTTCATCAGAACATCTTGAAAAGGGTTGGCAGCCTGCCCTTGGTTTGCTCTGTCTGCGACTTGGTTTCTTCAAACTACAGTTCACTGAAAAGAAAAAGCTCATACCTTCAATCAGTGTGTGATGAGGCTGAGAAAGGTGTGAAGACCATCACTGGAGTTGCAGTCAGCAAGGCCCAGCCACTCTTAACCACGTTTGAACCTCAGTGTAAGTAAAAGGAAGGCAGAGGGTACTATGTTTGGACTGACTGAAATGGTACAATGAAAATGAACAGTCCTTGCCTAGGCTGACCAGCCCATTCCCTGCCCTTCTCCCCCGAGACACAGGCCACCTTGGGATGTCATCCGGTGCTATTTAAGGATATTTTAGAGCAAAAGTCCAGAATAGGGATGTGCACAAATATTCGTAGTATTTGTTATTTGTACAAATTTGTATGAATTTGGACATCCATATACAAATTGAATGTTAGGAGATTTGTACATTGATATTCATACAAATATGGATGTTTTGGAGCATTTGTACAAAGCTTAGGAGCATTCGTGAAACGGGGAGGTAGGAAAGCAGCTGCACCAGTCACATCTGCAATGGATCCAGAGTGAATTTGAATCTGCTCTCAAACCATGTCTAAGTGGATTCAGATTGGGTTTGATGCTTTCAGAACAGATATGTTACTGGATACGTATGTGTTCGTGTTGGATATCTGTACAAATTTTTATGAATACATTCGTATCAAATAGAATCCTACCACATTCGGAGGGGAACTATTAGAAAAAAATATGAATGTTCTTCATTTTATTCAATACAAATCAAAACCAAAAAACCCATTCGTGCACATCTCTTCTCCCAAATAATCACATGTTGCCCAGACCCCTGGGCCACATCATGGGGGAAAGCATCATGTACCAAGTTATGGCTGATCCTTCTGGATATCAGTGCTGCGGTGTCCGCACAGCAGCCATGTGAAGTGTTCCTCAGTAACCATTTTCCCAATGCATGTGCAGATGCATTAGGCCTCATTTGGATCCATCCCTGCTTCAGACGGATTTTCCCAGGGACGGATTTCAGAAATCCGGATTTCCTTAATCTGGATTTCGAGCGGTAAGTGCGGAAACACCCTAAGATAGCTTTTGTTTCTCTTTCTCTTTTTTCTTTTTTTAAAGAGAAGCCTATGGTAAAGTGCTAGGGTCTGGTGGCAACTCATGAATGTGTAATTCAAAATTTGAAATCTTAACTGCAGATACACAAAACTCACATAGATGAAAACTGTGAATAACAAAGGAAAAGATAAACTTTGTGGTTTCAGGAGCATTTGCTGAGGATGGCAGGGGAAAGGGGAAAGGCTTTGCAGCTATTAGATCTCTCTGAATCACATTTTGATCCACCGCAGAAATGTTCTGAGGGCCACTGCTGGTGTTTGGGAACCATGTGCTAGAAATCATAACCAAGTGTTTTAATTCCTGACTAGGGATGTGCATGATGTTTTTTTCATGTTCCCTTCGGAAATGCAAAGGAAATGAGCATTAGTGCACATAAACCCATTGCAAACATGGTAGGATTTGAATCTGTTGTGAATGCTCTTCGAATGCTCTTTGAATCTGATTCAAATCCCTGCCATTCCTCCAAATTCCTGCCAAATCTGCTTCATCTGCTTTGAATCCGCTCTGAATGTTTTGCTGCCTCCTTACCTTCATGAATATAATGAAGTCTGAAACAAATGCACAAAAGCATTTGTTTCACATTCGAGTTTCAGTCTTCAAATGTGAGTGCTCAAATTCATATAAGTTGGTATGAATTGCAAACCTGACGAATATTTGTGCATATCCTATTCCTGACCAAAAGGCTTCTTACTGTTTCTCACCAGTTGCAACAGCAAACAAGTATGCTTGCCGAGGCCTGGATACAATGGAAGAGAAGCTGCCCATTCTTCAACATACAGCTGACCAGGTAATCAATGCCTTCTCTTCTAAAGTGCCAGGTGGAAGACAGGATTCTAGAAGGTGCTCTAGATCCCAGAAGGAGCAGAAATGCCTCTTGAATCTATCAAAAATTGAATCAAAACGTATTTTCTCTATCACACAACACTAGATCTGGGGATATTCTATGAAGCTGATGGGTAGGAGAGTCAGAGCCAACAAGGGGAAGTATTTCTTCACCCAGAAGGTCATCGATCTATGGAGTTTGCTGCCAGAAGAGGTGGTAACAGCAACCAGCCTAGATAGCTTCAAGGAAGGGTTAGATCAGTGGTTCCCAATCTTCCTAATGCCATGACCCTTTAATACAGTTCCTCATGCTGTGGTGATCCCCAACCTAACCCTAACCCCCAACCATAAAATTATTTTCATTGCTACTTCATTATGACCCATGTGAAAGGGTAGATTGACCCCCAAAGGGGCTGCAACCCACAGGTTGAGAAGCACTGGGTTAGACAAATTCATGGATGATAGGTGTATTTAACCCTACTAGAATGGATGCCCAGGTACATCCTCCAGGTGGCCCCCAAGGTTTGGAACAGCTTTCTTCCTGAGGAAAGCTAGTCGCCAGCATTGTTACACTGTACTTCTCTCAGGCTCTTGATGTTTAAGCTCACCCCTGACATTGTTCTGCACTGAGTGCGTAGCAGAGCAGTATGTTTTCATTGTATTTCTTTACACTTTATTGATTTTGATGCTTGGTGAAACCCACCCTTGAAACCTTTGAGTGAAGGGAAGGATATAGATACAAATAATGTGGATTGTGGCTTGAAAGAGAAGCTGCTGACGTTCTAAACTCTATTTTGATGTCCTTAGGTTGTCTCTGATACCAAGGAGATAGTGTCTTCTAAAGTTGCAGATGCCAAAAATGCAGTGACATGCAGATTCTCAGGGGTGGCTGGTTTTACTAAAGATGCCGTGCAAGGAAGTGTGAAGACCACTGCATCTGTGATATCGAGTAGCGTGAGTTTGGTGATGGGAACGAAAGTTGGTCAGATGGCCAAGAGCAGCTTAGATACGGTTTTGGCCAAGTCCCATGCATTTCTGAATCACTTTCTCCTGGTCACTGATGAAGGTATGACTTACTAGGTAGTAAAGGGCTTTCCATAGGTAAACAGCTTATAAAGATTGTGAGTTTTTGGATCCTAGAAATGGAAGACACCACTTAAGTTTCATAATCAACAGGAATATTCAGTGAGAGGTATGGAAGTCCACCTTATCTCCCACTGATAACTTCCATGTAGGTTTTTATTCAACCTGGGCATCCCCTAATCTAAAAACTTTGAGGTACTATGTAAGTTTTTCTGAATAAATCAAGAGCCATAACCTGGCATACCACAAGTCTAAATTCAAATTAGAAACTTCCTTCCAGTGTTGTGCTAGCAGCAACCTGGCAGCTACTAGCATTTCCAGACTATTACCTTTTTCTCCATGTTTGATTTTGATCTGTAAATATTAAAAGTAAGCATAATGTTGGATCCATTTGGATTGGTTGCCATCTGGCAAGGCTTCCTTCCTTAATAATCCTTCCTCATAACCTTTTTATTATTGGACACTCCCAACAAAGTTGCCTGAAAGTTCCTGTGATCTGACAAATTCTGTGGAATTTTTGATGAAAGAGTGTTAGAAAATACCAGCTCACTTCTTCAGAGTTTGCAATTTTCAAGATACACAACACATTGTTAGAATCTAACCCTTGCTCTACACTGTTACCTGTGTAACAGTAAGTTTTGGCAAGTTTTCTGCAGCTGCCTGTTGTCTCCCAGCTGTTGAATATCTTATCAGAGCTATTTGAGCCTCTCTCAAAATTTCCTTAATGTTTGGTCTTTTGATTAGGCTCCTTTCAAAGTTCCCTCATATTCTGCTATTACTACAGAGATCCAACAACACTTCATGTATGAGCTGGTAATGTGAACAGAAGGAACCCCCGCTTCTGCTGGATCAAGATATAGACCCTGTCCAGATATGGGGAGGAGGGAATATGGAGTCATTGCAGCACCACTACAGTAGGGTTGCCTTACCTATTTGAGTCAGTTTGGCCTTGTGTTTAGAGGATTAAACTCATATCTCATAGTCATTGGATTTGACACTGCGTTTAAGCAGGGATCTGATTGAAGTATATAAAATTATGCACGGAATAGAAAAGGTGGATAGAGAAAATGTTTTTTCTCTATCACACAACACTAGAACCAGGGGGCACTCTATGAAGCTGATGGGTAGGAGAGTTGGATCCGACAAAGGGAAGTATTTCTTCACCCAGAGGGTCATCGGCTTATGGAATGTGCTGCCAGAAGAGGTGGTGACAGTGACCAGTCTAGATGGCTTTAGGGAAGGGTTACACAAATTTATGGATGATAGATGTATCAATGGCTACTAGAATGAATGCCTAGGCATATCTTTCAGGCTGGGGTGGGGAGTGGGGCGCTTCTAAAGCCATTTGCTAGGATTTGAGAGCAGGGAAAGATTTGTCCTTGTCTCTGCTTGAGATGCCCATGGGCATTTGGTGGGCCACTGTGTGCAACGGGACGCTGGACTAGCTAGGCTGCGGCCTGATCCAGCAGGGCTTCTCTTACGTTCTTATGTTCCTCCATGAAGCCAGCTACGTGACCTTGGGCTAGTCACAGCTCTCTTTCTGAGCTCACCACAGGCCCACCTACATCGCAGAGTGACTGTTGTGAGAAGAACAACAGAAGGTTTGTCAGCTGCTTTGAGTCCCCTTAAGGGTGAGAAGCACGGGACATAAATGCCAATTCTCCTCTTCTAACAGTGATGATAACTACTCTTTCTCTTCCTAAAAACCACTAAGAACTATTGTTGGAAACCCCAGCACTGGTTGCAAGTTTTCCAAAGGTGTCCCCATGCACATTTCGTCTGGTACCAAAAGTGGGTTCAGCAAGGGGAATCCCTTGTGTTTTAAATTTGGCCCGATTTCTGTGGACCAAATTGCCCAAACTCATGCCAAACAAGGACCAAATTTGGTCCTGGATAAAACAAGTCTGGGCACGGTTTGGGCGATTTGGTCCGAGGTGAACATGAGCATGGGGACAGTCCCAGACTTCACGATCTCTGCTGACAGGAAAGAGACTTGAGTTTACTTCAGGAGTAACTCAAGCCTCTTTTCTGTCAGCCAAGATTGGAACAGGGGGTGCAGAGACTTGAGATTTCTCCCTTTTTCAGAGAGGTAACCTTATTGCCCCCCTGGAAAAGGGAGAAAACTGAAGCCTCTGCACCCCCTTACTCCCTTTCCCAGTAAGCGAGACTTTGCTTACTCTCTTTCCCTGGGAAAGGGAATAAGCAAGCCTGTCAGCCTTGCTTTTACTCCCCTTTCAAGGCAAGCAAGTGGCTTGCCTGGGAAAGGGAGTAAAATGATGATCCCAGCGTGGCTTGCATGGGGACAGCTGAATCTGCCCCCAGCCCATGTTACTGGCAATGGCATGGGGGACCCAACTGGCGCCAAACAGCTTGCATGGGGACGCTGCCCAACAGTGCTTTTTACTTACCTTCTGCACACTTAATCATTGTGTCCCATAAGAAAGAAAGATTTTTCCTTCACTTACATAGACTATGAATAGTTTGCACATGCACTGCTACACTCTTAGTGGTTACTTTTGTTTGCATGCAGTGTATATGCTCAGCATCAGCTCACATGGAGGAGTGAGATCAGGTCAAGGTGGCAGTTGAAACCTCCTCTTTACTCCATGGAACCAAGGCCCAACATTTGCCACCTAACTGCTCTCCTGTGCTTACATGAGCTGCAGCTGTGTGTGCTACACATAAATGGCAAGCTTCTCTCTGTGATGCTACCTCTGAGCCCACAGGTTCTGTAGTATTAGTACATCAGTGGTCCTTCCACGCATCCCACGGATTACTGTCTTTCCACACATCCCATATCATGATGCTTTACCAGTCCCCATGCTGAGGGAGACTGATGAACATTGCAGTTCATCAACATCTGGAGATCTTCCAGTCCATCATTCCCAGGAGACCTTTTTTGGAATGGTACCCACACTAGCTAGAGATTCTTACAGGATTTCAGGCACTAAGGAGACAGAACCTGAGAAAAGGAAGCATATCTGACTCCCTTTTGCCTTCCTTCGGTGCTAATCCATATTTTTAAGCCACAGACAAAATACTATAATAGCTGCAGGCTGGTCAAGCCTGACACGCTCCATTTGCACCTCTTCTGGCCAAATGGAGCATGACATGGGGTGGTGCAGGTGTAGTTGTGCATCATGTCACATAGTCACAATGTCAATGACACTGTGCATGTCTCTGGTATAGAAGTGATTCACATTTACTCAGCACCTGGGAAAGTGCTGGATAAATTTGGAATGGATCTGGCATTCCAAAACGAGAACACCAGATCCATCCACCAGCTTCACTTCCCTGGGTGGTTTTCTCAGGGAAGTGAAGGTGTGAATAGGCCCTGTATCTGCATCTTTGCAAACAACAACAACACCCCTGAATACTAGCATTGTCATCCTTATGGAGTAGAATAAAAATGCCCTAAAGAGTTGAGAAAGACCCAGCAAAGACATCCAGGCATGTAGGGGCAGTGGTCTTTGAATCATTAGAGATTCCTTTATTATACCCATTTTGCTGAGATCCACAGTTTTACAACCAGGGTTCTTCCAGATGTTCTTGGATTACAATTCCCATCATGCTTAGTCAGCGTGGTCAATGTTAAGGCAGAAGAAGATGAGAGTTGGCTTTTCTCCCCTGCTTTTCTCCCGTTTAAGGGGACTCAAAGCCGCTGACAAAGCTTTTCTATTCTTCTCCCCACAACAAAAAACCCTGTGAGGTGGGTGGGGCTGTGAGAGCTCAGAAAGAGAGCTATGACTAGCCCAAGGTCACCCAGCTGGCTTCATGTTGGAGGGTGGAATCAAACCCGGTATTCCCAGGTAAGAGTCCAGCTCCCTAACCACTAGACCAAACTGGCTCACTGATTTGGAGTAGTGATGGGAGTTGTAGCCCAGCGAAATCTGGAGGACCATTGGTTGGGCCATATTGCACTAGTCACTCATCATCTTCTGCTATAGTCACACCTGGTGGTTTTCTATTCTCTCAGTTGAACAAAAACCGTATAGTGCAGGCCAAGTTGGAGATTCCGGGCAGCAGCTGCAGATGCAGATCACACATGAAGGTTATTTGGCTTTCGTGATTTCTCTGATGAACAAATTCCAGCATTATGCATCCAGGCAGTCTCGACTTCATGTGAAACATGCCAGGCAAAGTCTCCAAGAGGTCCTGGAACACAGCTACCTGGTAAAGACATGATTTCCTACTCTTCCTCCTAGTTTGCTTCAGTTTAGATAGAAAGAAAACGATCATAGCCCATAAAAGAAAATAAAATTTCTAGGTTAATTTCTGGGTTAATCTCAGAAGAGAGTATGTCTTGCAAGGGGTGAGTGGGCATGTGGATAAGTGTGTGTAGCGAGGCACATATGCTGATGGAAATGTCAATGCAGTACACAACAGCTAGGAAAAGGGGCAAATGGCATGTTCAGGATCTTTAGAAAAGGATTCAAAATAAAAAATGCCAATGTTAAGCCAATGGGTTCCGTCACCGCCCACTGTTTTGATTACCGTAGATGACAAAAGGTTGCAGCAGAGCCGATGAAATTTCAGATAAAAGCAGCCTAGAAAATAACAAAAAGGTTGGAGCACCAGTCATAAAGCATTCAGTATAGTGTTTTGCACACGCCCAGTGCATGAGTTTTTATTTGCAATAATACAGAACTGCAGTGTCATTGCTCTTGTAGGATGATTCCCAGCTTCTCAATCCAGCCTACAGTACCTGCTGGTCCTTAGGCAAGCCTAGCCAGGAGGAAGGGGAGGCTAAATGCTATCGCAGGCTACTTCCTTAGCTATAAAATCCCAAATATTGAGAGACATCAGTCTATAATTTCCACACCAGTATGTGTCAAGCTGAGCCATTTTAGAAACATACGGCAGGAAGGGGTTCTGAGACGTCACCCAACACAACATCGTTTCATAACAGTAAGAAGACAGTGTTAAGCCCAACGTCTATTTGCATTACAGCCTCGAGTACATGATTATCGAACCTCTTGTGAAGAGCATACACATGCGGAGTAGGCTGTTATAGCCTCCAAGTGTGTCCACCCTCACCAGAAGTTCAGATTGTTGGTAAGGTATGGAACACAACATTGTGCTCCACACCTTAAACAACGTTAACCAGAGACTTACCTTAAGCTTCCAGGCCATGACTACTAGGTCTTCTTCTGGCACTCTGGGGTCGTTTGAGGTGCCAAGCGTGCTGCCACCTCAGACAACCATAGACGCAACTGTGCATGTGCAGAGTGTTGGCAGGGTGACGGTGCTGACACATGTGGAGTTGCGGAGGATGCCACAGCCAAAATGGTGGTGCCCATAGGACTGTGCCCCGGATTGAATAAAGTATGTATTTGATCGCAGGGGCAGGGAACAGCCAAAGTTGAGCGCTCGTCATCTTTGGTTAATCGGGCTCCTTTCCCATCCAGTGGACAGGAAGTAAAGTGCAAAAATGGCCCCAGATTGCTGGTCCATGTAACTTGGTGTTATCTGCTCTAGCTAACAATTGCATCCAGAGGTGTTTCTGCATTTTGCTTTCTGTCTGCGGGACAGGAAAAGTCCATCCCCATTGGTGTGCAATAGCTTTTGCACTTGTGATGCTAGTGCATGCCAAACCAACCCCGAATGTGTCCGCAGACCTACCTGGATCCAGACACGTCTGGGTGCCACCATCCTCTGCGCAAAGCCCAGTGCAATTGCGTGTGCACTGTCACTGTCACCACGATGCTGATATGCCACACATGCGCAGTCATGTTTGGGGTCATCTGAGGTGCCAGTGTGCTTGTACTGTACCTCAAATGTCCCCTGGTACCAGCAGAGGTATGAATGGTTGCTCCTCTGGCTGGAGCAGGTATGGTTCAGACATGTGTGGTACGCAAACCACTAGTAGCCACTGGACTAGCTTCTGGTATAGGTTTTTCTGATGTGGGAACAGGTCCTGCAGGTGCAGATGGTGGTTCCCAGAAGCTACCCCAGTGTATACTAGGCGGTCAAGTGTGAATTGGCCTCAGGTGTCCAAACAGGTCTTGGAATGGGCAGGGCATTCGCTCAGTTGAAAAGGGAACTGATGGATAGGGTACCTGCCCTTTTAAAGATTCCATAGAAGAGGGAATTTCAACAGCCATTTTCCGTGTGACAAGTTGTATCTATCAAAACCCCCTCTTTTACTGAATTATTAAAAGCACAAATCCCCAGCCCTCCTTTTCATCTGGCATGCCTGTGTGGTAATGGAACAAGCTGCATGCAAAGCTTAAGATAGGTCCCACAGCATCTTAAGTCTGAAAATTTTGAGATGTCCTCCAAATTTCTATAAAGCAAAGATTGGTAGGCAGCGGAGTCTCTGGACAGACTGATGCTACACTGTATAAGGTTAATGATACTCCCCTGCATGTGTTTGCATTTCAGGAATGGAAGGCTTGGCTGATAGCTTTGTACTACACTGTGACGCTCCCTCTGAGAACCATCTACCTGATTGTCCTGTTTACAGTTGATGAACTCTTGGCCAAAGTTCAAGAGAATGTCCCTCATGTCTCTTATGCACTGCAAGAACTACAGATGGTGATGTCTACCCTTGAGTGCCTCCAGGATCTCTGCCAAAGGATCTTTGCTCGTGTTTGGGAGAAAATGTCAGAGGAGGAACACTTGAATGCACTCCTGAATTACACAGTGCAAACCCTTCCTTTTTGTTTTTTCTCAAACCACTGCAAGTGTAGGAGCTCCACAGGGACCACTATAAAAGCCCTCAAAGCCATTCAGAGGGTTCAGACATCAAAAGACAGCCTTGCTGGATTGCAGGAACCCCAAAACAGCTATATTTCTCCAACTACTTGAGACCTCGCTGTTGTTTGTTGTAGAAGACAAAGATGGGTGTTGTGGGCATTTTAAGGGAACTGGCTCTTGGAACAGATACTTTGGACAAGTGTAACCTTGCAGTAAAGGAGTGAACCAAATGTTTGCGCCAGTGTCTCTTTGTGGTTTTATGTATTCTTTCTCGCTGTTCATGGAAGACTGGTGTATCAATGGCTACTAGGATCAAAGTCTAGTACTACCTCCAGATCGGAGAGATAGGCAGGATGCCTCTAAAGACCCTTTGTATTTCTTGCCATATGGCAGCCTTGTTGAATTGTGTTCCTCAAAGTGTTATCACACTGAACTTCGGAATTTAAAAACCTTAATTCTATGGAATTTGAATTTTGAGCTCTGATCCATCCCCATTTTGATTTCACCAATACTTCCTGATTTCTAAAAAATGGAGAACCATTCATTGAGTAGACATATTTCCATTTATTGTGATTTGCAGATTCAGCATACTGGTTTTATTGCAGATACTCAATAATTTGTAAAGTTTCCAAAAGTGTGTTTTAAAAACAACAACAACAGACAACAAGAACAGGCAGATCCAAATCCACTTGGTGCAGGACTTCACTCCATTCTGAAAGCTCAAGCAAAATTCAACATGTAAACAGAAAGGTTGAAGGACGCAGAAAAGCTATCCTTTGGATAGTGCCACATCATCTTAACATTTTTAAAAATAAACTGATGCAACAGAAATGTAAAGCGGTAACAAGAGAGTAAATTCTCATGCTATAATTGCATCTAACAGAGGCTACAAAAAATTAAACTGGTATCAACCATGTAATCTATGGTGTAAATGCTGAACACCATGTGGCAGTGTAAATTCAAACTTTTTCTAACCATTGCTGGTTACTATATACAAGTCAAACAACACAGCTGTAGAAAGGTTTGGCTGGAAAAGTTAAGACATGACTCTGAACCCCCCAATCCCTAAGGCAGTAGTGCCCACAACAGAAGATCAGGATACAGTTTGGCCTCTTCCTTCCCACAATCCAACTGACTCTTTTGTAACACAATGAAAATTGTACATTCAGCCTGATAAGGCACTCATCGGCTGCCTCCAGATTAGAGATGTCCACAATTTTTATTTTATTTTTTGTATTTGATTAGTATCAAATCCAATGCAAGAAAATTTGTATTTGTTCAAATAAATCCCTTTGAATGTGGGAGGATTCGAATTTGATATGAATATTCCATACAAATTCAACAAAATGTTAGATACGAATCCCATACAAATGTATTGAAATATTCTATAAGAATTTGAATGTCCGAATTTGGCCGAATTCATACAAATTTTGAATGTTAGAAATATTCATGCACATCCGTACTCCAGATATATATCGCTTTTTCTTTCTGCCGTTTATCGATTTACCAGTATCAGACACATCTAGACATCAGAACAATACTCTGCATTTAGCATTTACAGCAGTGGGGTGATGTTACAGCTGTGAGATTTTCCTTCCATGTGACTTAATTTCCTATCATGCAACACAGGTGAGCAATAGCAACATGTGAAGTATTTCTGGGTAGCAATGGCTCATGCTGAACTCTCACTGCGCTTCTTAGGCAGGGCTAATATTACAGAATAATAGAATATTGTTAATTCAACCAGAATAACGATAACCTGGTAGGTTGAGTCTATATTCCAGGACTGTGATCACATCTGGCAAATCAAGTACAATTATGAAATAATTACAGGTCCTGACCCTGTCTGAATGCAGCCATAAAGCATGCGTATTTCTAGTATGGGGGAGGAAGGAATAACAGGTGCGCTGATTTTTTTTCTGGCGCATTGAGTTGCACCCCAAAGTGGATGGACTGCGTTCATTGTTCAAAGAGACAAACTGCAGGATTCAAATGGCAAATTTGACATACAATACTGTAAACAGAAGTGTCACCAATAGTGTGAGTGTGCATATGTTGTGTGTGGGTTGTGTGTTAATTGTGGTAGTTCTATATAAATTAACTACATTGTATTATACAAGTGACCTGTGTTTGACCTTTAATACCTATTACCAACCTCCCTCCTTTAAACTATACTTTTAATTACCCATTAACAGACATCTGGCTTTAAAAAAAAAAAAACACAATCTAATATTTCTCTTGCCATATATTTCCAATGGCAGTTCTGAAATCTTAATATAAAATGTGTGTATTTTTTTAAAGTTGTGATATTGGCTAATTATGTAAGTTTATGACTAAATATAGTACTCTAGCAAGTATTAAAAGCCTTCTACCATTAGTAGTGCCTTATAGCTAATTTTTGTAAAGCTTTATGGATATATCCTAAAGTTGCAAGTACTGTAATCAGAAAGAAAAAAAATAAGAGAGAGAACTTAAACAGTACCTCTGACAACCATGATAATCCAAACTCAGGTTATTAACGTAAACTAAATAGGGTTAGAGAAGGTATTTAAAAGTACAGAGTAGTTTTCAAAGGTGATATGAGATGTGACATGGGCAAAGAATAGTAAAAAATAATAAAAATAAAAATGCTGGCCAGCATGTTATTTGCGCCCCTTCTTTCTTTGGAGCAAACTCCATTCAGTCTGGGGCTATTACTTTTCAGTAGACACACAAAGGTCTGTACTCTACTGATATTTCTTCCCTGCCTCAGTCTAAAGTGCAGAAAGAAAGAAAGAAAGTTTGGGTGCCTCTTATGAAGTATGTGGATCTGGAGGGTATCTGCTATGCCCCATTTCCTAAACAGCTTTCCTTTGGATGGAGTGAGTGCTCACAGGTGTGTCGCCTCCCCATCTCTGCCATTTAACAAATCTCAGATATGATGTGCCCCATACTAAGAGAGGGGACACCCCTCTCCCACTAGTGCTTCATGCTTTTCCTAAAACAATAATAAAAAGGCAGGTAGACCAGACTCCCCTAGAACATGGCCCACTGTGACCTTTCCATGTGACCTCACAGGAGTTCTGACCAAAGAGATGTGTTGTTCCAGTGAAAACTGGTGCCTCACCATGGACCAGGGACAGACAGGTCTGACACAGCGCTGCACTACTTATCTCACAGTTGTCAAGGAGATAGTGGCAAATTGGCTACTTAGGCTTTAAAGATGCTTTCTTTTTGGTCCAGCCCTCTTCCAATCCTGCCTACTTTATTTCCTTGCGCTGGAGCACACGCAGATGGCCCTCCTGTTCCATAAGTGGAACACAGCTTGCTCTGATACACTGTGCAGTAGAACCGATCAGCAGAAGTTCTTTTTTTTTCACAGCATGGGTTTTCCTAGGAGTAAGGCTCTTGCTCAAAGGCACTACGACTATTAACATGAATGGCTGAAGACTGGTTATTAAATACAGTGCTAATATACATGGTTTTTAGAAAACTGGGATAATGCACAAAATAAAACAACCCCCAAGGCCTTTTGGAAAACATAAATACATTTAAAAAAAAAAGGGAAAGATTTAGCACTTCCGCTTTCAAAACTGACTTGGTCCAGAATCACCAGTGGTTTCCTTAGTGTTCCTTTTCAAACTGTCTCAAACCTGCTGAAAGAAAAAGAATTTAAGGGGGCACATTGATCACAGCAAGTGCTCATTTCACAGAGGACTGACGCAGGGTGACGGAATGGGGGATCAGCAACTTTTGGAATACTCAGTGAAAGGTACAGGCATGTTCTTCTATCTACAGGGGATCCGTACCTGTTCCTGGCGCCGTTAAAGGAAACCCAGGATATATGAAACCCTGGGAAACCTCATGCGTGCTCTCCAAGTGTCTTGACGTCTAAAGTTACTGTTTGGGGGAGAGGAGCTGATTCGGTCAACCACAGATGAGTGGATCCACGGTTAGTAGATCAGTGGATATGAGGGCTGGCCCATATTTCAGATCAAGGAGCAATATCTCTTGGCTCAGGCTCAGGCATAAAGTTTATTCCCAAGAACATAAGAGGAGCTCTCCTGTCTCACACAGTGGCCTACCAATTGTTTATGGGCATCTCAAGTAGAAGGCAAAGGCAGAACCTTCACCTTCTCTTGACTCCCTCAAATGGCCTTTAGGGGTATCCTTCCAGTTAGGCCTTTTACATAAGAACATAAGAGAAGCCCTGCTGGATCAGGCCACAGCCCATCTAGTCCAGCATCCTGTCGCACACAGTAGCCCACCAACTGCTCATGGGCATCTCAAGCAGAGACAAGGACAAACCTATTCCTGCTCTAGAATCCCAGCAAATGGCCTTAGAAGCACCCTGGTTCCCACCACCACCACCACCACCAAGCCTGAAAGATGCACCTAGGCTTCATTCTAGTAGCCATTGATACATCTTTTGTCCATAAATTTGTCTAACCCTTCCTTAAAGCCATCTAGACTGGTAGCTGTCACCACCTCTTCCAGCAGCACATTCCATAAGCCGATGACCCTCTGGGTGAAGAAATACTTCCCTTTGTTGGATCTGACTCTCCTACCCATCAGCTTCATAGAGTGCCCCCTGGTTCTAATCTTGTGCGGTAGAGAAAAGAAATGTTCTCTATCCACTTTTTCTATACCATGCATAATTTTATATACTTCAATCAGATTAGACCTTATTATAGATTATATCCCAGAATAGGGACCTGACATCTGCATGTCAGTAAAGACTATGTCAGAACCCACCCACCCCCAGCATGCAGATGGTAGGTCCCTATTCTGGGATATAATCCGGAATAAGGTCCAGTGCTGAAAGGGTCTTTGACCCACATCCCAACCACCTCTACATATCACAGAAAATGCCTGTTATATTATCTCTGTGTTCATTTATTATCAAAAAGTGAAGGTTAATCACATAACCAAGCCCAAGAATCTCTCTAGCTATTTCAGTCCTTCCCAAAGTTTAGCCTCCCCTGTCTCATCTGCAGGATTTGTTGATGTTTGCCTTTTCATTTTAGAATACTTGTGTTTGGGGATATTGTCACCGCAGAGGGTCTCTCTTTTAAATATTGTAGGATGTGAGGGACGTGGTGAGAAATGTAGTATCTTATGTTTGGTGCCACTGATCCTCTTGGGGGATTCAGGAAGCACATTCACTGCCTCCAGACTAGCAAAATAAATTTGCAGTTAAATGTAAAAGTGCAGTATACTTACTGGGCAGTGACAACCAGCTGTACTGACTCAAAAGGCAGCTCCACAGCTTCCCCATAAGAGCTGCAAGAGCTGAGTCAGTGCACACAGTCATGCGGGTTGAAGCAGCCAATCAAATTTGAGCTGCACTTCCTGCTTTTGTCTTTGCTTTCTCCCTGTTCTGCCTGCACTGAGGGAAACTTCGGATTTTGTTCATACTGTGCAGTGAGTGCCCTTTATCCAGCATTAAGGTAAGTGCGCAGTCCTGATTGGATAATGCGACACCAGGACGATCCATTGATCATTGTGCGTGGCGCCTCAATTGGGACTCCGCATTCCGCTGCGCAGTATAAACGTGTTTGGACGCAGCCCTAACCATAAACAACAAAAAATGCTCATTTCACTTACCATTGGTCTCTGACTTTCTTCCTGCTGTTGTTACCTGAATCATAAAACAGTTGCAGAGAATGAAAGACAAATGCTTTCTTTTACACGCCCACGCCACATGCACATATGCAAACCCCCCCCCCCCAATTCAGGTCAAGATGTTTTTTGTTCTGTAAATATTCTAGAAAAATAACTCTCCTCCTAAGCCTGAAACTTAAACACATGCTGCCCTAAACTGTCCCCACACAGCTCCATTTATGTATATAGGGAACTGCGGAATCCCCACAAGCTAATTAATGCTTTGCAGAATACAGACACTTACAAGCGGAATTATTAGGGCAGTTGGGTTACCTTTGTGGGGGAACTGGTCTTTTCAACTGATTGCTTCTCCCAGAGATTACGTTTGTTGGAGACGTCTCCAGGTTTTAGGTCCTAAAACAAGAGGTTAGAAAGAAGGAAAGCAAGTTGCTGTGCTGTCTATTATTTGCATCCCTGTACAGCTATGGTCTGAGGCTTTCATCCACAATACCCCTGAAGCTAAAAGAAATAATCAAAATGGAAGTGGGCTCTTGGGGCAGAAGGATCACTTGGTTTGGGCCCAGCAAGGACAGTCCATAAAGCAGTTTTACCTGAGTTTAAGAGAAAACAGCCAATCCAACACAAGGGAAGAACAATCTCTACAGGATCCCACGCAAGGAGATGGTGGTGAAAGAGGAGGAGAGAAGAGAGCAAGCAACTAAGAAAGAAGGAGTTGAAGGAAAGGACAGGTTAATCTTGATTCGCCCTGGCAGTTTCCTAAGTCACAGTCTAAAAACAATCTCAGATTACAACAGTTTCCATCCAGACTTGCAACTCTTAATGAAAATAAGGAGGGAAGGAAGAAAAAAGCATGGACAAGACAAAAGGGAAGGGAAGGTAATATAGCCATCTGTTGCCAAGAGCACCCAGCTGGACACTTTTAACTAAGGCCGGGGTCACACCTTCCCTTTAAACCTTCTTCAGTCCATCGTCAGGTCTGACGGTTCACACCTTTTCATTTCTATCCATTTTATTTGTGGACTTTCCATTCAGGAAAGTCCAAATGGAGGGTGGAAAGTCCACAGATAAAACAGATAAAAGTGAAAAGGGGTGAGCAGTCAGAACTGAAGATGGACTGAAGAAGGTTTAAACCGCTGAGATTTGGGGGGAGTAAATGCTGTTAAAGCCAAAACAATGAGGGGGTCGAATGACCTTCGCTGCCCCACGAGTCTCTTTTATACAAGTATTCCAACCCCCTTTCCCAGTCGCCAAGGCAGGCAGGATAATGGCTTGATTTTTCTCCCTTTTTCCACAGCAAATATTCCACCTCCGTTTCCCGATCAGCAAGGCAGGCAGGATAATGACATGATTTTTCTCCATTTCCCACTTGCCGGGTGTTCTCACGGTTCCTGGGTGGAGCAGAGGTGTGCAAAACTGCTCAACTGCAGCCAAACCTTGTAGCACTTTTGCCCAAACAGCTGGGTTTTAAAAAGTTATTATTTTTGCCGTTCAGTCCTGGCTTCTCTGTGCTGCTAAGGGGGGGGGGGGGATGCGGCATTTCCAGTGGGCTGCACAGGGGTGGGGGGAATGTCAATCTGGCTTCCAATGAGGAGAGAGGGAGCAGAGAAGAGGGGGCGCTGCTCCCCCATGCTGGGGTTTAGCGCAGTTTGCATGGTGATGACTGTATTCGTATACAGCCTGTGTTAGCAGTAATGGCATGGGGACGGGCAAGATTCGGATTCAGTCCTGAACTTGGTCAAAAGCGAGCCACTCCTGCACCAAATCGCTTGCATGGGGACACGGCCTCACAGCCTCAAAATGCAGAGGCCGGCTTATTTCAATGAGCAGCCATTTATAAACAGAAAGTAGCCAGAGTTAGCTTGGACCTGATATAACCCACAAGTTTGCTTTCAATGCTGTAGAGCTTCCTTCTTTGTTCTGGCACCTCTGCTGTCCTTGTCAGTTTTCCAGGCAAGCCACTGGTGATTGGGTAAGCTAAAGGTGTTGCTGCAGACTCTGGAGGAGTAATCAAGCGGTTCCATTGTGAAAGGCTGCCTCCAGATGGCAAGAAGAAGATGCAGAATCTTGTTCAGATCCTGTATTTGTTTTTCACTGATCCTGGCAAGTGTAAGCTCTTACCTGTCTGGATGCTTTCTCTTGCACTGGTGTACTGCCTACTTCTGGTTATTTCGCTTGCACAAAATACCTGGAAGTGCATGATTGCTGACCCCTGTACATGGGTGGTGCACATTTTTATCCTGGGCTTGGCTCCACCACATGCACAGTGGCCATTTCCACCAATATGGATTCAGGGAGCGAGCACCAGACAAGTAAGCCCATTCCACTAATCTGGAAAAACCTGGTTTGAGAGTTGATTTCCCCAAAATAGTGATAACATGGGATTTTAACCCTTTATTCAGGGGCTAGGTTGGGATTGCCATGGATACATGTAGCAATCCAAATACAACCTCCGGAAAATCCCTCACTTCACGCCTGTATGGATACAGCCGAAATCTCAGGTGAGAAACCTTCACTGCCGATTGGAAGGTCATACAGCTACCCCTTATATCAAGTTATGGTTTGGCTGCCCCTGTGTAATGCAAAACTCTGCCCTGCAAGTAACTGTTATCTATGAAAAATTTAGGCTAGAGGTGACTCGATGTCCTTCACTGTACACATTTAGGAAGGCAGTGAAGACACACCTCTTTGCCCTGGCCTTTGGCGAAATGGGGATACACTTTCCCTTCCCACTTGCAGATGCTACTGTTTTAATACTTAGTGTTGTTGTTTTAATGATGTTTGATTTTAGATGTTGTTACTTGCCCGGAGACCTTCAGGTATAGGGCAGGATACAAATGTAAACAAATAAACAAATAAATAAATAAATCATGGGCTGTGGTCACCCTTATTGTTTAATCCAGCTTCAGTCCAATACATCGGCAAAGTGACTTTTTTTTCAGTGTTAAATAACTCAGAAAATTCACCTTTGGGATAGATAATGTGGAAAGAAAATTTCTGGTCACTTTGCTGATGCGTTCTCTCGCTCTGAAGGTGGACTGAAGCCGGATTAAACCTTAGGTGTGACCACAGCACTGCAGAGCAAAAATTCAGTCTAGCAGTGTGTCACTTGAGTTGTGGAGTGGTTGTCCAAGCCCAAGGGATTTCAGAATTACAAATGACAAGCCATAGTTTACTAACCATGGGAAAGCAAAACCATGTTACACAAAATATTACTGTATCCTATTGCTTTCAGGTTCTGTCTATGGCCAGTACTGTTCTGCTTAACACCATTCCTGTGTTACTTTTAGTGTGCTCATTTTATATTGTGTTTTCATTGCCGTAACCTATCCTGAGACCTTTGGCTATAAGGTGGGATAACAATGCAAGTATGTAAATAAATATCATTCTGCTGTGTATACTAAAATCATTTATTGGCTAAGGATGACTTTAGAAAAAGGAACACTCACCGAAGGTTTGGGAGCTGGTGATTTACTGTTTTCTGGAGTCTTAGTTAGCCATTCATTGATGCGACTAGAGACACCAACTTTTAATCCAGCTGTTTCCTGCAGAACATTTATTGGCACATAATCAGACTACGAATGAATGCAAAAACTAAACATCGAGGTACACAAGCACATTTAGGAGTTAACTTTAACAGCTTTATGGAAAGAGTGGGTTTTAAACTTGACATCCTCAAGACATGTTCTTATTTAGAAAAGAATATAAGGACATAAGAAGAGCCTTGCTGGATCAGGCCACAGTCCATCTAATCCAGCATTTTGTCCCACACAGCCACCCATCAATTGCTTATGGGCATCTCGAGCAGAAGACAAGAGCAAAACCCTCACTGTGCTCAGATCTCTGCAAATGGCCTTGAGAAGCATCCTGCCTGACCCTCCAGGGACTTGCTTTCCATGTATCTCTGCCCTCAAACACAACCAGTCCCACCTTACCCAGGGTGCAGCTATAAATCTCTTTTGTGAATTTTCACCACTTGTTTCTTAAAAGGGAAATGGAAACATGTTAGCAGTTATCACCAGCAGGAAAGATTTTGAGAAGGAACCATGTACCTTATTGGGTGTCCCTGTACCAGGAGATGATGAAAAAACATTGCCCTTTTCCCACATGCTCTTGATATTACGGACTCCTTCAGCAGGAACGGGGAGGTCGGAGGCTGCTGGCTTGGCAGCTTTTGTGGTTTTGCTGCCCTACAGAGAGAGAGTCACTCTTAATGTTCACAGTGGTTGTGTAATAAGCAGATATATGAGCAATTTTCTTTAATAAGCATGGATGTGTCCAAGAAAGGGAGATTTTACTCTTCCTTGCTCAACAATTTCCGCACACAACTCTTTAAGCTAAGAAGCTTACAGAAGAAGCTCCGGTGAACACCAATGGGAGCTTCTCACAAGGTGGGCAGCTTTAGTCAAGACCTTGGCTAAGCAAGGAGAGACTAAGACTGCCTCCAGATGGCAGCCTGATATACAGATAGAAAGCAATAATGTGGGGTATTGCTCCTCCTGATATTCTAGCTTCCTACCTTGACAGTGCTGCCTTTGAGTGTTTCCGTGATGCGCAATTGCGCACTCTTGGGTAATTTGGCTGCCATAGAGTTCCCAGATGTGACTGTTTTGATGGAGCTCTGATTACTGCTCCATCATGAAAGGCAAATACATTACTAAAACTTCTAAAGCTGGAAAACTTGCTACCAGTGCTGGGTTTTCCAGCAATAGTTTTGAGCACTTTTTAGGGACAAAACAGTGGGACTACAGTGTGGTTGCTCGCAATATGTGAGGTCAGCACACCATAGCACACCTTAGCAGTCCACTTTCAGAACAGAACAATATAACAGCAAAGTGACCAGTGGTTTTCTTTTCATATTATCAATCCCAAAGGTGGATCTTCTAAGTTAGAAAATGCCAAAGGGAAACGGATTCTCAGTTTGCTGATGTGTTCTCCCACTATGAAAGTGGACTGAAGCTGGATTACATCTTAGGTGTGAACATAGCTAAGACTACCTACTAATAATGAAAACTGGTGTCTCCAACGAGGAGAAGAAAATGAGAAAGTGGTTGTGTGGTTGTAAGGGCCATCAGGTACCTCATCCCAATTAGTCAAAGGAAAGGGGAACTCTAGACATACAAGATGGTGGATTGCTAGACAGTCACCACAAAGATGGAAGGGATGGTGGGGGGCAGGGGTGAAGGTCCCTCCATTTTAAATGAAGAAAAATACCCCAAGGTTGGTCATCAACAGCAAAGCCCAGCAGCAGTAATGGCAGCCCACTTCTTACCAGCTTTTAAAAAAAAGTTGCCCAAAGATAGCAGTTGTCTCTCAGCCATGAAAGCACAACGGAAGGAGAGTTGGTTTTTCTACCCCACTTTTCTCACCCTTTAAGGGGACCCAAAGCGGCTGACAAAGCTTTCTATTCTTCACTCCACAACGGACACCCTGTGAGGTAGGTGGGGCTGTGAGAGCTCAGAAGAGAGCTGTGACTAGCCCAAGGTCACCCAGCTGGCTTCATGGTGGGTGCGGAATCAAATCCAGTATTCCCAGATAAGAGTCCGGCTCCCTAACCACTAGAGCAAACTGAGAGAGTGAATGCAGCAGGAATGTACCATAGTGGTAGTGAGAGGGGGGACATGTGAATGGAGGAAACCAGCCACCCTTGTGACCACTGTAGTGGCAAAGGTGGGCAGTCACTTTTAAGGGTGGTCATTATTTTTTTAAGAGACACAGATAAGTTGGCAAAGCACCCTGAAAGAGGTCCGTTCTGTTTCAAATGCAGAGAAGCCCTTCTTTTAAGGACTGTTCAAGTACCAAAGGGTCTGAACGCCCTGTTCTGTGCTGGAATGTTCTGGCACCAGAATGTTCCCCATGAATTCATAATTGATTGGGTTCAAAGCCTCAAGAATAATTCACAGGCCCTTGCAAATCACGCCAGCCAGATGAACAGAAAGAACAGGGATGCTGTAATATCTCACCTCAATTGCACTGGTGTACTGCTCCAACCTGCTGTCTATCTTGGAGACAACTGGAGTTGTGTGAGTAGGTTTCATACCACTGGATAAAGGAAGAAAGGAGGAGAAACAAAAAAAAAAACCCTGAATTCATCAGAAACTGAAGTCTTACAGTGCACTCTTATTTGTCAAGTACTTACCTCTTTTGGGCGGATTTGTTCAAGAACTCAGCACGTTCTTCTATCTAAAGAAGCAAAAAAAAAAAAAAGAGGGAAAGAAAGGAGATAAAAATTAGGCCTGTAAAGATGATAGAGCTGATAAGAAAAGTGACTTGCGACAAAACAGGCAATAAATAAAACAAGGAAAAGCACGCAACACCATCCTAATGAGAGAAGCATAGTAGACTGGAGGAAAGTAATTTATAGCCAGGAGTCCCATCAGGCTCTTCCTTCAGTTGTCATATGAGAATCCATTCCACTGGACTGGGGTGGGGCATGACAATATAGCTTAAAAGACTCCCCACCAGCTCTGTCACTATTTTTGTTCTCTTTCCCCTTCTCTCGTTCTCTTGTGTTGTGTCTATTAGATTATAAACCTGAGAATAGGGCCTTGTCTGACATTACATTATGAAAGCCCTTTTGGATTAGGGTTAGGGTCTGTTGCAGAGAGGGAGATACAGCAATTTATTAAGTGAGGCATGTCTCCAGGAAGCATACAATACACCTTGGAGGGGCAACTAAACCAGCCCATTTCCACAGCACCCTGAGGCACACAGAGGGACTGTATTGTCCCTACAAGGTCCAAAGGGTTCATTGCTGGAGGAGTGACTCTGGAATGACTCCTTGTGACATGTACTGGACCCCTTACTGCAGCAAAACATGTTGTGTTTGTATGAGGGCCTGCTGCAAAGAGGTCTCCATGCCAGGACACAACAACTTGAACCACACAGCCTTGTGGGCAGCAGCGGAATCATTAAGCTCCTTAGCACGGGTGGTCTGCCACAGTGGAAGATCCATTCCAAGGCATCCCTCATTGGTGGAATTGAGACATGCCGTGCTGTTAACCTGCACACATGTTGAGATTAGAAAGTGAATAAATGTCTGTAATGTGTTGCCATTGCAAACATTTAAATCATAAATTGTCAGTGTTTTTTCATGCCTCTTGGCATACTTGCAACACCGAAGGCAAGATGTCTTCTAGTATAAAGCAGGTGGTTCCTTCTGATGAGCTAAATAACTTGGGTTTAGAAGACTCACACATCAAGCTTCCTAGTCAGTTTTATAACTGCCTCGTCCCCCTTTCAAGAGCCCCGTGCTACAGATAATGAGGTCCTTTCTGCACTGAGAATTATGCTGGATTATATCCCAGAATAAGAGCCTGCCATCTATACAGCAAGCCCCAGGCATTATACAGCCACTGGAATGCAAGGATCCCTGGGTCTGAACCTGTTCAACAATTATGAGTAACTTTGATATCTTACCTATCACCCTAACTTACCTAGAGAGCTATGGGGATTTTTAAAAGGGGCAGGACAGAAAAAAAAGATGTTTACTGCCTTGGGCTCTTAGAAGAAATGGCCATAAAATTAATGAATAAATCAGTAAATAATTCAGTTTCATTACATATAAAAGATACGTGCCTGCCTTCTCAGATAAGCATTCATTCTTTTTTTTTTTAATTGTTTTTTTATTTTATTAAAGTTATAGTTTACAGACAGTATAATTGGTTACATATATGTCCTCCCCTCCTTTTTTCCCACCCACCCCCCACCCCCTTTTCTACATGTAACCTCTTGGGATACATCTGGGTCATATTTGCATAATTAATTGTAATTTCATTTTCCGGGCTTCTTCAATCCTAGTTTGTAAATATTCCTTAATTGGGAACCATTTTCGTTTGCAATTCCTCAGTCTATTAATATTTTCACACTTTGCCTTCAAATTGGTCAAGATAAGCATTCATTCTAAAAGTAAAGAAGCTAAGTCATGCTGAAACCACCCAAGATTCCGTCCCCACAAAGCTGACATGCAAGAGGAAAAGTACTTCTTTTTCTTTCCCCTGAATAAGGTTACATAAATGGCCATTGCACAAACTCTAGAATCTTCAAAAACCTGAGTATAAATTGGCATAATGAAACTAATATCGCTGCCTTGTGTTTTGTAGTCACTAGATGGCAGACAAACACAAAGAGCAACATAAACTGCCTGAAAAACTGTTTCAGTGCAGCAGTTTTGAAAATACTTACTCCTCTTTTTAGTCCAAACATATCCACAAGAAGGCTGTAAAGCAACCTATGTTAGGGATGTGCATGAATATTTGTAACATTGTTTATTTGTACAAATTCGTACAAATTTGTACATCCGTACACGAACCTAAGGTTACAACATCTGTACGTTAACATTTTTACGAACAGTTCAGAAATTCGTTAAACTGGGGAGATAGGAAAGTCGCTGCGCCAGTCACATCTGCAACGGATCCAGATTGCATTTGACATGGATTGAGAACAGATTAAAAGTGTATTCAGGTCATATTGGATGCTTTCAGAACAGATATGTTACGGCATACATATTGGATACATTCGTATTTGTGTCAGATTTGTATTAGATACATATTCATTCATATCAGATATTCGTATGTCTTTGTACGAATACACGAATATCAAATAGAATCCTACCACTTTTGAAGGGCATCTATTTGAACAAATATGATTTTTCTAACATTCGATTCATTATGGATCGAATGACAAAAAAACCATTCATGCACATCCCTAACGTATATGCATGTATAACACATGATGACTAAAATAATTCAGATGTTTTTAAAAATATGAGAAAAATATTGAATAAAGAAATTTACCCTCACTTGAAACTGCTATGAGAAGTTCCACATATTTTTTTTCTCTTAAGATCTCTGTGCTACATCTAGACATCAGTTACCTATTCTGTTATATTTGAATATTCTGGAATAAAGCATAGATATTCTGGAATATTCATGCTTTATTCTGGAATATCAAATATAGTGGAATAAGTAACCAATGTCTGAATGCATTATGTTGATTGAGTCATACCAGCTGGTACCAAGAATATAAGGAAGCAGTGGAAGTCTCTAGTTTCCTTTAAAAAGGCAATTAATCTGAGAAAATGGAGCACCCAACCAACGAAAAACAACACAATATTTCAAGAAGTCGTGTGGTCAACAAACTCAGAAGGGTATCTTCTGTGTCTGCTCTTTCCGCAGGTTTTTGAAGGTGCCTTATCAGAGTTTATTCATTCCAGATTTAAAGAGCTGTGAAATTGTTTTGAGTGCTCACCGTTCCCAAAGTTTTAAAAGAATTTGCCATTTCTGAGGATTAAAGGTCCCAAAATGTGGATTATCTATATTTGGATCAAAAGAGGTCTCACTGCTGGGATTTAGAAATATATTTAGCAGTGGGAACGCAAGCGTTTTTGGGGGGGATGGGACCATTCTTTAGGGGCATTCTCCTCAAGTTTCCCCTGACCCAATCAGAAGCCATGATTTGTCGTCCCCTCTTCCCCAGGCTCTTCATTACGGGCTAAGGAAATCTATGCTGGCTAAAAGGGGAGGGGAAGGAGGTGAAAAATGAACAGTAGCTCAGGAACACACAACAATGTATCAAGCTCAGAGAAATGTAGCAAGGACTGGAGCAAGATAAAGTGCCTGATTTCAATAAGAGGGACTCGCTTCCCTCATGGCTCTGTGTAAAAGGCTGCCTTCTTGCTCGCTCGCTCGCTCGCTCACTCCTTCCTTCCTTCCTTCCTTCCTTGATCCTCTCTGCACTCAACCCCTTTTGTCTCACTCCCTGCCATTTCATGCTGCTCTGATCTACCAATATAGCACAAAGCACCATTATTAGAAGGGAAAGTGATCTTTAATCTTCTACTGCCTCGTTAACATGAGAAAGAAGCTGTGCTACGGTGGAGGGAGAAGCGGTGAACAAAAACTCCTGCCAAAGGACTCCATGATCTGATCCAGGGGGCAGGTTTATATAGAGAGTGGGATTTGAATTGCCCATCCCAATGAAGTCAGGCTATGACGGTGTCCAATTGCTGACTGCATGGGGAGGGGGTTTTGCTGAGGGGAGGGATTTTCTCCCCTGCTGGGCACTGAAGAATGGAGAGCAAGTCCGCATTATAAGGTAACAGTGGGAACACACAAAAAAGAGACCTCGCTGCTGGTTTTTTGTTTTTTTAAACAGTTTAAAATTGGATCAAATTGCCAAGTGAGAACTTGGCCTCAGAGTCTGAGCTAAAGCTGGATACAAAGGGATGCACACAGAGACCTAAGCAAGCCAATCAGGGCACTAATTTAAAAAATGCAGAAAAAGATGTCTGTTTAATTTATATAGTGCCCTATATTGCAGTTTCAGGGCAGTTAACAAAGCAGATTAAAATATCATTTAAAAATGATGACAACAACAAGAAAAGAGAAGGTAGCAGAAGAAGAAAAAAGCATTTTCATTACATGAAAACCAGTCAGCTGTTGACACCTGGTATATTCGCATCAAGGAGACTAGGCCAAACCAGGAGTTTCTGAGTCAAGACTGGTGAACTTTAATGGTTGGATTCTGAAGAGAGGGTAAGTGTGGAGGACCTAAGTGAAACCTAGATAACCAATGGTAAGCAATGGAGCACAGTTGTTCCTGGTGACAAACTCTATAGGAAGGATAGTAAAGGGCAAACCGGTGGAGGCATCTCCTTGTATATAAAATCAAGCAGCCTTGGGATTTCAAAAGAGACACACTTCTGGAAAATCACTGTGGGCAGCAATATCAGGACACAAAAATAGCTTAAAATGGCATGTATGCTACCATCTACACACTTCTGTGATCTGGAATATAGCCCTTAGTCTCGTTTGTAGACCTGATATGTCAGATCTATAATAGATAGAGATTAACGGCCTTTTAATGCGGATCTGTTTCTGTCTTGTGAGGACGGAGCCAGACTAATGGGTAGGGCCTCCTTGATCTGGATTAATGTGTAGATCAGGAGGCCCAGGATCTGGACCAGAGGTACTTTGAACCAGATCTTCAGGGTAGTGCAGAAAGGGCCTTAGACACTATTGCTGGAGTATTTTGTTATACAACCAACTAAAGGAGAGGAAAGTCTTGATTTTGTCTTAAATAATACCCAGGACACGATGACTTTAAAAAAGGGCCACTTCAAAACTGAGAAGTCTGATGAAAGGAGGCTGAAAGGAGATGTTGTGTGAATATGGATTCTCCCCAGAAGGCTTGGAAGTTATTTAAAGCAATAGTCACAATGCATTCCAAAGATACAAACGAAATCACAACATTAGGAAGAGGTAGCCATTAGAAGTAAGAAAACATCCTTCAGAATGCGGGAAGCTTGTCCTTCTAAAGATAGCAGATGGGGAAAAAACTTTGGCAAAAGAAATGCAAACTAATAGTAAAAGACACAAAAAGAAAATTCGAGGTGAATATTGCCAAAACTGTAAAGACCATTAGAAAAAAAATCCTTTAAATATATTAGAAGCAGGAGACTAGGTAGTCCCTTAATGCATTGTAGGTCCCAATGGTGAACTAAAATGATAGACTGAAATTGCTTAGAAACTGAATGAATTCTTTGCCTCTCTCTTCACGACAGAGAATTTTGGGCAGATCCTCAAGCCTTAGCTCATTTTTTGCAGGAGGCAATAAACTAAAGGAAATGGTTTTGAGAAGAGAAAAAGTGGTAGGCCTTATTGCAAAATTAAAAACCAACAAATTGCACCTGGATGTCGTTCATCCAAGAGTGGTTAAATAATTAAAAGGTGAGGCTGCAGATCTTGCAGCCAAAATATGCAACTCATCACTAAATTCAGCAGCTGCAAATGAGAATAGGAAGTTAGAGGTTTTTTTAAAAAAGGGTCAAGGGCTGATCTGGAAAATCATAAGCCTGCCTGAAGATGAATGAACTCAGTATTAAAGAGAAATTACCAAACATTTAGATCTTGCTCAAAGACAGCCAATATGGTTTCTGAAAGCACAAGTTTGGCCTTTCTGATTTTTTACAGTTTTTTGAGACCAACATTAATACATGGATAAATATGATCTGGTAGATGCTGTCTAAATGAACTTCTCAATAACTTTTGGCAATGCCTCTCACCAAAAGCTTCTTCCTATTGTCAGGGCCAGAAAGCAGAGGGCTGAATGACATTTCTTACAACAGACAGCAGTAACAACTGGACCCCTCCCTACGGTTCTCTAGTGAGTTCTGTACTAGATCACTGTGCTAGACATGATCTAGTTTCAAAAATGAGCAGTCAAGTGGCCAAGTCTGCCAATAACACTGCACATACAGAGTGGTAAAAAAGAGAGAGAGAGACTGTGAAGAGCTACAAAAAATATCTGCATACTGGTGGAATGCCCATCAAAATGCCAGGTGCACTCTGATGAAGCAAACATAAAGGCAGGTGAAACAGAATTTAAAACAATTAAAACCCACATGAACATTGATCACAACTGCACATAATGTATTGTGCAACCGTTAGCCAATCTTGAATTGAAGTACGCGCAGGGAGAAAGGTGGGAACACTCTGGGAGACTTCCCCTCCTGGCCACCCAGTAGGATATTTCACCTAGAAGGTGACAATGACTCACACAGAGGTGCAAGCTTTTCAGTTGTAGCACTGCAGTTTGCAAATAATCTTCCCACAGAGTTTGTATCTGACGGCTTTCTGATATTAAGTGGAAAATATTTTCCTTGACTAGATTTTTTCGGTGCTGTGTTTTTTTTTTTTTTACATATTGCTTTCTTCCATCTTCATTTGTTTTAAGTGTTTTGCTTTATTTTGGGGTAAGAAATGTGGATTTATACATTTATGTACCTATTACAGCTAGAGAAAGAGTGAGTTTCAGCAAATAAATACCCAACCAAGAGTAGTAGTACAGTCGATTTGGGGACAGGGACTGCTTACAAATGCCAGGAAAGAGAAAGAGGACTCAGAATAAACCAAACAGAATAAACCAAACAAAGGCATGCTCAAAACTTAGGAATATTAAGGCACATACGGTGAACAGAATGACAAAATAGATCTGTAAAACAAGACAGTAGCAGAACAGTTAACGCAGCAACAGTAGCACAAAAAGTCTGAAACCATTCATAAACGAGGAACTTAAAAGGGGGGAAAGGATGCTTCTTAGCCATTTTATTTCCAGTATAAAATGATAGGGTGAAATGCATGCCCCATTAAAATCAACAGCAAAACACTCACTGATGGGAATACTTTTGTACAGAGGCACACAGCAAGCCTTGTTTTGACCAAGAACAAACTGCATCCTTGTGAATCCACACCAGGGTTCATAAGACCAGCAGAGAAAAATCTAAACGCCGCAAGAAGTACTTATCCCATCTTGTGGAGGAGGGGAGGCAGGGGACACTTTTAACAGCTTCCTGTTTCTGAGGAAGCCAGAGGTGAACTCCAGATGTAGATTAGGCTGAGAAGAAAGAGAACTAACCACAGCTAGGCCGGCTGCAAGGAAAACCACAAATGGTACTTTTGAAATGACTTCCTATCCCTCAAAAGCCCCATACAAGGTACAGAGATGGTTTACTCTGCATTGCCTCAAGGCAGCAATTTTTAAACAGAAAATCCCAGTTGTGTTAGCCAGGGCTGCCGGGAATTGTAGTCCAGAGCATCTGCAATGGATAAAAATGAAGACTGTTTGCCTGGTTCAGCAGAAGCACCTGAAGATTTCAGATAAAGAACTTTAATGTCCGCTGCAATGCGATCCACTGTTGTAGAGATTTCAAGCCACGGAAATGACCTCTCGTGTAGGCCTCACACTCTGTGCATTATTGGTGCAGGCTGTAAGTTAGCTTGTTAAAGAAAATATCAACTTCTGGAAAAACATGGTTTGTGAATTTACCTGTGATAAAAAGTCCCTTGTGTAACAGCAAGCAGAACTTACACATTGTTTCCTCTCCCTTCTTTGAGAGATGTTTTCCTTTAACATTTTGAAGAAAAATTGCCCCTTTGGTGACTAAGGCTGCTTCTGCACAGGGGCAAATAAATCTGGGTCTACTGCACCCGGATTTAGTAAAACTGGATCCCAGGGGAACCGGTTTCACCAAATCCGGATCCCCAGTAGATCCGGATTTAGGGGGTAGATCCGCATCTAGCAGATGCGGATCTACCCCTCGCCTCATGCTGCCGCACACGCGGAAGACATCCAGATTGGAGACGGGTGGTGTGCGGATGCACAGCACCCGCCTCCCATCAGTGCCCCTGGGCCCTCCCCTGGCCCACCATGATTGGCTCACCGGAGCCAAGGATGGCGAGCTGGGGGACCTCACTGCCGCGGCTCGCCCTCGCCCTCGCCCCAGAAGTGGCAGATCGCCGCTTCTGGAGCCAGGGCGAGCTTCCCTAAAGCCCACCTTAACCCTCCCTGGGAGGAGCGCAGCGAATCCCCTCCTTACCTGTTCAGCATCATCCCGATTCTGAGGGTCGGCGCCCAGGATGCAGCGCGCCTGCGTCCTGCGTGCCTCCTGAGTGGCTGGTGCTGCTACTGGCATCCCTTGCCCTCAGGAGGCGTTCTGCGCAGGCGCGTTGCCCTGACTAGTAATCCCTCTCCTGGCTTTTATACATGCATAAAATTGCAGGAGCCAAAAGGGGAAGGAAGAAGGAAGAATGGGTTTCTTTGTTTCTACCACTGTGTTGCATCCTAGAGGAAAATTCTAAAACGTTTGTATTGTTACACTCCTGTCACAACCAGCAATGGCATACTGCTATGATTTGGTTTAGAATGAATCCTCACCATTCCTACACCACCTTGAGGTCTTGATCCATGGGGCACCATTATTTGAAATACAAAAGAACCCCACATATTCAGAGCCAACAACTGTGCTCATGGGAGATTTGACTCAGGGTCGCACCGGGTAGTAAAATTTCTACACAGTTGAGTGGCTGTAGGTGTGAGATTCAAGGATGAAGTAATTGGGGCCTGTTTGCACTTGGTTTTATTCTGGAATATATCCCAGAATAGGGGCATGCTGTCCACATGCTAGTGCAGGTTATAGCAGGCCCCAGGTGAGGCCTGCCAGAGTCTGCATTAGCATGTGGACCACAGACCCCTATCCTACTTACTTTCTACTTACTTCTGAACATCACTGAGAAAATGTGTTTATGATATAATAGTTAAGTCTTTTTCATGATATTATGATTGTCAATATCATTAACTAATTCTCCCCTGCACTTATTTGGCAATGGAAATAAAGCATATCGATTCTTAGCACGCCCGAGTTAGCATGACATGGCCACCAGAAGAAAACCAAAATTCATCTAGAGGTGGATCCAAATCTATTTAAAGGCTTCAGGTAACTTTACCTTGAGGGACGAACCCTTTGGGGTGAAACATTTAAATGGCTTCTTATCATCACTCTGGGCTTCCTCGGGCATCTTCTGGCGTTTCTCAGCAGCTTCTGCCCTCCTCCTCTCAATTTCTTCTTTCAGCCGCCTCTTCTCTTCCTAATAAAAGGTATTAAAATATCAGGATGAACCCGGCTGCTTACAGTACATGCTAGGGATGTGCATGAATATTCAAAATGTTCAAAATTCGGTTGAATTTGTTCAAATTTGGACTTTCAAATTTGAACCAAATGTCTCTAAATTCAAATTTAAACATTTGTACGAATTTTGAATTTTCCAATCTATTCGCTTGAACACGATGAATGCTTGCCTGTATGCATCTTTCCCATGTCCGTATGGATCCCAGGATGCATACAAGATGCATACAGGATAAATATGAGGTGCATACAGGCACATACAAATGTTGTCGACATTCGTATGTTCAAATTCAAATCAAATACTCAGATGAATAGATTTTCATGTATTCGATTTGACTCGAATGTGAATACATTCAAATTTTAAATATTTGAACCAGTTTGCATTTTCAGATATTCAATTCCGATTGAATCGAATCCCGAAAATTGCATGTGTGCACACCCCTTGTATATTCCCAGATTATCATCCCCATCCTGACCTCAGTGTTTTGGGGTGTATAACAAACAACAACAGTTATATAGATACTTGAGCTGACCATCAATAGATGTCCACAGAGATGAGAACTAACCGGCTTTAACATTTTTTAAAAATAAGAATGGAAAAGACTCCTCGCTTCATCACATGAAAACTGAAAGGATTCTCGGACTGTTTCTGCAGTAGTAACTGATGAGGAGTGTGGCTCTCACTGTAAGCTTCCCTTTGGTCTTTTCAGATAAAATAAGGTCCAGGGAGATCAAAGTCTTGCCATTTCCCCATCAACTCTGGTTGTCCCAAGATATGGGTCACCACTGGATCAAAGGTTTACCCAGCCCAACAAATTTTATTTTAAGGCTAAGTCAGATGGAGCCAAGTGGATTATTTACTGCAGACAACCATCTTTCTTTCTAGATCCTTTTACAACTAAGGTGGCAATCTCAATTAAAGCAAGGGAAAGTATGGAGCCAATTCGCACACATAAACAGGCTGAGTATCTGAATATCCAGACACAGTTGCAGAGTCTTTCTTCAGAAAGGTACAAACTGCTCTACCTGCACCCAAGACAGGATTTCTCCAGTAATCCAGTGAGGAGAATAATCTCCCCAAACTTTCCTTCCATAGCACATTTCATTAACAGCCACCCGTTGCATCATTTTTAGAATGGGCTGCTGTCTTTCATTAAAGGCACAGGACTTGCAGGAGTTGGATGCCAGTTTTAAAAGCAATTACCTTCAGTTTAAAGAGCTTTCTGAAAGCCAGCTTTTCCCATTAAAATACGCCTGAGTCACAAAACTTCTGCCAAAGAAAAACAGCCATCCAATTCAGAGATCTACATTTTAAGAAGTTCAATGCAAGACTCAACTCTAGTTCAGACACTTTCTCCTATCAGGGGATATTTCCCACATTCCTGTAATGAAAGGTCAACAAAAACCTATCCTTCACCATTCCAAGGATATAGGTGAGAACTTGCCAAAAGGATATGGGCTTTTCTGCACTGAAAGGCCCATGGTCCCAACCAATGGGTCTTGACCAGCCAGCCTGCTGATTTGGACCAGAGAAAGATGTGGTGTGGATTAGCACCGTCTGCACAATGCGTCCAGAGCAGGCCTGGTCCATAAGCTTGTATGAGCTTCAGGGCCAGGTTCTGAGCATCCCAAAGAGCTAAGAACACACATTTTTAGCCCCAGAGCCACCAGGGGACTCATTATGGTGGTGCACTTTGATCTGCCACCAAAGTGGGTCTTCCAGTAGTCCTGAACTCCTTCTGCATGCTTCTGTGTTCTGAACCAGGGGCTACTGGTCCACCAGTCTACCGGTATTCCTAACTGAGATTACACCCAGTCCTATACAGATAGAGTGTACCAGCTATGGGTGGGACCTCACGGATCTGGACGAACGTGCAGATGAATGCGATCCAGAAGTGTACTTTGCAACTCCTTAGTACGGATTACAGGTCAGCGCAGAACGGGCCTCTGTTCTTTCCAAACAAACCCCTGAAGCTGTGAGTTTTCACATGGAAAACATTATGTCACATTGTCTAGGCCAGTGATGGCCAACCTATGACACGCGTGTCACAGGTGACACGCCAAGCCCTTTTGGGTGACACACATGGTCACCCTGGCACCTGGACGTGTAGTGCTTGCTTGTTCCTGAAGTGTATGAAATACCAACTTTCAATTGAAGATTTAGCAAATGTAAACAATTATTCATTTTTGCTTTTAATAAAATACATATATCAAAATTATAACTTTTTTACTAGAGCTACAAATATCATAAAATTATGGATATTTCTAGATGTGACACAGCACCCGAGTTAAGCTAGGTTTTCTTGCAAATTTTGACACACCGAGCTCAAAAGGTTCGCCATCACTGGTCTAGGCTATTTCAGTTTCTGCACTGGGCTACAGCCTTGCTTGCCCCTGGTCTTATTTTCCTCATATCTTCAACAACTGTTTTGGGCACTTGAGACAAAATCACATTGGGCATCATTGCTGCCTGCCATCTGCCACATATCACTGCAGAAACAGCTAATGAAATCCTCTCAGTGACTTCCACTTAGGACTTTAATCTCAAGTACACTTTCCACAGCTGGAGGGGCACGATAGAAATTGCCACCACTTAAACGTGCACAGTTCATACGTGAGAAAGCACCACAGTTTCCCATCCAAGGCTATATGGAGATATTGGTTCTTTCTTCACTAGCCTTATGCCTGATTATATCCTGGAATAGGAGCCTTCAGTCTGCATGCTGGTGAAAAATAAGGCAGATCCTGGGCAGGACAGATTCCGGGATGTATACTCGATAAAGCCCAGTACAGAAGGGGCCACAGTTAGTAAAACTGAGCTAAATGAATCAATGCCCTAACTTATAATATGACAATTTCTTGCATCTATAGCAATGCCTTAGCCACATCCAGACAGACCTAAAATGTGGGGTTATCCTGGGGCTATGCTGGAATTGCCACATGAAAAAAGGGTAGAATTCCACATTATCAGTATTTGAGATAAGTCCCACACTGAAATATCTGGATATACGCAGTTTGCCATTGCAGGAGCAAGTGTCCAGACAGATAAGTGCCCACACTTTCGCCCTGTCATTTGGTAGAGACAATGAGGGGGAACAAGCTGCCACATTTTCCTCCGCCATCTTGAGGCAGCCTCGGGGTACAGATTCCGGCAGTTTGTTACCTCTTCCCGAGCTTTTTTCTCAGCCTCCTCCTTCTTCCTCCTCTGCTCTTCTTCTTCCAGAACTTTCCGGCGTTCCTCACGCTTCTTCTTCAGCTCTTCCAGTTCCACGGCCGCCTCCTGTTGCTTCTGCTTCAGTTTCTCAAACTCTTCACTCTCATTTTCACCTCGGCGACGTCGCAGCTCCTCTACCCGCTTTCCGGCTTCCACATGGGTCACGGACTTGGCCTCTTCAGAATCCGGGGTGGTTTTGAGGCCAGGGCGGCTGTAAGGAAAATAAATCTGTGATAATAATTTGCCTAATCTGAATGAAAATTCTGAGATTTGATCTCTGCTTGACTTTTGTAGGCCCCCTTTGTAGGCCCCCTTCAATGCGGAGAACAGGGTGTTAAGTTTTGAACAGTGCTTCAAAAGCCTCATTAGCACATCAGGTGGAGCAGAAGCTATATCTCCACTAGTGATGCGCACAAATATTCGAAGACATTCGAAATTCGATCAAACTTGTCTGAATTTCGACATTCAAATTCAAATCAAATGTCCATAAATTCAAATTTAAACATTCAAACGAATTTTGAATTTTCAAATCTATTTGTTTGAATTCTTCGGACATTCGTATGTGTACGGGTTCGTACACAATGAATACTTGCATGTATGCATCTTTCCCACGTCTGTATGCATTTGTACGGATCTGTAAGGGACGAAAATGGGTTGCATATGGGATAAATACAGGATGCACAGCAATGTGTACAGGCACATACGAGTGTTGTCGACATTTGTAAGTGCAAATTCGAACCGAAAATTCAAACAAATAGATTCGAATTTGCTGAATTTGAACAGAATTTTGCTAAATTCAAATTTTAAAGATTTGACTCAAATCAACAGCATATTGCACTTAAAATTATGATGTGGCCAAGTGTAATCTAAAATACTACAAATCAAATTTCAGAAATCCACCTCAGTAAATCTTTTATGGTATTTTCATAGCTAACCCCACCATTTGAGGTATAGCAGTCAGTTACCCAGTTACGAAAGTCTTTACAGCAACACGGAATGCTGGAGTATTCTTAGAAATACCTGCCAGGTACCCATCCAATCTTGGCCATGGTCACACCTTTACTTTAATCCTTCTTCAGCCTGTCTTCGGATCTCACTGCTCACACCTTTTTAGTCCTATACATTTTATTTGTACTTACCACCCTTCAATTGTAGTTTCCTGAGTCCTGATTTTTACATTATAGAGTGTTAATCTGTTTTCATTGGGGGGGTGGGGGTGAGACTGAGGAAAAGGACTAAAGGGGGCTGAACCGTACGATAGTGGGTGGGCACTGCATTAATTTGCCTTTCCTTTTGCCCAATGTGAGATGGCTTGGTGTTGAGTCACCAAACCTTTATCCTATCAGAGTGCTGGGGGTGTTGTGATGGTGGAGAGGGGTGAAGATCTAAATACGTCATGCAAAGGTGTGAGCATAGTGACCCAAACTGAGGACAAACTGTGGAAGGATTATCAAGTATTGGTTGGGACAAGAGTTAGTGCATTTTGAGACCAGTTTTTTAATAAGACAGGTTATTTCAGCAAGGGGTGTCAGCCTTAATTCCAGATCAAGAGTTTTTTAAAAATCCCAGAACTTTTAATCTATTCTACTTTAATTTTGCTGCTAATTTTTTTCACTTTTTAATTCAAACTAATAGTTTTAAATATACAGTGTCTTTTTTTTTGTAAATTGCACTGAAAGGAAAGTTTACACACATGTGCACCCACACACACTCATCCTACTACAATTCGTTTCTGCCCTTCTCTGATATCCCTGTTGCTTTTCCTGGGACATTTAGGTCAAGAGTGGGCTAGAGACGAGTTGATCAATGAATAAATAAAGCTTATGCACCATTTTATTATGCACTTTTTATTGTTACATACCGTATTTTGCTATTTTAGTGTATTTGGGGAAGCTGTTTTTAGGGTCCATGGGTCCTAAAACGTGAGAAATCGGTTTCAATAAATCTATCGGTATGAGCTGAATCTCTCTGGACTTCATGCTCTCTCTTAGAAGCATGATCTAAGCCTAGAGACATATACAGCTTTGAGATTATCTTTACAGCCTTAAATAGTTTCAGCTTTACAAAAATATAGACTTGTGAATGACATTTACAGCATCCTCTCATCTGCTGAAATAGCCACAAGGGGAATGAAGAACACTTTAAAACAAAACAGCTGGTTAATGCAACCTCTGGACAGATAAGAGTGTTGATTTTAGAGGGTTACATTGAGATAGGGTTGCAAACAGAAGTCTGGGACTATGCAATCAATCTGCAGTTTGAAACGGCAAACTCTGGAGCTATGAGTCTTTTCACGCTTATCTGGAGACCATGCCACGGTGCAGCCTGGTCTTCTCCAAGTCTCTCTCTTCCACATACAAATATGGAAGAGAGAGACTCCTTCCCCTCCCTGGAACAATCCATGCACATTGGGATGGAGCCTGTCCCTATATAGGAAGCTAAAATGGCCGCCTATACTGGAACACTGGTAGACCCTTTTTTTAGGGCCTACTGCTGTTTCGGGGTGGCTAAACCAGTACAGGGAGATGCGTGGAAGGGTGCATGCCTCCCTGTTCTGGTCCAATAGGGAGAGGCATATTAGCAGGCCCAGTGCAAACCAATAGGAATTTCAGTTCCTACCCTCAGCTCAAACCTGGAAGGGGCTCTGGTGGGCTGCTTTACTAGGATGGCCTATTCTAGGAAGGCTTAATCCTGCTACCTAAGAGTTGTTCCTGACTTTGGAACAGCTCCATGCTGAACCATAACAGCTGGACTACTCGCATTAGGGAAGTGTGGAAACAGCCTATGGGCCTTTCTTCATGAACCCTTAATATGGATTAAGAGTCTGAGTAGTATACTTCTAGGCCTCATAGATCTGTACATTACGTCAGATCTATGAGGACATGCCCTCACAGCTGTTCTGCTCTGTCTGCATTAGACAAATCATGATCCGGATTAAGAATGACTTCATCTGGATCCCTGGTAGACTGTTCAATCAGGTCAACCAGTAGAGCAGTACAGTCCTGATCTAGAACATGGGAAGCCTGTAGAAGCCATGCTTCCCATACTTGGGGGTGTCAAAAAGTGCACCACCAAAACCCAGCCCCAGAGGTCCCTAGGCTAGGAACTTTTGATCTCTACCCCAGCCCCAGAAAACCTCTGCTACCACACCATTTATGTGAATACCATCTCCAAATCTGGACATTTGTTGTAAGATTCATATCTAACATGCAATTAACCCTTTGTTTTCTAAAGAATAACAGTTGGAGAGGGGCATCTATGGTTGTGTTGCTGACCGGAGCATGATGATGGCATTTCTGCAGAATTAAACCCAATCTGTGTTTAAGCTTTAACCTTTGAGTGTCTCCTGCATGGCTGCTGCCTATGGCACAAAAGAAAGCAAGGAAGATATGCTGCACATACAAATGGGCATTCCAGCGAACCTTGGCGGCCGACTCATATTACAGGCTGATGGAGTAAGCAATGTCTTAAGCCAAACATGGCAACTGAGCTGCAGTCTTTCTTAGGGCACACTCCATCCTGTTGCAGTCAAAACCCATAAAAGGCAACACTGGGCCCAAGTATAAACACCCAAGCGTGAGTGTATATCTCACCTAAAAGCGTTCTCTGTATGCTTAAGTTTGTGTGGGGGAAGTTCTTGGAAGCGCTCTCCATTCTGTGGCTTGGAGTCAGGAATTCCCTTCTTCCAGGCTGGCTTAGCTTCTTCTTTGGGGGGCTTGTCTTTGTTCAGTTTGCTGTCTTTCATCTGCTTGAGAAAGAAAGTAAAATAAGCAAAACACATCCAAGCACACAAAATAGGAGCAAGAGGTACACCTGGTTTGCTGCTGGCGGGTTGATAAGAAGCAACGGATGCAGCTTTTTAAAGGCAAATATTAGGAAACTGTGGCTCATCAGACACTGGTTGGCTTGGCTCCTATATGCCCACGCTGCCTCTGATACTGGAGGCAGCAGCCACTGTATTGATGATTCTGCACTGGCTGCTATGCCACAAGGCCTGTTCACACTTGGCAAATGGGAAATCTGTGAGTGTCCCAGAACAGAGCATTCACACTACACAGAGATGCTTCTATTCCAGAAGTCTCTTTGCACATGTTGGGCCACCCCCAGCTGACCCAGGTGTTTTTATACTCTACACCTATACTAGCTATGGACTGGGAAAGCCCTGCGTCTCTCCCAGGCGAGCAGAGCTTACTGTGGGGCAGTGTAGTTGCACACCATGACACCCAGTCACTGTGGTAACAGCACCACCCCTGCCCACTGGTGCCCACTGGTGCTGTCGTTTCTCTGCCATGATCGACTCTGCTATCGAGGAAACACCAGCTGAGGCATTTCCGCACTGAATCGCGTTCGAAACCGAACGCGTTCAGGCGGAAAGCTTAAGCCAGCTTCGGGCGCTTTCCCCGTTCACACACAGACGCTCCGGAACGCGTGTAAACGCGTTCCGGAGTGTCTGGGTGCGAATGGTCAAAGCGCCCGAAGCTGGCTTAGCCGGCAAACGCCGGCCAGGGGCGCGCCGGCGGCCGCGGAGGCAGATCGACAATCAGCTGTTTGAAAAACAGCTGATTGTCAAAGCCGCGCGGCGTCGGAGGCGAGCCGGCAGGCGATCGGGAGACAGAAGCGGCGCGAACGCTTCTTCTCCCGAACGGCTGCGGGCGGCTCGTCCGCGTTGGAACGCGTGTAGAGCACTTCGAAGTGCTCTACATTTCGAACGCGGAAAAGCCAGCTGCGGACACGTCGGGACGCAAGCCGCGCGCGGCCAATGCGGATGACGTGTCCACAGCTGGCTTTTTCGCGTTCCATTTTCCCCCGTGCGAAAACGTCTCTGGTCTCCCAAAGTGCAGGCACCAGATCCAGTTCCCAGGGAAATGAGGACGTGAATAGGCCTGCAGACCAGCAAAAATGCTACAAGCTTCCCTTCTGCACATTGGTGGACCCCTGGATGAAGCCTCCTTTAGAGAACACCAGCATGTGCAAGACTGGCTCCTTGTAGGTTGCTGTTCTGGCATACTGGCCAGCGCACTTTTGGCCTATGACTAATAAATTTGGACAGCCATTGACAATCATTTAAATAAATTTTAAAAACACACTAGGGTCACATCCCCATGCACTATAAAGTCCAAATTGAATCCGAATTCGGCAAGGAGCGTCCCCATGCAAAGCCCCCAAACCGGGCTACATGCAGACAAAATCGCCCAAATCCACGCTAAATTTAGTCCTCTAGAAAACTGTTCTTGCTGCAGTTTGGAAGTGAAGTCTGCATTATTTGGGGCGCTGAGTCTGCACATGGGGACATTCCTGGGCTATTTGGGGAGGGGATAGACTCTGGTGTCATTAGGAGGTGGGGTTTCACATCCTGTGTTCACCATTCCTGTTCTGTGCATTGGGGGTTGCAACTGCTGGCCATTTTTAAACAGTGATCAAACAGAAATGAGGCTTTTCTCTCCATGATCCCATTGCTGGGCAAACGTAAAAGGGGGGGGGGTAATCTGGCACTTGTTGTCCTACAAGCCTCTTCCCTCAACCCTTATTCCAACCCTGCTCCCTGATCGCCGGCAAGCAGCTTCTGAAGTTTGCCAACTAAAAAGCTAACCAAAGCCACTACGATGTTTAGAGGCAGTTTAGCAGAGAAGCACTTCTCTGCTAAACTGCCTTTAAACATTGTAGAGGCTTTGGTTAGCTTTTTGCCTGTCATAGTCTGCCAAACTTCAGAAGCTGCTTGCCAGCCTCTAAGCCGGTGATGGCCAACCTATGACACGCGTGTCACAAGTGACACACCAAGCCCTTTTGGGTGACACAGCTGGTCACCCTGGCACCTGGACATGTAGTGCTTGCTTGTTCTTGAAGTGAACGAAATACCAACTTTCAATTGAAGATTTAGCAACAAAAGTCACTAATGTAAAGAATTATTTGTTTTTGCTTTTAATAAAATACATATATCAAAAATATAACTTTTTTACTAGAGCCACAAATATCACAAAATTATGGATATTTCTAGACGTGACACAGCACCCGAGTTAAGCTAGGTTTTCTTGCGAATTTTGGCACACCAAGCTCAGAAGGTTAGCCATCACTGCTCTAAGCATTGTAGCGCCTTTGGTTAGCTTTGTAGCTGGCAAGCAGCTTGTGAAGTCTGCCAGACTATGTCAGGCAAGCAGCTTCTGAAGGTTGCCATTTGCTGCCACAGCTTCTAGCCCTGTGACAGCCCTTATGCAAATCTGAAGGGCTGCCATATAACATGGCTGCAACTGTGCCCCCATACAGATCCAGAAAAATGAAAGGACGAAACTGGATTTATTGCTTAGGTTAATTTCCAGACTCATGTACAAACCAGGTGAGATTTGTTCCTTTTCTTTGCTAATTTTGGCCTGGTGACATTTTGAGCTAAAAGCAACGTCTCTGGGATTAGCATTATTTACAGCCGTCTCTGACAGCCTGACCCTCCAAGCATGCTGAGTCATGGCTGGATGCTAACTGGAAATGTGCAGCGTTCAAGATCTCTTCTGGCTTGTATGAGAAATTATATTCCCACAAAGGCCATCACTTAAACTCTCAGCCAAAGCAAACCTAAAATGGCAGCGAACAAAAATATGCTGCCTCTCAAATGTACTGAGCTACCATCTTCACAGAAGAACACTCACTTTGATACAAACATCGCTGTGTAAAAGTGCCGTGCTCGTTCCCCTTGGCATTCGGGCTCAAAACCACAAGTCCGTTCAGGAGATGTCTTGCTCTTTTCTTTTCTTTAGCTGCATCCAGACCCCACCTGGGGATCTATTCTGATAAAGCACTGGGACTAGGCAAGACTAGGGCCATGTCTGTACGGAGCTGCTAGGCCATGTCAGGCACTTCCAAGGAGTGCAGTGTCTATTGGGAGGCAGGGCTTCCTAGTAGAACAATGCATCTGCACTGATGAATTGTTGGCACAAAAATGGTGCCATAGCCCAATCTAACAGGAGACAGCTTGGAAGTGTTCCTCAGTAGCAGATTAGCCAAGGATTTGCATGTATACAGCAGGAAGCCCCACTTCACTGGGCTTCTGAAAGCAGTGGCAGAAGGGCAACAATTCTGGGTGCTTGGCCAAAAAGCCCCAGTCAGGAACTCTGGAGGTTGGGAACTTTTGTGTAGCTTGCTGGCCACCCATCAAATCTTAGGCCAGATCAGCTGCTACAATCCAAGATCACTTGATTCAGTAAAAGAGAGTCATAAAGAGCACCATGCAGATCTTGCTTAAGATACTCTGGTTGTCCACAGGCATATAACCACTGTTAGCGCTAATCATTAGTAATGTCAAGTACTTTGAGGATGCTTCAGATCAAAACTACATTAGTGAAAATGCTACTATTTTATACTCTGCATGCAGTGCTTTTTCAGTCCTTTTGCTTTCCATGTCCCTTTGGTCTAAAAATCATGTTTCTTAGCTAGGATTCAACTTCTATGAATTCAGTCAGTCGTGATGCAAACTAACTAATTGTTCCTTCCCAGATTAATATGTGAATTGAAGAAATATTGTTCTTCAGTTTCTGCCCTTTTCTAATTTTTGCAATTCAATTCTCTCAATTCTCAAGTAAAACAATGTTTCAAAATATGTAAATCTATGTAAATATATATGCCTTTTTTTTGCGGGGGGGGGGGACATACAAAGATGGCTATCTTCCTGTGCAGAAAGCAAAATCAATGCTGCATTCCTGCTCAAATTGCCCCAAACTGTGTTCTCATATGATAGTGGGAAATTTCCCAGTCCTATGGGAAAACTGCTGTGACTTCCATATTTCAAACAATTCATCTGAGGTCTTGATAGTCTAAAAATTATTTAAACTTAATTGATTAATTAACAGTTTATGAACAATCAACAGGCAAAGAACTAAATTTAATCCTGATTTAATACATATTTAACCTTTTCTTTGAAACTGCCAAATTTGGGTTCTAGATGTATATTTTTAAAAGTCCCAAAGTAAGTTGTGTGTACTTTGGGGCCAAGATTTAAACAGACAGCTTATCTTCTTGTAAACACAGATGCATTAAAAGTGTGGGGGGAACTATGAATTAAAAGGGGGGGGGATACCGTTCATGCAATGTGTCTAGCCAAACTGGAAGCAGGAAATACCACAAATATCATGTCATGAGAAAGCTTGTTTCAATATGAAATCTGCAGGCTAGCTCTGCACACACAGAATCTTAAGGCAGCCTAAAGAATCAAAGAGGCTTTAGGACGCAAGATAAATTTAACACAGAGCAACAAGAGCGAAACTCACTTGAGCTGAAATTCCATCCACAAAACCACTATGTATTAGAGAAATAAAGAAAATCAAATTCATACGTTCAGTTCAAATTGAACCAAGGGTGTTTTTCCACTGCGCTCCTTTAATCTGAATCTAAGAAGATCCGGATCTAAGGGGAGTACCCAATGTGTTTCCAGGCTAGCAATGGGTGCTAGCCTACCTGCTATGGAAACACCGGAGCATCCATGTGGCAAATCCGGATTGACCCACAAGGGATCTGCCTGTCACCCCAGGTCTTTTGGCGGACAGGGGGTGCAATTTCTGAAGTTAACAATGGATCCGAAGTCCCTCCAAAGGAAACTTCATTAGCCCAGGCTCCAAAGAAAAACCCCTTGTGAGAGCAATGCAGCTGTCAAAGCCTGCAAAGGCTCCAAAGGGTCTTTATTTGGTCACAGAGCAGCTGTCAGGTGAGTATAGAGGCTGAAAAGAGCAGGGAAGATTTCTAAAAATAGACAGGAGAGCCTGTCTGTTTTAAAGGGCTCTCGCTTCTATTTTTAAAAATCTTCCCTGCTCTTTACAGCTCCTACACTCAACTGACAGTTGCCCAGTTGGGTGCCCTATACCCACCTGACAGCTGGACTGTCAGATGGGTATAGGGCACCCAGCTGGGCAACTGTCAGGTGGCTATAGGGGCTATAAAGAGCAGGGAAGATTTTTTTAAAAAACAGATGTGTGAATTATGGGGCAAGAGCAGGAGAGAGCAAGGAGCTAATTAATTATGCACCTCTTTCCGCTTGGATAAGTCAGCCTCCCAGCAAGGAGCTAATTAGCAGGCAGCTCCAAGGGGTTGCAGGGACTTGAAATTTCTCTCTTCCAGCGGGTCAATAATGTTACCTCCCAGAGAAAGAGAGAAAACTCAAGCCTCTGCACCCCCTTACTCCCTCACTTTTACTCCCCTTTCAAGGCAAGCAAGTGGCTTGTCTGGGAAAGGGAGCAAAATCACAATCCCCGTGGGATGGTGGTAGAGAAAACTGTGGCATCCCAATGCAGGGATTTGCTGAGGTTTTCAAGGGGCACTAGCACCAGCGCTGGCTCCTCCTCCTCCTTGCTTTCCCCTTTGCCACATTGTCAGCCACAGACTCTTCGCCCAGCTCCATCTTGGGCGCTTTTGGTGCCACTAACTTCAAAGACCCTTCAGAGCCTTTGCAGCCTTTGACAGCTGCACTGCTTTCGCAAGGGGTTTTTCTTTGGAGCCTGCACTAATTTCCAAAGATGTCTTCGGAGGGACTATTTGCATCTGGACTAACATAATCTGTTACTTTCCTTTGCTGAGCACAGGAAAATGGCAAGCTTCCACAGCCACTTCCTGGGCTCACCTAAAAAGCTCCTGGGTGGACACACAGAATAAGAGGGTTAACTAGATCACTCTAAGGGCCTTTTCACACTTACCCTTCCAGCACAGGTCAGAGTGCTCTGGGATGCTCCGGCCACTGCTTCCAGTAAATTCCCAGATGCAGCATTTGTACTCCTTCCTTGTGCAAACACTATGTGGGGGATGAATCAGGGTGTCATGGCTGCAGTTGCACGGATGCAAACTGTGTTTTGATAGCCACAGCAACGGCCTGGCACAAAGCAGAAGTTGCTACAACCATTGCTGTGGAGATGTGGACAGTCCCAGACAGACTGTCTGCCCTGCAACAGTCCCCATATGAGCTGGGGAAGGTGCCAGTGCTCGCAGTTCAAATGCTGGCCACCATCCCTAAACCTGAGATCAATCTTTGTTTAGAGGGCTGTTGATGCCCTTGTGCAGAAGCTGGCGAAGTGACCTTTCTTCACTTGGAGAAACTCATACTAACAGAAGGAGTGACCACTTAAGGTGAGCCGTGCTCTAGGTGCTCCAGCACCTCTATTCAAATCTTGAACATTCCTAGTTTTAAGACGAGTTGAATGGCAGTGACAATATTAGGTGCTGTAGGAACCTTTAAAGCTGATATCTCCTGGAGAAGTTTGGTTTAACCCATTAAGCAACCCTGCTGACACGCGTAACAAGTTTATCCAACAGCAACTGAGGTGGGTGTTACAGCCCTGTTCACGGGCCACGCTACTCACGTTAATACAAGCGCTTGCACAAGCAATGCCTGGTGGTCAAACTTCTGATGAGCACTGTTTGTACAACGTACACAGTTTCCAGGATTCACAATTACTTGGCAGGTAGCTGAACCCTGCTGAAAGTCTCTTTTGCACTGAAAAAGCTTTTTTTTTTTTGCACAGTTCCCAACATTGTAGAGCTTCCAGTTTGGCTGGGACTGTGCAAAAACTGCTCTTCAGAAGGATTTCTAAAAAAGTACAAAGACGGGTCTAACTTCTACCTTTGAAAAAAACACGGGAGAAAAACAAATTTGTCAAGAATTCCTTGGACAAAATATATCATAAAATGCAAACTGGTTGTACTCACCTTTTCTGCCTTTTTCATTAAGGCAGATGGTGGAAAAACAAAGAGTTTCATCATGCCTTCACTGAAAACTGGCTGAAATTAGACCTACATTTCCCACCCTGCATCATGCTGTATGACCCTTCCATTTTAGAACGACGGTCCTGCCCTAATATTCCTTACTTACCATACAGTATAACACTGCAGAACCAGCTCTGGTGTTTGCAGCAGAAATGCAATGCAATGCATTTTGTGAACATGTCTTTTTTTTTTTCCTTCAAGAAGGACAAAACTGGTGTTTGCACACATTATATTATGAACGGAAAATCATTAGTTAGGTTTACGAAGGGGCTAAGGATGTTTTGAGTGAGAGTATCCATGATTAATACAAGAGAAGAAATAATCAATTCCAAGATGAACAGTTACGATAAAGGAAAAGGGGAAATATAAGGAAAGTACAGAAACCCAAGACCAACTACTGCCTAAATCCACACATCATTTAATCCAAGGACAATTCTCTCAGAACTTGTTGTGTTCAGAAATGCAAACTGAGCATGATTAAACTCATTTTTTGACCCACTCAGGCCATTTGAACATGAGATTAAGCTATTCCATGCTACAGAGGCAGGATGGGGTGCTTTAGGGCTGTCCATATGGCAGCCTGTCCTGGTCCAGCTTTGAAGACCAGGAAAAGCTCATGGCTTTGAAGTTACCAGCCATTGCTTTTCTCAGCTGCATGCACAAAAGCAGCACATTTTCTGCCGCCGCTTTCAGGTACCTGGCAGAAGAGGAGCCAAGTTTGATATACTGGACCATGGAGGCATGCTGTCCACACACTCTGTGAACTGTGGACTGTGCGCTGGTATACCAAAGTATTGTGCTGCTGGACTACTCCATAAAGATTTACTGCTAGAGTGGGATACAGTGGCATTTGGCTCTGTATCCCTCTCAGCTGCAGGGCTCAATGTGGTTAAGCCAGTCTACTGGGGGGTGAGGTGGCCTCCAATATATCAGGTCGAGCGTGTAGACCATCTGTTCTACATTGAATTGGAATAATGGTCCAAAGCAGTAAGGGCCTCAGATTAAAATTAACATAATACTAGAAATATATACTATTATGACTCAATTTTCCCCAGAGAATTTCCTGAAGAATATGAAAATCAGGCCATCTCATATTAAGTTTGATATAATAAGAAATAAGGGGTGTTCTGATTGTCATATTGCATCTGATATTTTCTAGGAATGCATTACATATTCTAGAATGCTGCTATAACTTAAAATATATGGAATAACAGAGACTTGCAGGGGGAGTGACACATTGAAGCCCAACCCAGTGTCATCCAAGGTGAGGCACTAATTACCACTTCACATCTCTCCACAACCTAATCATGGAATTCAACACTGACACCAGGTGAACACTGGCTGCTCTACCAAAGCTGCATTCAGACCTAAGGTTTCATCCAGCTTCAGTCCACTTTCAGATTGTGTTCGCACACCTTAAGTTCTAATCCAGTTCTCTTCAGGGTGAGAAAACACACCAGCAAAGTGACAAGTCGTCGTCTTTCCTCTTTATTTATTTCAAAGGTGTATTCTGCGTTAGACAATGCCAAAAGAAAACAGCTTGATACTTTCTTGATGAGTTGTCTCACTCTGAAAGTAACCTGAAGATGGATTAAAACTTAGGTGTGAAGAGAACATATTAGCAAAGTGACGGGCTGTTTTCTTCCAGCATTATCTGACTCTGAAAATCCACCTTTGGGTTAGATAACAGGGAAAGAAAATGACTGGTCACTTTGCTGTTGTATTGTTCCTCCCTGAAAGTGATCTGAAGCTGGATTAACATTTAGGTATGAACACAACCCAAACCTTGGGTTCTTCTCATGTTTCATCACTGGCCACTATGTAAACTGGGCTTTGTAAACATGTGATTTAGCTTTCTTCTGAGTAAACTTCTCTGAAGCCCTTACAAATGTTTGGAAGAGTGGTTGTTTTGTTGTACTTCCCACATGCATGCGCCTTCCCAAGTAATCATGAATTACCTCTTCCTTCTTGGAGAATGGTCGAAGTTTGTCATCCTGCGGCTTCTCTTTTTTAGCTTCTGCTTTAACCTCTTTTTCTTCCCCCTTTTACAACATTTTTGTAAGATGAAAGCATCAGTCCTACGGCAACCCCATCACAACTGCTGCTTCAACAAAGCTGTGCTCACATAGCCCCTTGTTCTGTGCTCCCGAGGCTGTGCGCGCAACTCTCTCCAGACAGCACTGTGGCTTCCACATTCCTCCTGCGCCCTTGTGCTCTCTCGTCCACCCAGGGGTGTCTGTGTCCTCACACATCCTATCAGAGCTGTCACTGTGCTCGATGCAAATTCTCACGGAAGCTTATTCAACAGTCACGCCATAAATGTTTTGCTGGGTGCTCGTCCACGGCCCGTGCTGTGCTTTGGGACCTTGTTGAAGCCTTGCCTATAGCCCTTGGGCAATTCACAGCCACAGAAAGAGAAGGTAAAGAGGATTTCAGTGAGGATTTTAGAGCATGCAGAGATTTCGCTGAGAGTATCCGAGAGTCAAGAAGGCAGTGGCCAAACTGTGCACCATGCGCTGGCTATGATGTACACAGGTGGAAGTAGGAAGCTGAAGTACAAAGAAGAAATTAAAATTCTAAGAAGAGTTAATAGAAATTCAAAGTGCAGAGGATAACTGTGAGCAAATCCCCAGTGAAGTGTGTATGAGGTGATTTTGTTTGTCTTGTAAAATGCATTACATTTCCTGCAAAACACAGGCAGGAGGTGGTTGTGTGCAAAACGTTTACTGTACCTGTTTCCTTTGGGAAGACGGTGGCGCTTTTTCCTCTTGCACTCTCTTCTCTTTTACCTGCTTGTCTTCTATTTTTTTCTCTTCTCCCTTCCTTCCCTTCAACTGATCTATTTTTTTCTCTTCAACCTTTTGCTTTGCCTTTAACTTTTCCTCTTCAAGTTTAGCCTTTTCTTCAGCTGCCCTCTTAGCCTCAGCCTCCCTTTTCTCCTTTTCTTTAGCCCTTTCTCTTTCTTCAGCAGCTTTTTTCTCCTCAGCTGCCTTAATCCTTTCCCTCTCCTCCGCCTCACGCCTCTCTTTCTCCTGGGCTGCTCTTTTCTCCTCCTCAATCCTCTTTCTCTCCTCCTCAGCCTTCCACTGCTCCTCTGCTTTAATCCTTTCCCTTTCCTCAGCTTCAAGCCTCTCTTTCTCCTCAGCTGCCCTTCGTTCAGCTTCAAGCCTCTCTTTCTCCTCAGCGGCCCTTCGCTCTGCTTCAAGCTTCTCTTTCTCCTCAGCAGCCCTACGCTCTGCTTCAAGCCTCTCTTTCTCCTCAGCAGCCCTACGCTCTGCTTCAAGCCTCTCTTTCTCTTCCTCTGCTCTCCTCTGTTCCTCTGCTTTAGCTTTCTCCAGTTCCTCCTTTTCAAGTCTCTCCCTCTCTTCTATTTCCTTCTTCTCTGGTTCATCTTCATCTTCCTTTTGACCTAAGGCTACTGTAATGCATACAGCCTCCCCAGTCCCTGTTTGTTCCTCAACTGATAAAGCATTAACACCATTTTCTACTTTTTTCTCATCTTCATTTACCTCATGGTATTTTACTTCTAACACCACTGTTTCCTCCTCATTGCCTCCTGTTTTCATTGCTAATGTTACTTCTACCTGATCATTCTCTATGGTTCTTTGCTTTGGTTTTTCTCCTTGGGACTCCTCTTTGTCTTCTTCATGTTTCTTCTCCTCTTCCTCCTCTTGCCTCAAGTTATTCCTTTGGTATGACTTGGTGATGGTCTCATTTTCTTCCATCTCATAGTGTCTTCTGTGGGTTCCCACCTTTTCTTCTTTCCCTGGGATTTCATTTTCTTCAAAGTTGTTCACCACTTTTCTGCTTGTTGATGAAAGCGTCTCATCAGTAATAGTTGGGTCAAATTCCTTCTGGCGTTCCATGGCTTCCTGAAGACGTTTTTGGCGCCGTTCTTCTCTCCTTGCCAGCCTCTCCAAGAACAAAGCGTCATCATCTGCAGTGCCATCACCTTGAGTATTTGTAACTGTGGTAACTCTTGTTGTAGTACTTTTGGTCTCCTCTTCTCCAATGCTACGAAAGACACAACATTTTTAAGACTCTATGAGACTGTAATGCATTCTATTACTGTTGTTGCTGCTGACATTATCATCATCACTTTTGTTTTCACAGCCTATTAACAAGAATGAGCTTAGCCACACCTCCCCTATTTACAATTTCCTAGGAAATGACAATAAAGATAATATTGTAGACATTTACAAGTAATATGGCAGGAATCTATCACCACTGTTTTTCATATTTTCATTACAAATTCAGAAATTTGTGTTTCTGTTTCCCATTTAATGAAAGTTTCTGAGCTATAATGGGTTGGATGATTAATTATTCTATTTTCCATTGTCTTCCTTTCTCTACAGCCAAATCACCCTTTATATAATCTGGAATAAGACAGAAGGGCATATATTTCTTCCTCTTCCAAGTTTTTTTTTAATACTTCTGCTTAATGATACAGCAATATTAATAAACTGAGCTATTTAGATTGTCTTATTTAGTATTATTATTGCTGGTCTACTATGTATTCCTTCTTGTATTTATTGTCCTTAATACTACAGTATCAAAATGTTATTTTAAAGAATAGTGTAATGCAATCTTTAGTTCCATAAGAATTATCTTTGGCACATTATCATTTCTCTGTAGGTAACTGGTTTGTAATAAGTTGGACACACATCTAGAAGGTGGTCTTATTTCTGCTTCCCCCTTAAGAGCCACATTTTCTACACTGATTTTCTGGAATTTATTTTCAGGGATTCTTCTGATGGGTTTAATATCATTTCTTGAGTAGGTGTGACCTTGTCCTGGTTGCTAGTCATATACACCTTGGTTTCAGAATAGGCATCAACAATCATTTGTTTGACTTAATTTTATTTAATATTGAGCAGCTGTTAAGTGAAAGGTTCAAATGTCTCAAGAATCAAAGAAAATGAAAGGGGATTTAAGATGCTATCTCTTACCAGGTCAGATCTACTTTCCCTTTCATAACTTCCCCCATTCTCATGACTCTTCAGATTGGCCTCATCTGCTACTGGTCCTCCTCCCCTCGCTTACTTTTTAACTAGAAAGGTCAGAAATATATCTGCCTATATTCCCAACTGAGAATGATAAAATGTTCATTATTCTGCGTACTAAACAGAACATGCAAAAGACCCTTTCTGTATTGACCCTATGCTGTCTTATATCCCAGAATAGAAGCCTGCTGTAGTATGCACTAGCATGCAGATGGCAGGTCCCTATTCCAGGATATAAGTCAGAATAAGGCCAGTGCAAAAAGGAATGAAAAAAAGAAAAGAAACTTCTTACAGAAGAAGAAGTAGTAGTAGTTAGCTTTTCTACCCCACTTTTCTCACCCATTTAAGGGGACTCAAAGCAGCTGACAAAGCTTTTCTATTCTTCTCCCCACAACAGACACCCTGTGAGGTAGGCGGGGCTGTGAGAGCTCAGAAAGAGAGCTGTGACTAGCCCAAGGTCACCCAGCTGGCTTCATGGGGGAGGGTGGAATCGAACCCGGTATTCCCAGATAAGAGTCCGGCTCCCTAACCACTAAACCAAACTGGCCCACAGCAACACTTGCCAGGTTTGTGAGTGAAAACATCACCACCTCAAAAAGTCATCTCTCCTCCCCTCAATTCAAAAGAACAAGGAACAACCATAGAGGCTTTTATTTTTCTATTCCAAAGTTCTCTGGAGTTGTGATATCTCACTTCTGAGGGGGGGAAACTAAAAAGCAAAGTTCCGGTTTGAACCACCCAACAAACTGTCTACAGAAGATCAAAATGCAATTAGGAGAGATCAAAGGGAGGTTTCCAGTTAGACTGCTAGCCAGCTCCTCCTGCCAAAGCAGCCCCAATCTGTGTACCACTGCTATTTTAGAACTACCAGACTGCATTCACACATAGCCAACAGAGAAAAGCAGCTCCAAAGCTCCTTACAGGTAGCAGCAGATGATCACCAATGCCAGCTCATCTCTAACCATCTTTTCTAGCCTAGAATGTTCATGAAAGGGGAATGGGCAGCCTGGCAACTGAACGATCAGGGCTGCCTCCATATGGGGGAAAGACTTCACAGGGACTGTGGAACAGCTGTCAAAGCGCCAGACAGGTTTTACAATGCTCCATGGTCCCTGTGAAGGAAAGCCCAACGCGGCCAAGTGAAAAAATACTACTTATGTCAGGATCGGCTTTGGAGTTTCCCTTCTCTCCACATTTTCCTGGGTGTTTGGGCAAGTTCTTGCAAGATCTCGTGAGAGTTCACCCTCGCCCAGGAAGCAGTAGGCCTTTCAGAGACGGAAGGGCTGACCATGTGGTCGGAAGGGCCTTCACTGCTGCTTCAAAGGAACGGGAGAATGTGGGGATGTTCTGTTCTCCCTGTGGAGCTCCCTTACTTTGTGGGCAAGTAAGCTTTGCATCTCTACGGCTGTGTTCACACACAGCAAAACAAGCAGCTCAGAAGCGGCTTAGTGTCAATAGTGAATGGCCCTCATGTTCTCGTCCCACCTCTAACCCACATTTTCTAGCCTAGAATGTTCACAAGAAAGGGGGAAGGGCAAGTGAATGATCCTACTTGCGAACCACCTCAAAGCTGCCTCAGAAGTGGTTTGCTTGTTTTTCCATTGTGTGTGAATGCACCTATCTGAGGATGCACGCAGCATGTTGTCCTCCAGAAGGCGTCCTAGGATGTGGCTCAGTTCCTGAATTCCCTTTGCTGTAGAAGCTCCTCAGATAAAAAACGTTAAGCATTCAACAATCAAGAGCTTAAAAGAAAAATCTGTCTTCCCCCTAATTAACTTCTTAAAATGAACAACAACCCTATTAAGCAACAAAAACAGAGGATTGTTCAATTCTTCTCCACCTGCCCTGGAATGCAGGTAGAAAAAGGACAGATCCTTCTCCCAATTAAGGATGTGCATGAATGTTCTAAACATTCGAAATTCGATCTAAATGGATCGAATGTGGACATTTGAATATGAATAGAGTATCTTCATATTTGAATTTAAACATTCAAACAAATTTCAAATGTTCCAAAACATTCATTCGAATCTACAAATACGTATGTATTACATACATATCTCTACGCATTTGCGCTTGTAATACGGAATGAAAACGGGATGCATATGGGATAAAGCGGGATGCGTACGAAATGCTTACAGATACGTATAACACATACGAATGTTGTCGATATTCATATCTTTAAATATGTTGTCGACATTAGGATCTCCAAATTCAAATCTAACATTCGAACAAATGGATTTGAATATATTGGATTCAAATTGGGTTTTGTTGCATTCGGATTCTAAACATTTGAATTGAATTGAATGTTTTGACATTTGATTCAACTCGAATTCAAATGTAAAAAAAAAGGCTTCGTACACATCCCTACTTCCAATTAATTACACATATTCATAGGGTAGAATTTTACTTGTTCTGGGCATTGACGTCCGGCTTTTCTATCCCTTGTCCTGATAGGTCATCTTCTTCCTTTTGCCGAAGTCTTTCTTGCCGGGCCCGCCTGCGCCTTTCTCTAGCAGCTTCTTCCTCATCATCATCATTTCTCTGATAGGCTAATCTGCAAACAAACAAAAAAGTTTACAGTGACTTTTATTCAATCAAGGCAAGTAGTTATGAGCCTTCCATATGTAGCTTATACAACTTTTAAGTTAAAATATATAGAGAATACTAAGGTCTGTTCTGCACTTACCTCTGGTCCACTTTTCATCCTCTACTAGGCCTCTTTCATCCCCATACTGGTAAAGACTAAAGAGGTCCCACCCCCACTAGTACATTAAATCTGCAGAAGATGGAATGTAATCTGGATCAGGAGACCAAACTGACCCCCTAGTCCGGTGATGGCCAACCTATGACACACGTGTCACAGGTGACACGCCAAGCCCTTTTGGGTGACACACCTGGTCACCCTGGCACCTGGACGTGTATTGCTTGCTTGTTCTTGAAGTGTATGAAATACCAACTTTCAATTGAAGATTTAGCAACAAAAGTCACTAATGTAAAGAATTATTTGTTTTTGCTTTTAATAAAATACATATATCAAAAATATAACTTTTTTACTAGAGCTACAAATATCACAAAATTATGGATATTTCTAGAACTGACACAGCACCTGAGTTTAGCTAGGTTTTCTTGCGAATTTTGACACACCGAGCTCGAAAGGTTCGCCATCACTGCCCTAGTCCAATATGATTCTAGGGCCAGGGGGGACTCATTTCAGAGGTGTACTTTGTGGCCAAATGGCTCCCAATTTTCATTCTTTGCTTTCAGGGCAGGAGCCCAGGGGTAGAAATCCTGAAAAGATTGGGACCAGCACCTGTATCATCTGGATTGACTGATCTGGATCACGGCAGGTAAGTGAAGAAAGGAAACTAAAAGTATATATTTATGGAAAGATACAGCAGCTTATAAATTTGAGTCTACGCACCAAATAGTGTCTGGACACCTTTTTATGTGCATATAAGTATAATGAAATAAAAACAAGCATAAACACAATTGACAATGAAATAGCACATATAAAAAGAATTTAGAAAGGAAAAAACTTATAATTACAAACATAACTGGACCATAACTGGGAATAATTTCTATTCCCAACAATTCTGAAATGCCAGTCACAGTATTGTGTTCCATAAACAAGCGAGTGTGGGTGAAGCTTGACACATTTCGACCATGCGAGTCTTCCTCAATGGCTTCTAAAGGAATGCCTCTAGACTAGGAGTTTGCACAAGTGCAATTTTCCACATCTGATTTGTAATGGATTGAATATTTGAAAATCCGAATTTGTACGAATAAGGAAAAACGAATGTCTGGACACTCGACTCAATGCAGATATATTTGCATGTAGTCGTTTGAATAATTCAGACACTCGTATCTCTACGGATATTCACCCAGAAATGAAATCCACAATTGCAGAAAGGCCCCTAGGTTGGAATGTCAGCAGCAACATACATTAATCTTTAAAGGGGGAAATGTTGTCAGGGGCCACAGTGGGGGACACCATGAAGCAGAGTAGACAAGTTAACTGCATAGTTAACAAGCACTTTACCTCCCCGCTTCAAGGAAGCGAAGTACTGGAATACTTTGGGCATCTGCCCTTAGAGATGCCCAAAGCATTCAAAACTTAGCCAGCATTTTACTAGGCAACGATTAAGTGCAAATCACCACCATTATGGCAGCAACTGGTTTGCTGTGGCAAAGGTCCCGGCGCACATGCTTGGTGCCATTGCTGGAACGATCAAGCAACACAGAGCACCATCGCACCTGCACTCCCAGTCACACGCTCTCCTGCACCCTTTCCACCCAAAAGAGGTCCAGATGCAGCATGCAGGGTTATACTGCAATTTTAACTGCTCCACGCCTAAGCACATGGGGGACTCCAGCAAGCATGGAGCCATTTCCAGTAAATAAGCAGCTCTGTACAGTTTTCCCCTGGCTTTTCCAGTAAGTGCACATTCACCCTTTGCTTCTTTTGGAAGACAAACAACTTGATGCTTCAGAATAAACAACTTCAGCTCCAGGCAGCAGCATTACCTTTATACTGTTGCCTCAAAGTATCGAGATAATACCAGCCTGACCTCAAGGATTTTAAAAGCCCTTTAAACTTCAATGGGAGAAATAGGGGCTGGTTATTCCGGGTGTTTAGGAGCAGCACGGGCCTTATATATTGCAAAATTTCTTAACGCAGCAGTTTTCTCCCTGTAAATAATCTTTTCAAAACACAAATGGGGAAATCAAGGAGGAGGAGAAAGAAAATGTATTTTAAAAAAAGAGAAGGTGGAAGAAGCTGAGTCAGCATAGATTCGATTCCAGCTTTTTGAGTTCCAAAAGAAATGAAAAAGCCAAACTTGGCTATTGGGAAAGTCTCTGAGGATGTATCCACACTGGGGGATACCGCGTATTCTGATGCACAGTCAGTGTGTGGGAATCACACCTGATGCCCGATACTTGATGGGCCGCATCCCCATTACAACTTTATCTCGGTTTCAAACCGTTTTCAATCCTCGCAGACCCCACGTCAGTTTGGCTTAACACGCTTTCCGGGTGTTAAATCATCCCAAAGAGTTGTAAATGTTAATCCTCATTTCAACAGGTCTCACTCCGGTTCATGCGCTTGAAACGTTTTACATTTTCTACTGTGGGAACCCTTCCGTGTTAAGGGATGAGAGTTACCCTCCCCCAATAGCTTGCTTCCAAAGCAAGCTGTATAGTCCACCCCTTAAAGCAGCAGCCACTACACTGTAGCAATCAAAGCACTTCACACCTGATAACGATCTTGCCACTGAAAGTTCTGACATTTAAAAAAGGCAAAAGAAAGGAAAGCAGCTGCAGCTTTGGGGAGATGTGTGATGGGCAAAGGGGGCTTGAGTTGCTGCTGCTGCATGCCCTGAGCAATGAGGAGAGGAGGGAAAAGAATTGCTGGCTGTCCAGGCAAGCAGCAGCCACCCAGCCAGGCTCCCTGAAGGGGTCCCTTATGGGTGGCGCGTTCACGCCAGGAGGAAGAGGACAGGGCAGCCCTGAAAAGCGGTTTTTAAAAAGTAGCCACTTGAGTCCCCCCTTGAGTCACGTACATCCTCAGAATCCGGATTGAACGCAATTCTGGCTGAAAGTAATGGGATCAGGCAAATTCGTGTTTGCATCCAGTTCTGTTATTTCGGTTTAGAGAAACTGGATTAAGCTTCTAATGGGGATGCAGCCATAGTGGCTGTGCTTTATGCTGCACATTTATATGCTGCAGAACGATGAACAGTTGCTCTGCAGTATCAGGTAATTTTGGAGTTTCTCACCATCCTGACAGAATGGCGAGAAACAGCCAACGAGTGCTGAACCTGCAGCTCAGCTCAGCTTCCTTTAGCTGCTCAATCCCATGTGACACGTGCCTCCTTGCGCATGTCACAGAAGTCTCACAGCTGCCAAAGAGGAAGCTGCGGACCTCCGTTTCAAATGGGAACAACACGTTATGACTCCGCAGCCAGGTAAGCTGCAAATTTACTAATGACTGTGGATTTTTATCTACTAGTCTGGAAGGGACCTGAGCAATTCTTCACTGGCCAGTATACCAGACGAGGAAGCATGCTAGAATCCTTCCTTCCACACACTATGGACTACAAGTGGGATATCCTTATGTCCCTCACCAACACATAGGTTGGAGAAAGGAGGAGGTATTGTTTTTGCACTCTGACCTTTACAGACTGCTTGTAACAACGTTTCTTCTGTCTCTTCCTAGTCCCTATGGATACATAGACGACATAATATTTCTGAACTTTACACAGTTAATTTTAATGGATATTATAACCATCTGCTTTATGATATTTTTTCCTGGTATTTACAACCAAGATCTCAGAATAGTTTACAAGACCATAGTGACTTCTGCCCCAAATCCTAAATATTAACTAAAGGGTGGAACATACTGGTACCTGTCCCCACCCTCTAGTTTCAAAATTACAACCTCCAATGCCCATCACAGTGATTCCTTCCCTGTGTGAGACAGGATGCTGGACTAGACAGGCTGTGCCCCAATCCAGCAGGGCTGGATTTGTTCATAATTTGACAGACAGGCAGGATTTCCCAGCTTTGAATCTGCAGGCAGGGAGGTGGCGGAAGACAGAGAATGGCTCCATGGAGCTGTTTGGAGAGACCTAGCAACACAGCAGAAAAGCACAGTGTCCATGTGGATGCTGTGACCTCCATCCACATCACATGAGCAATGAAGGTGCAGGGTCATGCAGATACTGTACCCTCACTACACATTCAAGGCACCATATAGGCCTGTGTGGTTCCTGACCAAGTCATTGTGAACCCAAACAATGGGATATCAACATCCATGGTTTTCTATCAAGCCCAGACAGTTCTCATGCCAGAACTGGCATCTAAGGATGGCTATAAGCACCCCTTCCTGAGAGAAAATAGTTTTATAGGAATGAGATTTCTTTAGTAGCTTGTATTTAGGTTTTTTTGTGTTTAGGAATGTTCTGCTTGAAGCACCAACAGCCCATTCTTCCAACAAAGGCTTCAGGCTGGACTTCCTGGGAGTCTTGGCCAAAATCCATGTCATATCCCCAAAATGAAATTTCTCTAGCACAAGACATAGTTGGAGGAGACATCCTGATCCAACACAATACAGGCCTCAAGCATAATGTGCATGAAATTTGCATAAACTGGGCCCAATGCAATGTGATCTTGATTGTAGCCTATGTAAACATTAGGTGAACAGCAAGCAGGTTTCTGTCTCCCAAACAAAAGCACAAAGTGGCCATGAGTCTTAATGAGAATTTCACAATTTCAGGGAAGAGAAATCTATCAACAGTGAATAGCCACGATACTCCGTGAAACATGATCACAGGCAGCATAACTTCTAAGTAATAACAAATGGCATTGCTTTCATACTTTGCTTGAACACTTCCCTACAGTAATTCAAATGCTGGTCTATATCATAATTCCTTAACCTGATGCCCTCCAGATACTGTCAGGTTACATCACTTTTGAACATTGTCCATGACAATTAAGGCTTAAGGGGTTGGAGTCCAAGACATCCAGAGAGCACCAAAGCTTCAACCAAAGAGATCGTGGAACTCCTACCCACCCCCCACTTCACATCTGCCATGGCTACCCCCTATGCCTTGTGCCCCTGCTCTGGCTGCCATCTCATTTGTCACTCTCCTCATCCCCTCTCTTGCCCCCTACTCACCTTCTGCTGCTGTTGTGGCTCACCACCACCAACCACCAACCACCACTGCCACCGCACCCTGACTTAGAGCTTCAAACCCCGCTGGAGGCACGTACATGGCTGAAATGATGGCTCAATCTCCCAGGAATCATGGGGAATCTCACAAAATTCTGTGATTCCCAGGGAATCTTGCAAGATTGCCAGGAAATTTGGCAGCCATGTCAGCCATGTGTGCTGTCCACTGGGGGGGGGGGGCTTGGGGCTCTGAGGCAGGACAGGGCAGGCAGCAGAATGTGAGTCAGGGACAAGGGAGGACATGGGGGCTTATCTTGCACAAACATCCAAAGGATGTTCACCACAAAGCCAAGTCCCCTATATTTGGGGGAGGCTTTGCATGAAACCAAACATTCCTCCCTTTTGACTTGAATTGAAGGGGGGAAAGTGTTTCATGCACACCCCTAGTGCAGGACCATGCTAGGAGCACCATAACCATCTTGGAAGACCAACTGCAAAAAGGCCCTCAATCTATGCCTTGCTTCCTAGAGGTATTTCAGGATAATCTGCAGACAAAGAAAGCAAAAGTAAAATCCTTTCGCTATTGAAAAAAGAGTTGAGTTCATCTCCAACATAGATAAAGGACTTGCTGGAACAACCCCAAAGTGGAAGCAAGTAATGCACTCAATATGCAGAGTGAGTAATGGTTTGCTGTTTCTCTTCATCTACAAGAAAATCCATGCTGTTTTATTTGTACATACTAAGGATGTGGGCAGCCATTTTTTTTCGTGCCCCAGAACACATAAGGGTACCACATGTTCAACACAGCGCATCACCCTTGTGCCTTTTCTTTTCCCTTCTCTTGCCCCTTAAATCACATCCATAAGATAATCATTTGAGGACAAAACTGGCTTACTGGAGCATAGCTTGGAGTTCTACATAGGCTTTGCCTGGGAAACCAATGCTGCAGCCTTGTATCAGGTGACCTCAAAACACCTGTTGAAATAGAGCAACTGGGGAGTGAGCAAGGGATACAAAGGGACATGGCAGGCAGTCCATGCATTTCACCTGGCCCTTTTTTTAAAAAAGAAAAGAAATCCAACTGACTTTGTGGCTTGCAAAGCTATATCTGCAAAAAAGCTACTAACTGCAATAAGTCCAGCCCTAGCAGCAATAGCCACCATTTTCCTTGCCCAAATAAATTTAAAAATGGACAACACTTGTGTCATTCAAAACACTACTGATGATGGTGCTATAAATATATATATTTAAGATTGTTCTTTAAGGGTGTGTTTTTGTGAACCAGCATCATCACTGATGAATCAGCAGCTTCCTTCACAGGCCTGAAGGGTACACACACACTTGCAAAAAAGCCCTGTAGTGACAGTCTAGGGATGAAACTGCAGGTGAAAGATGCACTGGAAGCTGCAGACCCAATCCTCCATGAAGGAGGTTCAGGACACTGGTCGCTCAAGACTGACCCAGGAGATAACAGCCTAGTTTGGCAGCCTTCTGAGGAGAGCACTGCTTTCTCCATATGGAGAGGGGCCTAGAAAAGGTGACCCAACGAAAGCTCATCTCCACTGTCCACCTGGTTGGCTAGTTGTGGCCAATGGACATATTCAGTTGCGGTCCAACAAGGAGACAAAAGCATACACCTGCCTCTAAAGGTGTGTATGGGTTGACACTCACATGTTGGAACATCAGAACCATGCTTGACACAGCGGACCGGTGTGACCTGAATGTCGTTATGCTCTGAACACAGGGTGACCTGAACGTCATTCTGCTCTGGTTTCCCACAAACTGTCACGACTGATCATAGATATTGCTGCTCTCAGTGAAGTTTGTCTTAATGAAGAAGGCAGCCTTACAGAATATGGTGCAGCTCACACACTCTATTGATCAGGCAAACCCAACCCACAAGATACCTTTCAGGAGACGTTTCTCTGTACTTGTCTATCCTGCACTGGCCTTTTCAACCATCAGCATGCATGCAGCAAGCATGGGTTGAGCCCTTCCTAAATCTTCATTTGCAAAGCCAAGCCGTGATGATGATGATGCTATAGTTAGCAATTCCAAGCCTGTCTCCAGATGCAAAATATATTCCAGGATCCTCTTGGTGCTATATTAGGAATGCCTCTCTCTCTCTTTCTCTGTATTTTGTTAAACCAGGTCTACCTACAATCCTGGGAGAGGCTGTTCTGCAAACAAATCCTAGCTGAGGCACATTTATAAGTGTCTCTTCTCTCCTCTTCAACACCATCATCATGACAGTTTTGGCTCTGGCATACTTAATCCTACTAAAACCCAGAAAATAATGCTTATGAAAAAGATTCTATTTTAAATTATTTTATAAAAAAATATGCTGGTTTGGAGGAAAAATGGGGGTTGCTAGCCTCCTAAATGCATGCCACAATGCAATGTGTGGCATGTGGAAAACAGTGCTAACAAGAATCAGGCGGCACACATTTCTCCACCGCCTATGTTTCTGTATACATGCTGGATGGATTTGTGGAACTGCAGAGAAGGGGGTTCTTCAAAATGGAAAAGAAGACAAAAATCAGCATTTTGCTTTCCAAATACACACCACAGATAAGCAGAAGTCCGTTTTTCACCCTTTGAGCCAAGGCATTGGAAACTTGGACTCTCTTGTCTGCTGATAGGTTTAGAAACAGAGAAATGACATGGAACATTGTGAAAACAGATTAGGATATAACAATATTCTCCATCAGTTTAGGAGTAAATTCAGCACCACTCTGTCTTAGACCTGAAAAAATAAAGTAAAAATATACTGTCCTACACTGTCACTGCTGCCATGAATAAACTTAAGCCATGCAAAATAACCTGTTCTAGAGCTGGAAAAAATCCTCAGGTGAAGGGCCACTTTCCTAAAGAAGTTGGGGCAGCCATCACTTCTACTAGTATAGATGACAACTGAAAGCACTTATTAACAATAGACTATCATTGCCTGAAACATTTGCATCTTCTATCCTCCAACCTTAGCAGGTAGAATGATGAGCCTTTTAAGTATGGGTAGGAACTTATACGCTTCTTCCAGACACCACTTAATTAATCTACATTATTTGGATAATCTAGAATAAAGAATGGATAATCAGGAATAAAATGAGTCTAGGGCTGCGTCCCCATGCAAGCCAGTTGCTTTTCTCATGATACATGTCATAAAAATCTGTTTTGTAACTCACAATAAAGCATCCCCATGTGGTTTGGGGCAACGCGGATTCAAATCGTACGTGTCTGTCCCCATGCAAGCCACATCTTTTTCTCCCCACCCACTCTCTCCCCTGATAGGAAGCCGGGTTGACATCACTACAACCCATCCCGCCTGCAGCAGCTATGACAGGCAAACACCTGCAGAGATGACAGGCAAGCACCTCAGTTGCACCTCCACAAACACAATGCACTAAGATCATTTCTTGCTTTGGCCGCCACAGTTAAAAGCATAACCAAAAGTTATAACATATAATTAAAAGCATAACTAAAAGCAGATCATTCCTTTCCTTGGCTACACAGGTTAGTGGAGGTGCGCACAACTGCATGACAGCGGGCATGCCAGTGGACACCCCCACTCGCAACCAGCTGAAAATTGCTCATGCATACCTAGCTATCAGGGAAGGGGAGGTGTGATAAATGTAGCCAGAAATACACTTTATTTTAAAAAATCCCCAAGCGGCTGCTAATCGCAACACACATGGCAGGAACAGGGAGCAGAGGCGAAAGCTTGCCCGCAAATACTGTGGCCGCCAAACTCCGCCCCAACTAACCCAGGAGGGAGCATCCCCATGACCACAGGACAATACGTGCTAGCCCCCTATTTTAGAATGAGAACACTTCCTGGGGGGGGGGGTTACACATATTGTCTCACATGTAGCCCGTATTAGGGCTTTGCATGGAGATGTTCCCGAGGTGACCTCACGATCACCTCAGACTACTTTTAGCAAGGGAACGCACACTAGATGTGCTTTACTCTGGATTATCTAAATGTTGTGAGCCGCCCAGAGACCCTCGGGTATGGGGTGGCATATAAATGTAAATATAAATATAAAATAAAAAATAAATGATGTGGATTAAGCAAGTATTGTCTGGATGAAGCTTATGAGCAAGAATTACTAAAGGTCTGAAGCCCAAGCATTATTTACTGGTGCCAAAACCAGACAAAGTTTAAACAGAAGGATGCCTCCAAACACAGGTAAACACCACCACCCCCAATTCTCCTGGGATTATACTGAAAATGCCACGCATATCCATGACCGTACCAATATAGTCCCAAGTCAACTGACTGAATATCTGAAACTTTGGTATTATATAAAATTCAGAAGGGAGGCCAGGCTTTCTATAATAGTGATTTCTTACCTCCACCTGGCAGCTCTTCAGGTTACTGTTCCTAGTCAAAATACCCAGATGCAAACCAAGCTCAGAAAAATATACAAAAGAAGTGAGTGGGTGCTGGCTGGTATCTGTATATTTTGACCAAGAGCAGTAATGCAGACAGCCACCACATGTAAGCAAGAAGATGGGATGGGCTCTTGCCATCTGGGTACTGCCTCTGGCTTGGAGAGAAAGGCAGGATGCTCTTCAAGGCCCTTTGCAGGGAACTGAAAACAAGTGAAGGTTTTGCTTTTGTCTTTTGCTTGAAGTCCAAAAGCAATTGGTGGGCCACTGTGAGATGCGATACTGGACTAGATGGGCTGTGGCACAATCCAGCAGGGTTCTTTACGTTCTTAGCTTCTAAGAGTTAACTGTGGGGCATTAGGAAGATCCCACAATTTCCTTTTGCTGACCAGAGGCACTCTGATTGTAGCAACTTCCCAAACAGTCATAAGCAAAGGGCAGGACAGGTATTCAACTCATGAAAGCATAAATCTTCACCTTTGTGTTTCTGTTCATTGCTCTGTGTCAGAAGCACATGGTGGCCTCTTTTTCCTGCTTCTCCAGCTAAGCACTGAAATCTCATTGTGGGGATGGAACAACTCACAGTTACGACCCATACATTCCCAAACCACTTTGAATTCTCTTCTTTTGCCATAGATCAGTGGTTCTCAACCTGGGGGTCGGGACCCCTTTGGGGGGTCGAATTACTCTTTCAGAGGGGTCGCGATGAGTCTCCTGCTGCCCTTCCCTCCCACTTCCCAGCTGCTTTGCCCCTGTGGTTGGGGGTCTCCACAACATGAGGAACTCCATTAAGGGGTCACGGCATTAGGAAGGTTGAGAACCGCTGCCATAGATGATCAGGGCTTAAAGTCTGAAGAACCTTAACACTAGAAAGCTACACGAAAACCTAAGAGGCAAGGTCCGGGGAAGGCTGTCCAAGACAAAAATGAGGACCACTGGTAGACTTCCTGGACTGATCCAAAGGCCCTTCTGCCATTCACTCCAACAGGAGCAATATAAAACAAACAAACAAACAAAAAATTAAGACAGCCCATAATCAGGGGCCAGGTCATTGACTATCTGACCAAGCGATACTGGGACTACTGGGGGTGCCGAGAGCTTACTCATATTGGAAAGAGACATTTGTCAGTCATTGGCTAGAAAAGCACCAATTAACCAATTAGTGGCAACTTCTCCGAGTCCTTCTGAGAATAATCAAGCAAATAACCAATCTTGTGAGCCACTGTGGACGGAACATCATCAGAACATCCATCTCTACAAGCTGGTGAGTTAAGTGACTTCTCTGTGGAAAAGCCAAACATCTCCTCTGGACAAAATCAAAGGGCAGGTGATGACCAGAAGCTGCTTTACTGGGCATGGTGACACTTCAGGGACAGAATCAGCTCTCAGGTATGTGAAATGTCTTATCGATCCACATGCCAAGGGGGAAAGTACTCAAAGAGCAGCCCACAGATACATACATGTGGTTTAGCATCTTGAAGTCCAAAAGTAATTGGTGGGCCACTGTGTGAGATGTGATACTGGAATTCAATGATGGACTTTCTAATCAAGGTCTTTCGCAGTCCTGGTCAATAGGACTCCTAGCCATTAGAGTCCAATATTTGCAGATGAGGAAGATTGGTTTATTTTAAAACCCTGTTTCCCTTCTGTAAAACCTTGGACAGCCACTAGTTTTACTGGGAGCTACTGCAGAGACTGAACGGTGATGGCCGAGTCATTTCCTTCTAGCTGGTCCCAAAATCATAAGTTATTGGTGGTTATGCTTACATATCATCTTGAGTTTGTATCACCAAACAGAGGACCAGATGGAATCCCTAAAGAATCTGGATTTGTCTTTGAGGTTTTCAGCCATGGATTCCACTTTAAAAGCTTCTCAAAGCTTCTTAAGCTCTTCTTTCACTCCCACAGATTTCTCAAAGGCAGGACTTGCCTTACCACACCATCAGTCAAAGCAACATGTTTTAATGTTTTTTAATCCTTTAAACTGCTCTGTGTGTCACTGACAGAAAAAAAATAGGTTTTAAAAAACATATCAGTCAGATTGCTTACTCAGATCAGTTTCAAACTTCTTCATAGGCCCAGTCCAGATGGGAGGGATATAAATGCCATTATGAGGCTGCTATGGCGGGGCTACTACATTTGGGGAAACTTCACCATAGCCCAGCTATTTCCTCCCTAAAAAGCAGTAGAAACTATTGCTGAAAAACCCAGGCAATGATTGCAGGTTTTTTAGCAATACTGCCACCATTGGCTCTGTTCACTATAAATGTGTGTCAGAAGAAGAAGAGTTGGCGTTTCTACCCCACTTTTCTGACACATTCAAGAGGACTCAAAGCGGCTGACAAAGCTTTCTATTCTCCCCACAACAGAATACCCTGTGAGGTAGATGGGGCTGTGAGAGCTCAGAAGTGAGCTGTGACTAGCCCAAGATCATCCAGCTGGCTTCATCAAGGATGGCAGAATCAAACCCAGTATTCCCAGATAAAAGTCCAGCTCCTTAACCACTGGACCAAACTGGCTCACTGGAGGCTGAAACAGGGATGGGTGATTGTCCAGATGTGCATGTCTGTAAAACAAAAGAAGACAGTGCTGAATGTGGTACTGTCTAGCTAGGAGGTGGTAATTGCAGAGGGAGAATTTCCTGCATTATCACCTTCTAGCAGAAATCTTTTCTGTGAATGCTATTTTTGTCAAAGCAACCTGTTTATGCCTGTTACAAACAAAGGCTGATGTGCATGTTGCAGGATTTTACGGTATTGTTCAAGAGTTCAGCTCTGATCCTCTAGCCAGATCTGCTAAGAGGGTATCTGCTAAGTTGGGCTGACATCTTGCATAACAGAAACACATCCTCAAATGCAGGACAAACCATGTACACTGCTATACACAACGCATAGTAAAAACATGATGGTAAGCTCATTGTTTTCTAGAGGAATTTGCCAGCCTAACTAATGTTCTCTGTGAGCAATTTCTAAAAAGCCAGAAAACCTTGGTTATGTGGCCCAAGGTCATGGCCTAGACTCTGATATAATAATGTGGAACACCTATTATTATTTAAAAAGAGGAATTGAAAACATGCTACTCATTTCCAATGGATATACAGTGGTACCTCGACATACAAGTGCCCTGACATACAAGTGTTTTGAGATACAAGCCGCCGAGCGAGTGATATTTTGCTTTGAGATGAGAGCAAGATTTGAGATACGAGTATGTAAATACAGTACAGTACATAACAAAAACAACTGAGGTGGTGTTTGGGGAGCTGGAATGGATTAATGGGAAAATTGCTTTGAATACGAGAGATTTGACATAAGCCATCCCAATGTTCTCCACACACCTTAACATCAAAACAGTCTACAATAATGTCTTTCTATTCACTTGGAGTAGTGGCTAAAGCTAATCTAACTGTCCCTGACTTGGATACCGTATTTGTCATGTAAATTTTCTTAATATTGTGAATTCATGAGGCTTATGTAGACAAAGCACATATAAAACCATCAATATTACAATTATGGAAAAATAAGTCCTGATCAGTCCTTGCTTCTGATTATGAACTTCCACAGTGTTCCCCTCCAGTGGTTTTGTACACATTGGTATGTAGTTGAGTTCAGGTCTACTTTGACAGCCTAAGGTAAAGGATATTGAGAGAAACAAGTGAAGGATGTAACTGAAAGAGTCAGACGGGGTCTTGGAAGTAATTCAGTTACAATCACTGCTCCAGATAACTGCAGTAACAGCATCTTTGACAGATTTCTGACTAGCTTCTATATGAAGAGTTTGAACCAAGAAGAGACAACATTTGAAGGATCTGCTGTCAAATAGGTCTTCCTATTTGGAAGTATGTCTTAAAAGCAGGTATGGGCACGAATGGGCTTTTTTGTATTTGAGTCATATTGAATGTAGGAAAATTCATATTTGTTCAAATAGATCCCCTTTGAATGTGGTAGGATTCTATTGGATGAGAATGTACTCATATTAATTCGTATCAATATCCGATAACGTATCTGTTACGAATTCCATAACATATCCGTTCTGAAAGTGTCTAATCTGCCCTGAATCCACTTTGAATCTGCTCTCAAACTATGCCGAATTCACTCTGGATCCATTGCAGACGTGACTGGTACAGCAGCTTTCCCACCTCCTCGCCTTATAAATGTTCCGAAGCTTTGTAACATGTACAAATGTCAATGTACAAATGTTGTAACATTCTATTCATACACGAATGTCCAAATTTGTACAAATTCATATGAATATTGAATGTTACAAATATCTGTGCACACCCCTACCTAAAAAGCCCTTTCCAGACCTATGTTTGGTGGACTGCTCCAGTGAGACCAGATCAACTGGAGTGGTCCACCAGCCAGATATCCCAGAACGAGGCCATCCACTTCAGTACAGCTGTTAAGGAACAGCCCCCATTCTTTACCGAAAGCATGCAAAAGCTTCAGAACCAGCATCCAGAAAGTAGCTGCAGAAAGGGACCATAATATTATGTGCCCTGAAGCACTCTGATCCTGGTAGATGAAAAGTTCCTGTCCCAAATGTTGGCCTACTGTGGCTTTTTTTCCTGGCAGTTCAGGCAATATGTTACTTACATGCTCTCACGATTACACAGACAGGCCAGATCTTTGACAGAACCACCATTCATGTCAACAGGAAATTTCCCCCAGATCATTTAGGAATTGTTCAGATGCTTTAAGTCTCTGTGGACAGACCATCTCAATGGGTTCTCTACCACCACAGAGGGGAGTTCCCACTGTAAAGGTTTAAAACTTAGCAGCAGGAAATCCATCTGATAATGGACTTGCTATCAAGTCAAAGGAGCTTGAACTTGACAAATGCCAAGTCACGGCTATGTCCTGCTGTGTGCGGTGTGCCAGTAACATACTGAGGCAGTCCCATGGTTGTCACCGAGGTCAGGAACCATGGAGCCAATCCACTTAGGCAAAATCTCATCATGGGCATTGAGACAGCCCAGGCAGAGAAGCTGCTGAGTAGAGAATATGCAGTACACCAACAGCTTCTTTGGCTTCAAAAACAGCCTCTCAAACTCAAATGGCCTTCTGGTAAGAGGGATGGACTTCCTGTGGACCATTGTGACCACAATCCTGCCTTAATGGTCTGGAACACCCTGCACTGAGTAACATGAGCCTAGTAACCTAATAAGAAAGTTAGGACTAGTCAGGGCAAACACGGTTCATTTGCCCAGGTTTCAGTGATACATAACAAATCCAAATGCAAACTAAACAATAACTCAGTTAGCAGGTACTATTGGGAAAAAAAACCCACTATCTCTTAACCAAAAATACAACCATGGAAAGGATAACATTTTCACCATCTGTTTTGATCCCTTTGGCAGTAAGAACAAATGGTTTTCAGCAGCATGTGCAGTGATTAAACTCTCTCCTCTTTCCTGTGCTACCGATGGGCACTCTCACAATAAGCAAAAAAGATCTGTTATTTTTCCAGCTCTTTGTAATGTCTGGCATTTTATTCCCTTTCCACCATGACATCTATCTGGAAATATTCCTGCACATTCCAGTTCTCTTCCAGTAGGAAGCCATGAGGGAAAGGGTGGACGCTTGGACAGAGGAAGCAGAGCATACACATGAGTAGACTTGCAACGTAGAAAAGCTGCATAACAACTTTCCCTGATCTTTTATAAGTGGAGTGGCCAATCTATTGAAAAGTAGAGAGGAAGAAAAGCAAAGATGCTGGCTATCTTTGGTAAGGCAGAGAATCTATTCAAAATTTAACTCCTAGGAAATTTCTGCACTAGGAAGTTGATCTGGATCAGAAGGTGTCTGATCCAGATCCAGGGCCTCCACATCCACACGTTAATCCAGATCACGGCAGCCCCACCCATTAAGCTGGATCCATCAACACAGGATGGAGCTAGATCTGGATCATGAGGCCCTTGATCCAGATCTAGTGCATCTGGCCTCAGGGCCTTAATCCAGATCACAAACGTGTGCAGCAGATGGCATAGCTCCATGATCCAGAATTCCCAGAAGTGATTTTCAATGTAGCACACCATGGTACACCACCAAAAATCATCCTTCCACATCCCACAATTAGGAACTGTCATTCTTAGCTATCAAGGAATGGAGGCACCACAAAGCTTTGCAGCCGTGTGTGTGTTGTGTTAATCTGTACTAGCACTGTCCATGCAGACAGCACCCATGTGGGGATCTATGGCTGCCACAGTGCAGAAAGGCCTCTATTGTAGAAGGGCTCCGAGCGGGACGTGGAAAAGGGAAGAATAGGGAGAACTTTATGTGGAGACTTCTGAAGAAGTCTTTGCTTGAGATGGAGGACTAGGAAGAGGATGGCTTGGGCCAATTGGTTTAGTTTTCATATTGCAGCTTTCCTCAAAGAGGCTGTGATGACCACACAACCAACCTCTTCAATTACCAAATGTAATCCAAACATGGCATAATTAATGCTACAGAAAAAAAAAATCACCTGAACATACAGAGTTCTCTCAAAATGTGCACAAAGTACCAAGATCACCATCCCCAGGCCCAAGTTCAACAACACAGAAACATGCTGTAGCAGCATGCTCGCAATTATTGAAAATGGCACCAGCAGCACATACATGTCTTGAGACAAGACCAGTTCCAATGGCTTCCCAACTGTTACCTCCTTAACTCTACAGCAAATTAAATGCAGTATCAGGAAAGCAGGTATGAGCTGGAATTACAGAATTTCAAAGATGGCAGCACAGTGGCCAGGCTGACACAAAGTGATTCAAGAGAGATATTTGAACGTTGTACGGAAAGGCTGAGAATGTGATGAGGGTAGCGGTGACACAATCAGAGTAGGACAGGCATGCAATCAAAATGGGTTGAGGGATTGAACTAATGAATTATCTGGTCTGAAGCCCACTAAAATCACGGTATTCGATCTAGTACTGAACTCCACAACATTACCCTAATTTGTACAAACTACATTCATAACAAACTATATTCACATCTCTACTTCTCTCTCCAGCTTCCTATAGTTCTTACAATGACACTTGCTTGGCATAGTCACTATACCACACCATGTATTATTATTTGATTGAATCCATGGATTAGAGGGGGGGTCTCTAGGTCATTCAGTTCCACCTTGTGCTTGATTAATGGAATCCAGAACCAGAGCATCCATTCCCAAACTAAAATTGACTAGATGACTTACAGGCTGCCTTTAATTCTTATACAAGGAGGACAGCCAAGGCTTAAAAAATATATGCAAGTTTTATTTATTTCTACATCATTATCTTCTTATTTGTAGAATAAATTCTTTGATGCTCAAAATTAAAGAATGAGAGGAAGGAAAGAAGAATGTAGCAAAGGGAACTGAGGATGAGGGTGCCTTCAGACATAAAAATCTAAACTTAGGCCGCATCCCCAAGCAATTTATTTGCCTCTCTATTGTCGCTCTATTCCAGCGGACTTTAAAAGTGCCATTCAATTCCTGAATAAACGCACCTACCGTCCCCAAGGAAGCATGTTTTGTTTGCCCGCATCTTTTTCTCCCCGCCCCCTCTCTGCTTGATAGGGTGCCGGGGAGACAACCCCCGACAAGTCCAAAAGAAAAACAGCCATATTTACAAGTTCTTTGTTCGTCTCCCCTGCCTGCAAAACCCACCAGAGCCCTTTATCGCTTTGGGATCCACAGCTTGCTTCCAAAGATAGTGATTTCACTGCAAAAATCCACCCCTTACAGCAGCCGTTACACTGTAGCAATCCACCCACTACACACCTGATAACAATGTTGCAATTCTCCACAATTCTGGCTCTTTAAAAGTTCTGACCTTTAGAAAGGGAATGGAAGGGAAGGTGCTGCTGTTCTGGGAGATGCGTGAATGTTTAAGGCTGTGTGTGCAGGCAGTGGCAGCAGCAGAGCCAGGATGCTTTTTTCGGAGATCTTGGCCACCAATCCCCGCCCCTTTTGCCACAGAGCGTCTCCATGCACAATATTGCTAGGAATACCCGTGGTTTCCAAAAAGTTCGCTGGTAGTCTTGTTTAAAGGGCACCTTTTCCCCACGCATTTTCCTCCTTTTGTGCCACTGGAAGCTCGGAGAAAAGCCATGCATGGAGACGCTCCATGGCAAAAGAAGCTTTTTAACAAGCTTTTTATTGCTTGGGGATGCAGCCTTTTTCTCAAAAGTGAAAAAACCAATTGCAGGGAGAACATATTGATCCCACATTCTCCCAATCCTCCGAAGCAGCAGGCAGGGCTCTTCTGACCACATGGTCAGCCCCTCCTTCTCTGAGAGGCCTGCTGTTTCCTAATGAGGGTGAATTCTTGCAAGAGCTCCCCAAAACACACAAGAAAAGGGCAAATCTGCAGCCAGTGTTCAGGTAAGTTGGAGGTTTTTGCTGTGCAGCACCGGGCTTTGGTTAGCAATGACTGTGAAGCATTCTAAAAGCTGCCTGTTACTGTGACAGCTGCTCCACAGCCCCTGTGATCTAAAGCTCCTGCCTGGACACAGCCTGGGTGTCTACAGTGGTAGTGAATTCAAACTTTGGTTTTGTTTTACCTCCAGCAATAATGTTCAAGACTCACTTTGGACATCCCATAACCTGCATGAGTTTGTTCTAGTCTACAAAATAAGCATATAGAGGTACTGCAGCAGCACATGGAATTCTGCTTGTGTGGAAGCAGTGGCATACTGAACTGCCTTGCGCTTAAACTGGACACATCCCAGTGAAAATCCAGTCTAACTTGCTCCACTCTGGCTATGGGTCACACCTTCACTTTAAACCTTCTGCGGTCCACCTTCAGGTCCGATTGCTCACACCTTTTTTATTTCTATCAATTTTATTTGTGGACTTTACATTTAACGGTATGTAGAAGTGTGTACGGATATTCGAAAATTTGAAAATCTGATTCAAATTTGACGAATATCGATATTCAAATTCGAATCGGATTTCTGAAAATCCGAATTTCTGAATTTGAGCGAATTTCAAATTTTTGAAAATCTGATACAGAGTTTTGAATAATTCGACTGAATAGATCCATTTATATCACATCCAAATAACGGGTCTATTGGGGGATATAACACGGGATGACAATGGGATGCAAATGGGACAAAAACAGGATGTGTGTGAATTCCCGATTTCTGGTAACGTGCATAAGTTCCAGGTCCACCAAACCTCTTGGATTCACAATGATGAGGATCAGCAACCAACAGGGTTCTGTCATATTGGATGACAATGTCCAAATGGCTTATCCAGTGGGTGGGTCTGTAGCAAGAAGCTACAAAGAAAAGGGGGAGGATAGGAAAGAAGAGGGGAAGAACCAAGGAGAGAAAACTAGAATGTTGTGACGATTTCCTTGCAAAGGATTTCAAGAATGGAAAAAATTATCCCAGAGTGACCAGCTCGCCAAACCAATGCTATACAGGCAAAACCACACCATATCCTATTCAACAAGAGTCGGAAATTATTCTCGTCTGCCTCATTTCTTTGACCTCAGCAATAAAAGCTGGGTATTTTTTTATTTGCCCTTATTAGGACAATTTTGGTATCAGCCCCTGGCCTTGAAGCTTAATTTCCTAACATAATGCTGCACATAAGGAGTAAAAACAAAATAAAATAAAGCACGTACCAGAATGAAAATGGAGTAGTGTGAGGGAACAAAATGCCTGGGAGAGTTAAGGCTTCCAGCTAACTTGAGATCTTGATGACATTGAATATTTTGTACAGTCAAAATAAATGAAGAGGGATTTTTTTTTGTATTACTTTTAAAAGTGATAGGCACCTTGTTCATAACATGGGCCATGTGAGATACGAAATGCCCCTAAGCACATTCCCCTGTTCACCAAGTTATGGGATTCATATTGTACTCGGAACAAGCGACACCCATCCCGATCCTGAGGTAAATATAGGGTGTCTTTCCACTGTCACAAAAAGTACCCATTAAGTACCCTTTAATGGGTACGAAATGGCATTTTTGTACCCATTAATGGGTACTTAATGGGTACTTCTATTGACAGTGGAAAAACAGCCATAGTCATTCCTAAAGTTACATCAAACTGACATGGCAGGTCCCTGTTCCGGGACATAATCTGAAATAAACCCCAGCGCGGAAAGGGCCTTAGGGTGGTTCTACAACTTCATTTCCTGGGGGAAACGGGGAACAGTTCCAGTGTCCGCATTTACAGACACCAGCTCTCTCCTTCCGCCATCCTTGTCAGCAGTTCTCTAGTGGCAGCTATGGATGTGCATGAATATCCGTAACATTCAACATTCGTATGCAAACTGAATGTTACAACTTTCATACACTGACATTCGTATTCGTACGAATACTTTGGAACACCTGTGAAACGGGAAGGTGAAAAACCGGCTGTACCAGTCACATCTGCAATGGATCCAGAGTGCATTCGATATGGATTGAGAATGGATTCAAAGTGGATTCAGGGCAGTTTACATCTTAAGAATCTCAACTTCCTTTTCAATTTTTTTTTAAAAGTGCGGGTTTTAGCTCACAAAATAAAGAGAGGTGTGCACATACACAAGATAATGTGAAATAAACTTCAGAGCAGAGATCTATCCCAGCAGAATTACACAAAGGATTTGCCTGGTGAAGTTCATTGCCCGATGTCTGCCAAAAGCTAGCTAAACTGTGTAAAAGAAAAACAAAAAACATATCTTTAAGCTCCATGCAAATTTCCACCTTTTCCTCCATCTAGTTCCAACAAGGATTTATTTTAACACAAAACCAGCCAAGTAGCACACAAGGTTTACTCCTGAAGCCCAATTTTAACAGTCTTTTTTAATCATGTAGTCTGTACAAGCCCTGCATGATTGCATTCCAAGAAAAGAAGATAACCACATCTAATTGCACAACTGAGAGGAAGGAAAAGACAGGAAGATACTCCAATAACAATCGCCTCGCCCGAAAGACTCATATCTGTCTGAAGCAATATGCAAGAAAGGTAAGATGGGATAAATATACAATAATCTGCTTTTTGTATCTTTATGAAGTTAATTAACACTTCTGCTGGTGCACCACCACAGTGGAGCAGACAAGCGAAATTATACAGACAAGGGGAAGTATTTCCTCACCCGGAGGGTCACTGGTCTATGGAATTTGCTGCCAGAAGAGGTGGTACACAGCCTACTCAGTCTCCAAAAGGCAGAAATTTTCGGCCTGGAACAGCCTGTCCACACTTAGTTGCTGCTGTGGCTGCCTCCCCCCCACCAAGGCATCACGGAAAAAGGCGAGCTTCAGCTGGGGTGGGGACAGGGGTTGCTTGGCGCAATGGGGGGTAAGATGGAAGGTGGAGGAGGTGAGTTTGTGTGTCGGGCGGGCACCACGACGAGGGAGCGCTATAGGGGGGAGGCAGGGGTGGGGGGGTTCCCACACAAGAGGGCAATGCAAAGGGGGTATTGCAGGAGGGCAAGGAGACATAAGAACATAATAGGAGCCCTGGTTGATCAGGCCACAGCCCATCTAGTCCAGCATCCTGTTGCGCACAGTGGCCGACGAACTGACAGAAGGGGGCAACACAACGGGGAGTGTTGCAGAAGTGTAAGGGGGTGGTGGGGAGGCAGCGGCAGCAGCAGCATGGTAGGGCAATGCAAAAAGGAGGTTGCCAAGCTGAAGCTTACCTTTTACTAGGTGAGGGGGATGCCATGATGGCAGCACTGGCAGGTCTTTGCCTCACCTTGGATCCATTTCTGACAAACAGACTCAGTGCTGGGATTCTCCGGTTACAGGATAAACCTTTTCCGCCCAGGAAAGTCTTTAGAAAAATCAGATGCCTACTTAGGTATCTGGTCCCCAAGGACTTAAGACAACTAAAAGTGAAAGTGTGACCGCAGCCCAATTGACTTCGTCATTGAGGTTTACTGATAGGACAGGACAGAGCACCATTTTTGGCATCCTGTCCTGCTCTTGCACTTCACGCTGACAGAGCATTCCAACAGGTGCAGGGCTTCCCTTATCCCACAGCAGCATGTGGAGGGAAGGCCCCTAGACCCTTTCTTAAAAGCCTGTGTCAAAAGAGCCTTAAAGGCAGCTTAGAGATGGTTTGGAGGTGGGAACATTCATGTGTCAGTTGCCCCCACCCTTTATGATCATGCCAAGAGAGAAAAGTTGGATTAGAGATGGGACAGAAACAGGAAGGCCACACATTTCCACCTCCAAGGTGCTTTTAATAAGCTTTTTTTTTTTTTGGCTATCTGTAAATGTGATCCTAGCTCGTATGGGAGGAGGAGGAGCTTTTTGTGTGTTTTTGTACAAAAACAAAGTTTTTCCCTTAATAAGAACCTAAGAACCTAAGAGGAGCCCTGCTGAATCAGACCACAGCCCATCTAGTCCAGCATCCTGTCCCATACAGTGGCCCACCAATTGCCCATGGGCATCTCAAGCAGAGAAAAGGGAAAACCTTCTCCTGTTCTCAAATCCCAGCAAATGGCCTTAGAGGGATCCTGCCTGTCCCCCAAGCCTGAAAGATATACTTAGGCACCCATTCTAGTAGCCATTGATACATCTGTCATCCATAAACTTGTCTAACCCTTCCTTAAAGCTACCTAGGCTGGTTGCTGTTACCACCCCTTCTGACAGCAAATTCCATAAACCAGACTGATGAGCCTCTGGGTGAAGAAATACTTCCCCTTGTCTGATCCAACTCTTCTACCCATTGAGTTCACAGATGCCCCCTGGTTCTAGTGTTGTGTAACAGAGTAAAGAAGCTTTCTCTTTCCACTTTTTTTATACCATCTGTGATTTTTTATACTTCAATCAGGTCCCCTCTTAAACGATGTCTTTCCAGGCTGAAGAGGCCTAGATATTGCAGTCTGATTTCAAAGGTGCCCTTTTCTGCACCTTTTCCAGTTCCACAATATCCTTTTTGAGGTGTGGTGACCCAAATTGTACACAATATTCCAAGTGTGGCCTCACCATAGATCTTAAAAGGAAGCTAGCTATAAAATAACTGAAGGAAAATAATCTTCAAACCATGGATAGATCATGCACAGTGCAGCAGAATCCTAATATTTGAGTAAAGCTCTGGCTGAACCCTCGCCTGCTGCCCTGCCTCTCATGAGACGCTTTCTTGTCTTCCTCCTTTGAGAAGCACACAGAACTGGAAGGAAGAAACTGGAAGCCTTTTGAGCCCTGATGAAACGACATGACTTTAAATGCCTCCCGACTTCCACCAAACCATTGACAGTAAAAATCGCAGATCGTTTCAATTGTACCGTACTTGTTCCAACTTTTACATAGCCAGCGTGGGGGAAGCAAAGGACCTTTGACTAGATATGCATGTGGGGCTGGGGTGGGTGGGGGTTGCAGGCAGATGTAACCCAGGGATGGGAAAAAGCTACCAGGGAGGTGCCTGACAGTATGTCCTCAAAATTCTAAATCTGGTGACAGGCTTCAGGAAAGGCTAGTGACCCCTGATCTAGGAATCCAGTTGAGTTTGCTTGATCTGTTGGAGACGTGGAGTCACAGAGTCTGGTAAAAACTGCTGCAAATTTGCCTTAGTTGGATAAGCTTTTATGGTTTTATGACCTCTGAATCAGAATGATGAGTAATATGGAGGTCTGATCTCTGCAATCGTGGGTGACTTAAGCATGTAAGGAATGGCTCGTATCTTCTTCGTTTTCAGTTTATACAGGTTCTTTCAACAACTAACCTATTTCCTGTCCTACTCACATTTCCGCCTGCAGGTCAGTGTGTTTAACTGTTTCATGGGAATTCACTTCATTTCATTTCCATTTTATTTGTACACCGCCTTTCCAAAAGAAAATTTGCCCAAGGTGGTTTGCAACAAACAGAAAATATACAATGCAAAGTAATAATCAAAGCATTATAATAAATATACATTATAAAAATTGCACATCATACAAAATATTGCAAAATAAGCCAAAACACACACTCAAAACTGAGGCAGCTGAGGCCAAGTGGAGTCCAGAGCAGCTGGCCAAAAGCCCCAGTCCCACAAAAAATCACCTCCTCCAAGATATCAGTGCCCAGCCAGGCTGGAGAGTCATCTGGACTGCTATCACTAGGCTGCCACCACTAGACCACCACCCCTAGAAGGATGGCAAGGTCCTCCTCCTCCTCCTCAGGTAGGGCTTCCAGCAGCTTAAAGCCATAAGCAGCTGTGCCTTATGGTCCCTGGTGTAACTGAGACCAGGTAGAGTCCAGAGCAGCTGACAAGAGGGACCAACACCTGTAAGGAAGCAGCTCCAAATTATCAGAGCCCATCCAGGCTGGAGAGTTATCCAGAGGGCAGAGTGGTTATGCTGCCACACTAGACCACCCACCCACCCACCCTGGAAGGATGGCAAGGTTCCTCCTCCTTGGGCAGGGATGGAGTCTGCTAGGTCACCTTCTGAAACTGCTGAACCAAGCACAAAGCAGTGGTGGAAAGCAGCAAGGGTTGGTAAAGAAGCTTACCTGCTTGCTTGCAGCAGGGGGAGGGGCTCCTGGAGGCACTCACCCACACCAGCAACCACCAGTGAAGAGAGCAAGGATAAGGAGTGCTTACAATTCTACCTTTGTAGAGACATAGGGCCTTTCTGGACTCGGCTGACAAGCCAAGGGGCGGGGGAGGGGGAGCTCCCAGAGGCTCCACACCATCTTTGCTAGAAATGGCTCCATACATCCTACAGCATCCCCAAAGCAGTATAGGCTAAACTTATCCACGTTTATACTAGCCTCTGAACTGTGACAGCCCAGCAAGCTCCCATTCACACCTCTTCCCGGTGGAAGAGGAGCAGGGGAAGCATGTGACCAGGGGTGCCATTGCCAGGGCTCCACAATGGCCACTGTCAGGGAAGCCACTTGCACTGTGCGTAAGTTTAGAATGTTTTCACTCTCCACCAGTGCAGATGGCTAGAGCATTCTAGCACTCTGCCTCCCAATAGTGGGAGACAAAGTGTAAATTCACTGATACAGGCAAATCACCTATGTGGTGCCCTTGTTCTATATTCCTTTCACTTAATGCAGCGGAGAGGTAATATTTATCGCACATATGTTTATCCTGATTTTGTGTATATGATCTGAAGATCATCTCTATTGATTAAGAAAATGCTTGGTTCTCACACTGTATCATTACCTCTGTAGAAACTTATGTCACTGGGAGCATTGGTGGGTGAGAAATGTTTTGTTTCCTGGACATTTAAGATTTATCCGAAGGTGACTTTGTTCATGTTTGAGGAAAGAGAGTTCTTTCTTTCTTTATTTGAATTTTTATCCCACCCTATACCCAAGTATAGGGCAGGTTACAACATTAAAAGCAAAATATAAAATGAGTGTATTAAAACCACAGAACTATTTGAATGTGTGGAGGAAAAGCTGTTTCCTTATTTAGCCAAAGGTGGGGGGAAAGAGGCAGTCCTTCACAGCTCTCCTGAGCATATAAAGTGAATGTGCCCGATGCGCTTCAAGGGGGAGACTATTCCATAACCTGGGAGCCACCATTGAAGAGGCCCAACCCAATGCCAATCCCTTTTGCTACTGAGGGTGGTGGTACAACCAGGAGGGCCTCAAGATCTTAGGGCATGAGCACATCAGTCTGAAAGAAGGCATTTCTTTACTTAAAATTATGCACAGTCCACCAGATGTAATGACTGGAGATTTGGCCACTGTTAATTTGATTCAGGACCAAGGATTTAGGAATCAGTAAGGTATCTTCAAATAACATGGCTCATTCCAAGTTGCATTGCTTTTTGCATTTATGGAACAGTTATTTTATCCGTTCTTACTAGGGATGTGCACAAATATTCATAACATCTGAAATTTGGTCATATTCGGATATTTGAATGCGAATCAAATGTTACAATATTCATATACCAACATTCAAATGAATACAATGTTTCTGAAATTTCGTATGAATAGTTTGGACATTTGTTAAACTGAGGAAACGTATCAGATACGTATTTATTTGTATCAGATATGTAACCATTCGTATAGGATATATATCTATTCATATCAGATACATATTCATTTGTATCAGATACATATTGAATGTTCATATTAATGCATACGAATAGATAGAATAGAATTTTATCACATTCAAATGCCTTCTATTTGTATGAATACAGATTTTCAAACATTTGATTCATTTTGAATCAAATGCCAAAAAAAACACATTCATGCACATCCCTAATTCTTACCTCTTCTATAATGGTGACTACTGTTATTACAATGATTGTAATTCTGTGGGCTACATTTGGCAATATTTCTGTTATTCCTAAAATTCCCCATGTTCCTCTTTAGAAGTTCTAAAAAATACAGCACAGGGAAAAGGCTGGGTGGGGGTGGGGGAATGAAATGATTCTCTCAATATCAGATCACCAGTAAATGTTACTCACTTTCTCTGCCCATCGAGTTAATCAACATCTACAGTTTACCTAAAGATTGAGCAACTTTCCAGCTATCACGCTGGCCCAAACAGCTTCTGCAATATCTCAACCAAGCAGCCAAGATTTCTCTTTTTTAAAAGCTCTACCAGTTGGAAGCGAAACATATTTGCACCTAAAGAGCATTGTGGCCATTTTCACAAAGTAATAACTGGTCAATTTTCTTCTCTGGGCTGGTGGGGGGAACGAGAGAGAGAATCAGATTCAAAACAGCAGCATTTGCACCAGATCTTTTGACATGCCACAACCTATTCCTCACCTCCCCTTCTGCAATGAAGCCAGAGTTTCTAACTTTCAGAAAAGAATCTTGCAGTCCACCACTACCGACGCGCGCACACGCCCACCCCACCAATACCACCAAAACCGAGAAGGAACTCACTTGGAAAGACCTGATAGGTTTGTCCTACAAAATGCTCCACTGATCATGCTGGAACCTAAGAATGAGAAGACAATGCGTGCTGGTTGACAGCCTCAACAGGAGCAGCTGAAGGAATGACGAGGGCGTGGAATGAAGTAACAAAAAATATTCCTTTTGCCTCCAGGCAGCTGGAGAAGATATTGGCGGGTTTGGCTCCTTAGCTTGCCAGCTAATGACTCTGGATTGACCCTTTGGTGTATTACACAGCAGCCCCAACTCTGCAGCCTTGAATTCACCACCCACTTAGTCCTCCTTCGGCACTACAATCATATGATCCCAAATCTCTCCAGCACCACCTTTACTGTATTCTCTCTAATACTGCCCCGTTTGCAATGTTCACGGCTTTTCATTCGCAAACATGCGGGAGGCGGACAGGAACAGAAAGGTTCCTCTCAGCTGTTCCATTGTGATGTAACAACAAGTAAGCGGATATACCCGTGCTTTCTGGAGGCAGGCTTGGCTGGGTCTGAGTAAGCACTAAGCAGCTGGAATGTGAAACACAATGCAAAGGTGTTTGTTTACCTGCAAATGACGGTTTGCTATAGCAGCTACATTCAAGGTAAGGGAGCGTGCAAACCTGCACAAACACACCAAGTTCTGAGACACATTAAAGACCTGACAGATTTCTTGGGGACAGAGGCATTAATAGGCCCTAATTCTTCAGTTTTGAGCTCGGTTAGTAAACAGCATGGCAATTGTTCTCTTCCTTTTCTAACGGGTACTGTCAAAGAATTCAGGAGAGGATCGTCTTTGACTGGTTATGGAAAGGCCAAATACTTGCAGAAACAGCATTTATATTTCCACACACATGCAGCTGATGCTAAAAAGTAGAAGAGGGTTTCCTCCCATCCTTGCTTAGCCCTTTAGGTAAAATGCCTCATCCTGCAACGCTCATCCTGTGACTCTTGACTCCCCCTTGGGAGAGAGCGCTAAGACCTGGTTAGGGGGGAGAAAGAGAAAAGGATAGACATTGTTTTTTCTCCCAACACCGCTAGCGTCTTGCCCATCAATTAGAAAAAAAATATAAGGAATGCTGCTTCCAAATGTTTATTTTGTCTGGTATTTAATAATAACAAAATGAATTATTTCACAGTCTTTTATAAAATATGCTGACAGGAATAGCCAGAGAAGTAGAATGAACAGAACAGTGGCACATCAAGTGGTACCCTGCCTTTGACCAGAAAAGGTGGCAACAGCAACCACCCTAGATGGTTTTAAGAAAGGGTTAGACAAATTTATGGATGAAAGATGTATCAATGACTACTAGAATGGATGCCAAGGTACATCTTTCAGGCTGGCAGGACAAGCAGGATGCTGCCAATGCCATTTGGTGGGATTCAAGAGCAGGAGGTGGTTTCCACTTGTCTCTGCTTGAGATGCCCATAAGCAATTGGTGGACCACTGTGTAAGACAGGATGCTGGACTAGATGGGCTGTGGCCTGATCCAGCAGGGCTCCTCTTATGTCCTTATGTTCCAACTGGGTTTTAGTTGTGGAAACAATAAAGGACAGTGTTTTAAAAAAATAATTTAGAAGCCTGACAACAGCTGGGCAGAGGGGTGAAGAGCCTTTGTAGGGCCCAAATTGCTTCAAGAAACCCCATCTACTCCAGGCTCCAACAAAGGCCGGGAGAAGCAGCTAGGAGCAAGATGAGCTGAGGTAAGTGGTTGCCTCGCTCTACTGCCAGGTTTGCTAGACGTCCCTCATGGAGAAGTGTGGCCATTTTGAGCATTTAAATTGGAGTTCTGAACTCCCCTGTCTTTAAAAAAAAATCATTTTAGGCTGCTGCATAGCACAGCTTTGAACATTCTAGCCAGAGTAACTGGCAACTAAGCAGTGAGTGTGGAATTTTTCAAATAAACTCCTACCCACACTTGCCTGAATATACATAGATGCTTGACATATTTACTTGTCTTTGTATCAATGTCGCACCTTTTTTTTGAAAAAGTTCCATGTGAAAAACATTATTCTCCTTCTTTCAGTTTTATCTTCATAACAATGCTGTGATGGAGGTAAATAGAGGGAGCGACCATTTAATATGCTAAACAATAGTACATTAGAGTGCATGAGGCCGCCACACTGAAGTTGCCCAGAACAACGTCAAAACTCCACTGGACAACCTCAACAAAATGGCTGCCCCAGATTTACATTCCTAAGAATAAGTTAGAGTTTGGAAACTTTAACAGCACTGAATAGCAGTTTCACATCATTAAAGCAAGCAATAATGTTAGGCCCAAAGTGGCACGGTTTGCCTCTGGAGTGGGACACTGAGACAGCCAGTCTTGCTCGAGCCTTTTTTTTTGGCGTGGCTGGTTTTAGGGCAGACACACTTCTGGTGGTGCTATCTAAAGCTCTGCCAAAAAAAGAATTTCCCATTTTATATTGGGTTACATGCTTCTATGGACTAGTATACCAGTGATGGATTGGTTGTAGACCGCTTTTAAAAAGATCTATACTTACCTATACCAGTCTAGGGCAGCATTTTTGGCACCCTAGCCTGGTCTATGTTTTGTCCAGTGTGGACGAAACTCTTTTGCCTCTCTGTGTATCACTTCTCAGGAAAAAAAATACTTACTTGTCAAATGCTTCACAGAGCTATTGGCATTGTATAGGAAAAAAATGTGTTTGTTGTTAAAAAAAATCCAGTCTAATGACATTAACATCTGCTCATTGTTTAAAGAATAGCATTAACCCTTCACTACTGGGGAATCTAAGGGGATCCTGTAAAAGATATTCACTTTTACTGCTGCACAAACCAAACTGCAGAACTGTTTGAAGGCAGCCTCAATCCAGATTTTATTTGTAGACTATAACACTATGCTATGTGAGAGAGGTCTGAAGAAGCTGCAAGCATTTTCTTACTCTTTCAAATGAAATAGTTATAACAATCTGTCAATCCAATAAGTGCAAAAAATAAAAATTCCTCCCATATCATTTTCAAAAAACACTTCCTAGGTTTCTATTAGCCTTAATAGATAAAAATAAAAAAACAAAGTCTATTAGGGATGTGCGCGAATATCTGAAACATTCAAAATTTGATCGGATTTGTTAGAATTTGGACATTCAATTTCGAATGGAATGTCTATAAATTCAAATGTAAACATTTGAATGAATTTCAAATTTTGAATCTGTTTGTTTGAATTATTTGGACATCCATATGTGTATGAATACATACATGATGTGTACTTGCCCTTACACATCTTTCCTGCATCCATTCCCATTAGAAGCTTAAAACGGTTTCGAAACGATTTTGAAACAGTTTCGAAATGGTTTCGATCCTCGCAGTCCCCACATCAGGTTGGCTTAACATGCTTTCCGCGTGTTAAATCACCCCAAAGCATTGTAAATGTTAACACTCATTTCAACAGGTCTCGCTCTGGTTTGTGTGCTTGAAACATTTTACATTTCTTGCTGTACAGTTTTAGTGGGATGGGAATGCATGTTTAGGGTTTCCCTCCCCCAGTAGCTTGCTTCCAAAGAGAGTGATTTCATTGTAAAAATCCACCCCCGAAGCAGCCATTACACTGTAGCAATCCACCCACTTCACACCTGATAACAATGTTGCAATTTTGCACAATTCTAAAAGTTCTTACCTTTAGAAAGGGAAAAGGGAGGAAAGCAGCTGAAGTTTCGGTGAAATGTGTGAATGTTTAATGTGTGAATGTGTGGCTGTGGAGTGAGCGGGCAAAGGGGGCTTGAGCTGCCGCTGCTACTGTATGCCCTGGGCAATGGGGAGAGGAGGGGAAAGCATCACTGGCTGCCCACTGCCGTTTTTCATCGATCCAGGCAAGCAGCAGCCACCCAGCCAGGCTCCGTGAAGGGGTCCCTTATGGGTGGCGCGTTCACGCCAGGAGGAAGAGGGCAGGGCAGCCACGAAAAGCAGCTTTTAGAAAGTAGCCACTTGAGTCTCCCCCTTGAGTCACGTACGCCACATATGATCCTCAGAATCCGGATCAAACACGATTAAATTGAAAGTAATGGGATCAGGCAAATTCTTCTTCTTGTGGAGGAGATGACATTGCCACAGAAAAACCAGCAAGCAAAAAGAAATGGGCCTGCTTTTTGCTTTGAGTCCTATTAAACGGGTGAGAAAAGTGGGGTAGAAAAGCCAACTCTTCTTCTTCTTCTTCTTCTTCTTCTTGTGGAGGAGGTGACATTACCACAGAAAAACCAGCAAGCAAAAAGAAATGGGCCTGCTTTTTTCTAGGTGCTGGTTTGCTAGCAATTATTCCAAAGGGCACAGGAATAACTAGATTGCCGTGTCCAGCTAATTTCCCCCCTCCACACACATTCTGTGTCCTATTTCCATAAGTGATGTGAAACCCTCAAGTCAGGCCTTCCGCTTGTTGCAATCCACTCTTCCGCTGAGAAAATGCTACCTCATGTTTGCACTGTAATGCAATGAATATGTTCACTTGGAACTAATTCTGCCATATTTGTCTTTGAGGATCTGTACTTTCCAACATTGTTTTTACTGTTTTATATTACCCCTCCTAATGATTTCTCTTGAGCAGATTTAAATCTTTCTATGCAGATTGGGTGACTTTATTGGGAATGTGACTCCCACATGTTGCCTATAAATAAATATGAGGAGCAAATTGGGACTTATGTAATGCTCAGACTCACTTTTAGTTCTTGATGGATGCAGTACATTTTAGAAAAGAATGAAACATTCATAAACAATCAGTGGTATTTAGGCTGCATCCTCACCCATGAAAAAGTGGTTTGAAAGTGGCTTAAAGGTGGTAGCATGTATTTCCATCACACTAATCCATGGATTAGAGGCATAATGTGTGGATGCCATTATCCCCAAGTGGCTTTCAAGACATTTTCTTTTACTGTGCAGGGATGCAGCCCAGGACTTTTTTCACTCAAAGGCTTTATGTATCCATTATTACTTTTAAATAACAACAACAACAACTCTTTGAAAACAGCACCTAGAATGCAACAGACCTTCCCATCTCTCCTGTCTGTAATAATCAAGGGCTCTTTCTGCTTATTCCAGATTATATACTGGATTAGGGATCTGAGATCTCCCATGTGTTAAGGCAGGTTCTTGGCAGGGTCTGCCATAGGGCCTTTCCACATATGTTGAAAAGGGAAAGTCTGTGTATGCTGCAGTAAGAGGTATATGCACTGTCCGGAGTCACTTCTATCCCACAAGTGGCTCCACACATGCAAGGCCTTTCACTGGCCATAAGACTGTGGAGCACTAGAAAGCATTCCACAGCATAGGCTGGCTGCACCCGTTCACACCTCTTTTGGGCAATGGGTGTGTGCAGTGGGTTGTGTTGCCACAGTGATGCAATCACCACTAGAACTGTGGCAATCACACTGACCCAGCAGGTTTGGAACTGATCAGGTATCCAAAAGTGCAGACACCCGATCCATCCCAGAAGTTCGCTATCCGTAGCCCTGAGAGAAGGTTCAAAAGGACCCACAGTCTGCATCGGCGCGTGGATAGAAGATCCCTTTTCTTGGATGTAATCTGGAATAAGTGCCATTGCAGAAAGGGCCAAGTATTCCTTCATATGGTGACTGGAATGGGCGAGCACAGCCAGAAGCCCCTCCTCCTGTTGAAAACTGGTTTGTGGGTTTCCTTTGAAGTCTATGCAGCATCTGCAAATCCTCCTTTCATCTGAGCCAGATCAAAGGAGGATTTGCCGCTGCATGTGGACTTCAAAAAAAAAGCTCACAAACTGACTTTCAGGAGGCAGATAGGCATTCAGCTACACTCAGCTGCATTGGTGTCCCTTGCTTATTTTGTTATTTTATTGCTCATTCTGGGTTTTTTTTTTCCTGCTTACGAAAAGGAGTAGCAATATGGGATTTCCATTTTTTTTTTCTGTATAGAAAACTGAAATTTGATTAGAAAAACACATTTCCAAGGACTCTGTGTCAGCAACGCATGAAACAAGACAAAATTCTTAACTTCTCATCAATGAGACAGAAAGGATAATATCCAAGAAATCGTTCCTTTGACTTGTTTTAACTGCTACACAGAACTGGGAATGTGTGTTGGGGAAAAATATATTCAAAGTCCAGGATAATAATAATCTCTCTGTAAAATCTGACAGTTTCAGGACTTCAAACAATGTCATTCCACACCATTCCAAGCCATTCCAGAGACAGGTCAATGCTTTTTGGCATGAACTGTGAAATTTAATCCATCAAATAAAACTCACTGAGGATGAGTTCACTGACTTAGGGTCTCTGACCCACTGTCCCACTTCTGCCTAGCTGCTGAACTGCTTGGAACTTAACCTTATCTTGTCTCTGGACTATGCTCATAGGTGGTTAGAAAGCAAATTTTGATTGACTAAGTAATATCCCACACGCTGCGCCTTCCTAATTCTTCCCCTTAACTTTCTTACCCACACAGTAGAACACTATGCTTCCCAGCTTCAAACCTAAGAATTCATCCCTTATGGAATTAAGAGTAACTTTGGTCTACAGCTGACAAGGGCCTTGGTCACAAGTGTAAGATAGGACTTCCTATTCATTAATTTTAACTGAGGTCATGCCAGTCCTGGTCACACCTAGATTGTCCTCAGGCTATCCTCACTTTCTCTGTGATCGACCTGAGCCTCCTCCACAGAACTCTTGGCTCTCCACCCCTTTTCCTGCATCAGATCTATCTCCTTTCTTATTGGATGATGTTCATGTCACTCAAGGGAGGCGAGGGTGTGTGTTTGCGGTTATTTTTTAAGCCTGCTCTCCTACCTCCCTTCCTTTTTTATGTGCTTTTCCCCATGCAATTAATTTAACAACAACAACAATAATAATAATTTGTGGGAAAACACTAGAGAAAGGAATCATACACATAAACATTGGATGAAAGGCAAAACTGGACCCACCCAGCACAGCACAGTTCAGCCTCCTTTAGTCCCCGCCCCCTCACAACTGTGGAAGCAAAGATGTCCTTGCACGGCAGGATGAGCTGAGTCCTGTAAAAATGAGGACTCTGGTTAAAACAGTCTAACGATGGTAGGCCAGCTTAGAAAATGAATTAAAATAATGTAACACAACTGAAGACAACCTGAGGTTGTCCTAAACAACTAGTGCTACCAGGGCCAAGAAAAACTTGTGTTCCAGCCATTGCCAGAGATACTTCTCCTCTTGATACAGGCAAAGTATTACCAAGTCTCCTCTCTCTTTCTGCTAATAGTTGCAAGCTGAGTTGTTGTCTACCTTTTTACTAATTTGTTGCAACTTGAAAGAACAGCCAAGTGTTTTTCCTCCCTTTGGAATGGCAGCTCACCATTATCAGTAAAACCAAACCCATATTATCAGTGGCTACTAGAGCTGATGTCTAAATACTACTTTCAAGTTGGAAAGAAACACAGGATGCCTCTATAGGCCATTTGAAGAGGTCAAGAGCGGGTGAAGGTTTTTCTTTTATCTTCTGCTTCAGAATGCTGAAAAGCAGTTCATGGGCCACTGTGGGAAACAGGATGCTGGACTAGGTGGGTGGTGACCCGATCCAGCAGGGCTTCCCTTATGTTATTATGGTCCTGAAGAACCTGCACATACTGTACATGCAAACAGTGCTCAATATGTTCACAGAAACACTTCCTATACTGCTTTCCATACTGCCACTTTCAAAGAACAGTCTTCAAAATGGGCAGCATTTGGTATGTGGACAGCACCCTCCACATTAGAAACATTGCTACAGCTGAAGTGCTATTCTGCTAATCCAAAAAGAAGGAGGTACTATGGCTTTAGCACTTCTCTGCTTCCTCTGCTGATCCTGCCATAATAGTTTTTTTACTCGTACGGCATTAGGAAAGAACAAAGAAAGGAAGGGAACGTTATATAATATTATCCCAATTCCATACAACCCCCATGCAATTTCACTTTCTGGATTCAATATGGCTGCAATTTTGCATTGCTTATTTTTTTAAAAAAAAATCTGAAAGCCTTTTAAGAGTTCTAAAGCAATTAATAAATTAATTTCTCAAGACTGATGGGTCTTGGTCACCAACATCAATCCACTGAGTCACCTTCTTTGTGACAGCCACCTCCTAGTAAAACACCCTCCAAAGAAACCTATGGGCTGCTTGGTTTAAATACACCTTTATTGTTGGTAAATGTTTAACTGCAGTAGCATTTAAAGTTTTCTGGAAGATAGATTCTAGCACAAGAAACTGCCACATGCCAGTTCATCAGACCTGCTTTAAGTCCATTGAGGTATATAAAATCATGCATGGTACAGAAAAGGTCGATAGAGGAAATTTCTTTTCCCTGTCACACAGCACTAGAACCAGGGTGCACTTTATGAAGCTGATGGGTAGGAGAGTTGGATCAGACAAGGAGAAGGTCTATGGAATTCACTACCAGAAGAGGTGGTAGATGGCTTTAAGGAAGAGTTAGACAAATGTATGGATGACAGATTTATCAATGGCTACTAGAATGGATGCCTAGGTACATCTTTCAGGCTGGGGGGACAAGCCAGATGGCTCTAAGACCATTTGCTGGGATTCAAGAGCAGGAGTAGGTTTGCCCTTTTCTCTCCCTGAGATGCCCATGGACAACTGGTGGACTACTGTGTGAGATGGGATGCTGGAATAGATGGGCTGTGGCCTCATCCAGCAGGGTTCCTCTTATGTTCTGTTACGTTCATTAGTGTATGGCAAGTTTCTCTTTCATCTGACCCTCTTCATCCAGATACTTCTGGGTGCACCATTTGGCGACTACTGGGTTTTATTGTGGCTGTATATGACTATAGATCCATCCTTAAAAGGAAAAAAACTAACGAATATTTTCCATGTATGAGATTCCAAGTACAGTGGTACCTTGACATACGAGTTTAATTCGTTCCGTAACCTTGCTCTTATGTCAAATCGCTCGTACCTCAAAGCAATTTTCCCATTAATCCATTCCAGCTCCCCAAACACCACCTCAGTTGTTTTTGTTATGTACTGTACTGTATTTACATACTCGTATCTCAAATCTTGCTCTCATCTCAAAGCAAAATATCACTCGCTCGGCGGCTTGTATCTCAAAACACTTGTATGTCAGGGCACTTGTATGTCAAGGTACCACTGTACTTAGCTCTGCATCTTGGCTGGATGACACCAACCGAGGTTACTTTATTGTATTTGACTATTAAGATAGGATTTACTATCATAAAATCATCATTAGTTTTAGATATTGTCATAAAAATAATCATCTATAACATGAACTAGCTATTGTATAAAACAATCTTCTAGCAATGTTCATGAGAAAATATGCAGAATTTGCAAAGGGCTTTTTCAGGCTTTAATTCCCCTGATCCTTATTGGTAATCTATAAAAGGACTGTTCCAAATTCTGTGTATAACTATTTGCATTTTTCTAAATAAGTTAAAGGTCAGGGTGCCACTACATCAAACTTGATTCTCGGTAGTTGTAGAAACTGGTCTACAACATATAAGTAGCTTGCTTATGCCTTCCCCAAAGGTATTTTTCAATTCTCTAGTCTATTCCCTGGTGGTCCCTCATCCAATTGTTAACCAATATTAATTTCTAAGCTCAAACAGGCCAGCCAGAAACAGTCTTTACAGTGGCAAAATGAGATGTTTAAATTTGCATGGTAATAATTAATAAATTAAAGACCACACAGATACTAAATTCAGCAACTTGCACCCTCAAGACAATATGAAACTACTATTGTCTCGAAATCAGTTGCTCTGGTTCTCCTGTTCTCCTTCCTAATGAAATCCTTACAGTTCAGAACATATGATGTGTTAGTGCTGAACTGCAAGGTGATGTTTTTGTTCTTTTGGCTCTGTTTCTTTTCACCAACACTATCACTTGTAAGGGCTCTGAGTACTCATATCACATTGAAGGATCCAATAAACAGAGTAACATCCATCAAATCTGCACCAAGCGCATTATCCCATGCCATGCAGGTCTGATCTTGGGCTGGAGCAAACAATCTGGGTCAAGATTCGCAGCCCGTGCCAAGGGCTGTCTGAATTCTAGATACATCAGCCTGCCTCACCTTCAGAGGTTGGGAACAAATGTTGCTGGCCCACAAAATGGCACCGGGCTCCTCATACCTGGTAGAACGGCCCAGGTACTCAAGGCTGATTTGCATGAGACCGATGAGGAATGCTTTGAAGGCCACTTGCAAGCAGTGTCCCACAGGAGCAAACTACTGCACCATATTCATGCCATAGCCTCTTCTGATGCCATGTCTGTACATAACTGGTGAAACATGAAGGCCTTGCCTCCCAGTAGACCATTCCAACGTGCAGATGCCACATTCCTTGAGTAATGCTGGTGTGGGCCAACAGTCCCATGCAGACACTGCCATGGTAACTGCAGCAGATTTACTCTCTTCCTGGTGTCCCTGTTTATTGCACCACTTCAGTCCCCAGACTCCCTATTAGTCATGCTGCCTATGACTAGTAGGAGTTCCCTAAGCACATGGAGATCCCTAATTTGGGAAGACTGGATTAGAACTTCTGGTGAAGGTTAGGAGAATTTAGGTACAAATGCCTACTCAGAGATGCAGCCTATTGGGAAACTCTTTGGTCTCTATCAGCACACCCACCACACTCAGTCCCTCTGAGGCAGTGGTTCTCAACCTTCCTAATGCCGCGACCCCTTAATGGAGTTCCTCATGTTGTGGAGACCCCCAACCACGGGGACAGAGCAGCTGTGAGGTGGGAGGAAAGGGTGGTGGGAGACTCGTCACAACCCTTCTGAAAGGGTAGTTCGACCCCCAAAGGGGTCCCGACCCCCGGGTTGAGAACCACTGCTCTGAGGATAAAGAAACAAGGTCCAAACAGAGGCCAAAGACTGCCTGAAAATCATGCAAACAAGTGATATTCTGAAATAACCCCCCCCCCAAAAAAATAACAGCTTGTTGACTACACAACACAGGGCTACCATTGTCCTTGCATGATACAGGGACATGCACATGTCAGTATTCTGAGGGCACAAAATACTCAGAAGTGCACAATCGACAAATGAACAGCAGGTGCCTTTTCCAGGCCTCACGCACGGACAGGGGCCACATTCAAGACAGCAGATCCCATTAGCAGCGTCCAGACAGGTAGGAGCCACATTTTCCCAAAACAGGAGATAACAGGTTTCATCCCAATAACACAGGGCTATGCTTGGATTGCCACAGATACTTGTGGCAATCCCAGTGTAGCCAAGACATAATTGCAATATATTTCTCCCGTCGGGATGTGGCTAGATTCATGTACACTAGTTTAAGGATTTGAGGTACATGAAAGGAAGAGTGGGATAAAAAATATATAGAAAGGTATTCTTCCCCCTCCCTTAATCATTTGAAGTTACCAGAAAGGAAAGAAAGAGACATGGGACTGCTGTTTTTGGCGATAGCTATGTGACTGTTGTAACGTCTGTTTCTGGTCTCAATGATCAGGTTAGGCAGACTCTGTCAGCCAGAGTACATATGAAACAGATCTGTGCAAGAGCTCCAGCACAAATACCACAGTCTGTTTGGGTGGATACATTTGTCTGTTTTTCTTATGAAGTTCCCACGCAAAAAAAATATACCAATTTTACATAGACTTCACAAAGGAAAATGAGCCTTTGATGGTGTTCTCGCTGTCTCAAAATATGTCCCTGCATTTTCAGCCATTCCTGATCAATTAACGAGAAAAGAAAATGCATCTGAAATTACAACAGCAGAGGGAAAATCCTGATGAAAGCTTCAACAGCGGAGTGCAGAACACGGACGTGCTGACCTAACTCTCATGTTGCCATGGCTTAGTTTGTTAGTGTGTGTTCACTCTTTCTATAACGCAGATCATTTCTTTTGTATCCTACACTGTGCAGTCACTTTGATCATGTACATTTCAGGAAAACAAGAGGATTGCCATAGCTCGACTTGCCTGGGAGGGCCTCCTATTGTGCACCTGACAAGAATTTGTTGTTGCTTTTCATTTTTCAGACTTTTTGATTTAACACAAATAAGTGGAACTCGATTGGAGGAGGAGGAGGAGGAGGAGGAGGCTTTCCTAAAAACCAAAGCCATCCAAACACATCCTAAACTGTGAATTCCATTCACATTCCCCATCATACCATCACCATTTTTCATCAATGCTCTGGAGCATACTAACATTGCTGTGCAATTTCCTTAATCCGGGAAAAAGAACTCTCGCTGCGCAGTATTGGCTTGGAGCATAGAATCATAGAATCATAGAATGGTAGAGTTGGAGGGGACCTCCTGGGTCATCGAGTCCAACCCCCTGCTCAAGGCAGGATCTCCTAAACCATCTCAGACAGATGGCCGTCCAGTCTCTGCTTGAAGACCTCCATCAAAGGGGAACCAACCACCTCCCGTGGCAGCCTGTTCCACTGGTTGATCACTCTTACTGTTAGAAATTTTTTCCTAACATCTAAACTAAATCTTTTCCCCTGCAGTTTCACCCCATTGTTTCTAGTCCTTCCTTGAGAGAGTGAGAACAGGGCTGATCCCTCTGCCCTGTGACAACCCTTGAGGTATTTGTAGACAGCTATCATGTCTCCTCTCAGTCTTCTTTTTGATAGACTAAACATTCCTAGTTCCTTAAGCCGTTCCTCATAGGACATGGTTTGCAGACCGTTCACCATCTTGGTAGCTCTCCTTTGAACCTGCTCCAGCTTGTCAGTGTCTCTTTTAAACTGGGGTGACCAGAACTGGACACAGTACTCCAGATGAGGTCTGACCAAGGTAGAGTAGAGGGGGATAATAACTTCACGTGATCTGGACTCTATGCTTCTCCTAATACACCCCAGGATTGCGTTTGCCTTTTTTGCAGCTGCCTCGCACTGTTGACTCATGTTCAGTTGATGATCTACCAGGACACCCAAGTCTTTTTCACATGTGCTGCTGCTCAGCCGAATTCCTCCCATTGTATATGTGCTTTTTTCATTTTTCTTGCCCAGGTGCAGAACCTTGCATTTTTCTTTGTTAAATACCATTTTATTAGTTGCAGTTCTTCAATGCAGGCTGAACCACGAATAGGAACTCGCTAAACTGGGAAGTGCAGCTCAAACCTTGATTGGCTCTATGAACCCTCATGATGGGAGGGAGAACACGTGCATCTAAAGTCCAGTTCCTTCGATGAAGAAACTGCAACACTGATTGTCTGTGAGGACGATTGATTTTGCCTTCCCACTAAGGACATGTAGTATCCTTAAGCTGCGAATCTAAAATGTGATCTCTGGGGGCGGCCTAGATGGTAGCCCTTTCACTTTCTGCCCCTCATTTCAACCTCAGGCCATGTTGACACAGAAAAACTTTCATGGAAGACACAGAAAAGAAAAAAAAACCCACCACCTCTGAGGTGCCTCTGAAGTGGCTTCAAGGCATGATTATTCACACACCAGTCTGCCCTTCCCTCTTCTCCTAAACATTCTGTAGTAGAAAAGGTGGATTGGAGGAAGCTTAGAAATACGAGGGCCACACACTGTCTCTCTGAGTCACCTCTGGAATACAAGGGGGAAAGTGTTTTGGTGGCATACTAAGATGTGCCATCAAAAGTGGCATCGGAAGTTGGTGCATACCAAAATCATTCTGACCGGAAGCAGTGAAGGCCTGGTACGTTCATTCCTGGCCTTCAGAATCTGGGCATCAGCTTCAAGGACTGAATCCTGTCTTCAAGGGCATCAGATGAGGTTGGGCTGACATGGGGCTAATCTAGCCCAGCAAGGGGCTGGACTACCAAGTGCAGGGCAGCATGTGTATGCACAAAGCACCTTAGGCCCTTGGGTAGGTCTCAAATTGTGAAGTTAAAAAGCAGTCAATCTGACAGTAGTGTATTACTTGGTCTGTTATAATGGTGATGATGACATTATCCAGACAGAGAACATCACGCTACAGCCACAAAAATAATACACTAAATCTGTATAGAACTGCCAAAACCTTCCGCATACACATTGCAGAAAAATTTACAGAAAACAAAAATGTCACAATTTTGTGAGCTTTTAAATACAAATTGACATGCATCTGTGATATTAGAGTAACAGAAAAGAAACAGGGTTGATTCATTGATGTTGCAATAAAAGGCGATAGCAGCAATGCAGGAAATGAATTGGAAGGAGTAATAAAAAAACTAGGTCTTACAAAACGAAAAAAGAAAACTGGAAGAAGAAAACCTAACAGTGCCACCAATGACAATCAGCGATCTGAGAGCAATACTTCATGGAATAAAAATGCTGCCAGCTTTGAAACTGGAAGGAATGGCATTTTACCAGTTGCAAAAAAACGGTTATGCTAGGAAGATCCTATATCTTAAGCAGGTAACCACTTAAAGACCCCAAGGTCCTTTGAAAGGATCTTAACTAGTATGAACTAAATAACATTTGCCTGTAGTCATGATAATTAAAAAATTAAACAACAATTCTAAAACATTAAAAGTTTCAAAGGAAACTTCAGCTGTTTTTACATAAGTCTCAGCTCTCCTGGACCAGAGTGGACACCCTGGTCTGGGATAGGCAACCTGTCCCAACCTAGAAGAATTGCTAGTTGGGTGGGAGGAGCTGTCCACTTTCCAGAACACCTGTCCCATCCTAAGGTTGAACACAGAGTTCGAACGCTCTGCCCAAGCCTCAAAGCCTCAAACCTGATTGAAGTATATAAAATTATGCAAGGTATAGAAAAGGTGGATAGAGAAATTTTCTTTTCTCTATCACACAACACTAGAACTAGGGGGCACTCTATGAAGCTGATGGGTAGGAGAGTCGGATCCGACAAGGGGAAGCATTACGTCACACAGAGAGTGATTGGTTTATGGAATGTGCTGCCGGAAGAGGTGGTAACAGCTACCAGTCTGGATGGCTTTAAGGTAGGGTTAGACAAATTTATGGATGACAGATGTATCAATGGCTACTAGAACAAATGCCTAGACACATCTTTCAGGATGGGGGGGGGAGGACTAAGACACTTCTAAGGCCATTTCCTGGGATTCAAGAGCAGGAAAAGGTTTGTCCTTGGGTGTTTTTCTACTGTCACTAGAAGTACCCATTAAGTATCCATTAATTACAAAAAATAATAGCAACATACCAATGCAAAGCCATCTATTAATAATCTACACAGTATTAAAATCAATCTAATAATAAAATAACAATAATGGATTTCCCAAATCATTTCGCTAGTCAAAAATGAATAATGTCCACTAAAATAAGTAAATTAAACTCATTCAGCAGTATTAAAAAGAAAGGTCTTCAGTCCCTTTTGAAATTGAACCAAATCTGCCTCTAACCTAAGGACTTGTGGAAGATTATTCCAGAGGTGGGGGACCAAGTCTTGGAAAGCTTGCAGTTTGGAAGTTGCAGTGTGTGTTTGAGAAACTACTAGAAAAGCTTTATCTGCAGATCATAAATTTCTAGCTGGGGTATACCAAAAAACTCCGGATGCTAGATAACTTGGAGTTTGCCATCTAATGGCCTTGAAGGCCAATACCATTAATTAAAATGAATGCAGGGACCTCATATGAGCTGAAATGTGAGAATACACCCAATACATTAATTACTTCCAAACAAGCCAAGTGTCAATGCAGGAGAGCAACAGGTAAGACGGCCACATGAGAAAGGCATTGCTCCATTACTACAAGGATGAAACAGCGCGCGATATACATTTATCTTTGCAATAATGAAGGCATTTCTAGTTTAGAATGTCTCGATGGCCATCCAGTACTATCACTCCATAGACATGGGGAAATGGAAGCAGTGATCAATGATCAGATGGCAACTGCAGCCACAAAATTAAAAGATCCCTGCTCCTTAGGAGGAAAGCTGTGAGAAAACTGGATAGCATTTAAAAACACTTAGATATCACCTTGCCAACAAAGGTCTGTATAATCAAGCTATGGTCTTCCAAGTAGTAATGTGTGCCTGTGGGTGTTGGACCATAAGGAAAACTAAACACTGAAGAATCAATAATTTTGAAGGAGATCAAATCAGTCAATACTAAAGGAAATTAACCCTAACTCCTCACTCGAAGGACTAATGCTGAAAGAGAAACTCAAATACTTTGGCCACATAATGACAAGACAGGAATTGTTGGAAACGACCCTAATCCTGGAAAAGATTGAAGGCAAAAGGAGAAGGCAGAGGATGAGATGGTGAGATAGTGTTGTGGAGACAACAAACTTAACTTGGCATGGTGTGTTGAGGTCCACGAGTAATGAAGAGTCAGACATGACTGTACAATCAAACACCAAAAAAGTCAAAGGAGGGCTGTCAATTATGCTACTGGCAGTCCATAATCCTTCCACGAACCAGCCAAAGTGGATTCAGTCTGGAGTTCTCCAGCATCACAGAAACAGTTAAGGGGGGAAAGTAAAGAGAAAAGACAGCGACCCACAGTGAATTAACCTCCTTCCACTTTGCAGATAGGAACAAGTCAGGATGTCAACCATGAAGAACATCTGAGGCCTTTCTGCACTTGGCCTTATTCTTGAATACAGTCTATCCCAGGATAGGACTCTACTGTCCTCATGACAGAGCAGACTATGGCAGGCCCCAACCAAGGCCTACCGTAGTCTGCATTAGCATGCAGACAACAGATCCCTATCCAGAGATATTTTCCAGAATAAGGCCAAGTGCAGAAGGGGCCAGATTAGCTACTCCACACTGGCTGTACTACTAGTATTATAATGCACCCAGAGTGGCTAAGGAATGCACAGCAAATGCAGAAAACATTCCTGAGTTCCTAGTTCAAAGTGGAAAACTGTGTGCCAAATGATGTGGTTCATTCCATAAAATTCTAGTCACTGGCTATACTCATTCAGTACACAGGCAATGCATGGTTAGCCATCCATTCTTGCTTCTTTTTAGCTGGGTGAAAGCTCTACTCTCGATTCGAATGCATGCCAGGTTTGAAGTCCCTAGATACGATCTCGCATACCATCTTTTTTCAATATCTAGTTATTATCCTCAGGTTTTTTGGAAGGGCCACTATTTGACTAGCTGCACATGATTAAAATTTAACCGGATGCTCCTAGGAACCTTACTGGAACAAAACCATATCAGTTTATTTAATAACTTTCAAAGTGAAACTAAAGTCTTGTTCAAATCATGTCTCCTCTGATTTAATTAAATATCGCCACACATACTGTAAGGATCTGGGAACCATTAACAGAGTTAATTGAAGACAGGAGATTATACTTTCCTTTCAAAAACAGTAGAAAATTTAAAAATAATTTATATTTAGTGCTTTCTCAAGGCAGTAGCTCCCAGCACTCTTTAAAACCTTACAGAATGTAAAAAGGGACTGTATCCGCACACAGTAAAAAAAGCCGATTGAAAGTGGCTTAAAGATGGTAGCATCTGCATACCAGTGCCTCTAATCTAAGGCAATAAAATATACTTTTAAAGCCTTTAACACAGATTAGAGGTAGGATGGGAACACTGGTATCCTCATGTAGCCAGGGTTCAATAACAAGAGCAAAAAGTGCCATAAATGAGAAAACCTAGGTCCATGCTCCATTTTCATACAGCAGCAAATGCATTCTAAGGAGAGACACAATGTAGACACCTAAGCACTACAGGTAACAGCTCCTCCCAAACCTGATGCAATTGGCCCATGTCTCAGTTGACTAAACCTTGCATTTGGGTAGTGGGGTCAAGGTGTCTGCGGGCAATGTAAAGACATCATCAATGTGACCATTGTTCCAAAGGGATTATGAAGGGTCTACGCAGTCTCATTGTCACATACCACACCCACATTCTGTTCTATTCCATTCTGGATCAGATGGCGCTAGTACAGTTGTGGTACTGATTAAGCTGGTTCACCACTAATCTGGACTACCACAGTCTTAGTGCAAATCTGATTTGGATTACCATTAGTTCCATACAGAGGATGTGGACTACAGAGCTCCTTATTCCGGATTACCAAATAAGTGCAGAAATTGCCTTTGCCTAATACTGGGCATAATATAGCAGATCCTTGCAACATTAAATTAAACTATGACCTTCTAGTCAAAAAGCAAATATTAAAACTAGAATGAGTCAGAATGGCCTTGAAGCTTCAAGAGCTGCAGAGATGCTTCTCCATAGAAAGAGCAATAAAGCTGTAGGGACGGCACTGAATCGAGCCAAGAAGAAAGCTCTTCCAAATTTAGGACTTATAATTTGACTTAAATATCTGGGAACGTGATAAGGAGGGTGGGAATCACATGAAGAAATGTTATTAGAAATCAGAGAATTCTCTGCTAGTTTCTGTATCTAACATACACTGCTTTAATGCCAATAAAGCTTTCTCATAGCCTGACATAGGAAAGCCTCCTGGAAAAATCCATAAAAATGTAGTTTCTGGTTGAGTTTCTGCCTCAAATCATGATTATCAACCATAGCCTGAACTGGTGGAAGGTGGTTACCAGTTCTGCCTAGAGAACTCTGTAAATATTTGAGAAAGTTAACCTGATTAAAAAATGAAGTGATAACTTTTAGAAACAGATAAGACAAAAGCAGCTTGAACGAACCTTGGTTTTTAGGTGAATTATAAACATATTTAAAAACCTTATTTACATTTCTTCAACAACTGTTCATGAATCTGATCACTATATTAGATAAGACTCTATTGGTAGTTCTAGGGATGTGTTCACACACAGCAAAAAATGGGGTACAGAAGGTCCATCTCCAATCCACCTTTTCTAGCCTAGAATGTTCATGAGAGGGGAAAGAGCAGACTAGTGGGCAAATGGTCCCACCGGCAAACCATCTCTAAACTGTCTCCATGGTCCAACAAGCCTCAGATTCCCTACAGGTTCTCCTCCTAATCACCACAAGTATGAACAGGACCAAAATCGTTCTAGACCTTAGGGCCCTTCTGCACTTATTTTAGATCCACAGAAAGAACAAGACTGCATGTCTCCCTTCTGTACTTCACTATGGAATACTGAAGGCCACAACCACTTCTGTTTATGCTCCGTTTGCACCAGATGGAGCATATTCTCTGCAGCTGTGGAAGATTGAGGGTGTTCTCACACGCTCCTGGCTGCTCTGGGATGAAGGTTGGAGCATCCTAGACTATACAAGAACATCTCAGAACAGTAAGTGCAAAAAAGGCCCAGGTACCACTGTAAGAGGAACACTGTGATTTTAATGCTTTCTTTACTTTTCTGATATTTGAAAACATTCCAGAAGGGTGTTGGTAGTACAAATATAGTTCAAGGAACAGCTCAGACAAATCGCCAAGAGAAAAAAAATAATAACAAAATATTATTTATGGGAGTATAAAATAGATTTGGCCACTATTTTCCTAAGAGCTGAATTCATTCAGTGTCCCACGGGCTTCAGAAATGTAATGTCCATTATTCAGCACACTGCGGTAGCTCTCGCAAGGTATCTTGCTGACATTTTAAAAATTCCTGTAAGTGTGCTAATTCCCACAGACTTTGAAGATCCAGAATGAAGAAGGCTGAAGCAAGTTCACACAGATGGAGGGGGACATTCAAATCTGCATTTTTGGAAGGTCAGCTATTCTGAATCTTGCAGGCATAGACTGAAAGTGAATGGGTGTGGGAAAGTCAACACTAAGAATGGAAAACAGAAGATTAGGGAAGAATTTCCTACCCCAAACAACATTTGTAGTTAAAAATACCTTTACTTGAAAATTACCCTGGCTTTAAATACATACTATTTGTAGTTGCTGTTCAGCCTTTTTTTTTTCAAAAAAAAAAGTATCAAAGAAAGTTGAATAAGGTTGCAGGAATTGCTTTAAGTTTTATCCCACGTTCTTGCACTTTTTCCAGTTCCACTATGGCCATTCTGAGGTGTGGTGACCAGAACTGTACACAGAATTCCAAATGTGGCCTCACCATAGGTTTATAAAGAGACACAATGGCTCTTGGGGTGCATTCCATAGGTGTTTCAATCCAAATCAAATCTGAATTTGTTATCCAGAGTTCCCATTTAATTTTCTATAAATCCAAATAGAATGTGAATTCAGTATCCAGCATTTTCTCGGATTTTATGAGGACTATCCAAAGAGAATCCAGAAAAAAAAGTCCTGAGGAAAACTAGACTTTCTCACCTTCTGGAGCAAAGTCCGCCCCCCGCCCCCAAATGGGAACCCACCCAGACTATTTGGGGTGGAGATCTAGCCTTCATGCCAATGCCTGCCAGATGTGGGTAGAATTTCACAGCTGTGAAGGTTCCCCCCTCCCTTGCCATGCACACAATGCTAGAGCCCCGATCAAGAAAAGGCAAAGGCTTCAATTTCCCCTGAATTGGGGGGGGGGGGCAAGTGCCCGCTTGAATTGTGGTTTTGCTTTTAAAACCTTTTTGCTTGATACATATGTATCCCTCTCTGATTGTTAGCAGCTACTAGGAACATATCTCTCATAGCTACATTTCTAGTAGCTACTAACAATCATCAGAGGGATACATATGTATCAAGAAAAAGGTTTTAAAAACAGAACCATGAGTCAAGCTGCTGCCCCGCCCCCCCACATGCCGTCAGCCTTCCAATTGCACTCTGCTCCTTCGCTGATCTTCTTGAGTGCAAATGCTGTCATCCCGGTAATGTGGATGGAGGCAACATTACTGGGAACGTCCAATCTGAAAGAGAGGGTGTGTAAAAGCGAAAGTGTGATTGCCCTGTGTGCATCTGATCTTCTCAGCTGACTGGCAAGGGCTGGCTTACAGGGTTTGCACTGGGGGGTGGGGGAGGTCGGAGATTAAAAGGTCCTGTTTCTCCCTGCTGGAGATTTGGGCAGAGTGGGAATGGCAATATTTGGGTTCACCCCAGTTTACCATCAGGTAAATGGGAATAGCCCAAAATGTGCACTCGGCCCTGTATCAGGATTAAAATAGTCCAATCAGGACTAAAAAAGTCCAACCAAGACTAAAAAAGTCAAGTAGGAACGGGCCTTACTGACTTATTTTCTATTCCCTTCCGTATCCGTAACAATGAGTTTGCTTTTTTCACTGGTGCTGCACATTCGTTTGATACCTTTAATCCACCAGAACCCCAAGGTTCCTTTCCTGATCTGTTGCAATAAGCCTAGATCCCATAAAATTATAGGTACCATTGGGGCTTTTTGCCCCACTGTGCATCACCTTGGACATACCAACTCTGAAGTTCAATTGCCACTCAGTGAATGTCAAGAGATCCTTCTGGAGCTCTTAAAAATCTCTTCAGTTTTCACTACCCTGGATAGTTTGGTGTCATCAGCAAACTTTGCTATCTCATGGCCTACATCTACTTCATTCAGGAATTAATTACACAGGATAGGTCCCAGTACTGAGCCTTGGGGGACTCCACATTTTACTTTCAGAAAATTGTTGAGGGACATTGTCAAAAGTCTCTTGATTCATTGTACTTCATGATGGAAATTCTTTGCCTATGAAAATCCAGGAGGAACATATAATGTTTTTTATACCACATAGAAAGAAAATATATCTTTCAGGGCTAGATTGCAAAGATTATTCATAGCCTGACCGCCTTTCTATGAGTTTCTCTGAGATTTCAGTGCATATCCTTTCCATTGATGAAGCACACAAAAGGATTGATAGGTCGAGAAAAACATCACTCTTCAGTTGAGTGACTTGCCAGAAATCTGTATGTTAAATGAGAAGCCTACTAAATCCCATCTGTTACATTGGGGTTTAATCCTGGTTTCCAGTGGGTATTTTGAAGACTTCCTTCATTTTTTTCAGAGGGAGAACCTATATTAATTTAGCAAAATTTAGTTGGCTCAGGATACAAGCCTAACTACTTGTCTAATATATTCCATATGAAGCACTGGAGAAAGAATGCCTCAAGCGACCACATGAGCAGTGTGACACCCATATTTCCATCGTATGTCTTTAAGGAAAAGGGTGGATGTAGGTAGCTAATAACAATAACAGCCTGTCATGTCCATGATGGCTATACAGCCTTCCATGCTGTACATTCCTTTTCTTTGGTTTTGTTTTATTTAAATAATTATTAGTCTTTATTTACAACATTGCCATCTCTTTCAAGTTCTGCACAGCCAACCAGCCAACAGTCTCCACATAGTGTATTGTGCTAATTATTAGCCAGAAAAAAGGAAAGAAAACTATATGATTGTCTTGTCTGGCACATCTGCACAACATGGAGCCCGCTATGATGAACAAAAGTTCAGCAGCCACAGTACAGAACAGCTTCCCATCAGCCTAAGAGAGCAGCTGTACAAGGGAGGCTTGTGTTGTAGGAAGCTGTAGTTCATCATGGTGACATATAGACCTAACTGGGGCTGAGTAAGCTCTCAGGCCATGTTTATTCCACTTCTATTGGAGGTGGTTTCGCTTCAGGTGGCTGGGAGAGGCACCTCCATCTACAGTGCCTTCCATATCTCCAATACAGAGCACACAGCCATCATTTTCTGCACTCTGAAGAGAAGGTACTGGTGGATTCACCACAAGGTGCCCACTGCAACCACAAATGGAGATGGGGCAGTAGCAGGAGCCTTTTGTGCCACTGGAAGCTCGGAGAAAAGCCAGGCATGGGGGCCCTCAGAGGCAAAAGAAGCTTTTTAACAGACTTTTTATTGCTTGGGGACAGGATCTAAGATACACAGTCTTAAGAGCAGCGGCTCTCAACTTTCCTAATGCCGCAACCCCTTAATGGAGTTCCTCATGTTGTGGAGACCCCCAACCATGGGGGCAGAGCAGCTGAGAGGTGGGAGGGAAGGGCGGCAGGAGACTTGTTGCGACCCCTCTGAAAGGGTAGTTAGACCCCCAAAGGGGTCCCGACCCCCAGATTGAGAACCACTGCTCAAGAACCCTATCTCCATGTATTTATTAAGAAATACATCTGGATAGGAAAGGCCTGCTGCTAACTATGTAAAATGGAGTAAAGGAGAGGAACAGATTTTCACAACTTCCCAAGGAGAAAGAAATGTGAATATGGCCCTAGCAAGAAGTTATCCAGGAAATAGAAATTTAGGCTACAGGGTTAGACAGCATATACAGAACATGTCCCTCACCAGCTGTCACTTCCATTTCATTTGGGATTTTGCTGAGGCCAAAGATGTTGGCTCTTTCCATATATCCCAGGACAGGAGCCTGCTGTCCGCTTGCCAACGCAGACTAGAGCAGGACTTGCGTGTGGCCTGCAGTAGTCTGCACTGCCACGTGGACATCACGTACCTATTTCGGGAAATATCCCAGAATAAGGCTCAGTATGGAAAGGGCCCATGTCAGTGGAGCAAAATCTTCATCAACAAAAGATTTTAAAGTGATATAAGCATTTTTGCTTATCTCTTGGCACACTCGTTCACTCTAGGTAGCCCAATAAGGGCTGTTCTCCATCACAGAAAATAAGAACATAAGAGGAGCCCTGCTGGATCAGGCCACAGCCCATCTAGTCCAGCATTGTGTCGCACACAGTGGCCCACCAATTGCCCATGGACGTCTCAAACAGAGACAAGAGCAAACCTTCTCCTGCTCTCAAATCCCAGCAAATGGCCTTAAAAGCATCCTGCTTGTCCCCCCAGCCAGAAGGATGTACTTAGGCCTCCAGTCTAGTAGCCATTAATACATCTGTTGTCCATGAATTTGTCTAACCCTTCCTTGAAGCTGTCTAGGCTAGTAGCTGTTACCACCTCTCCCGGCAGCGAATTCCATAAACCGATGACCCTCTGATCCGACTCTCCTACCCATCAGATTCATAGAGTACATGCTGCTCCTGTTGGAGTAAGCAGAAACAAAAATTCCAAGCCTCTGAAGTTGCCAGAGGTTTTTGGGCCAAGGATCCTAAAGCAGCACACATTTAGTGCCACTTCTGGGTGCCCAATGACATGGCACTGCGCTCTTGTAAAGCAGATCATGGACTGGTATACTAGGATAGAATGCTTCATGCACTACATTCAAAGCAGTGCTATGGAACACAGCATAACAATCCCAAAACTGAGACAAATGTCATCCTGCTCACTGTCTTCCCATAGTCGCATGGCTGTGGGACTGATGGAACCACTCAACTAATCTAGCAAGGTACTTTTTATATCCTTCAGCAGAATAAGAGTCTGCTAAATGAAGGGACTCAGAAAACAACTGGAACCCCTGGGGTCACAGCATCCTACTTGCCCAACATCCAGTGAGGAATGTTGTATCTCAAGATGCTATAAAATATTAGCTGGCTTGAAGTAGCGAAAGGCAAAAAGCTTTATTATCCCAATTCCCATTCCTTGACCATTAGCTGTATTCCCCAGATATCTCCTTCCAATAGCAGGAGTCCAGATATAAGAAGGTGACCTGTCAAAATGAAATCAAATAAACTTTGCATGGGAATTGAGGAGAAAGGAATTCCCATCCCAAAACAGGAAATACAGGACTGAAAGGGTGACCATGACATGCCCCAGGAAAAAACAGAAAGCTAATAAAAAATACAGGTTAATTCCCCCCACACCTTGTCATTCTTCTAGCAAAGGCAATTCACTCTGCAATTAGGATAAGCAAATCATATTGAGTGCCTGAAATCTTTCATGTCAAGGCACCCTTGCCAAACTTCATCTCATCCTTATGGCTATTTTCTGAACTGTGTGTTGTGGAATACAGAGAAACGATTGACATATGTTCCATCAGTGTCATTTTTAAAAATTCAGCATAATGCACCATAATGTATTCTAATCCGACCAAAAAAAAGGTCTTTGCATGCAGTACTGAGAAACAGTCAAAATAACTATCACTAAAAGTAGTGCAAAACTCCATTAATCTTTCATTCCCGTTTGGAACTATTATCTTTTAAGGCAACATCACCTGAGTTATCTCCAAAATGAGTATTTTACAAAATTGTTCTTGAACATGGACAGTGCCTGGAAAAGTCAATGCAACTAAAACACAGAGGCTAAATCCCCAAAAGACTTATTTGCCTCTCTGAGTTCCCTCTGCTGTCACTCTAATCAAGCGGACTTTAAAAGTGCCGTGCACTTCCACAATAAGCGTCCGTACGAGGCTCAGCAAAACGCGTGTTTTTAACACACCTTCTGTCCCCAAGGAAGCCTGTTTCCTTTCCCCGCATCTGTTTCCCCCCGCCCCCTCTTTTGTTAAAATAGCCAGATCTCCGTCTCCTGAAACGGCTTCCCGCCCCTAGCAAAGGCAGATGATCTCACTCATTCACTTTCAGCACTTACTTTCACTCTGTTCTCTGTTAGAAAAGGCTTCCTGTCCCTGCAAAGTCAGCAGCTGCAGCCATCAGCAGCGTGATCCTTCGCTCATTCACTCTTTGAACACTTTCACAGATCACCTGATAACAATGTTGCAATTCTGAGCAATTCTGGCTCTTTTTACAAAGGAAAGGAAGGGAACCTGCTGCATTTCTGAGATGTGTGAATGCTTTTTTGGCTGTGTGTGCAGGCAAGCAATCACCGCCCCTTTTGCCACGGAGCGTCCCCAAGGTAAATGTTGCGAGGAAAACCCACAACTTCCAAATAGAGCCCTGAAAGTCTTCTTTAAAGGGCATGTATTTTGTTCGTGGGTTTTCCTCATTTTGTAGCGCTGGAAGCACCTTGAGAAGCCTGGCATGGGGGCGCTCAGAGGCAAAAGAGGAGTTCCAGCAGACTTTAAATTGCTTGGGGATGCACCCAGAACCGTCTTAGCCACAATTAGTTTAGGCCGCATATAAATTACGGCAGGAGTGGGCACCTTGATGGCAGAAGTGTCTGCTCCCACCCAGGAGCAAGATCTAAAATATCTACATGCTGCCCCCCTTGTCCTCTCACTCTCTTTAGAGTTAGGGACCTTCAAAACCTCAAAGGTCCCCAAGTTCAAGGAGAGAATGACCCATCTTGCTGGAAATGGTCCTGGAAGTGACTCATTCTGAGCATGACTCCTGTGCAGAATGTGCAAGGTACTGCTGTAACCTGCCCTGGGACCTTCAGGTGAAGGGCAGGATACAAATATTTTGAAAAGTGGTATACTGCTTGCATGGCTGTCATGTGTCTATATAAAGGCTACACAAGTGCCTGTGGGCAGCAAGTCCTGAGTTCATTAAGCTGTCCATTATGCAGGGAGGAGGGTATGGAGGGCACCAGCCAAGCTCATACTCCCTTAGAGGAACATATTGGGTTCACAGATGCCTTGCGTGGGTGGACACCATACTCCTGGGGCTTTCACTGGAGCTTTCCATTGCCTATGTGGATGTAGCCTTAGAAACACCACTACACAGAAAATGGTATGCCTTCAAATAAACATGTATCATATTGCAGTGTCAGTCATAATACCCTTGTAGTTTGACGCTGTGGCTTTAGCTATTTGGATTAAGGTTGAACCACAGTTTGGTCTTGTGGTTAGGAAGCCGGACTCCTATCCGGGAATACCGGGTTTGATTCCGCACTCCTCCATGAAGCCAGCTGGATGACCTTGGGCTAGTCACAGCTCTCTTTCTAAGCTCTCCCAGCCCTACCTACCTCACAGGGTGTTCAGTTGTGGGGAGAAGAATAGAAAAGTTTTGTTAGCCACTTTGAGTTCCTTTAAATGAGTGAGAAAAGTGGGGCAGAAAGCCAGTATACGTTGCCCTGGTATAACCTTTCCCATATCATGGGCCTTTTTGCACTTGACTTCCCAGCCGTGGGAAGCCTTGGGTGAAACTGTCCCAAATATGCTTGCAGATACTTAGTGCATTTGAACCCTCCCCTGTCTTTCACCAAACTTACCTTAAATGTGAATGGCTGCTGGATGGCAGCCATGTTCAGATCCTGAGTGTAGGCCCCGTAACCAGGGCAACCATGACACTGTGTTGTGTCACATGTCACATCACATGGGTGTGTGGCATATCCGCAAACAAGGAAATGTGGATGGGAGCATCCAGAGCTTGACTAGCTCTGGTGCTAGTGCAAGGTAAGCAAACATGGTGCACTTAAACCTCCACCATACATGGTTCACACGGGGAACGCTTCAAATGCAGATCCTCCATCTGGGAGCATTCCCCACATGAAATACCGGGCCAAGTGCGAAAAAGCCCTGTGATTCACAGACGCATCTTCAAGCATGCTTATCACACCTAAAATAAAAGCCTAGAATACCGTGCAGCACTTTGTCAGCTTTGGAATTATTTGTCAGCTGCAGTTTGTCCCTTTTTGTTTATCTCATGCCACTTCTCCAAGCCAAGATGATACCAAAACTTTGCATGGCTTTGGTTAAAAAAAAAACAACAACCCACAACACTCACAAAGCAAACTGCTTGGCCACAGAGGGAAAGGAAGTGTTATCTGCATTTCTGACCTTTGCAGAAACAGTGCGTTTGCAATCCTCTCCATAAATGGAATCCATAGGCACCCAGTATTTAGAAAGAGTCACACCCGTCTGTTTTACAGCTACATGCTGCTGCCTTATTAAGACATTGAAATGACAGCTCAGTGTGAGAATCTCTGGAATGTTCCCACTAGAAGCAGCCATGTCACAACCACACTATTCAAAGTCAAAGCACGGAGTTCTATCCATTAATTCTGTGGCACTGATTTCTGTGGGGTCAGGGACCAGAAATCCACGTTTTAGTAACCAGGGCTGCCATCCAGACTAAATTTTATGGATCAGTCTCTATTTAATCATCTCGCACAGCGGCCAGAACAAAATGAAATGAAAGTAAAATTAATTTCAAAAACAACAAAAATCACTTGAGTTTTATTCTTGCCGCTAGCATGCCTGTATCTGCCCTCAGAGCTTGGTCTGTACTGTAAGGAATCACAGGGGATTAACGCAACCTTTGCAATCAAAAGCATTCATTTCACAAAGAGAAAGTATCCACAGAGCAAAGTAGGGAAATTAAGAAGGATTGGTTTGTGTAGCCCTCTTTTCTCACCTTTAAGGGGGCTCAAAGCAGCTTACAAACCTTCAGTTCTTCTCCCCACCACAGACACAAACACAATTTTTTGGGATTAGATTAAATTTAAATCGAATATCCAAAGATCTGATTCGATTTAAATCTTTAAAATTTGAATTTACCCAAATTTGATTAGAATTAAGCAAATTTGAATCTATTCGTTTGAATTTTTTAATTCGAATCTGCACTTACGAATGTCGACAACATCTGTATGTGCCTGTAAACATCGTTACGCATTCCATACGAATCCGTACACATCACGTACGCACGCGTACACATTCGGATGTCCAAATAATTCGAATGAATAGATTCAAAAAATTCAAAATTAATTCAAATGTTTAAATTTAAATTTATAGACATTTGATTTGAATTTGAATGTCCAAATTCTAATGAATTTGACCCAGTTTCAAATATTTCGAATATTTGTGCACATCCCTAGAGGTAGGTGGGGTTGTGAGAGATGAGAAAGACAGCGGTGATTAGCCCAAGGTCACCCAGCTGGCTTTGTGGAGGAGTGCGGAATTGAACGAGGAGATTACCAGATTATCTGCTGCCTCCCCTGCTGCTTGGACAGACCAAATGCATGGCTACCACCTCTCACTCCACATCCTTACCGCCAAACTTTCCTGCTGTGTGAAGCTTTTCCTGTTTAGACAGAACTTTGGCTTTAAAAACCTTTCAAGTTATGCTCTTGCTTCTGTTTATAGTGCTAAGTTTTTATCTGTTTCCTTCGTACATTTTAATCTCAGTTGTTTACTGGGGTTAAAACATACCATTTAAAAAAAACTCGGTACCCATGGCAACATACTTTGCTTTCGTTATTTTATTGATTTTTTTCTTTAAAAAAATGTGGTTGGCTACCCGAGAATGATGCAAGGCATATACGCACTCAAAGGAAGTCAGTCAATGGTGTAGGTGTCTATTTAGAGCTGGATTGGGCCCTAGAGCACTCAGTTGCCAATTATTAGGCTTCAAGAAACAGCTGAGATAACAAAACTAGGTTTGTTTGCAGAAAGGCCTCTTTGCTTACAAAAAGAGATTCCTTTTGGGAACATTTCGATTAGGCACACCATCACATCCACGGCCATTTTGCGCCCATGTTTGCAAACACAACCATCTGCATGAAGACTTGAAATGCCACTAATATTACACAGCCGTTGGGCCAAGACCACCACGAAATGCCTTCACTGAGACTGCGCAAAAGTCACGAGTGGTAGAACCCAGAGTGCTTCTCATTCCAGACCTGAACTCCTGCAAGTCAGCGACAGAAATTACAAACATCAGCAACCAGAACTTGGTTTAATGGCAACATTTTAAGAATTACTGTCAGTCCTGATTATTATTTCTGGTAGCTCAGCAGCTCTGACCCAGATAAAGTCCCCACAATAATTCCAATGATCAGAAACTTATGGCCCTTTCCACACATACCTTGTAATCTGGAATAAGGAGCTCCATAGCCCATATGGTCTGCATGGGACTAGTGGTAATATCCCTACCAAAAAATCCCTACTAAGGTCACAGTAGATAGGAATAAGGATATAGTTGATTAATTGGTACCTTAATATAGATGTTTGATTTTTGACACATCTTAATGTTTTATGTGACCCATGCTGAGTCTCATGGGTGAAGGCTGGGATATAAATAATTTTAAATAAATAAGGTCTGATAATTGAATTTGCAGGATTAAAGAAATAATGAAAATAGAAATGAATACACAATGCTTTGAAGAAGGGAAATTATAGACGAGCAGTTCTTTGGATTTCATTTGAATGGTGGTGACTCAGTCCTAGGCTGCATCCCCATGCAAGCCATTTGGTTCTGATTGGGCTTGTATTTGACCGGGTGCGGGACCGAGATTGAATGTTGCTGTCCCCATGCCATTCCCTGTAACGTGGCCTGGATGCGGATCCAGCCGACTCCATGCAAACCACGCCAAACCCCAGCACGGGGGAGCAGCGCCATCTCCTCTCTGCCCCCTCTCTCCTCATTGCAAGCCAGATTGATGTCACCCCACCTCTGTGCTGCCCACTGCAAGTGCCACATCCCTCCCCTTAGTGGCACAGAGAAGCCAGGACTGAATGGCAAAACTAATAATTTTTAAAACCCCAGCTGTTTGAGCAAAGCCGCTATGAGGTTTGGTGGCAGTTGAGCAGTTTTGCATACCTCCGCTCCACCCGGGAACTGCAAGAACACCCGGCAAGTGGGAAAGGGAGAAAAATCAAGCCATTATCATGCCCGCCTTGGCGATCGGGAAATGGGGGGGGATATTTGCCATGAAAAAGGGAGAAAAATCAAGACATTATCCTGCCTGCCTTGGCAATCAGGGAAGGGAGGTGAAATACTTGTATAATAGAGTCTTGTGGGGCAGCAAAGGCCATTTGACCCCCTCATCATTTTGTCTTTAACACCATTTACTCTCAAAAAATCTCAGCGGTTGCGATCTCCAATGCAGAGGGCAGGAACGGTGAGCACAGGACATGAAACCCCACCTCCCAATGAGGCTCCAGTCCATCTAGGGCTTTATTAGAACATAAGAGGAGCCCTGCTGGATCAGGCCATTCCTCATATGGATCTGAACTAAGCTTGAAATTGGCAACCTGTTCAATTCCTCTATGAATGGGGTGTTATATACCCAACCAACAGTGCCTATCAGTAACCTTACTGCTGCCATCTGCACTAACTGCAGCTTCCAAACTATCTTCAAAGGAAGACCATATAGAATCTTTAAAATAGTTTAAAGGCCTTTTTGCACTTGCCAGCCTGGTATGACATAACAGTACCATACTCTGTGGTGGCTGGATCACCAAAGCAACATCTGAGGCAACATCCAGTGCGCCCCCAGATGTTACAACCGTGATCTAGATGTTGTGTGCAACTGTGCAGCCGCTGTTGCACAACTATACCCACTTGCACACCTGGGAGAGTGTGTGCATACAACATCCAGGAGCGATTCAGCTGTTTCTGGAGACCCATGTGGACCACTTTTTAGCTGGACCACTCCAGGGAAGCCTGTGGTAACTTCTGGTTAGTTGTCATTACACCCCATTGCAGATGGAGGGATCCAGAACATAGAAGCAGATGTTCTTGGCCACTGTTGCCACCTGAACTTTGTGTTAGAGATCAATCTAAGAGCATGTACTTGTTCCTTCCCAAGGAATGCAGCCCCACCAAATTCATAGCATCTCCCTACTTCATGGACTCAAGAGACCTGTGATACATCTTTTCTAGATTCACCTTCAGTGTACTGTCCCACATCCAGGCCACTACTGCCTCTAGGAAAAAGTCAAGGAACTGACCTGCCTCTCCTGATTTGGATGGAGTGGAAGGATGGTACCTCACAGAGAATCTTCTGATGATTGTTCCCAGCAGTTTCATATAGATATTAAAAAACATAGGAAATAAGGTTGACCCCTGGGGCACCCCACGGATTAGTTCCCAGAGTGCTGGACAAAAAAATCTCCCAAGACTACTTTCTGGTATTGGGCACAGGAAATACACACTCACTTGTAAAATAACTACAGAATTTGGGTCAAGCTGTCCCATTTTCAACTCCTTATACAATTATAAAATAATTGAAAAAATACACTATTAAAATAATTAAGCAGAGCAATCAAATTAAAAGCAAAGTCTAGTGAACTCTGGCTAGGTAAGAGGGGCCAGTACTACTGGAGTTCACAAATTCCTCAAGGTGACCTTAGCTACTGCTAAACTCTTGGCCATGGCCATGAAAATGAGGAAATAATTACTGAAAGGCAGGAAATGGTTGAGATGTCTTTGGTCTTAACTGGAAGTTCACGTTAGTTTATTATCTTCTCTTGTATTGTTCCTTAATATTTTATTCTTGTGTGCTTGTATGTTCTATTGGGTTAATAGGAGGATAGTAAACTATATACAGGGTCCGTTCCCATGGTACTAATTTGTATCTCTATTGCCCCTCTACTGAAGTGGATTAAAGAAAAGCAGGTTCAATCTGGATTTAAGCATTCCCAAGGGGGTAAGCAAAACACACATTTAAAATGAACGGACCGTCCCCAAGGAAGCGTGTTTTGTTTACCCGCATCTTTTTCTCCCCGCCCCTTGTTGTTTCATTGGGTGATCGGGCGGAAGGAATTTCCAGCTGCCGAAACGCCTCCCCCCCAGCCAGCGATCCTGCGATCCTTTCCTTCAAAAAGACCAAAAGAAAAATTTAAAACTTCTCTGTTCGTCTCCCCTGCTTGCGAAGACTGCAGCCGGCACTCTTTACAAGATCTCCACCCAGCCAGCTCTTTTACACTTTCACTTTCGCGGAAGCAATTCATCACAATGTATCTTTGCTGTTTCTCTTTGGGATTGGAAAGAGAAACAGCAAAGAGAAAATGCCCGCCTAGATCGCTGTTTGCATAGATCGCTGGCTGGATGACAGGCAAAGGAGAGACAGAGAGAGGGAGAGATGATCTCTCCAGCCGGCAATTCCCACCTGGGAGAGAATCCCCACCCCTTTTGCCACGGAGCGATCCCATGGAAAATGTTGCGCTGAAAACCCACGTCTTCCAGAAAGTACTGCTTTAAACAGGTATTTTTTTAAAGCGGGTTTTCCCCATTAGCGGCGCTGGAAACCCGGATTAAAGCCGTGCATGGGACCACTCCATGGCAAAGGAAGATTTTCAGCAGACTTATTATTGCATGGGAACGCAGCCACAGCTCCATCTACCTCACAGGCTGTCTGTTGTGGGGAGAAGAACAGAAGGTTTGTCAGCTGCTTTGAGTCTCCTTAAACGGGTGAGAAAAGTGGGATATAAAAGCCAACTCTCCTACTCCTCCTCCGGAGCTGGCCCAGAAGGCTGGGAGAGAGATACTGAGAACTGTAGTTCAGAAAGACCTGGGTATCTTTCAGACTAGCAGATAAAAATCTGCAGCTTACCTGGCTGCGAAGCAACAACTCCTTGCCCCCACTCCAAATGGAGGTCTGCAGCTTCCTCCTTAGCAGCTGTGAGACTTCTGTGGCACATGTGCTGAGGTGGGATGTGGCGGCTCTCATTGGCTGTTTCTCACTGTCCTGTCAGGACGGCGGGAAACTTCAAATTTAGTAGTGGTGGCATAATACACCGCTGCTACAAAGTATTGGGTGTCAGGTGTGACTCCCCCGCACTGACTGCGCATCATTATCCCCCAGTCTGGACACACCCCTGCTGGTATGTAGCAGTTGAGCATCCCTGCAATATTTGTTTGGTTTATATATCACCGATTTCAAATTATTCTATACAGTTTATAAGTTAACATAAGAACATAAGAAGAGCCTTGCTGGTTCAAGTTTCAGTCAATTTTGTAATGCATCCTATCTCACACAATGGCCCATCAATTGCTTCTGGGCATTCTCAAGCAAAACCTTGAACTGCTCTTTTGACTCCTTGCAAAATCCAGAACAAGAAGGTTCTGTGTGAAAACGACAATATACTGTATATTTTGGTGTATAAGACTACTTTTTAACCCAGGAAAATCTTTTCAAAAGTTGGGGGTCGTCTTATACGCCCAGTCATCTTATACGCCGGAATATATGGTAATATCTAGAACGGTAAATTTTACCCCGCTATTTGCTGTTCCTATCTGTCAGCAGACTCAGAGCTAGCCTTGTGGCTGGTCCAGGCCCAATGTAAGCTGTCCGATGCTGAGATGGGACACCCAAGAGTGGCACCCTTGACCTTTGGCAAGCTGGAAACCCCTCCCCCCCCCAGCTTTTCAACATAATACATTTCCAAAACATCCCATTTTAAGGCAGGGCAGAGGGCCAGCTGCAGCTGTGACATTTTGTGCCCTTGGGCATCACAGGGACAGCCCCGAGGCGGCTCGAGTTCAGTTTGCATCTCAGGACATCCGTGGGGAAGGAGTCTCAGCATCTCTTTACTGTTCCAGCTGAATTGCTGCTGGCCCTTTGTCTGCTCTGTACTGTAATCTCTGCAAGAATCAATATGATTTAAAAAAAAAAACAACTCAGTAAAGGAAATATGTTTTAATCTGTATTTGGTTCTTAATATGTTTTTAAATATGTTGTCTGATCCGTTGTTACCCGCTCAGAGACCTTCGGGTATGGGGCAGGATAGAAATGGAAATAAAGAAATAAAGAAGTAAAAAAAAAGTTTAATATAGATATAAGTATACAAAACTCTTTAAAATAATTTAAAAGTTTTAAAACAGTGAAGCCAGATGCATTTCGACCCTAGAACTGGGTCTTCTTCAATGGCTCCTAGTTATTCAAAACAATTTTAAATCCTATATATCATTCAGTTTACAAACTGTTTACAGCTTTATGAGTCAATACTAAAGCCCTAAACAGGATCTTGTAGCTACCCAGCAGCCCCTGCTAGTTCTTTGAACAAAAGTGGCATACGCTCACAACAGCCAGCTACAATAAGCATTCTGCATGAAGAGCAGCTTCTGGACCAAGGAACTACCTGAGGATTTAGTTTCAGGGATGCTAGCCTCCATCCATATTTCACCCCCAAGACTAAACCCTTTTCCAAAGCACGCAGCCTCTCCCAATTCACATTCAAAAGAGAATTAAAGATTTCTCAACGTAAGAAGTGTCCCACTGGACTGCATCCATGCCTATCTAAGGCTTGGGGAAAACTGAATGAGATGTATAATTTATTATTTAAATTTTGGTTTTGCCATCCAGACAACCTTTCCATCAATTATATAAAGATAATGATGATGGCACTGTGAGATTCCTTCATCTACCCTCCTATTAAATCCCCTTTTTTCCCCCCAGGCCCTTTTCCTTGTATGTCATGTCTCTTTAGATTGCATGCTTGAGGGCATAACTTGTCTAAGAGCTCTGAGAGTCTTCTGAATTAATGTCAGCATATAAAGAAATAGGACAGATAGACAGACAGATAGCAAGCAAAGGCCTCTGAGATCAAAAAAGATCAGCAATTGATATTTTACTTCTCTGCATGCGATTCTTAAATATCATCTTTAGACATCAAAAAATGCATGTTCATTTATTTGGGGTGCTACTGCTTTGTCGAAAAGACTGCTTTGTGTCCCACCATCTCCTTTTAGCACAAAGATGGAGAAATCAGAAGCTCTCAGAATGTTATAGCATCAGAATTCTCATCACACTAGCCACCGCATGAGTCAGTGATAAAACTACTCAACAATAGTGATTGGCAACAGTCCTTTCATCCATCACCTTTTCAACCAAAGAGTATTTGAAGATAGCCTTTAATGCCCGCCTGGCTTCAGACAATATTTCCCCAACAGTACGCAAAGGTTAACAATAGTAACCATCTCTCCTTCTGTATTTTTCTGTATTATAGAACCTGAATCAACAAAAGGACTGAAAAAGCAATTTATGATAAAGCTCTGAGAAATTCTGGTATTTTCAAGGAATTATGAAGAACCAAGAAGAGACATCATTTGCAGACACAAACACTCTGTCTCTCTTAAATTATTTACTTTTTTTTTTAGCCTAGAGGGAAATAACTTCAATAAGCAGTAGGGTTTTTTTCTTCAGCAAGTGCAAATATTTTCTTAAATAGTTACACTACTTACACTCACTTAAGGGCCTCTTTACATCACTGCTGTAAATCAGCAGATGAAAATTAAGGTCATAAACAACAAAGCCCTTTAATGAAAATGCCTTTTCAACTAGAACCACAGGATTTGGAGTCTTCAGCTACAGCATAGTTAATAAATCTCTTACCTACACATTTGCCCAACGGGACTCGGGGGGGGGGGAGGGGTCACATATTATTTTAAGTTGCTATATTTTTGACCCCCTCAGGAAAAGGCTTGAGAAGAAACATATATTGCAAACAGAAGGTCCAGATCCAAACTTTAATGCCTTCATTTAAAAGGGAAAACTTCTACTTGTAGTCCCAAAAAATGACTCCTGGGCCACCTCCTGTCATCACTTACTGAATGTATTCTATAATGTGCAGAGCTTCATCCAGACAGCACGTATTTAATCCGCATTATTTGGATAATCTGGAGTAAAGCACATCCAGACACATTTTCTTCTGGATTATTCGTGCTATATTCCAAATTATCCGAATAGTGGAGAATAAGCAGGAGCTATCTGGATGAAGCTTTGATTTACCAGTATACAACACATCCGGAATTATGACACATTGTCTAGACATCAGATTAACACTCCACATTTTAGCATTTGCCGGGTCTGCAATATTTTCTTTCCAAGTGACCTAACCCTCTCATCATGACCTAGGGGTGACTAATAGTATTATGTGAATTATTTCCAGATAGTGACAGCTCACACCAAACTCTCACTATACCTTTTGTGCAGTAATCCAGACAGAGCTGCAACTATGGAATAAGAGGATATTGAACTATGATAGGTGATTTTACAGAACAACAATAACTCATTAAATTGAGTCTATATTCCGGTCCTGTACTGGGAGGACCATGACCACATCTGGCAAATCAAATACAACTGCAAAATAATTACATTTTTTTTTACCCTATCTAGTGCAGCCCGAGTCAATTAGAACAAGAGTACCTGTGGTTCAGCAGATGTTTCTGGAATACAATTCCATAATCTGACATTTGGCCATGCAGGTGAGTGCAAATAGAAGCTGAAGTCTATACCAGTAAGTTGCAAGCATCCCCTAACAGTAAATATTGGATGTTTTTCCACTGTCACTAGAAGTACCCATTAAGTACCCATTAATGGGTACAAAAATGCCATTACATACCCATTAATGGGTACTTAATGGGTACTTTTAGTGACAGTGGAAAAACACCCATTTAGAGGCACAGCATCTTCTATACTGGAGGTATTTAAAGGACCATCAAAAGAAGTAGCCATTCGTAGCCTTGATCTTCATGAAGTTGCCCATGCCTTTGTTGAACACGCCCAAACTGGTGGTGGTAGCAAATTCTGTAACTGACCTCTACTTCCTTTGGTCTGCCCTCAGTCTTTCACAGTTCAGTTCCACACTTTCATCCTAAGAGAATGGAGACAATCCTGTTTCCAGACAGTGAGAAGAAAATGCAGAATCGACTTTAGATCCTGCAATCACCTCTCAACATCCCTGCCAAATGGCAGAACAAAAGCTTGATGCTTGTTCCTCCTATGGCACATGGCATACATTTGGGTATTTCAATGGTGCAAAATACATCAGCAAAGTGACAAGCTGTTTTCTTTCAGTGTTAAATAACTCAGAAAATTCACATTTGGCATGGACGAAGGGATGGAGACTCAGCGTTTGACCATCCCTCTGCTGTGAGAGCTACATAAGCAACACCCAGCCTCAAGACCAGCATCGACAAGGGGATGGAGGCTCAGTAGCCAGCTGTCCCACCTGCTTTATAAGGTTTTTTTAAAAAATATATATATATATTATATAGTGTATTATTTGTTATAACATGCAATGTATTTTTGACTTATGTAAACTGCCTTGGGCAAAAAATTATCTTTGATTTAAGTTGTTGATTATATTTATTTGCCGTATTTCTCTGATGTAATGATTGTATTTGCATTGTATTTTTTTTCCTATTTGTTGTAAACCGCCTTGGGCAAAATTTTCTTTCAGAAATGGAATGGAATAATGTGGAAAGAACATTACTGGTCACTTTACTAATGTGTTCTCTCACTCTGAAGGTGGACTAAAGCTGGATTAAACCTTAGGTGTGACCATAGCCATGGAAGCCCAGAATGAATACAGATTAAGGGTCTGTGCCGAAAGGACCACTAACGGCTAACCATACAAGTGCATTTGCAGTCAAAGTCCCAGTCCAAAATGAGATATAAGAGGTTACCAAGGACAATATCTGAAACAGATTTATAGACTAAAGAATGAAAACTGAGGCTGAGTTTATCACATCAGGTAAGACAGATAAGACTTTTGCTGTTACCAATATTGTTTCTTGCTTAACATCAGAGATCAAAGTTCTCCTATATCCAAAACTGGTTTTAAAGCCTTTAAAATAAGGTCATGCTTTACTTGAGGGCTATTTGAGAGTTATGGGCATTACTTGTAGCTTGAAACCAGACCAAGATGGCTGCATTCATAGAACCTTACTAGTGCAGACATCTTGGTCATACTGATAAAAAGGAATTCAAAGCCACTGGTCTCTGGCAAATTATACAAGCTGGGAAGTCCCCAAAATGGGGAGGAATCCTGAAACAAGCATAATTGAAGCCAGATTTTAATAGTGCAAGGTTTCTGTAAAATCCCTAGAGTATTTTAAAAGCTGGAAATACTGTGGTTTTATACCAGAGGTTTAATTAATTACAATAGCATAGCTAATCAATCTTTAATCAGCTGATGGAAGTAACATATACATTTCCCTTAATGCAAGCCATTTCAGGATGCAGACTTTACGCTTGACTTGACCATTAATGTATTCTTGGAAAGCTAAGTAAACTTCTTTCAGTCATCCTAGAAATGAGGAAAGGCAAACAGAATACACGTACATCTCTTAAGCTCAAACCAAAGTTGTTCTTTTTCAAATGGTGAACTGAGGAGAGTAGTAGAAGAAGAGTTGGCTTTTCTAGTAGCTGCTGCCCAAAACTGGAAATTTGGCCTTCACATAATACATGGTCCTTTCTTCATGGATTCTTAATCTGGATTAAGGGTCTGTGTAGTCCACGGATCAAGGTGGGGCCAGCTTGTCCAGCCCCATCTGCATTAGAAAAAGCTTGATCCATATTAAGAGACCCTTAATCCAAATCGCTGGTAGCACTATTTAATCAGTACTTTTCAGTGCACACACACTCCAGGCCAGAAACTTTCATTCCTAACCTTTGGAGTTGTGGGATGCATCTATAAAGCTCACAAGAGCTTCACAGTTGTGCCATGTGCTAAGATGAAGTCTTGCTGAAGGGAAGAAGAACATCTCCAGCCTAAACAGACTTACCAAAGTGAGAGGTTGGCTGTGATGTCTGCAACCTGCAACAGTTTCTCCAGTCAGGTTGTCCTACACCTAAGGGTGTGCTACCTGCTGTCTTTGGCTTCACTTGGACTGGGAGCAGGAAAAGGACTGGGGCCTAATCGTGCCAGCAATCAAGGGTGTTTTTCCACTGCAGCCCTTAGATCCGGATCTAAGAAGGAATGGGTACATTCCTTAATCCGGATCTAGTGGATCCGGATTAAGGGAAGCACCCAATGTGTTTCCACGGGAGGTGTAGCATCCATTAGCAATGGGAGCTAACACCCCTACTGTGGAAACAGCTTTGCACCCATATGGGGAATCTGGTCTGTCCGTTACCCCAGGTGTTTCGGGGGGCGGGGGGGGCAGTCTTCGAAACCACTTCGAATTGACTTCGAAGTCATTTTGAAGTCAATTTGAAGTCATTTCAAAGTCTGTGCAAAATAGCTCCAGAGTACCTTTGAAGTCTGTGCTGATCTTCGGAGTGAACTTCGAAATGACTTCGGAGTCACTTCCGAGTCACTTCGGAGTCTTTTCAAAGTCACTCCGAAGATCAGCACAGACGTCAAAGGCACTCCGGAGCTATTTTGCACAGACTTCAAAATTACTTCGAAGTTGCTCCAAAGTGGCTTCAAAGTGACTTTGGAGACTAGGTTTAGGGGGGGGGGAATGGGTGCACCCCCTCCTCCTAGCCTCCTTTGGATCCCATTGCCTGTTTCCAGTGGAAACAGGCTCCCTTTAATCTGGATTTTCTGGCAGAAGACCCCATTGTAGACCCCATTAATGGGGTCTACAGAAAATCCGGATTAAAATCCAAAATGTACCCATTAGATTCGGATTTCCCCCATGGCAGTGGAAACAATCGGGTCCCAAATGGGTGCCGTGGTGGAAATGGGATCATCCAGCTCACACCCAAATGGGTCCTAAATGGGTGCAAAAATGGGTCCAATTTCTCACTGAATTTCTATAATCTAAAATTTATATGAAAACATTGGCTGCGTTCCCATTATAAGCTTATTTCAGTTTCAAAACTGTTTCAATCCTTGCAGTTCCCACGTCAGGTTGGCTTAACACGCTTTCCACATGTTAAATCGACCCAAAGCATTGTAAATGTTAATCCTCATTTCAACAGGTCTCACTCTGGTTCCTGCGCTTGAAACGTTTTACATTTTTTACTGTGGGAACCATACCGTATGAGAATGCGTGTTTAGGGTTTCCCTCCCACAATAGCGTGCTTCCAAAGATAGTGATTTTACTGTAAAAATCCACCCCTTAAAGCAGCCGCTACACTGTAGCAATCCAACCACTTCACACCTGATAACAATGTTGCAATTCTCTGCAATTTTGAAAGTTCTGACCTTTAAAAAAGGGAAAGGAAAGCAAAGCAACTGCAGGTTCTGTTTTTAAGGCTCTGACTGTGGATGTGAGCGGGCGAAGGGGGCTTGAGTTGCCGCTGCTGCTGTGTGCCCTGTGCAATGGGGAGCGGAAGGGAAAGAATTGCTGGCTGCCCGCTGCCATTTTTCCTCCATCCAGGCAAGCGGCAGCCACCCAGCCAGGCTCCATGAAGGGGTCGGTTATGGGTGGCACATTCACGCCAGGAGGAAGAGGGCAGGGCAGCCCCAAAAAGCGGCTTTTAAAAAGTAGCCACTTGAGTCTCCCCCTTGAGTCACATACGGCACATACGATCCTCAGAATCCAGATCAAGTTGAAAGTAATGGGATCAGGCAAATTCGCATTTGCATCCAGTTCTATTATTTCGATTTAGGGAAACTGAATTAAGCTTATAATGGGAACTCCCCCATTATTGTCCAAAGTAAGAAGATAAGGGTAGGGAGGCCACCAAATCTCTGGGCAATTGTGATGCCTTGCAAATCACACAAAAAAAGTAAAATCCTGAACTAGATTCTACCAGAACCTTGAAGGCACCAACAGAAGAAGATGATACTATATTAAAGATGCATTACTTGGAATATAGTGATATGTACAACTATTATCTGGCTCCAGTACACATTAGACTGCCCCTCCCACCTCTCATAAACATGCTCGAAAAGGTGGATTAGGGAAGGGTTGGGAACATGAGTGCCTCAGACTGTGTTATGTCTGAACACATGCTAGAGTTCATTCACACTGCTCAGGTCTTAGGCTAACCATTACTTCTGAGTCTCGCCTATCTCACAAGATTGCTGTGAAGAAAAGAAAGACAAAAGGAGCAAACATCCCAACTTGAGATAAAAACATAAATCATACCTTATACAATGTGAACAACCTATATCTGTGATCAGCAGTAAACAGAAGGTAGTCTTTTCATAAATGTTCCATAAAAGGCATGCAATATTGTGTTAGACCAAGGGTGAGGTCCAAGTGCCACATAGGAAATCCAAGTGTGGCCTGTGAGGACTCGGTTAATCCATGACAGCTCTATTTCCTGTTTAGTGAAAAGTTACCAGTTTATAGCTTCTGCCCTGCACAAGTTGGCCTTTGTGATTCCACAGGACAAAAACTTGGGAACCTTTAAGGTACATAGTCACCGACCATGAGCTGATATCCCAAAAATTAGATACCGTCTTTCTCAGAGTAAACAACAGGCATCTGTCCTCCAGAATTCTAGATTTATGCATGTTTGCTGTTGCTCCCCATATTGTTACCTCACAGTTCACATAGAAGTAGTACAAAAGATCAGACTGCTGCTTTCACTAATGAGAAAACAACCAAGAGCCTCTCTGCACTTTAATCCAGATCAGTGGGTTTGGAATGGCCCACCCCACTGATCCAAATCATGGAGAGGCATGGGAGCAATGGGAGACATCTGTACTGATGGTGGTGATCAGATCACTCAATTATTGGCTGCAACAGGTCCTAGCCTTGATGCCTGTGGGGGTGCTTTTTGGCAGCCCCCCCCCCCCAACTAGGCCTGGAACATGGAGGCATGCCTATTACATACCTCCCATGCTCTGGATCACTGCCCCAGTCCCTCTAGTAGTACCAATTAAGGGCTTCCTAATCTTCTGGATTAAGGGCTTATTAATCATCATACTCTGTCTAATGCAGATGCAGCCACACCAGTGGGGGGAGGGTCTGGGTCACGTTGATCCGCATTAACATGCAGATGGGAGACCCAGAATGGTACTACACGGACCCAGACTAAGGGTCTGTGCAGAAAGGACCAAAGAGACCTTCACCTTGAAGGTAAAGTGACTGAAGAAGTGACCGAAACACAGCACTCAAAACAGTGCTTATTTACAGACCAGCTACAGCAGTGGTAATCAAACCTTCCTAATGCTGCGACCCCTTGATGGAGTTCTTCATGTTGTGGAGACCCCCAACCACAGGGGTGGGGGAGCTGGGAGGTGGGAGGGAAGGGCAGTGGGAGACCTGTCGCAACCCCTCTGAAAGGGTAGCTTGACCCCCAAAGGGGTCCCGACCCCCAGGTTGAGAGCCACTGAGCTAGAGGCATATTTGACAGCATCTGCACGCACCCTACTGTCCTTATTATGGCAGCCCAGCCAACTCCAACTTTGAAGGCTTGCTTTAGTCAGGTGCCCCAAAACAACCCAGGTCTGGGGCAGTTTCCAAGAGCCCAATGAAACAGCACCAGACTGTGTATCAGGTAGAGCAGACCAACTGATTCATGCCATCCATATATGCGTGGCTGGATTACGTGGCAGCTATGTGGAATATTGCTTCAAAATGCCTCCCACTGGAGTGTACTCCAGTGCCATTTTGTCACTGGGGCCCTCTCTAACATCACATCCCAGGTCACATCCCACATTACATTGCATTCCATGGGAGAAACAGCTTCCTGGTAGACAAGGCCAAGCCAGCAGCCCTATATAGATCCCACCTTTGGCTCTCTACCCACCAGTGACTCATTCCAAATGTATTTAGAATGAAATTTTATTTTCCTTTTCATCAGCATCATAAAACCAAGAGAGTAAGATTTAGTTCCATACAATTTAGCCTGAAAGGTTGCACTAGAATTAGAAATTGTATCCAATAACATAAGTAATAACACTAAGTGCTTGCATAATACGTTGTTAGAACACATTAAAAATGTTCCCAGCCAGCTTCTAGCCAAACACCCTATAATTTTGTCATAGGCTCTCAAAACACAATTGCGTCTACATGGCAGTAATTAGACACTTTAAACATGGCTATTAGCATCTACTTCTGCTCACTTCTAATAGGCCTATAAAGACCAAACAGGGATTCGCTGCCTTCTGCCTCCCAAGGCACAAGAACTGACAGACAGACAGAATTCAGGAGTAGCCTCTAGTGACAAAGGAATTAGCACTTCTATAGTAGGGCAAAAATAATGTCATAAACATCTGGACAGCATGGTCTGTTGAGCTGTGCTTGTTCTTCAAGCACTTAATTAGCAGAAATCTCAAAGATCAGTCTATTTTAAAAAAAAGGAAGGAAGGAAAAAAAATCACTGACAAGGTTTCCAAATAAAATAAAAAAATCAAGTACCTTTCTGCTTCAAGACGCATCTCTTCTCGTTTCTGCCTTCTGAGTTCTCTGCGCCGTTCAAAATCATCCATGGCGTATATTCAAGTGTGGAGGGGAAAATCCCAAATCAGAACGGACTTTTAAAGAAGAGAGGAGAGAAAAACCTAGTCAGAATGCAACAGAGAGCTTAAAGGATGCCTCTAATTAACTGAATCAAATCCAGTTTTGAATGCGGATCTAAATTAGCTCTTCCTCACATTCTTTCCACAGTAAACTGGACGGCCCTAAGTCACCAAGAGAACATTTAATGTGCCATGAGATTGGTACAAACCGGTTTTGGAATTCAAGACACCGTTAACTTGTTTTCAAAGTTAGAGCATTTGGGATTTGTAAAAAGGCAGATTGCAAAGTGATGCCCCTTACTCCTCTCTCTCACACACACAAAGACTATAACTTTTTTTATTTTCTGAAGCAGTGGACAAACAGCCTTCGAACTGAGAAGGCAAGCCAGGTATAAGAAATAAAAACAATATACTGTATGTACTCGTTAGTGTGAATCCAATTTAGTGGAGCTGTGAACAAAACTCGTAAATAGTAACATCACCAGCTGTATCACGGCAGGCTTGCAAAACCAACACGAGCGAGACAATTTTGCAAATTTGTAAAAGTGAACAGATGGCAGGTCTTCTCCGCAGAAGTGCAAACTCTGAGCAAGGAATCTCCTGCCTTGCTAGCATTTAAAGTAAAGGAGCAGCATTTCATGGAAAGGTTAAAGCTGAAAGTGGGAGGAAGAGGAGAACATCGCCTTTAAAAATAGCACCCAGTCAAGAGGATTTTTGCTATAACCCCCCCAAATCAGAGCTGAAGCCTGGGGACAGTTTTATAGGGATGGTGGGGGCAGTGGAGCTTAAACCCTTTAATTTTAAAATTCACCTACCTTCTTCTGGGTGGCTTACTCCATGAAATATTTGCTGGCTTCCTTCAATGCAAAGCCCCTTTCAGCCTTTGGTTTATATCCTATCCAGACAAATACAGGAGAATTATCCTGCAGGCCCCCAAACTAAAAATGACTACCAGAAAAGGGAAAGCTGTTCTCTTTTTGTCCCTGCTTTGTTTACAGAACTGTCAGTGGTTAGTTAAACTCTGCCTGGAATCTGGCATTTAAGGTCTGCTCTGAGATTGCTTCCTGTGCAGACCTGGAGAGGCCCTCAACTTCCTCTGGAATTCTAGCCTAGACTCTGCACTCACTGTGCTTTTTTAGAAGGAAAAAAAAAAGGTTCTTTCCCCTCAGCTTCGTAGAAAAATTTCCAACCCCCTTTAGTCCAAGTTCAGGCATTCGGGGTGAGGAAAAGAACAGGGAGGGGTGGACGCTAGATTGATGCTTATGACAATTTTAAGGAGTCGAAAAGGAAAGAAAAACGGAATTCGTTAAAGCTTGCCTGGTGATTATATGTATAAATATAGGGTTCCTTCGCATATGATTACTTGGCGGAAGCAGGATGGAGGAGGAGGGATATCCCTCCAGTGGGATTGGTTAGCATTTGAACACAGTGGTACTGCAGGAAGGCTGTAGGCACATTGAGGTATGTCTCGCAAATGAAAAGAATAGCTAGCAACCAGTGGTGGCATGTATCCTTTGCACTTGGTGACTGAGGGGCTTTTTGCACTTGTGGGAAGCTTGCGTGAAATGGCCCCCAATGCACAAAGAATCTGCACTTCCAGATGCTCACTGCATTCCAGTCCTCGCCAATTCCTTGCTAAACTTACCTGCAATCCCTTGCTAAACTTACCCGTACTTCCCCCCCCAAAAAAGGTGCAGAAGTAGCTTACAAGGGCCTAACCAGCCCTGCACTAGTGCAAGTGCGGAAAATGTTTTAGGTTGCGTCCAGACTTACAGATACGGTGCATTCTGATGCACAGTCGGGGCATGGGTGTCACACCTGACGCCTGATACTGCATAGCGGTGGCGCATTATGCCGCTGCTACATCACATTTACCTACCGCAGAATGAGGAGCACTTGCTCCACAATTTCAGCTAAATTTGAATGTTCCCACCAGTCCAAACAAGATGGTGAGAACATTGGCTGCCCCATCCCACGTGACACACACCTTACTGCAAGGGCCACAGAAGTATCACAGCTTTCTCTGAGAAAGCTGTGGGGAGGCTGCTTTAATCTGGACACCAGGTCATACACAGGTAAGCTTCGTTATTTTGTTATAACTGCAGATTTAATCCGCGAATCTGGATAGTACCTTAGTACTCCATACGTCTACTGCACGTGGTCAGCTCTGGCATGCTCCAGGACGTGTGGAGTTGTTTCTGGAAAAGAAATGGCTCCATGATGTACATATGACACATCTCGGAGCTGACCACCCCTGCACTACCAAGGTAAGTGCAAAAGGCCTCTCGGGTGGATATCAAAGTGAACACTTGTTTGTTCATTTTATCACTGAACTGTCTAATCCCAAAAAATAGTTGTTTGCATTCGATTCTACAGTTTCAAAAAGAAATAAAAGGCCTTTTCATGAGCAAAAAACACAGTGAAACACAAATGTTCAATAGAATTGTTTGCAAGTGAGAAACTGGCTGCTCAGTTCAATCTAATTCTTTGTTTCAGTAAGAATATTCATCAACACAAACTATTCAGTTGAATTTTCAAACATGAATTGAATTTTGTACATCTTTATTCGATGAGATAAGAAGCCCTGGACTTAATAGATTTTGTATACGCTAGCCAACTTCAACGGTCGTACACGTGTAGGATAAAGACCTAAGCTACTGGGACAATGGTGCCCATTTTGCCTTTAAGGATCAGTTGTTTATTCTAACAGCTATCAAGTATTTGCCAATTACAGGGAGATCACTGGAGCTGACATGTGGAGATGTTACACATTAAAGTGGTCCTCTGCCAACTTGCAGCTCCATGTATCAGTCAAAAACACTGATCAATATTTTTTGTACTCTTTCACTTTGTCCAGTGTAGACAAAGCTTTCGAGGAAGGGGCAGGACTTCCCCTATCTTGCATCAGTGTGCAGAAGGGAAGCCCCTGGACTCTTCCTAGCTGAGAAGAGAAAACTGAAAGGAGACATGATAGCGGTCTTCAAGTATCTGAAGGGCGGTCACAGTGCAGAGGGATCGTCCCTATTCTCACTTGTACAAGATGAAAGGACTAGAAACAACAGCACAAAACTTCAAAGGAGTCAAAGGGCAATCAGTCAGTGGAATAGGTTGCCACAGGAGATAGTGAGCTCTCCTTTGCTGGAGCAGAGGCTGGACCTACATCTGTCTGGGATGGTTTAGGAAATTCTGCGGGGGGTTGGACTAGCAGTCCCTTCCAACTCTATGATTTTGTGAGATTCCATGGAGGTGGAAGCAGCCTGATGAGACTTGTAGTCCAAAACATCTGTAGGAGTTCAGCTTGGGAAATGTTTCTCTAGATTTTCTGTTAATGAAATGTGGGTTGGAAGTAGTGGCAGCTTACAGTTTTAAGGGCAGGTGATCACAGGCATGAGCTGGGCAATAACTGGTTGCAAAAGCATGCACTGTCTCCCGGGCACCTCTTGCATTGGTGTGCCAAGAAAAAATGCACACCCCCACATCCAGAGATTGTCTGGCCCCACATTTGCAGTCAATCACCCTTAAAGCTGCCAACCGCCACTGGTTGGAAGTGTGCAGCTCACAGCTATAATACACTCCCCAAAATATGTCTGTCATAAATGAATGCCTGAAAAAACTCATGTTGTGCCTAACTTTGCATCTTCTGCCACAAATTGAATGTAATGTGGGCATGATATATTCCAATAGGCTCCACACTGAGTCACTGCAAATGAGGAACAAGAATTTGGAGGGGAATATTAGGCAGGCTGGTAGAATCAAGAAAACAAAACTGAATTTGGACATGTCAGAATTGCTACAGGTAAACATTTCTCATATCTGAAAACTGGGGAAACCACACAAAAAAACCTGACTGTACCTTGAAAGGTCCATTTCCTAAGTATGGTGCTAACCCTCAGCCCAGCTGCGTCACTGGAAGCCCAAATGGCTTTGGTGAAAGAGAGTCCTAATTCTGAGATCAGGTGAGGATTTCATCTTTATCCTCTGCTTGAGAATGCCCAGAAGCGATTGGTGGGCCACAGTGGAAGGCAGGATGCTGGACTACATGGCTAGGGCCTGATCCAGCAGGACTCCTCTTATGGTTATGTCCCAGCTCTGGCTGAATTGCCAGATACAGCTATTCCTCAAACAAGATTACTTGACCACAATAATTCATGCCTTGCTAACCTCACATCTGTTGCACACATTCTACATGGGAAACATTCCCTTGTCTTAAATTCAACTCCAAGTTACTACATGGACATACCCACATAGTTTTCATGGCTAGAGCACATAAGTATCTTGTACTCTAGTTACTCCAGTTACATTTTAGGCAGGAAAAACTAGCCTTCAGCCTGTGATATTCTTGTCCTATTCAAGTATAAACTGGGCCCAGCCTTGCTTAACTTTTAGGTACTGCTATCTAAGGCCATTTCTGCACAGGCCTCTAACCGGCATTAAGGACCTATGCAGAATGGCTGTAGATGGCATAGATATGCACATTAAAGTGAATCTATGTGGATATTCCCCACACTGAAATGCACCATCTGCTTTATGCAGAATGTGATCCTGGACAGGGAGGCCCTGACTGGGATCACCACCAGTAGTCACATTTAATTGTGACTACTGGGCAGACCAGCAGGTCTGAATTCCAAAAAAAGGAGGTGTGGCGTGCAGAGGCGTGCCTCCATGTTCAGCACTACAGGACAGCTGTTTCAGCAGTGCATGAAACCGCACCCCAAATTGTCAGCCCAGATGCTCACAAGGCTAAGAACGTATGTTCCTAGCCCTCAGAGACCTCAGTGTCTGATCTCAAAGGCTGTGTGTGCTTCAAGGCCATGATGGCAACATGGTGTGGGCTCTGCTGATTCCACCCAACCCATTCCATGGTAAGAATCAGTGGGATGAGTAATTCCAGACCCATGCATCCTGAACAAAATGCAAGTAAGTGCAGAAAGGGCCTAAGTCTACACTTAAAAGAAAATTTAGAAACTAGTTAATGCAGAATTCTGCCAACATTTACTGGGTGGTATAAAATTATCAGCACAGCTTTACTGGAATACAGGGGAAGATGAGTGTTTCTCCATACCACTATCACAATACAGGACTAGAAAAAGCCTCACAAACTGTGAGCCAGTTTGGTCTAGTGGTTAGGGAGCTGGACTCTTATCTGGGAATACCGGGTTCGATTCCGCCCTCCCCCATGAATCCAGCTGGGTGACCTTGGGCTAGTCACAGCTCTCTTCTGAGCTCTCACAGCCCCGCCTACCACACAGGGTGTCTGTTGTGGGGAGAAGAATAGAAAAGCTTTGTCAACCGCTTTGAGTCCCCTTGAATGGGTGAGAAAAGTGGGGTAGAAAAGCCAATTATTTTTCTTCTTCATAAAAATTCAGAACAAAGTTTGACACTGTTTATTCCATCATCACATTCCATACAAATGTCCATTTCATTCATGCTCCAATCACTTGTGATAGACTCAAACAAGACCGTGTTTTTGTGCCATTTGCAAAATTTATGGTTTGGTAATGTGGAAGGTGCTCTTAACCTTAGATCAAACTATATTCCAAAAGTAGGTCTGATCCACCAGCTGAAAATCAACAGTAAAGAGTTCACACCACGGGTGCTCAACCACAGCCCTCCAGATGTTCCTGAATTACAGCTTCCACCCTTCCACGCTAGCTGGAAAGAAAAAGATCCTTAGATCTGTCACCACCACAGCCATGGAGTCCTCGGGTCTGCATGTAATAGGCCAAAACATATTGTAGGCAGCAGCATACAAGATGGAGCAGTGCCATAACTTGGTGCATTAGTTTCCTATGTTTCTAAAAATGAATGGCTGTAAAAACACAATCCTGTGTTTGTTTCCTAAAAAGTAAGGGCTATCAACACTGTCCACAGGGTGCAAACTGTCATCGCTGGCTATGTTTTCATGTCCATTGCAGATGCTGAGTTTGTGCACCAATTTGCCTCTTCCCAAACAGAAAATAACCATTCATTTGAGACTCCAGGCAAAATAAGCATATTACATCATGTGAACACACAGCTTTGTTTTAATTTAGGCCAACCCTTCATTCCTCTTGCTATGGGCTTCTTTGCAGACCTCCAAGGGATAGTAACCACAGGCAAAACTATGCATCTAGAGATGACATCCGTCTCATGGATGTTTTGTAAAACAATGGTGAAGTTCCTCTTATTCCCTGTGCAGTAGGGATGTGCATGAATAATCATGCTATTCATTACCTGTATGAATTTGTAAGAATAATGACATCTGCAGACTAATTGAATAGGCCACTATTCGGATTCATCAAAGCTTTATTCAAAGCTTCAGTCAAGGCCAGGTCCCCCCCCCAACCTCCTGTCACCCCCCCCCCCAAAGTCTCCCATCACCCTCCTTACCTTTGGTTGTGCCACTGCCAGTGCTGCAACGCACTCTATAGGCCCAAGTAGCCTTCCGGTTCCCACCTCCATTGCGCAATCCTCTGATGCGGAGCTGCATGCACAGACCTGGAAGTGCTGTTTCGGTGCCTGGACAGCACCAAAATAATGGTGGACGACGTGACCACAGCTCCCAATTCTACTCCACCATGCTTCCTTATCTTTACAGAGGCTGCGATAGTGTTTCTGGGCCCATTTTGATGCTGTTCAGACATCAAAACAGGCCTTCCGGTTCTGCAGGCGCAGTGAGCAAAACGATCAACCACTGTTTAACAGCCACCTATTTAGAGAGTGTTTATAATTTAGGAGGAATAATTGTCAGCATTAAATAACCTTAAGATTGCTTTGCACTTGCAGTTTTGAGAAGATATGGGTGGAAACAGCCTATCTTGTTGCTGATCTTTTCCTAAGGCACTTAGGTACATTGGAGAAAAATGTTCCTACACTCATAGGTTCGGAGGCCCTTTCTGAACCCGAAGGCCTGCCATATCGCATCAGCGTGCGGATGACAGGCCTCTCTTCTAGGATATAATCCAGAATAAGGCCCAGTCCAGAAAAGGTGTGGGATTCTCTATTGTGTGTGCACATTAAAGGATGCGAAAGCCTGTGTTCTTCTGAATCACACCAGTCTGAATTGTTCTGTCTCCTGAGAAAATTCAGGCAATGTTTCGTTAGCTAAAAATGAGAAATGATTTGCTTTATGACTGTTGGAATAAGCCTGGAATCTGAAAGGGGAATAATTTTGACAAGCAATGCCTTTTCCCTGCCCATGATGCCTTCAGGCCTCGAATTACACTCTGTCCTGTTATCAAGCAATGATACTGGAGCACTTGTTGTAGTAAGATAGTTTAGCCATTTCCACACTTCCTTGTCCTCTCGGAACAAACTACTCACTAGTACACTTCTTCCACACAGACTAGTGCTAATCCAGCCCCAAAGCATCTCAGATTTAGCTATAGACCTCAACAGGACCACAAATGCACAAACAATGTCTGGTCCAGGCATTGGCATTTCTGCACCTGGTCTGGAACAAGGAGAATGGGGGAAATGTCGCAGTGCCAGCTTGTCCTTGCAGACAATACACCTCCTCCAAAGATCACTTTTGGGATCCCAGCACAGAAGCAAGCATGCTGCCTTCAAAGACAGCCCTGTTCAGCTCCGCACTTGTACTTCAAGCACAACATATGAGTGATGGGGCCTGGACCATCATGCAGTGTTGGGTGGTGCTATGGCAGCTCCATAGTGCTGCTGGTGTTGGCCCAGAGCAGACAATATCCCACCATCATGATACAGACAGGACCTGCTGTACTTGGTTCAGAACAGCCTAGAGCAGCATAGTTAGACTGCTCCAAGGAAAATGAGTGCAGAAACGGCCTTTGTCCGTGTTGATGAATTAAAATCAAATTGTGCTTCCGTGTTATATGAATCAATAGAGAACTTCCAGGGCCTGTTCACACTTACCTTCGAGGAGCAATACCAGTCGCTTCTCCTATGGAGGCTCAGCTACATGCTGCATCACTGCTACAAGCCCAGAGCTTCCCAGAGGTTCCTCCAGCTGGCCTGGTCTGCACTACGTGTCGACAAGTAAAGCATGTCCATATCTTGGCCAGGAGCAGCTAGGGAACTCCTCATCGGCAGTGTTCACTCTCTCTTCCAAGTGCAAAGCTAAAAGTGAGCAATGTGGCTGTGACTCCACAACCACAAGCTACAAGCCAAATGCCATAGCAATGTCCAGGCATGCACTGGATGTTGTTGTGCCCATTGCTGAAGTCATCTGGCCTGCCTGGACTGGGTCATCCACACTTCAAGTGTTAGTAGTTCAGTTGGGGACTGCACCAGCATTTGAAGTGACAATAGCTCATCTTCACCTCAATGGAATGGTGTTATTATACCATTCTATTGAGGAAAGTGCAAACAGGTCCCCATTTCCTTTTTCTTGCTCACCAAAATGTCTGGTCTCCAGTAAGTCACACTCCAGGAGAGTGTAACATTCCCGGGTTTTGGAGAAAGACCATCGTGCATCATTTGAATGAGCTTCTCTTGGCTTGAACATAACTGCCTGCTCTCACATCTGGGACAGCCACAGGGCAAGAGGAAGGGAAAAGATATGTGATGGTATATGTATGGCCCCTCATCCTTGCTGACCTGAGGAAGACATGGCAAAGTTCTAAGCAACTGCAAATAGGGACAGTCAAAAAATATTTGTCAGCTTTGAATTTACATTTGAATCCAAAGCTTCAGTGATTTAAAAGGGGCCTGCAGTCATAGGCCCCCATTCTCATGGAAACTTAATGTATTTGGCCTTCGCAGAAGCTTTGTAGAAGTTTGGTAGAAGCTTTGATGTGACCAGATCTTCTCCCCCAATTCACAAGCCCCACAGCCACACCCCCTTAACTCTGAATTTGTTGGCTGTCACCACCACCATCAACCCTCCTCAGAAACTTAACTAAGCCTCCTAGAGGTGCACACACAGCTGGAGAAGCTACCCCCATTCAGAAATCACAGGATTCAGGAAATCTCTTGTGATTCTCCAGAGCTCATGGAAAATAGTGCAGTGTTTTCCATAATTCCTGGAACATTTTGTGGATTTACAAATGGGGACAGCCTCTTCAGCTTCATGCACATCTCCAGGAGGCCTAGTTGAACCTCTGAGGAGGGTGAGATGGCACCAGAATTGGCCAAAGGTGAGTTGGGGGGGGCAAGGTGAGATGCAAAGGGATGGGAGGGTTCCCTTAGTGTATGAACATTTGTCGAATGTCCACACGCAAAGGCAAAGTCCCCTATATTTGCTGGGGAGGCTTCACACAAAACCAAACATTCTCCCCCTTCAATTCAAATCAAATTGAAGAGGGAAAATGTGCCTCATGCACATCTCTGCTGCAAACCAAGGCTTGCCCACATGGACACAAGAAGCAGCTGTCATCTGCAATGACCAAGGACAGGGAGAAGGCATCCTTCTCTGTAGGAAGTATCCATAAAACCCCAAACTATGGCTTGATGTTGCACCTGTGTGTTGTGCTCTGCATAAAGCATTTGCCATCTTGTTTTAATGGCCCTCTTGCTCTGCAGCACTAAGCTTCCTCCTGGGTTTTTAATTAAAATGCTATGTGAAAACCTTAATCACCTGTGAATGAGCTGGTTTTATGAATGCCTTTATCACTCAGCTCACACCCTTCATCCGTCCTCCTCCTTCCCCTCCCCCACTTGCATTTTGCAGAACCCTGAGCTAAACAAAACACGAAGGTCATGGACTTAAAAAAAATAACAAGAAGTCAGGAAATGCGCAAGGTAAAATTCCAACAAGAACATTAATTTATGCGGCTAGCTGAAATCTCTGCATGCTTCTGGGAGTATATTTTCAAGCTCTCCATTGTGCATGCTTTCAGGAGTATATTTTCAAACTCTCCAATCTTTCAAGCTACCCATTCATCCTTGAGGGGAAGAGGGGGGGGGAATCTGGAAAATTCCACTTAAGCGTAATGCAGAGCACACAATGCCACTTTCTGCTTCTTCTGTTTTTTCCAGATATGGATGGAAAATCTGTTTCTACCATGCTCATGTCAAATATTTTGAGACCAAGGGGGCAGAATCAGATGGAAACAAAACTTGTTTACTATCTATATAGTAATCTGTAGACCAATACTTGTCTTTCCCCCGGAGCAATCCACCTTTGGACTAATAAAAGCAGTCCACACACTTACCAGGAGCGGCTGGATTGTTCCAGGATGCTGCATTCTCACCCTCTTCCAGGTGCAGCATGCTGAGTAGACATGACAGATGCATGCAACATCAGATCACCATGGAAATGTCCAACCATGTGCTGGATATTTGTTTGTTTATATATTTATCCTGCCCTACACCCAAAGGTCTCCGGGTGGGTCACAAGATCTAGAATCATAGAACCATAGAATCATAGAGTTGCAAGAGACATCTAGGGTCATCAAGTCCTTGCAAGTGGGAAGGGAAAGTGTATCCCCATTTAACCGAAGGATGTTGCCTCAGATGTTTTCTTGATGATCCGGCCAGCGCTGCTGGGCCATGTTCCCTGAAATAGCAACCACTATGGAGCCATTTTCATTTCAACAAACTTTTCTAAGCTCATATCAACTACTACCTTCAGATCAAAATTGAAAGAGGGGTGGGATCAGAATGAGGCTTCTTTTGGAAATCATCCTTTGAGCTTCATCATCCATCCATCCATCCATCCATCCATCCCTATTGCTAAAAAGTATCACGCTGGGCCACAATAAAATCAGTATAAAATACTGTATATATTTTTGAAAGATAGGAACAACATTTGGTTTTCTCCACTCTCTTGGAGTTCTGATCTTCTCCAGGAATTTTCAAAGATAATAGAGAGTGGTTTTGCAGTTACCTCTGCCAGTTCCTCAACACCCAGGGATGTAATTCATCTGGGCCTGGAAGTTTGAGTTTATTTAAATGCCCTCACTTTCTCCTTTTCTGTCTAGATCCTTGATTCTCTTATTCCCTGAATGGCACAAGGAAAACCAGCTAATTTTTCATTTTCTTCCTCAGAAAAAAAACAGATACAAAATAGGAGCTCAGAAGTTCTGCTTTCTCAGTGTCACTTTTGATCATTTTGCCATTCTCTCTCTGTACAAGTCCTATAGCATTTTTATGTCTTTTCTTTTCATACACACACCTGGCATCTTTTACAAGCCTCAGTTCATTTTGAACTTTAGTCTTTCTGATATCCTAAAGTTTCAGCAGACTACATAATATTCCTCCTTAGATACTGTATATCTCCCTTCTTTCCATTTCCTAAACGTTTTCTTTCTTTTTAGTAAGTTATTAGGTTCTTTGTTCATCCACCCTGCCCTCTTTCTGCATTGCTACTCCAAAATCATTGCAGCCCTTTGCAAATGTTTCTCCTAACAAAACAGTAACTTCAAAATGAAATAAGCCATAGAAATGTCAAAGTGAACCAATCAGGAAGAGAAAACTAAATGTAAGTGGATTCTTCAGATTATCCTGTTTGGTCTAATGATTGCCAAACCAACCAAGCTGCCCATCCCAACTTAGTCTCAGATCAATTCTGAAAAGGCCACCACATTCAGGGACGTTCCATAGGGCAAGGCCCATAGCCCGCACTGGCATGCAGATAGCAGGTCCCTATTCCAGGATATAATCCAGAATAAGGGCCAATGCAGAAAGAAAGAACCATTGCCTCAAAAAAGTTTTCCTTATTTTTCCATCACACTGTCCTGATTGTCTATTTAGGGAACAAAACTGCCCACCATCTCCACATCTTCACCATAAAGCACAAAGGTTGACATTACATCAATCTACATTGTATTTAGTATTAATCCAAGTTACACTTTCCATTTCCAGTTTCATAAGAAGCACATAGTGAAAAAATTTTTTGAAGTTAAGACCCAAATTATGCTGGTCTCCTAAAAACCAAGCAACAGTCTTTCCTCACAGTTCTGTTCAGCGTAGATTATCTTCCCTTTGAATGAACAAAGCCATTTCTACTTATTACATCAGTTGTTCTGCCAGCCTCTGTGGTTTTGCTGCAGGCTTCATGATGTTTGGAAGTTTACAGTATCCATATTCTCATCAGAAATATCAGCTATGTTTTAGAAGTAAATATACACACAGAGATGAAGCTTCTGAGCCCCATGGTTTCTTTGCTGTGGTGAGAAGATGAAAAACATAACCTAAATATATACCAAGTGCCAAAGATCAGAAGTTCAGTAGAAGGAAACATGCATCTCTGCCTGTGGAACACCAGTATTGTAAGGAGCCTTGTTTTACCAAAGCTCGGTCTAGTTTTAATGTCTACTGGATATGCAGGAAAGTTCTGCATGCATGCTGTAGCTCACACCACTAGGATTGTTTCTGGGTTGGAACAGGCTGGATCACTGTCTTCAGTTCAGGAGCAGGTTAGGTAACTGTCCTCTTGGATGGACAGTTGAGCCCAACCTAGCTTCATAGAAAGGGATCAAAAGTTCCTTGGAATCAAAGTAGCACACAAGGGACACCTTGCCAGGCTCCAGAAATGGTCCAAAAGTGAGCCTGGCAAAATGCTGGCACACTGTGGACATCTCTTCTGGGTGGAAGAAGTGAAAATGGAGTGTGTGACCAGAGAGTTCAGGCACAGTTGTACACCACATTGCCTGTCTCTGCAGCCAAAGCACCACACATTCATCATGATTGCCTCTACTATAGATTGCCACCACCACAATTGTCTCTACTATAGAGATGATTGCACTTAGCCAGCACTTGAAGAAGGACCAACTGAGGTTGGGATGGTTTGGGTGTTACAAAGTAGGAACACCTCAACTATTCCAAAAGTTAGCTGGCTATTGCACCTACTTAAGGTGCAAACTGACCCTCTAAATTACTGAGCACTGTAATTGGCACCGAAAAACTTCCAACTGAGTGTTATGACCTTCATCACTTAGTTCACTTCTGGGCCAATTTCTTTCAACTATGCTGCTTCTCCAAGAACCCTAATAAAAGACAATTGATGTGAGGATAATTATAAAGGTAAATGGCACATGTAACCTCCCAGGATGTAGCAAGATAAAAGGGAATCCACCTAAAGGACTGTTGAGAGTGTAGGTTTAGGATATAATTTCCTTCAAGTATGTCCCCAGTTGTTCTACAACAATCCACTTAATAGCAAGAATCATTATTTTACTTAGATCATGTTAATTAGGCATGATGAGGGTTATAGGATGTTCCTGTAAGGGGGCTTAGATCCGGATCAGAGACCCTCTGATCTGGATCCGGGCCGCTGCATCTGCACATTGATGCAGATCACAGAGCCCCCCCTCCCCCCGTCCAAGGCCAGATCTGACCACACAGAATGGAGGGAGATCCTAAGTGAAAAACCCTCAATCCGCATCTACTGTAGACCCCATTAAAATCCATCCTGAATGACACACTTTTGTGATCCAGAGTTCCCAGATGTGATTCCCAGAGCAGTACACCATTGCACGGCAACAAAAATCACCCCCTCATGCCCCATGGCTAGGAGCTGTAATTCCCAGCTGTCAGGTGATTGGGGGCACCTGTGATGCTTGACCCTCAAGGTTGGCTGGGGCTACTCCAGCCACAGAGCATTCATACACTGTGGAGGATGGCCATCTTCGATCTACAGAAGCTGTGGAGCATTACAATCTGTTCCACAGCTTCAGTGGGAGCACTTATGGTACTCCTAGTACAATCCCACATGCAGCCTTCACACCTACATCCATGTGAAGGTTGCATGGGAGTGAAGCAGTATAGCTGTGGCTGTGCAGTTGTGCACCACACCCCCTGATCACCATTTGCACTCACTCTGCTGCAAGGTAACATTCAGGTGGGTTTCAGATGGCCTCCATTCCTGATCATAGCTTGCCTGGGAGACAGTGTCCCAAGGAAGGTAAGTGTGAATTTCCTCTGTGTCTCCAGCTCCAGAAATCTCTTTATATCTCTCCATCCCATAATGAGGCAGGAGACAAGGCAACCACGGATCGCCACCACCCCAGCCCAGAGATCCCGACCACCGGCAATAACCAGCTCTGTTTTAGGCGACCACCCTTAAATTGTCATAAAAAGAAATGGCGTGCTGATTCTCTTACCAAGCTAGAATGCACCAAAGGCATCTTACTTTGTTTTAATTTTGAACACACGCACTGTCTGGAAGGGGATTCTTAACCTCGCTAACAGTCAATATTCATTAGACCCTCTGTGATGGTTTTCTCTGGCTTGCAGATTCATGATGAATGTCAGATGTTCTTCAGCCTGAGTCAAACCGCGCTCTGTTGACCTTGCGCAGTACAATGGCGGCGGCTGGTGGGGGAGGGGACGGAGAAAAGTCATTTTCACAGAGAAATCTTAAAAATGTGTCTCTGGTGTAAGACAGATGCAGGGGGATAAAGAAACTCTAGGGGAATAAAAATATTTTGGTTTAATTTAGAAAGAGGTTCCATTCTTAGAGGAATCATGCCATTTAGGGCTCCTTTAAAGCCATTTGCATATTTTCATTTTATGATGAACCAGAGTGAATTATATCCATACAACACAGAATGGGGCTGTTGAATTTTCCTCAGCAAAGAAGAATGAATACATATATATCAAACACAACATCCCAGGGGCTGTATAGTTGCTTTCTGGATGATTCATCCTGCTTGGAAATAGAGACGTTTAAGCAGAGGGATTTCAACTCCCTCAAGCAAAACTTACAAAATCTAAGCTTGCTCAGGCTTTGTGTGCACTTATCACTTAAGATCACAGTGCTGATTGCTGGCCTATCACAGGAAGGCTAACTTTGATAGGGGGAAAAATGCAATCTTTATCCCCTTAGGCCATTTGCTTTGGAGCAGGCTGTTTATTGTCTTTGTTTCTCACTGGAATGCATGCCACGGAAACATAGGAGCTCGAGATGGAAGACAGCATGGAGCAGTAGCTCCAGGACTCCCACAGCTCTGAGGGCCAGAAACAAAGGTTCCTAGCCTCAGGTCCTCTTCGAGATGCAATTTGGTGGTGCGTTATGGCATGCCACTGGCTCATCCCCCTGTAGTCCAGAACACGGGAGGTATGACATTAATCGCATCTACCAGCGAGGCTGAACACAGGCTCCCTGCTCAGCATCACACACTATCTAGTGCAGACAAGAGTTGGCCAGCCGGGGTTGTGACCACCAGCACCCACATTAATGGGCGAATCAGGTCCAAATCCTTACTGCTGGGGCCCCTAATCTGGATTAAGGAATAGGGATGCGCACAGATGGTTTTTTTGACATTCAGTTTGTAACAAATCAAATGTAGAAAATCCATATTTGATCAAATAGATACCCTTCAAACGTCATAGGATTTTATTCGATATGAATGTATTAATACGAATTCGTACAAATATCCTATATGAATGGATACGTACATATCCTGTAACAAATTCATTCCCTGAAAGCATCAAATCCGACCAGAATCCACTTTTAATCCGCTCTCGATCCATGTTGAATGCAATCTGGATTCGTTGCAAATGTGTGGCGCAGCCACTTTCCCACCTCCACAGTTTAGTGAATGTCCAAACTATTTTCTACGAATGTCCAAACTATCCGGAAACATTCGTGTGAATGTTGATATATGAATGTTGTAACATTTGATTCATGTATGAATGTCCAAATTCAGACAAATTCAGACAAATAACAAATGTTACGAATATTTGTGTATGTCCCCATTAAGGAACCATGCAGAACGGGCTTATACCTGACTTTACAGGTGTAGGGTTGTTGTTTTTTAAAAGTGCTTTCATATGCTTTCAAGAAGTCCCCGTGCCACCTAAGTGAGATGTCTTGAAGTTTCTTACATTCAAAATGCATGCAGGAAACTATGCGGGGGGGGGGACAAAAACAGGAGTAGGAATGACATTCTGCTCTCCTTTCACCTCCTAGTCATACATTTGGCCAAAAATAAGCCAGAAGATGAGATCAGGGCAATGCAGCTTGCTTAGGTTGGTATTCTGGCCCCACACGAGCCCCTCTCTCCAGAAACTGGGAATGGGCACAAGCTGAACTGCATTGCCCTGATTTCATCTATGCCCTGGGTGGACTTTTCCAACACAAGAAATGGTAGATGAGTTAGAACCTGTTCTCACTTACCTTGTAGTGAGCTCCAGTCCAGTCACTGCTCAGGCCCATCCACACCAGGAAGCCGCAGCAACTTACCTGAAGTTGCCAAAAGTTCCCTCAGAGACATCCAGTAGTGAATGGCTAAAAAGCAGTCCACATGGTTGCCAGAAGCATTTAGATCATTCCTGGACATTGCATCCACACCTCCTTCCAGATGTAGTGTGGCATGTGGGCATAGCAGCACAGCTGCAGCTACACATTCCTGTGCTCAGATTACTGTGGAGACATCTAACCATGTGCCAGATGTTGCCCATCCTGTCCATTCACACTTTGAGTGCTGCTGGCCTGGTATGGGGTTTTTCCAGCACTCAGAGTGCAAATGGCCACTGCCTTGCTGGGTCCTTAAAAGCCTAGTATGGTATTGTTATGGGATGTGGATGAAATGAGGGCAATGCAGTATCAAAAGGCCCAGAGTTAACAACAGGGAGTCCACACTGGAGGGCTTCCGCCCTTTAATTGCTAAAATTTAGAAAAATCAGCATAAGGCCTTTCTGCATGGAAAGATCATGATCCATACCAGTGGATCTGGATAAGTGAGATCTACTGGTTTGTACCATGACAAGGTATGGTCAGGAATAGCACAATTTGCATGATAGTGTTGGTCCAGACCACCCCTCACATTTACTGTGAGGGCTCTGAAGGGATAGGAACAAATGTTTCTAGCTTTGGGGCTCCTGGAGAACTTTGGTGCACTGCCAAAATGGGTCCCCAGTGGGAACACAGAGGTGTGCCTTCTACTCAGCTCCATGTTCTGGACCAGGGCCTGCTAGTACACTGATAGACCTGTTTAATCAGATCTACTGGTGATACAGGTCAAGGACCCCTTGATTTGGGTTGTGCTCCACCCTGTGTGGACCAAGCATGCTAGTAGTGGGTAGGGATTCCTGTATTGCACACTAATCTGCAGAAAGGATTCCCATAATCCCCTTCCTGATCCTGTCCAGTGCAGAAAGGCCCATAGGCTCTGGAAGTAGTGCTGTCTCTTTAAGGGAAATTTCCTTTTAATCTCCTCTGTTTTCTTTTAATGCCATTATTTTTTATTTAGTGTTTGCACAAGGAATAAACCTCCCTGTGTGCCCTTAGAATTGCTCTTGAATAAGCAACACATCGGTCCTTAGCCACTTTAGGATTCCACTGCAAATCATAAGACCTCATTAATTTTGTATATTTGCCTACCCCCCCCCCTCCCTTATTGGATCAACCAACACTTAGTGGCAATTTTCCCAGCAATATTTATGGCTACCTGTTTTATCCCATTTAATAAACACTTGTCTACTGAGACATTCAAGCCTTAATATATCCAAGGAGCTGATGAAATACCCCCAAATTCTTGTTGACCACACTTGATATTCTGCACTAAAGAAACAACTGGGAGAGTCAAGTCATACGTAAGTTCTGCAAATGGCTGCTAAATTCCTGTGACCAGCAGGGGTAACCAGGTCTACGTCACATTTTTAAAAATCCATTCAAAATGTGGATTTGTGGTCAGTGTGTATACTTTGACTGTATGCTCTGAACGTGGCATGCAGGCCCTGTGTTTATTGACACGGCCCTTAGGGGGTCATTTATGAAAACAAGATGCTCTTGAGCCATTTTAGGTTCCTTGGTGAAACTCGTTTAAATAAAACATCTCATGCAATTTCAGAAACAGATGTTAGGACCAAAAGAGTTGCTACAGCAACATGACCCGTGTGTCAGGACGAGGGTCACACCAATTTCCCATAAAGTGATGACGCAGAGGTCAGTTCAAAGCTCAGGATGGTGAAGAAGGAGAAGGTAGAACAAACCTTTCGTCACAGTTTTTAACTCCTACTGTGACTTTTTTCCCAACCCATCTCTTTCCATTTGGGTGTTCTTCTAGAAGGGTTGGAAAGATTCAGGGCCTGCTCACACCTACTTTAAAGGAGGGGCTCCAGCCACTTCCAGAGCAGTGCAGTCTCATGGCATGCCTTCTCCTCCTTCCTAAAGCATCTGGGACCTGCCTTGATCATGGTTAACTACAGGCAAGCAAAACTTTGCTCCTCATTGTAACCTTTGCAGTCTCATCCTTTTTGCAAGCACTGTGTGTCAGTGATGAGGTACAGCTACAACTGCGCAGTTGCAAGGCCACAAGCCAGATGTTACTATGGCCACTGCCATGGCAATCTGGACAGGTGGGGCAATCTGGACAGCCTCCCACCCTTCAAGTGCTGGTGGCCCAGTTGAGAAGTACACCAGGACACGCACTAGTAGTTTTAGGACGATTTCAAATCATCTTCAGGATGTGTTACTCACATTATTTTCATTCAATTCATTTTCCAAGCCAGCCTACCCCCATTAGATCATTTTAAACAGAGTCCTCATTTTCAGAGGACTCAACCTGTTCTGGCATGCTAGGATGTCTTCACTTCCTTAGTGTTAGTAGGGGGACAGGCTAAAGGAGGCTGAACCATGCTGTGATGGGTGGGGTCCAGTCTTTCCTTTCATCCAATGTCTAGTTGGCATGCGTGGGAGGACGGCATGCGTGGAGTTCATGAGGCACCTCACCCTCTCCTCAGTTTATGTGTATGATTCCTCTATCTAGCATTTTTCCACAAATGTAATATTTTTTTTAAAAAATTAATCACACAGAGAGGAAAGGTGCATAAAAAAGGAAGTGGGGCATGGAGGTACAGGTTAAAAAAAAAACATGCACCCTTGCCTCCCTTGAGTGACATAATGGCATCCAATAAGAAAAGAGAGAGATTTGATGCAGCAAAAGGGGTGGAGAGCCAAGAGTTCGGTGGAGGAGTCTCAGCTCAATCACAGAGAAAGTTGTGACTGATGTGGCCCAAAGCGAGGACAGTCTGAGGACAACCTATAAGAGTAATGGCCAACCTATGACATGCGTGTCACAGGTGACACACCAAGCCCTTTTGGGTGACACACATAGTCACCCTGGCACCTGGACATGTAGTGCTTGCTTGTTCTTGAAGTGTACAAAATACCAACTTTCAATTCACGATTTAGCAAATGAAATTCAGCAACAAAAGTCACTAATGTAAAGAATTATTTGTTTTTGCTTTTAAAACAAAAGTTATATTTTTGAAATATATATTTTATTAGAGCTACAAATATCACAGAATTATAGATATTTCTAGATGTGTCACAGCACCCGAGTTAAGCTAGGTTTTCTTGCGAATTTTGACACACCGAGCTCAAAAGGTTCACCATCACTGACCTATAATGATCTAGGTGTGAACAGAGCTGATACAACTTCAGTGGATGGCTCACTCTGTGATTGATCTTTGCTTCTCTGAAATGGTATAATAAGACCATTCTGGTAAGCAAAGTACAAACAGGCCCAGAGTTTCAGAGAGACAATAAATTGCTATGATACCAGCCGGACATTTGAGGATGAAATATGAAGCAGTGTATGCCTTTATAGAGGCTACAGAAGATTATTTCTGCAAACCTGGGAGCCATAAGTTGATTTCTATCCAAAGATTTGCATGGAGAGGCTATGCAAACTTCGATGCCAGGGAAGGAAAGTTCCCTGGCCTTGAATATTCACCTGCTTCTTCAAGAGTTACAGTGACAACAATAATACTAAAAAGTTAAAATGTATAAAGTATTCTTAAAATATATGTAAAATATAACCTCTCTCCATCCATCCCTTTCTCCCCAGTAGAACAACACCCAGGACATTGGACATGATGTACAAGTAAATACTGCAGGAGCAAATAATGAAAAAACATGGAGTTAGGTTTTATACACCCTTCATTTCTAAACTATCCATGGTTATTATCCCCCGTGCGTAAGATTCTGTGCCCACAATTATGTTCCCAACTGCACCTCTACATTCCCCAAATTCTCCCATTTTCGCCTAAGGCTGAAATATTTAAGAAATGGTGACACGGCCTTCCACAAAAGATGCTATTCCAATTATGTGCCTTTTTAGTGCAATAGCAGAGCAGCTGGTTCATAAAGTCATAGTTCATTTGAATCACGCCTGTCTTATGTGTCAACCTTGCTTTGAATCAAGTTTTCAAAGCCAAACTTAATGATGACAGCTTTCCTCGTCCCCAGAAAACAGCTTCAAAAGCCTAAAGTGGTACATTATTCTTAAGGAAAGGCATATTTAATAACTTGAAAGCTTTTTGGCATAACAAAAAAGTAGAAAGTTTAATAATATATCATTTACCAGGGGAAAGAAAATCTACTGTTCTTCTTTAATTATGTTGCTAACTCTAGAGTGTTTCATGTGCCGGGAAGAATTGCCCTCCAAAAAAGGTTTGCCTAAGGAATGGTTTTGCTCTTCAGAGGGTCCATCCAAACTCCCCAAATGCCCTGATTTCATATTCGAAAATTCAAAAATCTGATTTGAATCCATCGGATGTCAGCATTTGAATTCGAATCAGATTTTTGAAAATCCAAATTTGCTCATTCGAACAAATTTCAGATTTTCAGAAATCCGATACGGATTTTTGAATAATTCGAATGAACAAATCCGCAAATATCGCATACGAATATAATGCGCATTTGTGCTTATAATGAAAAAGGGATGCATATGGGATTATTATGGGATGTGCATAAATTTGAAAATCAGATACAAATGTTCCTGATATTTGTATTTTCGAGTTTGAATCGGATTTTCAAATGTAGGGATTCAAATAATCCGATTGGATTTTCAAAAATCTGGATTTTTAAAATTTGAATCAAATCAAATATTTGAATATTCTAATTGACTTGAATTTGAATGCAAATATGCATTTGTGCACACACCTAGCCTGCAGTAGGGGCATTCAGAATTTAGGGGAAAAGACAATTAGCCCATTTCCACACTTGCTGCAGCTGAAACTAGGGATGTGCACAAACGTTCGATGACATTTGAAATTGGATTGAATTCATCCATATTTTGACATTCGAATTCAAATCTAATGTCCATAAATTCAAATTTAAACATTAGAATGAATTTCGAATGTTTGAATCTATTTGTTCAAATTATTCAGACATTCGTATGTGTACAGGATCGTACATGATGTGCACTTGCATGTATGCATCTTTCCCGCATCTGTATGCATTTGTACAGATCCATACAGAACAAAAAGGGGTTGCATATGGGATAACTATGGGATGCATATGGACATGTATGGATACGTATGAGATGCATAACTATGCATACAGTATGGGCACATACAAATGATGTTGACATTCATAAGTGAAAATTCGAAGTGAAAATTCTAACAGATTCGAGTTTGCTTAATTTGAATCGAATTTGGGTAAATTTGAATTTTAAAGATTCAATTTGAATCCAATTGAATTTTTGGATATTCGATTCAAATTGAATCCCGAAAATTGCATTCGTGCACACCCCTAGCTGAAACTGCTCCAACTTATCCTCCGAACTGACTACAAAAAACTAGGGCAACCCACCCCCTTTGTACTTTTAACTAGCCTCCCTTCTTGAGAATAGAGGACCACTTGCTTGTGGGTGGAAGCAGGAGAAGAGACAAGGCAGCAGCTACATGAGATGCTTTTCCTTATGCCAAACTGGGCTCAGGACTACTTCAGACCCACATCTAATTGAGTGCAAGCAGTTTCTAGTCACCACCTAAGCCCCCCACCTCTGCCCCATGCATGCAAGCTGGGACTCAGCTGTACTTGCTTTAAAGGATGAAGGGTTCTGTTTTGTTTTGATTTTTATTTTTGCCCTGATTTTGGAAAGATATGTTGGAGGGCAATTGTCTGACCTGACATGAGATAACTTCCTATGTTTTGCTTTATAGAGAGAGACAGGTGTTTGGGAATACACATCTGTGATTATTTCTCATTACCAAGAACAGCACTAGAGGTACATTAGTATGTATTATGGAATGCTATGTAGAGTCACTCTGAGTGCACCGGATGGGTGTTTTAGCCAATCAAGGGAAAATTAAGGACAGTCAAGACACAGGAGAATGCTTTCTGTAAGAAATTGCAAGGAAGCTTACTTTGGCTGAATATAAGAAAAAGTATCATAGTAACAGTAAGGTTTTTCCAGGAAGTGCTGCTGCCTTTCACCAGAGTTATTTAAGCAGACCTGGACAATGGTTTTTTTTTCCACACCTTTACTTCCCTGGAAAGTGAAGATCGGTGAAGGATCTGGTGTCCGCAATTTGGGATACCAGACCCATTCCAAACTTACCCAGCTCTTCTCTAGCTCTGTATTAGCTAAGGATCTGCAAGAATATTCAAAACATTTGAAATTCGATCACATTTGGACATCCGGATTCAAATCAAATGTTTATATATCATTTTTTAACATTCAAACAAGTTTCAAATCTTTTGAATAATTTGTACGAATTATTCAGATATTTGTATGTGTACCGTACCGATTCGTATGCATTACATATGTATCCGTATGCATCTTATTCATATCTGTATGCATTTGTACAAGTGCATACAGATGCGTACGGTGGATATGGATGCATCCGGACACATACGAATGTTGTCAACATTCGTATCTTCAGATACGAATCAAATATTCATACAAATGGATTCAAATCGGATTCAAATTTGAATACATTCATTTTTTTCTCTATTTATTCAGATTTCACGATTCGAATGTTTGATACAAATCAAATCCAAAAATTTCATTCATGCACACCCCTAGTATTAGCTAGAGCCATATTATCTAGATCTGTATTAGCTAGATCCGGATCAATCATAGGCAGAGGGATCTGCACTGATTGGGCTTCAGAACAGCAAATGCAATCTAAAGAGCGCTAGTGCAGATATAGACCACATTTATCTGATCTGGATCTACTGCACTCCTGTACAGACGATGTGTTCTGAGCAACTCCTTGATCCAGATTAACAAGTAAGTGCAGAAAGGGACACAGCCTGATTTGGGGGATTTTAAAAATTAGCTGCTTTATTAGTTGGAAGGAGAGGAAGATTCATCTTCTCAATACTTAACTAGATATTCTTTTCCTGCTGAGTGGAAAATACACAGTCAGTAGAAGCTGAATTTTCCTGCAGCAAAAAATACTTGATAAGGTGGTGTAGAAGAAATGGTGGTGGTGGTGGTATGCACAGGTGTGTATTAAAATAAAGAACTTACAGACACATCAGAAACAGGCAATAGCAAAAGCTTCAAAAGGTCACCAGCCGTACTTACCGACCCAGCTGAAGAGATGCTTCAAAGCAGATTAGCCACTTGCCAGCAACTGAAGTCTGAGATTAATTTAGAGCAACGTTTCTGCACCCTGTGCAGAAGAGAGAAAAAGAACATAATTAAAGAGGTGAAGTGTGCAACTCAAACTACCTGGTTGTATTTTGCAGAACTGTTCAAATGAATGAAAACATGCAGGATACCCTGTCCACCACAATTGCCTGTTGATAGAGTTAAACAGAACAGGCACACAATAATAATGCACGTATGCCAGCACCGCTTGGCTTTTAGAGAATAGGGGCATAATTACCATTGAGGGAGCCAGGTTCTTTTGCTACTGGCCTAAGAAGTGTAGGGAGCACTTAGTCCTGCTTGCTGCTGACTGTGGTCTAGCGAGCACTTGTACTGGGATGACAGCTGGCTATGTGTGGGTCCATGCAGACCTGCAGTCTGCCAGCACAGCAACTGTGTCACGAGGAGCAGGGTGGGGAAAGCGTGCCTGAACCCTCATGGCTGAGTTTTTACACCATGAGGGCAACCTGCAGAAGCCTCCAAAAGCCATTTGCTGGGATTCAAGAGCAAGTGAAAGTTTTGCCCTTGTCTTCTGTCCGAGATGCCCATAAGCCATAGGTGGGTGTGGGGCAGGACACTGGACTAGATGGGCATGCCAGTTCCAAGGCTCCTCTTATGTTCTTTTGATGCCCCTGCATGGTCCTGATGAAAATTAGGCCAGCATTATATATGAACTTGGAAAAACAAATGTTTTTTTTCTATTATGTCCAGTTTAATCCCTTTTGTTATGTTCAAAACAAAAGTTTTTTATGACAATGAAGGCAAAGATAAACTTGCACCCTCTTCCCTCCCTAGCAGTTCCCCGTGCCATCCAAGGTAAGGTATTCAGGTGTCCTGTTTGGAAGTCCGAATAGTAATTAATCATCCATTTTAAAGAAATGGAACAACAACAAGGCAGAGCATGGAGTGATGGTCTTATCTATGAATCAAGCATTTGGAATCCCAAGACACACAAGACTCCAGCCATAGAAACCACCAACGTCCTGCGGCAGCAGCAAGCATGGCCAACTCAAAGAGGCTGGAAGCATCCAAAAGAGGTATGAGTCAGTGCCTCAGTTTTGTTTGAGGTCCATGGCTTAGATCAAATATTGGTTTGCCAAAGTTCCTTGGGCTTTAGAGAAAGCTGATGCACCAACGCATGCCAGTTCCAAGTGCTCTTGGTTCACACCACCCTACCAGGCACTCCTGATCAGCAGGTGACATGGTCACAAATTTTTTCCCAGTTTCTATTTATGTCTCTAAGTGTTTATTTGCCAGATTGGCCCTTTCTGCACTGGGACTTACTCTGATGTATATCCTGGAATTGGGGCCTCCAGTTCACACGCTAGTGCAGACTATGGCAGGCTCTAGCACGTAGATGGCAACCCCCTATTCCTGAATATAATCTACAGTAAAACCTAAACTGTGTTCACATCTAAGTTTTAATCCAGCTTCAGTCCACTTTCAGAATGGAAGAACACATCAGCAAGGTGAACAGTCATTTTCTTTCTGCATGAAAGAATGCTGAAAGAAATCTTAATGCTGAAAGAAATCAGCTTTTTGCTTTGCTGATGTGTTATCTCTTTCTGAAAGTGGCCTGAAGCTGGATTAAAACATAGGTGTGAACATAGTCCCAGTGAAGAAAGGTCCTATAATTTAAAGTATAAATATTATACTTAAGTGGAGAAAATAATTTATTTCATAGTACAAATTAAAACATACAAATTTCACACAAATCAATATTTATAAGAGAATGCAAGCAAAACATTCACGGAGTAGCTCTGATCTGAATTTTGCACTCTTCTTTAATTAAAAAAAATTATGGAGCAGCTGAGAGAAACTTGTGCACCTAAATGTGCACTGTGATTAAAATATCTGGCAAACACAAATTATATGGATGAAAATTACTTCGTGAAGATATGCTTATTAGGCAAAATTGTCCTCTAGGTCATGGTGGTGTCCAACAGAGAATTGGGCCCCAGATCAAATAAGGCGAGTATCTAACCCTGTGGGGAGGGAATGGCCAAAGCTGACTAGCACTCAAGTGCAAGCAATAGTCAATGTTGGTTAATCGCGCTCCTTTCCCATCCAGTGGACAAGAAATGTGAAAATACCCCAGGTTGGAGAATTCACATGAATGGCCTATTAACAGGAAATAGGCAGTTAACATTTCAGAGACAAAATACCCTACCAAGATCCATGCAGGGGCTAGCCTAAGGCCCTTTGTGCACTTACAGGCCCTAGATCCAGATCAGTGGGTCCGGAATAATTGGACTCACTGATCCCAACTGCTGGGAGGCTGGATCAGTGTGGTCACACAGCCCCACACCTCCGAAGGGGCCTGGGAGTCATGCCTTGTGTGTGCCTCCTGTGTTCTGGAACATGCTCCTTCTGGTAGACCTAAATGCATGGAGACATGGGTTAGATTAGTGCCATCTGCTCTTTGAAGCTGTCCACCTATCACCGCCTCCCATGCCTCTGAAGGCTAGGAACTTTTGTTCCTAGCCTCAGAGCCTGTAGGGCTGGTTTTGGCTGCACACCTCCCCTGTTCCAGAATAAGGCCCTTGGTCTCCATTAAATGTACAGACAAAGCCAAACCAGTGGGGTGTGTGGCCCCCTTGTTTTTCATTAACATGCAGATGAGGAGGCCCATGATCTGGATTAAGAGGCTCCTTAATAAAGATCAACAGTAAGTGCAGAAAAGGTCTAAGAAAGCTAAAGGAAATCATTTGAAGTATCCTCCGCAGAAATATCCTCCTCCTTCTACTTGTGCAAGCTGCTTCTTCTGCAAAACTTCTAACCCAGGACGTCTAGAAAGGAAAACTATTGAGAAGAGGTAGATATCCAGGGCCATTCAGCATACACATCACACGTGACTACAGCTGGATCAGGACTATTGTATTTATGACTGATTTTATGCCCAGGTGTATTGCTAAATAAATGGCACACAAAGCTAGTACAAACGTTTAAGTGATAAATGCAAGACTGATGCAAACAGTGACAGAAATCAGCAAGGGAAAACTGGCCAATGAACTGAAATTATGGAAGTATAGCAGCTGGGAAAACTGAAGTCAACTCAGCTCTGTTATTTTTTAATTAAAAATAAACGCTGCTTTGCCATCAGGGGATTGGTTAGCATTCCATCTGTAGCCTTAGAAGGAGGGGAAAGAAAGGGGGAATGTTTTCATTTGCTTTACTCTTATCAAAAGTTGAGAAGCATACACATTGCAGTCACGAAGCTAGAAGATCATAGAATATAACATATAATAATCTCCATTCATGTTGGAAATATTAGGGACACCATCACACCCCGACCCATTTTTGCTGCTTTGGATCATACATAATACTTCAACTCAGCATCGTGTTCCACAACACCCACATGGATAGTGACCTGTTATTTATCATGTGGAATTTTACTTGTGTTTCCATTTTACTGATTAGTGTTTGACCATTTCCACAAGAAGTGGACAGATGAATTTGCCCTTCCTGCCACGCCTGCATCTGTTTTTTGAAGAAAGGAAGGAGGCTCAGGAGGGTGGGGCAGCTGGGATTTCCCACACTTGGCCACGTCATCAGATCAAACCCAATGGAGGGTGGGAGAAAAAAGATTCGCTTTCTCCAATGGGTTTTTTGGAAGAGGTTTTAATCCTCTTTCTGTGGGGACAGATTTCTGGGTTGATTGCGATTGCCAGATGCTCATTTGCTTCATTTTAAAGCACTTTAAATAGTGTTGTAAATAGCGTCGTAAATAGCGTTTTATTCCTTGAGTGGAAACAAACTCATACTGTTGTTTTAATATATGTCTGATTTTAAATGTTGTTACCTGCCCTGACACCTTCGGGTATAGGGTGGGATAGAAATACAAACAAAAAAAACAAAGTACAGCCCAACTAAGACAGAAGTAGTATGCTTCCATCTCTGCAACAGATCAGCAAGCAGAGAGCTCAATATTTATTTTGAGGGAAACCGGCTCTATCATAACAAGTACCCTAAGTATTTAGTAGTCACACTGGATAGGACACTTTCTTACAAAGAACACATGATGAAGACTGCTGCCAAATTAAGATGAAGAAATAACATACTCCATAAACTATGTGGCACCACTTGGGATTCTCAGCAGACATGTTGCATGTATCAGCACTTGGTTTGGTCTACTCAAGCATGTCCCCATGCAATTTAAAGTCTGCTAAAAATCTTCTTTTGCCTCTGAGCGCCCCCATGCCAGGCTTTTCAATGAGCTCCCAGCGCTACAAAACGAGGAAAATCAGCGACAAAATACATGCCCTTTAAAGAAGACTTTCAGCGCTCTATTTGGAAGTCGCAGGTTTTCCTCACAACATTTACCTTGGGGACGCTCCGTGGCAAAAGGGGCGGTGATTGCTGCCTGCACACACAGCCAGAAAGCATTCACGCATCTCAGAAATGCAGCAGGTTCCCTTCCTTTCCTTTGTAAAAAGAGCCAGAATTGCTCAGAATTGCAACATTGTTATCAGGTAATCTGTGAAAGTGTTCAAAGAGTGAATGAGTGAAGGATCACGCTGCTGATGGCTGCAGCCGCTGACCTTGCAGGGACAGAAAGCCTTTTCTAACAGAGAACAGAGTGAAAGTAAGTGCTGAAAGTGAATGAGTGAGCAATCACTGCCTTTGCCGGGACAGGAAGCCATTTCAGGAGACGGAGATCTGGCTATTTTTCCTTTGAACAAGAGAGGGGGCGGGGGGGGAGATGCGGGGAAAGAAAACAGGCTTCCGTGGGGACGGAAGGTGTGTTAAAAACACGCGTTTTGCTGAGCCTCGTGGGGACGCTTATTGCGGAAGTGCATGGCACTTTTAAAGTCCGCTTGATTAGAGTGACAGCAGAGGGAACTCAGAGAGGCAAATAAGTCTTTTGGGGATTCAGCCTCAGTGGCAGAGTATTGTGCTCCGGAGTGGCTAAATAATCTGCATAGGAGAAGGATAAACACATAACTAAGGGCGAGTCCCCATGCACTCCAAATTTGAACTGCACTTCAAATTAACCCATCCCAATGCAATTTGAGGAGAGCGCGGGTTCAAGTAGGATGTACCTGTCCCCATGAAAAGCGTGGTAAACCCCTGCATCAGGTAACCACATCTTTTTCTCTCCACCCCCTCTCCCATGATAGGAAGCCAGGTTGACATCACCATACCCTGTCCCGCCTGCTGCAGTGATGGCAGGGAAACACCTCCAGGTTGCAGCTCCACGAATACAACACACAGCAAAGATAAACAGTGAAAACGAGGGGCATTACTAATAGCATGGAAAAGCAGCTCATTGCTTGAATCCGCCACAGTTTAGCAGAGGTGCGCACCTTCACATGACAGCAGGCATACCTCCACTCGCAAGAAACTTGAGGAATTCTGTGCTTCATCTTCTCACATTGCATCTGGGGCAGAGAAGCCACAGGCTTCCCTATGAATATCATTACTGGGATAGTATGATCTACTCCCACATATTGGCTGCCTGTTTTAAGTCATATAGCACACATACACACGATATAAGAAGAAAGAGTGCACTTCTTCATGAATATTGGAAGATTTGTGGCAATGCCCAGCTGCCTATACTGAAAGACACAGCCTACAGGGAACAAACAGGCTACCATCTAGAAACCCAGCTGTTACTCCTGCCAAGGCCCTAATGGGAGATGATTTTAATGCTATTAACCCATGGAAACAACATTGGATATACAGTTGCCCTCCACAATGGCAGAGCCTCCCCTGCATTTTGGAAAAACCACCTGGATTTGATCAGCCCATGCGATATGGACAACTATAAAGCGCATATGCACAGGACTTGGTAGATGGGTCCTTAATGGGTGCTTCAATGGGTACTTAGTGACAGTGGAAAAACACCCAAAAGTTCCTAGTCTCAGTGACACTGGAGAACTCATTTCAGTGGTGCACTTTTATGTGACACCAAAATTGATCTCCCAGTAGTCGAGAACACAGATGCATGCTGATCTACCAGTAGACCTCAATAATGATATTATGGCCTCCAAGGGCTCCAAAGGGCTTGGAATTAAAGTTCCTCACCTCAGAAGCCCCAGGGAACCCATTCCAGTGGCAGCTACATGGAAACATCTTACCTTGTGAAGGTACAGAACTGATTTCCTATTACTTTCTTCTGGGGAGACACCAAGGACTAAATCTATTTCAGAGACACAGAGAAAATGGGTTTTTCTACACCAATTCTGGCTGTAAAATGGTATATAAATGCACACGTGTCCACGTGCACTTGGCAGTCCCAGTGGTAACAGCTGCATGGTAAACTGTGAACTCAATAGATCATCTGCTCCTTTGAAAATCCATGTGCGAGAGGAAGAATGGTCAGAAAGTTTCTGAGAGCATTTTTCACAAGGAGATTCTGTTTATAAAACTGGGAAATTCACTTCCGTTCTTCTTTGTCTCTCTGCCCCCACAGGGCACAGCCAAGTGCATGTGATATGGGCACTGTGAAAACACAGCCAGATGCTGAACTGCAACTGTGACACAGAGAGAGAGGGTCAAAAGCAGTCGACTTCCCCCCTCTTTGTCTACAGGAAACACAAATAGCATGGGCTATTTATGGCATTCCAATATTTTTGCGCTTCTCATGGGAAACTTATTCATTGCTGGCTGTTAACTCTTAACTAATGTTAAAGTTCCACACCGGTTTATTAAGCCTAAACACTGTTGATATCTGCAATGCCTTCCCATTATTCCCTACAGGAAAAGTTAAAAAAATCAGACTGGGGAGACAGGGTTGGTGTTAAGGTATGCCTTTTTCTCAGGATGCTGGACAGAGTTTACTGATGGAAGTCTTTCCCGCAGTTACCATAGGAACGGTTCAGCTGGAGCACAACCTCTTCTGGGCCTCTGCTAGCACATTGCGTTCTGCTAGCACCCTGGATGTGGTGAGGCTTGGTCACCTAGGCTGGGATACCCAGTGTGCAGTGTCCCATGGGGCTATGGATCAGAACAGGTATGCATGAGGAAAGCTGCATAACCCCCCTGTTCCAGTTTGCTGGAGGGACGCATTTCAATGGCACACCAAATTGCACCACCAAAATGCATCCCACTAGGGCTATGAGTCCAGGAGCTTTAGTTCCTGGCTGTCGGAGCTTTTGTGGCAGAGGGACTGCCCAGCCTAGAACTACTCTAGCCAAAACAGTTCCAGCTGGACTGCTCCACCCTGAACAAATGTGGAAATGGCCTGAGAGACAAGGTGTTATAGTGGGTTAAAGCCCAGAAGTTTCAAGAGCAACTTTCAGTTGCCAATTAAAGGCACATATTGCAGTTTTCAGGTTGTTATCCTATGTTGTATAGTTCTTCTGTGAACCTGAGCTTTTGGATATAGCTACAAAATTCCAGCAGTAAGAAATGAACAGAAGAATTGGAGTTGAAGACCTCAAACGCTTGCTTTTCGCTGTTCCCTGTTCCCTGTTCCCTCCCACACCATTTTCCTTTTGTATCTTGTCTCTTAGATTGTAAGCCTGAGGGCAGGGACCTGTCTAAGATTAATATTGTAACCCGCCCAGAGACCTTCGGGTATAGGGCGGGATAGAAATACAAATAAATAAATAAATAAAATAAATATCCAACTTCAGAGGATCTGACTTTTGGAAGAGTCAAACACAACTGATGCACTTGACTCTTCCAGAAGTCAGATCCTGTGGCTATATTGTGGCTATATCCAAAAGCTCAGGTTCACAGAAGAACTTTGGAACAGTTGCATTTAACTCTTCCAGAAGTCAGATCTCTGAAGATAGACCTCATAGCTATATCCAAAAGTTCGGGTTCACAGATGAACTATAGAACATAGGCACAACAACCCAAAAACCACAACAAATGAGATTGTAACCAGCTGTGAAAGTCTACATTCTAACAACTATAAGCTCATAAGGTGGGTGAAAAAGAATGGCTAGAATAAAATATCGAATAGTTTAGTAAGGATTAGCAGCAACAAGACTTCAATGCTCTTATACCCCACTGAGCTCAAATTTTGAATTTTTCAGAATATTTGGAGGACCATAACTTGGGAACCACCACTGTAGGCCACTGAAATGTCCATCCTGCCCTGGCAACTGCTGCAAGAAGAACAAGCTGTGTGTTCATGTGCAGCTGGTCATCTTTCTTGGGCAGCTAGCTGGCCAACATGAGAGCAGACTGTTGGACTAGATAGGCCAGTAGGATATTCTTTTTTTTTACTTATATCCATTGAAGCTGGTTGGCCACTGTGACAGCAAACTGCTAGACCAGATGAGCCATGGGTCTGATCTGGTGGGGCAGTTCTTGTATTCATATGCAGAGGCAGTAGGCAAGGAGTGGCATTCTGAGCCCTTGATCCATATAAGATGCTTTGTCTTTTGTGTCAAAAACAACCTGAAAATTCACACGTACACATACACAAACATAAAGACGAAATGAACTCTAAGACTGATTTTCATGCAAACAATGGCATTATTCTCTTCATGTATAGCCATCTACTCTCATATTTCTCCCCTGTCTGTCTTGTGAGTGCTGCTCAGCAGAAGTTCTCCTGAATGATGATCGCTCTGGGATGTCTTTGCAGGAATTTGGAATGCTTGATGAAAGTTTCCAAACAGTCCCCTTTGACTTTTTCCCATCCACTTCAATAGCACAGTAAAATGCTTGAAATTCTTCCTATGAACTACAGAAACGGTATCTGCATGTGACAGAATGTCACATCAATTTGCCTGGTGAGGGATATAGTGGAGATAATAGAAAAAAAACCCTGCCCTTTTTTCTCACTGTTAATGGTGCTTCAACGTCAATTGCATCTCAAGTTACACATTTCTCTAGTCTGAAATTAATACCAGAATTGAAACACGTACGTTTTCCAGTGGGTTACAAAGAGCAGTGACATCGAACATGCCTTCACACTTATTGCACATATTTATTTCAATGTGTTTGTCTTAAATATGGGCTTTGGTCCATGCAAACAGGCACCATTTTAGCCTGAAAACATAAATAACTTTCACTCCACTTCTGCATTATAAATGGTGGTGCTGTTTCCCAAGTGCCATTAGGCAAATGTCCACAAATTATGAGTTCCCAGGTGGCTTCCAAGCAGCCCATGGACCATCTTTCCCCATTTAATGTCGTTCTGGGATAAAGTCTTGGAAAAGGAGCCTGCTGTCCATACTGTATTGCAGATTAGAAGACAACGACAGAGAGCTGGCTTTTATACTCTGCCTTTTTTCACCCTTAAGGACACTCAAAGCAGCTGGCAAACCTTCTTCCCACACGAAGACACCCTGTGAGGTAGATGAACCTGTGAGAGTTCAGAAAGAGAGCGACTAGCCCAAGGTCACCCAGCTGGCTTTGTGGAGGAGTGCGGAACCAAACCACAAGACTATCAGGTAAGAGTCTAACATTCTTTCCACAAGACCAAAATAGCAGGCCCTGTTAGACTCCCCACCACCATACTTCATCTTCCAGCATGTGCAAAATAGCACCCTAGCCTGGTATGGCTGGAGACCTCAAGATCAAAGTCTACAACCAAACAGTACAGGCAAATGTATGAGGACAGTATGCCCCCATGGTCCATTATATCATTTTAGTGGCACTTCAAGAACCACTGGCAGTAGTGGATCCATTCCTAAAACAGCCAGGCCAGAAACTGTGAAAGTCATCATCTCAGCATTGCCTCTGAGGGCTCTCTGAAGGAGAAGACCAAAACTAGAGCAGAACAGGTCAACCAAATGTAGACAGTCCTGTCAATTCAAGCAGCAACTCATACCAGTGTGTTAAAAGTTGTTTGTTCCAGGACAGGGGATGCTTTTCAGTGGTGTACCATAGCACTCTGCCAAACCATCCACCCCCCAGAAGCTCTAGGGTTAGGAGTGTTCATTCCTTGCCTTTGAGAGTAAGGAGGGGCAGTTGAGAAGCTTATACCTGTCATGCACCTGCAAGGACGCTAGGGCCAGAACAATGCAGTCTGTGCAGGTGTTGTTGATCTGGTTCATGCCTCCATGGGATCTGGATCAGGGGCCCATGTAAATCCAGACCCACTGATCTGGATTAACTTGAGGTAAGTGCAGAGCCCATGAAAGTTCACAAGGTGTCCTTGGGCTAGCCACTGCCTCTCATTTTAACCTACCTCAAAGGGGTGTGGAGATAAAATAGAAAAGAATGATGTGTGGTACCCTGCACTCTTTGGAGAAAAGGCAGGTTATAAACGTTGCAACTAAACAAGAAATAAAATTCCTTCCACTTTGTATTTCTATATCCACAATATACAAACATGCCCAGAAGGTCTTTTTGGTCTTCATCACCTGCTTGGTAGGCAACACAGCTTAGCTCTTTCGAATGACCCTCAGGAACACAGAGGCCAATCCAAAATATCTTCCATAATAGCAATTCCTGCAAATGACATTCCGAACCTTGTAGGCCACTGATGGTAACAATTAAGGCAATTGCATATGAGAAAATACGGGCCTAATGTCACTGCAATTAACATATGGCAAATAGTGCTGTGCTATTAGTCTATCATAGGGACTGTACATCTGATTCCTGTTTTCACTGGAACGAAGCTATTTTGGCTGGAGCCTGTCCAATATCTCTGCCTTTTTTGGCATTAAGAGCATTTGTTCCATTTTTGGATGAGCAGAACTAAAAAACTTTCTACTGCAGTTAGAGAAGACTGAAATTCTTGCACATCTGACACAGGTCATAGCCATGAACCTTGAAAGGAGATTCATTCATCATTTTTAGAGCAATGCAGCCTGAAATTACAAGCAAAACTACTTTTTGGATTGTTAACCCCCTTCATTGCACCACAATTCATATTGGATTTCTTAACACATTCTTCATGCCACCTTATCTGTTTTATGGTTCTGTTGGGTAACAGCAGCAACATAAACACTAAGAAGAAGAAGAAGAAGAAGAAGAAGAAGAAGAGTTGGCTTTTCTACCCCACTTTTCTCACCCATTTAAGGGGACTCAAAGCAGCTAACAAACCTTCTGTTCTTCTCCCCACAACAGAACACCCTGTGAGGTAGGTGAGAGCTCAGAAGAGAGCTGTGATTAGCCCAAGGTCATCCAGCTGGCTTCATGGGGGAGGGCAGAATCAAACCCAGTATTCCCAGATAAGAGTCTGGCTCCCTAACCACTAGACCAAACTAAGGCTTATCTACAGCTCTCATTTCTTTTATTCTGATATATACTATTTTAAAAAAAATAGTATGGTAAAATTCCATATGCTTCTAAGTAGGGATGTGCAGGAATATTCGTAGGCATTCGAAATCTGATCAAATGTGCTGAATTTCAACATTCAAACTCAAATAGAATATCCCAAAATTTGAATGTAAACATCTGAATCAAATTTAGAACTTTGGATCTATTCATTCGAATTATCCGGACATTTGTATGCGTACAGGCACATACACGATACATACTTGAAGATCTGCATCTTTCCCACATCTGTATGCATTTATACAGATCCATACGGAATGAAAATGGGTTGCATACGGAATAACTACAGGATGCATACGGACATGTACAGATGTGTACGGATGCGGGGAAGATGAGTACATGCACATACGAATATCAACATTCGTATGCCCGGATTCGAATAAAAAATTCAAACAAATAGATTTGAATTTGGTAAATTCTAACTCAATCTTGTTAAATTTGAATTTAACGGATTCAAATCGAATCGGATTTTCGGGTATTCAATTTGATTCAGATAGAACATTCGTGCACATCCCTACTTCTAAGTAGCATTTTCAGTTATTTCCTGTTGATGGCACTTGGACACCATCTACAGTTGGTCTGATGGCCATCAGAGATAACTCAATATCAAAGTGAGGTTTTTCACTCTGACTACTAAGAGAAGTATTTGGAAACAAGAGACCTCAGCTCCTTCTCTGCCCACTTCAATCCTTACTTACTGTGAGTAAGAAAAAAAATCAGGAAATCACAGCTAATCATAGCTGTACAATTCATGTGAACCTGGACTAAGAGGTAGCAGGCCATGTTTTGGGAGTCGACATCTTCTTGATTTGTTTCACTTCTCACACAGATTACCCATCAGGGATTTACAAAACATTTCAGTCTTTAAATTTTGTTACTTACAATCACCTGTTTTCAGTATTTCAAATACAAAACAAACAGCCCTAAAATTTTGACCCTGGCCCTTTCTGCACTTACCTGCAGGAGGTCAAGATAAATGGATCCAGATTAGCCCACCTCATAGTTCTGGATTGCAGGATGGTATGGTTTGAATCAGTGCCATTTGGACTGACCACACTGATCTGAATCACCCACATCATGCCCCTCTGAGCTACAATAAAATGTTCCTAGCCTTGGGGCATGTGTGCAGCAAGGTGCCTTTTGGCAATGTGCTATGGTATACCACAGAAAAGCACCCTCTACTAGAGATGTGCACAGATATTCAAAAATCCAAGAATCTGATATAAATTCAATGAACATCGGTATTTGAATGCATATCGGATTTTTGAAAATCTGAATTTCTAAATTTGGTTGAATTTTGAATTTTCGGAAATCCGATATGGATTTTTGAATAATTTGGCTGAATAGATCCGTTTATATCACATCCAAATATTGGGTTTATTTGTGCATATAACACGGGATGCAGACGGGACAAAAATGGGATGAAAACAGGATATGCACGAATTCAAAAATCGGATACAAATGTTCCTGACATTTGTATCATTCAATTCAAATAGGATTGTTGAAAATTCAGACTTTCAAATTTCAAATCAAATAGAATATTCAAATATTCGAATTGACTCAAATTTGAATGCAAAAAAATCATTTGTGCACATCTCTACACTCTGGTAATCCCATTTTCCAGATAAAGGCCACTAGTCCAATGGGAGCCCTGATTTCAGTGGAACTACCAGTAATCTGGATTAGGGACTCCCTAATCCAGACCAGGCTCCATTGAATGCAAACAGAGTCAAACCAGTAGGTGGTGGGCCCTCCATGATCCATATTAACATATAGATACAGAGACAAGGGATGTGCATGAATTATTTGTGCTACCATATATTCCGGTGTATAAGACGACTGGGTGTATAAGACGACCCCCAACTTTTCCAGTTAAAATACAGAGTTTGGGATATACTCGCTGTATAAGAAGACGACACCCGGCGTATAAGACGACCCCTGACTTTTGAGAAGATTTTCCTTGGTGAAAAAGCAGTCTTATGTGCCAGAATATACTGTATTCAGAATTCGGAAGAATGTGTCTGAATTCCAACATTTGTGGATGGATCGAATAGGGCCCTATTTGAAGGGCCCTACCCGTCCATGAATCGGATAATCCAGTATCTGTAGAAGCTTCAATAGAAACTTTTAAGGATATTGGATTCCCTGGGGCCTCTCTCCCATGGCCTCCCTCCTGCAGCCTCCGCAGGATCCCCTTCCCTGCTCCAGTGGAGCCCCAGGCCTCTTCCCAGGCCCTCTGGAATGCCAAACAGGCTTTCTGGAACCTAAATACAGGCCTTACCTGTGGGGGTGCTCCAGTGGTAGCCCAGGCCTGTTTCCAGGCCTTCTGGAATCCCAAACAGGCTTTCTGGAACCTGGAAACCACCCGCCTCCCCGGTGTCCACTTACCAGGAGCGCTCCAGTGTCATGCCAGGCCTGTTTCCAGGCCTTCCGGAATGCCACACAGCTTTCCGGAAACTGGAGACAGGACCTTCTGGTACCAGCAGAGAGGAGGTGAGGTAAGTAGGGAAGGGGGTGGGAATGGAGGGGGGGGGTGTTATTCGTTCCATGCATGGATATTCATAGAATATACGTGCATGAATACAAATACCCCTACATCCATGGATTCACTTCAGATAGAATGTTGAAATTGGCTCTGTGCACACCCCTAATAGAGACCCAGATATGTACCAGCACAGACTCTTAATGCGGATTAAGAATCAACTCAGAAGGCCCCCTGTTTCAAACTTAAAGCAAGTCTATCCCCCTTTCTGACTGTTTTGTTATCTGGGGACACTATTTCTGAAACTTGGGGGAGAGGGTTTCTTGCTAATTGATAAGTATTTTTTTTAAAAAGAAGTGCTGGTGATTTTTCAGGAGGACCACAGTCTGAAGAATGCAGGTATAATGGATTAAAAAGAGTTTGGGGAAACATATTTCTCCAATGTGAACAATTTTGTTGTTCTGTATTGCTAAACATCTTTTCTATTGTTGTTTAAAAGAAAAAAGAAAAAGGAACGAAGCAAAAATTGCTTAACAAAAATGGAATGTCAAGTAAGTAAAGCGCCAACTGAGCAAAGAGACCTTGAAGTGGCTTGGTAAATTCCCAATAATATCACTCAATATGCCAAAAATAACAAATGCATTCCAAGTACAGACACAAATGAGAAAGATGCAAAACAACAGCTACACCCTGCCTCTCATAGTAACCCTTGATCCAAATGAGGAAGCAGGCAAAAGGGAAAGATAAGATCCCAGGGAACAGTGAAACCATTGGCCCATCTAACTCACTATCATCTAGAGGACTGCTTCTCAAGGAACGTGGCCCCAGGTGTTGTTGGACTCAGGCCCTTTCTGCACTGGGCCTTATTCCAGATTATATCCCAGAATAGGGGCCTGAAATCTGTATGATGGTGAAGACTACTTTTGTTCCTGGCCTTCAGAGCATTCAGATGCCCTCCATGCTGGTTTCAAAGTTGGTGCAAGTTCAAAGCCAGAGTGAGGGCTAGCACAGAACACGCCATCTTAGTGCAGATGGCCTTGTTCCAGGCTGGAAGCAACTGGTCTGAGCCTGGGACAGATTGGTAACACAGCAACCAGCCTAGATGGCTTTCAGGAAGGGTGAGACAAATGGATGGCAATGTATCAATGGCTACTAGAACGGATGCCTAAGTACATCTTTCAAGCTGTGGGGACGGGTAGGATGCCTTTAAGGCCATTTGCTGGGATTTGCGAACATGAGAACGTTTGCTCTTGTCTCTGCTTGAGATTGGTGGGCCACTGTGTGAGATAGGAAGCTTTACTAGATGGGCTTTGGCCTGATCCGGCAGGGCTCCTCTTATGTTCTTATGATTGCTCATTTGGGTACAGGGTGGCTCACCCTGTACAGGAATAGAACAGATAAATGCAAACACAGCCTATTTCCCATTTCAAAGTTCCCAACACAAATATAGGGGGAAAGTGGGCATGATTTATGCAGTTACAATGCAACTACAAAGATACCTTTGCAGCACCTTCGCAACAGTGAACCCTTTGATGGCAATGGTGCCTTCACATTGCCAGTGAAGACAACGTCCTCAAAAGCACTTCACCCCACTACCCAGATGCAGCACTTGATCATTAGGGACATGGACTAATTACATTGGGTATTGGAGGTGCTGTGGAACAATTACATCACAGTTTGGGCTGTCCTTACAGCAGTAGTCTCCATCCACTAATGTGAAACATTTCACTGCTCCTTAGCACACATTTGCTGCTCTAACGCCCACTCAACACAAATGCCTCTGCCCACAATTGATCCAAATCTAGCTAATCCAGATTCACTAAGGGTGCATCCCCAAGCAATTTAAAGTGTGCTAAAACTCTTCTTTTGCCTCTGAGTGCCCCTATGCCAGGGTTTTTAATGAGCTTCCAGCGCTACAGAAGCAGGAAAACCCGCAACAAAATATGTGCCCTTTAAAGAAGACTTTCATTGCTCTTTTTGGAAGTTGTGGGTTTTCCTCACAGCATTTACCTTGGAGACATTCCGTGGCAAAAGGGGCAGGGATTGCTGCACACACAGCCATAAAGCAATCACACATCTGCTGCAGTTTCCCTCCTTCCCTCTCTAAAGCACAGAACTTTCAAAGAGCCAGAATTGCAGAGAATTGCAACATTGTTATCAGGCATGAAGTGTTATCAGGTGTGAAGTGGATGGATTGCAACATTGTTATCAGGCGTGAAGTGTTATCAGGTGTGAAGTAGATGGATTGCAACATTGTTATCAGGCATGAAGTGGGTGTATTTAAAGTCACCGCTGCTCTACTGGGTGGATTTAGACAGTGATCTGTGAAAGTCCTAAGAGTGAATGAGCAAACCAACACCAGGCAGATGGCTGCAGCCCACACGGGAAGCCATTTTGAGGGATGGAGATCTGGGAGACGAACAGAGAACCAATGGCTATTTTTCCTTTGAACAAGGGGGGGGGGAGAAAAAAATGCAGGCAAAGAAAACAAGCTTCCGTGGGGATGGGAGGTGCATTTTAAATGCACGTTTTTCTGAGCCTCATGCGGATGCTTATTCCGAAAGTGCAGGGCACTTGTAAAGTCCACATGAATAGAGTGACAGTAGAGGGAGACTAGAGAGGCAAATAAGTCTTTTGGGGATGCAGCCTAATATGGATTAAGCGAAGCAAGGCCAAAAGGGCTTTGGCTTAATAGAATGTGGCCCATACTGTAATAGTTTGTGAACACTTGCACTGAGGCTAATTTTTAAAAGCTTGGTAAGTCTGCATTTTGGGTGTTTCCACACTAGCTGTGGAAACCGGATTAACCACCCCCTAGAACACGTTAAAGATACTTACCTGAAGTGGCTTCCCCATTGGAGTCCTCTTCTGGCACCCTTTGCAGAAGCTGTGTGCAAGACCAGTTTTTAAAACCGGTTTTGCCACCAAAATCTGGATTAAATGTAAGACATGAAAAATCAGGTCTTACACCCGTCACTTCCCCCTGGATGTGTGCAAAAGCAGGATGCTTCCATGCACAACCAGGGGAAGGGACGGATTCCCTCCACCCACCATGTTGGGAAGGGCGGAAGCAGGACTGCCTGCTTCCAAAGCCCTTCCCCTGCGCGCCGGTCACCACTGGAAACACGTGGTAACGAGCAGCTCCATGCTCCAGTCCCACAGTCCCACAGTTCCAAGGGTGGAGGTGCCAGCCCATGAGGCAAAGGACAGATTGGAATGGGTGCTGGTGCATCCGCACAGCACCCACTCCAATCTGTCCTCCGGAATCTGTCCTCCTCACATATGTGTAGATGCATGGGGGTCCCTCCAATCCATCAAAAATAGTGACAGATCTGGAGGAGGATATCCAGAGGGGGCAAATCCAGAAGCACCCTTTGAGTCCATCTGAAGCCTAATTGTCCCTGAATAGATGGAATGAATTGGATAGAAATGTGTTTAAAATGTTTGGAGCTCGCTTTCATTTCAGGTTTAGCAGAGCACTTACATACCACTATATTATTATTATTATTATTATTATTATTATTATTATTATTATTATTATTATTATTATTATTATTATTATTATTATTATTATTATTATTATTATTATTATTATTTTAAGGAAAAGCACAGATTTAAATCCAAACCTTGATCTGTAACAAACTCTAATTCATATATAAGTTCAATGAATTAATTGCTTGTGACAGTCATCAGAAAATAATGACCAGCCAACAGCCCCAAATTTCCCCCTTCCATTCCATTTCACTATGGAAACTTCATGGATGGAATATTTCCATATAAATTATGCTTGCCTTCCCCTCCCCCAGAAAATTAGAGAGAGAGAGAGAGAGAACGAGAGAAATTCAGCAATTAGTGGTAAACCTAAATTTTATTCCATACTATAAATAACTACTGACACCACTATTTTGCCCAGTGAATCTTGCTGTTTGTTCAAACTCGTAAATTTATCTTGAGAACTACCTGGCATCTGCTCTAGTCCACAAAAAATATTTTTTTAAAAAATCAATCATTATGGACTTCTTTGGTGCCCAAGAAAACAGCCAAAAGATTGCTTCATGGGGACATAACTTCAGAATGAATCAGGTCTACCAAATGCATCTCTCTACATATGGGTTTTTCAAGTATAATATTTAGAAACCCAGGCCTTGGGTTGGACAAGGTGCTGAATCCTCAAAATACACTGCAGAACTCCTCCAGGACATTGGAGGAGGAGGAAGAGGAGGAGGAGGAGAGTTGGATTTTATATCCCGCTTTTCTCACCCATTTAAGGGGACTCAACCCTGCTCACAAAGCTTTTCTGTTCTTCTCCCCACAACAGACACCCTGTGAGGTAGGTGGGGCTTTGAGAGCTCAGACTAGCCCAAGGTCACCCAGCTGGCTTCATGAGGAAGGGCAGAATCGTACCTGGTATACCCAGATAAGAGTCCAGCTCCCTAACCACTAGACTAAACTGAGGTATAATTTGGCGCCTGCATATATAAGATTATAGCCCTGGTCACACAAGTCTAAGGCAGTGTCCAAATTTAGGAATACTTCACATTCCGATACGCAGTCAGGGCATGAGCATCATACCCGATTCCTGATACTTTACAGAGGCAGTGCATTATGCCACCCCTAGTGCAAATTTACCTACTGCGGAGCGATAAACACTCAGTCCACAGTATCAGGTAAATTCGAAGTTTCCCACCAGTCCAAACAGGACGACAAGAACAGCTAACGAGAGCTGAGACTGCAGCACAGCTCCCATTGGCTGCCTTATCCCATGTGATGCGAGCTTCACCCCATGTGACTGCGTGTGCCAGTCCCAGTTCGTGCACTCTCTGAGCAGGAAACTACGGAGGCTGCTTTTAGAGAGGATGGCAAGACGTCAATTCGCAGCTGGCAAACTGCAGGTTTTTATTCCAACTGCAGATTTAATCTACTAGTCTGGAAGGGACCTAAGACAAGATGGCCTGTTCATTAATTCAATCTGAGGTTGTACCAGTGCTGGTCAGAACTAGATCATTATAGGTCATCCTCAGGCTGTCCCTGCCTTGGGCGGCATCAGTCACACCTTTCTCAGAGATCGCCCTGAGCCTCATCTTGGCTCTCCAACCCCTTTTCCTGTGTCAAATCTATCTCCTTTCTGATTGGATGCCATTGTGTCACTCAAGGGAGGCAAGGGTGTTTGTTTGCAGTTCTTTTTAAAGCCCACTCCCCCACCTCCACAGCCCCCTCCCTTTAAATCTATTTTTCTTCTCTGTGTGATTAATTAAAAAAAAATAAGAAGAGATTTGCGGAAGAACGCTAGATAGAGGAATCGTACACATAAACCGAGGAGAGAAGGGGAGGTGCCTCACGAATTCTGTGCATGCCAGTTGGCCAAAGGAAAGACTGGACCCCATACACCTTTTGCACACACCCCTCTTCACACTTGAGGAAGCGAAGACATCCTGAGATGTCAAGACGAGCTGATACCTCCTCAGTCATGTAAAAGGTGATCTAACAAAGGTAGGCTGGTTTGGAAAAAGAATTAAATTAAAATAATGTAACACAACCTGTAGATGATCTGAGGTTGTCCTAAACTACTTGTGTGACCAGCTTTGGAAAGAGCAGCTCTGCTCCAGCTGCTGAGAGGTTGCTCTCATTCAGAGCAGGAATGTAAAAATGAGGTCCTGGACCCTTGGTTGCTGACCACACAGATGCATCCATGCAGTTCAGTAATAGCTGGAGGGCAGTTTGTTGTTCACAGTTGTCAGAGAGCAATTTGTCATGGGGGACAAAAAGCAAACTTTCAAAACCATAAGCATACAAATAAGCATGGATAGAAAACCTGGTCATGTAAAGAACATAGTTGGATTATTTCCTTGGTCAATGCCTTTGCCCGCTTTCATGCATATATGTTCCAGATGTTTCTACTTGGGTCCCACCACCTCCCCCTTCAGTCCTTGGATTTTTGGAAACAACTGTTTTCTAAGGTTTTGAATCTTCCAGAGCGGTAAAGTATTTGTTGCTATGTAAACTCAGAAACCACAAGATATCTATGCACGCACAGCGAGGCTCACATTTCTCTGCCTATTAGAAGATAAAAGCTTGAGGAAAATACCTTATGCCATGCTAACACCTCTGATCCCTTTAGCTCAGGACTGTCTACCGGTGAATGCAGCCTGTAGAGCCCCTCCCCTTGCTGAAAGCTGGTTTGTGAGCTAACTTTGAAGTCTACCGCATTGCCACACAGACATCAAAGGAAGTTCACAAACCAGCTTTCAGCAAGGAGAGGAGTCTGGCTCAGCTGATGTGCGCCAGCTGCTATTTTGTCTATTGGTAGCAGCTTTCTAGAGTTTGAGCAAGGGACCTGGAGCTCACTGGATCAGCCTCAGTGAGTTATGGGATAGGAGTGGTGGCAGCATGTGAACAGGCCTCCCTAGGAATAGCTGGGAACACTCTGTGATGATAAGAGCAAATAGGCCCTAAAGCTAATACACTATTTTTTATGCCCTGCCCTGTCCTGCCATATTCTGCCACGCCACGCCACGCCACGCCACGCCACGCCACACCATACCATACCATACCATACAGGCCTGTTTGCACTGCAGCAATCAGGACAGCCCAGCATGTTCTGGGATGGTGCATATACATATCACAGTGCTGCCTCCATGCCAAAACAGCCAGAGCCACCCTGAAAGTGCCCCGTAGCTTTATTGGGAGTGTCTAGGACACATCCATAAACCCCCCACAGGAAGCATTCATATTATTTTTATATGCAAATGCTGCCTGGGGGCAGAGCAGTCTGGCGCATCTGCAGCTGTGCAGCTGTGCACCGCATTACCAGTCACGATAGCAATGGCCCGGTGTTTACAGCCATTGGTACATCAATCTGCACTTCAATGGGCCCCAGGTAATTCTAGGTTAAGTTTGGAACAGGGCTGGCACTCACAATGCAAACACCATGCCCCATCCATAAGAACATAAGAGAAGCTCTGCTGAATCAGGCCACAGCCCATCTAGTCCAGCATCCCATCACACACAATGGCGCACCAAATGCTCATGGGCATCTCAAGCAGAGACAAAGACAAACCTTTTCCTGCTCTCAAATCCCAGCAAATGGCCTTAGAAGCATCCTCCTTCCCCCACCCCCCAGCCTAAAAGATGCACCTAGGCATTCATTCTAGTAGCCATTGAGACATCTGCCATCCATAAATTTGTCTAACCCTACCTTAAAGCCATCTAGGCTGGTAGCTGTTATCATCTCTTCCGGCAGCAAATTCCATAAACCGATGGCCCTGTGGGTGAAGAAATACTTCCCCTTGTCTGATCCGACTCTCCTACCCATCAGCTTCATAGAGTGCCCCCTGGTTCTAGTGTTGTGTGATAGAGAAAAGAAATTTTCTCTATCCACCTTTTCTATACCAGGTCCTTTACCAGGTCCTGAGCATAACTTAGGACCAAGTCCAGGACTGCCTTTCCCCTGGTTGGTTCCATGACCATTTGCTCCATGGAACAGTCATTTAGTAGGGTGTCATGGCAGCGGAGGACATGGTCGTGGCAACTGGATTTCCAGGGGGGATGGGGGGCCAGGCGTGGGGAGATCCAGTCCTCATCAGATACATTCAATTTGTGAGCAAATGTCTGAAACCGTACAAACTCATCCGTATTCTGTTCTATTCTGTTCATCTGTTCATTCTGGCACTATGAATGATCTTTCTATATAACCAGTGGATGGAAAGTTGTTCCATACATCCTTCAAGACCCATACTTATTGTTTTCTTAACTAAATAACTAATGACACATACCTAATAATCAGTTTTCTTATACATTGCAGCCAATTAGCAAGCTGCTTCCAGAATAATAATGCAGAAAAGATGCGCCATCATTTCATGCTACACTTAACACATATGTTTTATATTAAGGGTTTTTTTATGTTTATCCTTCCTTACACACCCACTTTTACCAAGTTGAGTCTTCTTGTACTCAACTAAGTGGGAGTTCTCCTTGCTTCTCCCGCCCCAACATAGAGCAGTTGCAAAAGGCACCCTGGGGAATCAGAGTTCTCCAAGCTGAGTTTTCAGTTAGTGAAATCTTCAGTGAAAAGGATCACTTCTAGTCCTATTGATATTGACTATCATTAGTTATTTTTGCTTCAGGAGATGGGCCTTTTTTGCACTTACCTGACTGGTATGGTATAAGAATCATGGTGATGTGGAGACTGTGCACAACTGCAATTAAGGAATGGGGGGGTGCTTCTTGGCTTCACCATGTCCCCTGGAATCCAAGAACACGGAGGTACATCTTATGCACACCTCCTACATTCCAAAGAAACATCCCGGTCCCTTTGGTGGACCCAATTAAATGGGTGTACCAGAGATCGAGATTTATGGGTCTCTTCATCCAGATCTGGCTCAGTCTAGTGCAGATGGACCTGGACCACGATGGGGGCTGCATCCCCATAGGGGCTAAAATCCGGAGTGGATTCGGATTCGGCATCGAGGGTTCCCATTAAATTCCCCAGAAGTCCAAATCCAGTCTGGATTTTAGCCCCCTGTTCCCATGCCAGTTCTCTTTCCCCGGATTTTCCAGGGAAAATCTGGAGAAAGAAACCCCCTGTTTCAACAGGGCTTTTCCGGCTGACTTGAATAAGAGCCAAGCAAAGGAGGACAGCCAGTGGCTGGGGTGAGTGAGCAACTGGGTGCGGGGAGGGGAGGGGAAGCCTCTCCTTGGATGCCCGCTTCCCCTTGAAGGCAGTGAAAGCAGCAGCAGGCATGGGAGAGGAGCAGGATCCACTGCCACCACCGGCATGCTGCCACCACCACTACTGCCTCTACCATCCCCGCCACCACTGGGCACTTGACAAGGTCTGCAGGAAAGGTTTGCAAAAATCTCTTTCTTTAGCCTCCTTCTGCAGGGCCAAGGGCTTCGGGGCTGGGCATGGCCAGGCCCCAGCTTCCCTTTGGGTTTGGAACAAGGAGGAGGCCGGCAGTGGCGATGGCAGTGGTTCCTGTCCAAAAACCACCGTGCCATTCATGGACGAGGTTTCAGAACAGCCCAATGCACATTCAGTGCTGTTCTCGGCCTCCAGCTTAAACCCGCAACAGAACCCGGATTACTCTGGACCAAAGTAATCCAGGTTCATGATAGGTGGGAACGCAGCGTGTCATCCTTGATCTGCACTAACACATGGATGGGAAACCCGGAATGTGACCTACAGAGCTCCTTATTCTAGACCTAAGGCAAGTGTAGAAAAGACGTAACACTGTACTCATGTTGCTCCTGTCCTTATCAAGGCGCATCCCTAATCTCTGTCCGAACACTTGCAGCCAAGTACTCTAGACCCATTATCTCTCAGAGATGCCTGGTTGCCAAGAAAATGCATGACAGGTTAGCAGACTGACTTCAAAAGCCTAAGCAAATCCACGTCGTCTCTGGAGCATGACATTTGATTATCGCTATCTTCCCACAAGTAGCTACACGCTCAATTAATAGCTGTAAAATCAATTTATTTATTTTTGTATCCACACTGTTGTTGCACCTTGCCAGGATCTGATTTCTTTTAAAGGAGAAAAAGCTGGAACGGCATGAAACACTGCGCCACATTGTCTTCTTTATGCGCTTCATGGTGAGTGCACTGGGTAGAGACTCTGGACAATAAAATTACTTGCTGTTAACTGGAGCTAGTAAGACTTTGGGCTTTTTCAGACTTAACTTCCATGGGAGGCAACACTCCCATGTTTCTGAGGGCTAAGAATAAAAGAGTGTTTCCACACTAGCTGCGGAAACCGGTTTAACCCCCCTTAACACACATTAAAAACACTTACCTTGACATGCTTCCGCACTGTGGACCTGATTGGAGACTCTTTGCAGATGCCGCTTCCGCATTTTGGCATGCAAGACCGTTTTTTAAAACTGGTTTTGCCGCCGAAATCCAGATTAAATGTAAGACCTGAAAAATCGGTCTCTTTTCCTGGATGTGTGCAGAAGCAGGACGCTTCCGCATACGGTCGGGCAAAGGGACAAGTTCCCTCCACCCGCCATGTTGGGAAGGGTGGAAGCAGGCTCTGGAGGTGGCAGCAGCGGCACGCGAGCTGGAGGACTTTTGGAATGGGTCCATCCTCCCCACGTGTGTGCGGACATGCGGGGGCCCCTCAGATCCGTCACTATTTGTGATGGATCTGGGGGAGGATAGATTGCCAAAAAGCAGATCTTTTTAGATCCTCTTTTCGGCGACAAATACGGAAGCACCCAAAGTACCTAGCCTCAGGGCCTGTATGTGTCATGCCCTGTTCAGCCTCCTCGGAGGAGGGAAGCCTGCCTGCAATACCACCACAGGCTGAGGAACAGCCACAGCAGGGCATTGCAGGCATGGAAGAGTTAAGGCTGAGTCCAGGTGAGCAGCCAGACAGCTCTGATGATGAGTCCACTAGCAGTGAGCCTAATCAAAGACTCTCTCATCGCCTGCTTAGGCAGCAGAAGCAGGTGAGATGGAGATCAGAGCGATTAGCCCAGCAGCACCACGGGCGTGGCTCTGAATCTTCTATTTAAGAACAAGCTCACCTTGCCTCAAGTTGCTGCAGACAATGTCTTAACAGCCTCTTGTTTCCTGAGCTTGAAATCCTGGACTCCTTGTGACCTGCTGACTCTTTGAACTGCCTGACCCTTGCTGACTTCTGGACTTCTAGAACCTGGACTGGAACTGACTTCGAGTACGCTTGGAACCCTTGGGACTGAGTAGCTGCGCAAGTGTTTGCCTAATGCCTGACCGGCCTGCGACGTGACAGTATGGCACGCTGGTGGAAGATACCCCCTGATAGTCCATAACACAAAGGCCTGCCTTCTGCACACTTCTCGTATTCCTGATCAGGCCATGCTAGACCCTCTGATCGAACCAATTCAGATTAAGCCCTCTCTTAATCTGGATCTCTCTCTGGTTTTTTTTTTCCATTAGCACTAAGTACCCATTAAGTGCCCATTAGGGCCCCATTAGGCTCAGAGCAGGAAGACCCCATTTCCACTGCAGACCCCATTAGAACCTGATTTGTTCACACCTGCACTAGGGAAATCCAGATTACATCTTCCAGGACCTATAATTCAGATTTCCCTGTGAACCCATTAAAGGGGTCTACAGTCTTCAGGTATCAAATCCAGATTAGACACATTGCCCCCCACCCACCCAATGTGGTGTGACAGACGTCTCCCACTTGGGTAAAGACGGATGGTCCACATAGGTGTTCCGGTGTTCCCACTGTGAACTTGCCTAGCACCCATTGCTATTGGGTACTACACTGCCCATGGAGACTCATCAGGTACTTCCTTAGATCCAGATCTTCTAAATCCAGATTAGTTGAAGGACCCATTTCTTAATCCTGATCATCATAGATCCAGATTAAGGGAGGTAAGTGGGAAAAACCCCTCTGTCTCCTGCTGATTTGGATGCCCAGATGTGCATAGCAATGGGAACAACTGATTTTCATCCAGTGCAATTTAGTGACAGATAGAAAATGGCTGACTTCTGCGGCCATTTTCTGTCCACTTCTAAACAATGTCAGGCAGAAACTTCAAGCCTGGAGCACTTTTGTTCCATAGTTTTGAAAATTCCATGGACAAGTTTATGGGACACCTGTCACCCGATCAATGGAATCAGAGGATTCTGCCACAAAGATGTCTTTTTTCTTGACAGTACAATTTCTTTACCATTGTGAATCTTCCTTTATCTAACCTTTCAGGTTTTTTTCCACTTAGCACTAGAGTACCCTTTAAGGACCCATTAGGGACCCATTAAGGACCCTTAATGGGCACTCTAGTGCTAGAGTTTTTTTTCCACTAGCACTAGAGTACCCTTTAAGGACCCATTAAGGACCCTTAATGGGTCCTTTAGTGCTAAGTGGAAAAACACCCTATGTCAGTGACTACATGCAGCAAATGTGAGAAATATTCTATAAGAGAATTTCTTCCACCAATCCACCTTATCTCCCTTAAGTCCCAGCCCCTCAGTCCCAAAGTGAATTAGAAAGCTGGAAATCACAGATCCATTCATAAGTGTGAAGACTTGATTCTGCAAATCCGTCACCTGGAAGAAAGTCCCACTCCAGAATGGATGAGGGGAGGGGGGAGAATTGTTGCACAAAGATATCCCAAGCCATTTTGTTGCTCAATTTAGAATGTCTAAATGATATGCCCAACAACTCCCTGTAATAAATGTATAAAAATAAACTAAGTATTTGACAAGTTCTTGGCTTTTAATGCTACTTCAAAAACTCCTACCTGAGGCAAAGAAGTCCACTCTTGCTAATAGTAGGTGAGCACAATGTGAGGTGGCTTGTTCCATGTGGAAAGGCCTTAAAAGGTCAGCCAGAAGCTTATGAGAAGTCAGCAAGCAGGACATGAGCGCAACACTGCATCCTCCATTCAACCCCCCCCCCCCAGAAAGCCTTCACAGGAAGACTATTCCAAATAAAATATGGCATAATGTAGCCCTTGACTCTATTAGTAATCATTATTACTTGACCTTGAGAGATGCCATTTTTCTTGCCAAGTGGCTTTCAAAGAATGATAGCCTCCAATGGTAGTGTTAAAGGAAATAATAGGGGCCCATCTAGTCCAGCATCCTGTCTCACACAGTTGCCCACCAATTGCTTTTGGGCATCTCAGGCAGAAGACAAAGACAAAACCTTCCCCTTCTCTCGACTTCCTGCAAATGGCCCTGAAAGTCATCCTGCCTAATCTTTCTAGCCTGGAGGAAGTACCTAGGCATCCATTCTAGTAGCCATTGCTAACAATGGCCTCTATTTTACTGATACTTTACATGTGTATCCTCCATTTTGCTGGTAGTTTATGTAAGAGCAGCATGAGCCACAGAACTATAAGCAAGAAAGCTTTTCCTGGCATTGAGATAATGCATATTTCTAGATATATTGTTTATCTCACACTTCCAGTTCCACTCAAGGTGGCTAACACAATTAAAGCCTTTTAAATGATGGGAAAAAGCTTCTTTTGCTTAACTTTCACTTCAGAGGAAGCCATTAAATGCCCAAGAATAGGAACAACAAAAACGCTAGCAACTTTGAGTCAAAGCAAATAAATTTCCCATTCCTTAAGTATTCCTTGCTAACAATCCAACCAGAATTTCTCGCTGCATATAATTATACTCATTGAGTTGTAAAAGAAGGCTACTAATTCTATGTTTCTTTGCTTAATTTGAGAAGAGTGCCAGGATCCCTTTTTGGTGTTGTATCTCAGCTGCTATGATTATTGAAGAACAATTTCCCCCATCTCTAAGCCACTGCAAGAAGATCTACCTCATTTGAGGCTAGAAAGGGCGGGGGGGAATCCAAAATAGCTTTGAGAATTTAGGTAATCCTCTAAAATAAGTATTTCCAATGTGGTATCCATAGATGGAATAGCTTCCCCTATCGCTCATAAGCCTCAAAGAGCACATTTAGTATGCAGTCAGACATACTTAAAGAGGTACCCCCTGGAAGCCCTGCCCAAAGAGGTGGAGAATATTGCCCTCCCCCTGGGGAGGGCGGGGGTCTAGTGGTGGCAGCCTAGACCACTCTGCCCTCTGGACAACTCTCCAGCCTGGATGGATCCTGATCATTTGGAGCAGCTTCCTTGCAGGACGGGGTCTTTCTTGTCAGCTGCTCTGGTCACGTGGTCTCAGCTGCACCAGAGACCATCAAGGACAGCTGCTTATGGCTTTAAGCTGCTGGAAGCCCTGCCTAAGGAGGAGAACCTTACCATCCCTCCAGGGGCGGTGGTCTAGTGGTGGCAGCCTAGACCATTCTGCCCTCTGGATGACTCTCCATCCTGGCTGGGCATGGACATCTTGAACGAGGTGATTTTCTTTTTGTGGGACTGGGGCCTTTTGTCAGCAGCTCTGGCCTCCACTTGGCCTCAGTTGCCTCAATTGTTTTTTCTGTGTGTGTGTTTTGGCTTATTTTGCAATGTTTTGTATGATGTGCAATTTTTATAATGTATTTTTATTATAATGTTTTGATTGTTATTTTCTGTTTGTTGTAAACCGCCTTGGGCAAATTTTCTTTTGGAAAGACCATATACAAATAAAATGAAAATGAAATGAGTGGATTGAATCTGTAATGACAGACCTTAATCCCCTGCATTTGCCTTATCCTGTCTTTAAGCCTTGGAAAAGTTGCCTCTTCAACACTCATGATTTCATAGCTCTGAAACTAGGCTGGGAAGGGAACCACATAAGCAAAGAATTGTGGAATTCCCTCAGAGGTGAACACCTGTACTCAGGGTAATTATTGCCTGGCTTGAAATATAGGCTACACAGAGAATATTCACCACTAAGGGGCTTTTCACATTTGGTCCAGTAGGACACTCTGAATATGCTCCCCCACAAAGCATATACACCACACAGAGTTGCTTCTTTCCTAGAAGTGGCTTTGCACATGCTGGAGCATTCCCAGGGTCTACAGCACAAAAACGTGCTCAGCATCTATACTAGCCACTAGTTTGGATAGCATGGCATAACTCTGTTTGCATCTCTTCTGGAGCAGGGCAGGGCAGGTGTGGTTGTCCATGGACTGGCAGCAGCACTACATGTGCCCATTGCCATGGCAAGGTGATCACCTAGCACATTGGTGATCACACTTGCCCGGCGCTTGGAGAAACACCAGCTAAGTTTGGAATGGGTCAAATGTCACAAGGCGCAGATGCCTAATCCATTCCAGAACTTAGCTGGCCATCACGCCTTATAAAGGTATGAAAAGCCCCAAAAGGTAGGTTCTGAGCCATAAAGTTAGATGGTCATCAGTCTATGGGATTTGCTGTCAGAACAGGTGGTAACAGCAATCAGCTTAGATGGCTTTGAGAAAAGTTAGACAAATTCATGGATGACAAGTGTATCAATGACTACTAGAATGGATACCTAGGTATATCTTCTAGGCTGGGGAGACAGACAGGATGCTTCTGAGGGTGTTTCTGCACTTACCATTTGAAATCCAGATTAAGGAAATCCATCCCAGGGAAAGTCCGTCTAAAATAGGGATGGATCCAAATGAGGCCTAACGCATCTGCACATGCATTGGGAGAATGAATGCTGAAGAACGCAGTGTGTGGCTGATGTGCAGATGCCACAGCACTGATATCCAGAAGGATCAGACATAACTTGGCACATGTCCAATGTAAGCACTGCAGGATGGACTGCGTAGCCGGAATGTGGTTCTGCCACCTTGCTCAACATGGTGACTTCCATTCCCACCCACATCCGTTCCCTATCCTGTCCCTGTGTGGAAGTGTCCTCTTTGATCTGGAATTTGCAAGCAGGAACGGTTTGAAGACCTAATTTTTCAGGTCTTCCCGAAAACCAGATTGGGCAGCCTCTAGACCCCATTAGAGACAGATCTTGTGCAAGGCCATGCACAAGCGGCGTCCTTGAAGAGGCCATATTCTGTCCCACTGTACAGAAGGTACCTTGCGGATGTGTGTCATATGGGTCCTTATTGGGTGCTTAATGGGGTCTTCAGGGCCTGTGCGGAAACACCCTAAGATAAGACCATTTGCTGGGACTCAAGAGCAGGTGAAGGTTCTGCCCTTTTCTTCTACTTGGTGGGCCACTGTGTGGGACAGGATGCTGGACTAGATGGGCTGTGGCCTGATCCAGCAGGGCTCCACTTACGTTGTGTTTGGAAGACATCTGTTGTGGGGGTGGGGACAATCTTCCTAAATAATCAACTTTAAAAAGCCCTGTCTGATCACACCCTTATTGCTATTTTGTTGTGATTTGTGAAGGATGCGTGTCGTTCTCCCATGAAAGGTACACTGAGCTCAAAGCAGGAAGCTGAAAAGAACTTTCAGGAAGTCTCCACATCCAACACTGGAGACAGGAGGGACCTGGGGACCAACCACTGATCTCAAGCTTTCTCACTGCGAGCATTCAGACAGATGACAGTGGTGATGTCCTTTTCTGGTATAAGATGTGGACATCCCATAAACCCTCCCCAGGGGAAGGAGGAAGTGTCTTTGTTTCAAAGCCTCTGCTGCTACCAAAGTGTGGAGAGAGCCTCACTTGGTCTTCTTAAAGTGGCCTGTTATTCAATGCCCCCCAGCCACCCTTTATGGAATGTGAAAAGTTATGAATGCAATTAATTATACTGGATATAATTTTTATCCACTCACCATCAAACAGCAAAATCTTTGTGTCTGTGTGTTCACAAATGCATGTCTTTTAGAAGGAGAGCTTTAAAAGAAAGAAGTAACTAATGAGAGGGCAGGGCAGGGCCTAAAAATTCCAAATGTGTTTTGGGACCAAAACTATTAGCAAGCCCTAATTTAAGATGTTGGCCCTTCTTTGACTCACTTTGGGTTTGCATTTTACAGGTGTCCAAACACAACAGTAAATCATCATGAAAAGGGCTTTCCTCCTGTTTTATAGAACAAACCCATCGACATGATTAAGGAAAATGAGTGAGTGAAAGAAACATTCAGATGCACTCGCAAACAATAACTCAACAAGCTCTTTCCTCGTTGGCTGGTGTCCATATTGCCTAATATGGTTAATGTTTGCCTGGAACCCAGCTCATGAAGTCAGGGCCAAATTTAACAGCTGAGCGGGATGCCAGAGAGCTCTCTGCTTAGGCTCAGGGAAATTGCAATACAAAGCAGATAACTCTAGTAAGTATGCTAATTCTGCATTACTGTGAACGGATAACTCAGTATTTGTACTGCTGCCTGCAAAGAGAAAGCGTAAACATCAGTTACCATACAAGGAATGCAGAGCTGAGGCTGCTTTTCTGCATTCTCTTCACCTTGGATTATGCCTGCACACATAGGGGAGCTTCAGGTACCTCCTGGTCACTCCAGGGCTGTGATGGACAAACATCCAGAAGACTCAGGGCCTGGGTGAATACATGGTCCTTCCCAGAATCAACTCTTGAGTTGTGTCAATGGTCTTGTGGGTCAATATACAATAAGACCCTAATGGACGGGTCTTAGGGTGGTTGCAGTAGGACACATTCCTTTGCCTTTCCCCATATGGAAACATACCACAGGGGAAGCAGGCAACTAACAGGCTGGTTTTGACCCTGGCTGTTTTTGTGATGGACCAACTTCTGGGGCCATTTCCAGGTCTTCATAAAAGGGCCTCATGCAAAACTATCACTGCTGCAAGAGTGGTTCTTTCAAGCTAAAAGTTTTCCTGTGGTTAGGAGCCATAGTGAGGTGTGCGCCGTCATTCTTCTGGGCCTCCTGCCCAGCAGCAGCTTGCATGCAGCCTGTGCCTCCTACTTCAGATCCTGGCTTTGTCCTGCCCACATCTGGATGCAGCCTGTACAGTCAGAAAACCTGAAGTCTTGTAACCTCTGTTCTAGATTTAAGCTGCAATCATACCGCCACAAGGCCAGATTTGTGATCTATGTCACTTCTGGGCCTGTGGTGCTGGCCTGGTGTGGCTGCACTTCCAGATCATGCTGCACAATGTTTTATGGCTGTGTGGTGCAATCTATAGCTGCAAAGACAACCATTCATCATTTCTACCAGTTGGCCATTTTAAGCCCTTGTTCAGCTGAACAGTGCATGCAGCCTGCTCAGCCAGAGACCAGTATTGCACAATGCCAGATCCAGCATGGCAAGAAGGCAGCTTTGCAGAATCAATCAGGGAGTATAAAACCCGCTCCCCTCCCTTTGATGGGAATCTGATTGACAGATCCTGTGTGAGACAGGATGCTGGACTAGATGGGCTGTGGCCATCCTCAAGGCCATCCATAGGAAAGACAAAGGTAACTATTTTACTCAGGCCTGTTCCGCTCTTACTTATTGATCCAGATCAAAGAGCTGCTAAGAATATGGGGGTTTCCACTAGCACTAAGTACCCATTAAGTACCCATTAGGGACCTATTAAGGACCCATGAGGCTCAGAGCAGGAAGACCCCATTTCCACTGCAGACCCCATTACAGCCACATTTGTTTTCACCAGTTCTAGGGAAATCTGGATTGAATGGGTCCTTCAGGACCTATAATCCAGATTTCCTGTAGACTCCATTAAAGGTGTCTAGAATGGGGTCTTCAGGCATCAAATCCAGATTAAATGGAGCATGTTTCTACCACAACTGGGCAATGAGGTCTGAGAGGGCGCACCCATAGGGGGGGTGCCCCAAAACCCAAAGCTCCGAAGCCTGTGCACAATCTCCGAAGCCGGCTCCAAAGAATAGCACAGGCTACAAAGAGGACCCCACGTAACAGCAATGCCAATCCTACGGACCTTTGCCAAAGGCTCCGGAGAATCTTCAAAGTTTGCAGCAGATCGCTCTGGAGAATCTCCGGAGCTTATGACAAAGCTCCAGAGATTCTGCAGAGCTGCTCCAGAGAATCTTTGAAGAATCTCTGGAGCGTCTATGGGGATTGCACCCCTGTCCCCCAAAAAACTTGGGGTGACAGGTGGGCCCCACATGGGTCGATCCAGATTCACCACATGGGTGCTCCAGTATTTCCACTGTGGGCAGGCTAGCACCCATTGCCATTGGGTGCTACACCACCCATGGGGACGCATCAGGTACCTCCCTTAATCCGGATCTACTAGATCCAGATTAGTTGAAGGACCCATTCCTTAGATCCAGATCATCTTAGATCCGAATTAAGGGAGGTCAGTGGAAACCTGCATGAGAGTAGAGTATATCCAGAAGCCAATTCACACTTGGCCAATTAGTTTATAATAGGTGAACATCTGAGCAGGTGCATCTGTGCTTGCAGGAGGTGTTTACAGCCTACTAGAACCACCTGCCTGCCCAGATGTTCACCTATCATAAACTAGCAGTGGTGCATGAAATCACGCACCACACGCAACCTAACACTAACTAGAAACTTACATGTTGCGTCCAGCGGCAAGCATCCGCACTATTTCCAGTGCATAAGATGGCCCCTGATGTGACTGTGCATGCACAGAGTGTCGCTGTTACCATGATGACAATGCTGGTGCATGCGCAGTCATGCAAGATACCATGATCAAAATGGCAGTGCCCTACAGAGGATCAGATGCCTGACCAGACCCAGGTGAGTGTCCAGGGATGTGGCAGCTAGGCTGACGTGCACTAGTGTTCCCTAGTGTGAATGGTAGTACATGTTGGTCTCTTCTGCACCTTTCTCGATCAACGGATGGGAAGGCAAGTGGAGAAACACCCCAGATTAGAAGTATACTAAGGGCTCACTGATCTGGAATAGTGGTAGACCACATATATGCGGTTTACATCCATGTTAGCACACTTTAGTATACATTTGCTGTTCTAAAGCCCACTCAGTGCAGAAGCCTCTGCCTGTGGTTGATCCAGATCTAACTACTATGGACTAAATAACGTAAGTGCAGAAAGGTCCTCAGGGTTGAGCAATTGTGTGTCAGAAGTCCTCATAGTAAATAAATAAAAACACAGTAAATGGCCAGTTCTTCAGAATATCCTGAGATTATATTTTTTGCAGTTCCCTTCTTCCCCTGATAAAAATTATCTGGGATTGTAAAATTGTGAAAGATACAAAATGGTGACTAGCCTGCAGTGGAATTCTTACCCATGGCAGCAACAGTGGGAAAAAGAATAGAGAAAAAGGGGAAAGGAACACGTAATCACGATTTTGTTTTGTTTTGGGGTGGGTAGTGCAGAAATTGTAGAGATTCATCAGAAATTCCTTACTGTGTGTCAGCTACAGTCAATGTGAACAAAGAAATCTTGCTTCATTCCTCATTTTGAATGGCCCTATACAGACAGAGAATAGGGTGGGGTTCAAGTTGAACATCTGAGCCACATTGATGCTACTCTGATACTCTGCCAGAGGCAGCTAGAACTGCAGTAGGATTCTCCAGAAAGTGATGGGCAGTGCCAGGTCCTAATGGAATTCCACCGTTGCCCCATAAGATAACCTGCCATGCTCACTACACTACGTGCTCATTTCTTCTCCTCCTCCTCCTTCTGAATATGCAGCAGCAAGTTCTTGGAAGTTGTTTTCAGTGCACATGTCATGGTAGATGCCTCTGTCACAAGTTCAGTAAATAAGAACATAAGAACATAAATACACTGTAGGAACTCCTGCATCATCTCTGTTTCAAATTAAATGGCTGATAGATGAGCAAAGGCCCAAAATGATATTGGTGCTTTCTGGTGGTCTCACCATGAGGGCCAGCAACCTGCTGGCATTTTGTGTGTGTCTGAAACTCAGCTTACAGTGGCTCCTTTACTGTTCTACCAATTTTGAGCCTGCTACAGTTTCCTTTTAGCTGCCTTACTGTCTGCTCAGTCAGCCATAACAGGAATCAACCTCTGCTGTGCTTTGAAGCATGATTCCCACCAGCCCCAGCCAACACAACATCTGGAAGAACCAAGTCAATAAAGACTAACACAGAAGGTATGGTGAAGGTGGTTTTGGATCTTGGTTTTAATGGTCCTATCACAGTGGGTGAGGGCAGCATTAGGCAGCCACATGTATCACTTTTGCTCTGTGGTTCTCAAACTGTGGCTCTCCAGATGTTCCTTAACAACAGCTCCCGACATTCCACACCCAGCATGGGGCTGGCACAGAATCCTGGGAGTGGAATGCTAGGAGTTGTTGTTCAGGAACATCTGGCGGACCACTCTTGGAGAAGCTCTGCTTTAGTTATGCTCAAAAATCAAAAGCAATATTTCCAAGGGTGGCCAATTCAGAAAGGCAAAGTGGGCAGCATCCCACCAGATTCATTAGTTCAGAATCTGAGTCCGCACTCCCCCCCCCCCAATATCTATTTCACTTTTTCTCCTTCATACTTATTCATTTTAGGTACCCCACCCTTCATCCCACCAGTCCTGAAGGGTACCAGTCACCACTCAGTATGTCTATTACATTCTCTTGCTAAATATGCTGCCTTGAGAAAAACTATCAGCAATGGGAGGAGATGGAAAAAATAGCCATACCATAAATAGAAACAAATGCTCATGAAAGCATCCAGTTCTGAAGGCTAGGAATTTCTCATCAAACATTACACTAAAGCAAACCATTACCTATCTTGTTATCGCCTCCTACAAACTGCAGACTACGTGAATTGCTTTGACATTGGAAGACAGGCTTTCTGCATTTCTCAGTTCCACAGAAAACCTGCTGGCCAGTTGCTCTGTGTGTTGCTTGAACGCGCTTGAAAAGTAATACCGATAAGAGCCTGGAATGCTCCACAGCCTTGCTTATATTTTAGGTTAGTTATTCTTCCAGAGACTGGGCAGTAATTGATGCTCTGGGACAAGAATAAAGCAGGGACTTGTTTGCATCTACCTTACAGATATGCTTGCACATCTGGGAATATATGCAAGCATCCCTGATCCTCCTAAGCTGTGGACCAGGAGCTCTAAAACAAAGCATTCACACCTTCTTCCAGCGCAAATGCTGCGTGTGGGCAAGGCAGTCACGGCTGCTCTAGGTGCCTATGGCTGTGGTCACACCTTATCTATCTATCTATCTATCTATCTATCTATCTATCTGTCTGTCTGTCTGTCTGTCTGTCTGTCTGTCTGTCTGTCTGTCTGTCTGTCTGCCTATCTATCTATCTATCTATCTGTCTATCTATCTATCCGTCTGTCCATCCATCCGTCCGTCCATCCGTCCCACCCTATACCTAAAGGTCTCAGGGCAGGTAACAATATTTAAAATCAACATATTTAAACAATAGCAGTATATATTAAAACAACAACATTTAACCGAGGGCCAGAGCAAAGAGGTGAGTCTTCACTGCCTTTCTAAATGTGTACAGTGAAGGTGATTGACGCACCTCAAGGGGGAGACTAGGGGCCATCACAGAGAAAGCCCTCTCCCAGGTGCCCACATGAACACAGACCATGTGGCCTAACGCCCTGTCCAGGTAGGGGGAACACCAAGCCATTGTGGTGCTGCTATGGTGAGGTTGCCACACATATCTGTGGCAACCCACCATATCCCTGTTACATTCGTCCCCTAAAAAGCACTAAAAACTATTACTGGGAAGCCCAGTGCTAGTCAGGGGCTTTCTATCAATAACACTTTTTTCTTATCTTAGGAACAGAGCAGCCATCATAGCTTTGTCCAATGCACATGTGTGGAGGCTGAAACAGATGGCTGTGCATGCTGGATTTGTGTGTCACAAAAATGCACAAAGACAGCACCATGGCCGTGGCTGTCTAACTGGGAAGTGACAATGCCAGGGAGGCAATACCCCCATATTATGACTTCCTAGTGGGATATTCGCTTGCCATCTGAGAGTGGCCTAAGCATGGTACATGTGTATTGTACCCCAGGAACATCTGCCAGAACCCTGGGGCCTTTCTGCACTTGGCCTTATTCTGGAATACATCCCAGAATAGGGACCTGCTATCTGCATGCTATCCAGGTCCCAAGCGAGGCCTGCAATAGTCTGCATCAGCTTTTGGCCAGAAGACTAGTACTCTGAGATATATTCCAGAAGATGGCCAAGTGCAGAAGCGACCCTGGTTAGGAAGCACTATTGCCACGATGCCCAGCGATCCAGTTAGTGCCTGCCCTCTCTAGGAGAAGCTTGGCTCTGTTAGGATGCCGAGTTCGTGCAACGGCCAAGTGAATACTACAGTGTGGACACAAAACATGGGTAGCAAGCGTTTCAACAGTAAACTAAAACAAGTTTATTATTATACACAAGCAATACTAAAAGGAAAATAAGGTTCAGGTATTTGTTGGTTTAACTCAGGTTTAACTCAGTAAGTCGCTTAAGGCTAGGAGCTACCCCTTTCTCTAAAGGAAAATAGTTCCCCTTTTAAAAGACAAACCTCTCCACATTCCTCCCCCTCTGGCTTGCTGTGCTCAGCTCAAGCCAAGCCAGTGTACCAGAACGTGGCTCCAGATGATCACAAGGCCCAGTCTGTCCTTGCTTGTCCGATCATCCAGCCTGGTCAGTTGCTATTGAAGTCTTCCTTCAAGATCTTCCAGCCACAAGACCCCTGGTCAACTACTGGTTCCAGCTCCCTCAGGATTCAGCTCTCTTCTCCTTTCAGCTCTTGTACCAGCATGAAGACCTAGTCTGCTGTCTTCTCTGTTCATTTATACACATATCCCTGACCCTGATTGGCTGTAACCTCCTGGGGAAAACTGCTGAAATAAAATGCTACTGGAAACTCCTGATTGGTGGGAACTCCTGCTCTAACCCCTCCAGCACTCAGATCCCTGGACAGCTTTTCCCTCCAAAACCTTACTCCAGCCAATCACTGCAACAGGGCCCGCACAGGATTTCCCGCCCTTTTTGCAGCCAAAACCCTGGGTTTGCAAAAGGCTGTTTGCACCAAGGCTGGCTATTGCAGCTTGCAAGAAGCCTGCAAAGCCAGAAAGCAAAACAGTTTGCAGCCTGTACCCAGAAACCGTCACAACTATGCTATGCACTGCTGTGCTAGGAAGCGATACAGGTCTGCCTAGAAATCACACATTATTCTATGCCCTTTAATGCCCTTCCCTTCAGTGATGTCACAATAATAGATATGATTTCCTCAGTTGAAAGAGAAATGTATTATATGCATTCTCAGAAGCTCTCAGTGACAAACTTCCAGCCTGTTGGCATGCAAGAAGGACTCAGTTACGACTGCAGTTAAATGATCTGAACACAGCAGAACTGGGTAAGAACTTCCGTACGGGTCTTTGGAGAAAGGTCTTATGAAAGGAAACAGCAACAAAGTTTGGATTCAGTGGAAGGCAATCCAGTGGGGTGATCATTTGTTCATTCTTTTACTGTTACATCATATAGTCAGTTCCTGGCTGCTCCTATTAAACTTACAGGATGCCAGGAAGGAAGCAATCAGCAATTGCCTATTGATCGTAATATTTGAACTTTCTCCAACCCTTTAATTTGTCCTGCAAATGGTCACTGTGGGAACAAGGCATGCAATTCACGAGACAAATATGCCATGCTTCTTCCAAGAACTGGTCACCTCTGCAAGTCCCCCAGTGTATTGTGGGTAAAACAGAGGATCCAACAAGTTCAGCACACTGGTCTTTACTTTCTTTCTCCAAAAGAGAGAAATACGGGGGGAAATAGAACTATAATTGTCCTGTAACTGCATATCAAATTGGACTTCTTGGCTGCGTCCAGAAATGTTTATATTGTGCACTGGAATATGCAGTCCCAATCGAGCCATCACACACAATGACATACTTATCTTAATGAGGGATTGATGACATCCACTGCGCAGTATAACGAAATTCCGGAGCTTCAAGACAATGTAGGCAGGAGGGCGAGAAAAGCAGACGAGGTGCCAGCTAAGCAGGAAGGGCAGCTCAAAATTTGATTGGCTGCCTCAACCCATGTGACAGCGCACGCCTCCTTAGCTCCTGCAGCTCCAATAGGGGAAGCTACAGAGCTGCCTTTCCAGTTGGGACACCTGGTTGTCTCTGCACAGTAAGTATACTGTGTTTTTAGGGATGTGTATGAATGTTTGTTTTTTGTTTTTTTGGGGGGTGGAGTATTCAATCAGTAATAAATCAAATGTTAGAAAATTCATATTTGTTCGAATAGGACAATGTAAAAAGATTTCAAATGTAGGCCCACTTTCTACCCCCTAGAAAAGGAATAGTTCAGGAAACTGGAAGGAATAGGTTAAGACTTACAGCCATAAAATCTATAGACCCAGAGCGAAGGTGATGGGCACAGAATACATCCCCCCCCCCCATCCGCCGATGCAATTTGAATTAAAGGAGTAGAATGTCTGCCTTCATGTGAAACCCCTCCCCTGCAAATGTAGGGGATTCGCCTTCATGCGCAAACATTCATCAAATATTCGCGCACAGGGGAAACCCTCCATCCCTTCCTTCTCATACCACCTCAACAGTCATTTGAACACATACAATTAGGGATGTGCATGAATATTCAAAATATTCGTTATTCATATGAATTCCGACAAATTCCAACATTTGTTTATAAATCGAATGTCTGGACATTTGGATTTCCAAATTTGAATGAATACAAATATTGCGACTTATTCGTACGAATAATTTGGACCTTCACATCTGTACAGGTACATACGCATCTCATATGTACCTGTACATGATGAAAATGGGATGCATACGAGATGCGTATGTACCTGTAGAGATACGAATGTCGGAATTATTTGTATAGAAACTGAATGTCCAGACATGGTTTTCCCTTATTCGTACGAATTCAGATTCTTGAATATTCAATTTGCTATGAATGTCAACCAAGAGTGTCCTCTCCCCTAACTACTGAAAGTGGTGGGACATCCAAGATGGCTTCATCAGCTGATCTTAAGACTCAGGCTGGTCCATATGGAAGGAGGTGTGCCTTCAGATATATTTTTAAAAATACTATATTTTCTGGATCCTTTGGTTATCTGAGGTCTCTCCTGATACATCACTTAGACACATTAGCTTATAGATAAACCCCCAAACACACATTTATGCATTTGTCAGGAGCAAATCCTATGCACAGACATTTGATATCTCCCTGTCTCTTAGGCAGGTAGATATAATAATCGCATCTTCCTCATTTTATAGGATTCTTTCCAAGAGAAACTCACAGCAATGTACTTTCTCGCTCTCTTATCCACATGCACAGGACAGAGCAGAGGGAGGGAAATTTGCACCAACTGTTGACACAACAACCTGCTGGAAGCCTCTCACATTTGAGCAAACTTCTCCCACCTGGCAGCCAATGCGGTTGCTTTGGAAAGGATTCCTTTTGCTTCCTACAGCCAAGTCAGGCTAGCCTGAGGGCCTGAGAATTACTGGCTTCACTACATGCCCAACAATATCATTATTATAATAATCTGTGGCGGGAGCCGAAATAGTCATAACTTTCCACCAGGAAACAATGGTGGCTATTGAACTCATAATTGCTGCCTCCGTGCCTGTCAGCCTGTGTGTAACTAGAAGGGGTCAAAGAGGGATTGGAAACAGGGAAGAGCTGGAATTGGAGCCAAGGCACATTCTGAAGGAAGTGGAGACAGGGGCAAGATCCCTGGGGAGTGTTAGGATTAAAATATTCATGCATCTACTAGGGATGCGCACAAATATTTGTAACATTCAAAATTCGTACAAATTGGTCCGAATTCAGACATTCAAATTTGATTTGAATACTAGTACATTCAAAGATTGACATTCTGATTCGAATCAAATGCTTCGGTAAATTCGCAAGAAGCTTTGTGAACCTGGGGAGGTGAGAAAGCAGCTGCAACAGTCACATCTGCAACGCATCCAGAATGGATTCAAAGTGCATTGATGGTGGATTCAAACGGTATTAAGGGTGGACTTGATGTGTTCGGAGCAGATACATAGGGGATATGTAGTGGATAGATAAGGGATTCGTAGGGGATATGTGGGAATTCATAAGCAATTCATAGCAGGAATTCTAATCGACTCTGTATCGAACATTCATGTCGAATCTGAATCCTATCACATTTGAAGGTCTATTCAAACAAATAATAATTTTCTTGTATTCACTTCAGTATGAACTGAACACACACAAAATTCATGCACATCCCTAGTATCTACTAAAGATAGATTTTATTTCTTTATTTATTTAAAAATCACTTTTATGAACAGGGCTAGAAAGCAAGGGATGGAGTACCGTTCCCCTCTCCCATGATCAAATACTTACCTGATTTGGTTGCAGGGTCGATCCTCCTCTGGGTGCCGCCATCTGGGCTGCGGTGCCCACCACAACTGCATGTGTGTCAGCACTGTCACTATGACAACGCTGACACTTTGCACATGCACAGTCGTGCCTATGGTTATCTGAGGTGCCAGCCTGTTTTCACGGCACCTCAGACAATCCCAGAGCACCGGAAGAGGTATGGACAGGCACGCCACTGGACACTTGAGGTAAGTTCTGGTAAACACTAGATAAGCTGTGGTGCACAATATCGACAATTCAATAATTAGAGAACGTCTGGTGAGGCAGGACACGCTTGGAGGCTGAGGCTGCCTCCTCGAAGTGCAGATGCTCTTCACCAGATGTTCACTAATCATGCACTACTGGCCATAGTGCAAACAGGCCCCAGTCCAGTGGGTCGGCACCAATCTAGCCGGCATCTCTCTGTGGCTGCCAAGCTTGAGTGAGCTTCACAGCCACTGCCCTCCCCCATGCCTTCAAAGGCTAGGAACTGAAGTTCCTCATCTTAGGGTCTAGGGGGTGTTGCTTTTTGTGTTGCATTATGTGGCACTACTGAAAAATACCCTCTGATAGTACTGGAATATAAGTCAAGGCTTTCATCTGCGTGCCTCCTTTATTCTGGAACAAGACTCTTAGTTCCTCTGGTAGATCAAGGGCGATTTCGCACTTCCCTTCCTGTCCCATGGATGCGAAAGGTGCGTGATGAACCAGTGTTGACAGCCCACCCACCCCTGCATGATCAATCACTCACCTGTGTTAGATCTCCAAGCTGCTCCTCTTCTGGGTGCTGCCATCTTGACTGCGGCACTCTCCACAACTGCACGTGAGTCAGCACTGTCACTACGATGATGCTGATACTCTGCACAGTAGCAGTCACATCAGGGGGACATCGGAGCTGCCAGTGCACTTGCACGGCAGCTCTGATGACCTCCTCAGCCGGCAGAGCTGCTAATGGTCACCAGCTGGACACTATCAGGACTAAGGGTCAGACTAGACCATTCTTTTCCTTTCCTTTCCTTTCCTTTCCTTGTCATGTTTACAATATACAATACAAGATTTCAACATATAATATAAGATGCAATCTAAAATACAGTAAAATATTTTTTAAGACAAAAAAATTTACTTAAAAAAAATAAAGTGAATGCAGAAAGTCAGCAGAGACTCTGGCTCCAGACAATTTGTGTTTAAATATAACAGGCATGTTTCATCTCCAGCAGGGGTGACAATTATGGAGATCAGAGCAAAAATGTAATCCTTTCAAAGAAAATGCCTCATCAAAAGCTACTCCTTGCATTGCTGGTTATAAGTTTCATTTTTAGCCCATTCAGGATTCATGGTCCTCTGCAAATGCCTGCTTTAGAAGAGAGAGTTTTCTCAAGACAACAAATGGAAGCAAAGGAATTAAAAATCTCCCCTCCAGTAGCAACGAGTGGAGTGATCCTGAAATATAATCCAGAATAAGTCCCAGTGCAGGAAGGGTCTTTGGTGTCTATAAACAGTTTTTTATACTGTAATGCACCAAATTTCAAAATGTCACTTATCTCCTCTCATTCCTTAAGACTGCCCCCTCCCCATTATTCCTAATCTGACCCCAAGGGCCACCAGCAACACCAATAAATCTTCTATTGATCCAACCCACTTGGGAATCAATCGGAGAGAGATTTGTTGCCATACCATGGACTTCAAATAAAGCCAACAAATCAATACATTGCAGCTCTGGATCTTTCTGGCTTCACCTGCACAGGCTAACTGCTTCTATCTGCTTCTAGTAATTATCAGCAGCTATTGATTCATTCAATATGATCCATAATTGCACCATAATCTCATTAGCTTCCCCCCCTCAATCAAACAATTTGCACAGGTGTGCAGGAGTGCTAGGTGACAGCCCACCTTCAAAACTGTGGAACAAAACTCTCTTGGCTTCAAAGTTGTATACTTGGGCATTTCATCTGTACCCTAAGAAATGGTCCCCAAAACACCATCTTAGGCAATAAGCCATTCCTGCTGCCGCCACCTTTCTTTACCAAAGTGGTAGGAACCAGGACACAGCCTTGCCTACTCTGAGAGAGCAATCAGACAGGGCTTTTTTCAACTGCCCCTTTTCAAAAATGGACCCTTACCGTAGTTGTTCTAAAAAAAAACCCATGTATTAAAACAGTTCAAAGAATAATCCTACTTTATATTTTCAGATGCTGTTGTACTGTACCTTTGCCTCAAAGTCTGGCAATGGCTACTACACAGCAAGTGCTCTTCACTCATTGGTTGCCACCAACCCAGGTTTCTAGAGCAGCAGTGTTCATTTATATGCTGAGATTGTCAGATTTCCCGCCTAAGCATTCCATCCTATGTGACTTGAAAAGTGAGTCACCCTCAGTCTTAAGATTTTCCATCTAAAGAGGGAATTGGTCTTCCAAGACTCCGAGACAAGGTAAGGCACAAAGTAGGGAAAACGCCACTGAAGGCTGTGGTGCCCACGCCTATTTAACGTGTTTATTAATGTTGACTGTAATGCATTGGAATGTATTTATTGTAAAAATTGCCTATGTAATATGCTCAGTTAGCAAGGATAGGTAAGCAGCAGGGCTTAGTTATTCTAATTAGCATAAAGGAGGGAGGAGGATACGTTGGGAGCAGCCAATCAGGGCAATGGCTCGTACCAGGCGGGAGTTATTTAAACCACCTGCCAAAGGGAAGGAATCGTTGTTGTTGTTGTTGTTCTTTGCTGGGAAGATTTGGGGGTGGGAGGTTTCAGGTTATACTGATCTACACCCTGAGGGAAACTTACCTGCATTGATCCATGATCTTGGGCTGTGATAAGCCAAGAAGGGAAGACTAGGATAGCCTAGGGCAGTAGGAAACTATGAGTGTATGTGTGTGGCCCTTCTGTGAACACTGATATACTTCACAACTTATTTGTTTTACTTTACCTTTGGAAACCATTGCAACAATAAAGTTTGAGACTTCTATTTTTTACAAAGAAGAGTATTGCCTACAGTGATTTATTAGAAAGCTAAAGAGAACACTACTTTAGAAGGACTACTATAGCTTTAAGAAGCAGGGAAAGCAGGAGTCAGAGAAAGTGAACCACAGGGAGGCCGGTTGGAAACGCTTACCGCTTGCGTCACTAGAGAAAAGAGAAGGAGCGTGGTGCACTCTCTTGCACGAGGCTGGGAAGGCACAGCTGGCGCTGTTCTTTTTGCTACCAAATCTAATTATGTTCAGGCCTCTTAACAGGAGGAAGCGGCAGGGGAAAGCCCCACCTTGGGCTGGGGGAGTGGGCCGCCACAAAGGCCTTCCCTACACTTAAGGCTTTGGACTACAGGAGTAATGCTTAACAAAATTCTAGCTGTTTCCACACTTGTGCATGGGGGGGGGGAGTGATCCTTTCAGGCTGGAGCACTCTACTTGTATGATTTGTTCCAGATTAGGCCCTGTGTCACCTCACACCCCTCAGAAGCTTGTGCGAGCTTCCAATGGCTGAGAGTCCTAGGAGAACTTATTATTTATTTATTTATTTATTTATTTATTTATTTATTTATTTATTTATTTATTTATTTACATTTCTATCCCGCCCCATACCTGAAGGTCTCTGGGCGGGTAACAACCTTAAAACAGATTAAAACAAAGTATACATTTAAAAACTTTTAAAAAGGATTCAACAAATATAAAATGATACACAATATGTTTAAAATAATAGTGTCTGTACTGGGGGAAAACATAAGCAGCTCAGCCAAAGGCCAGGGTAAAGAGGTGCGTCTTCACCGCCTTCCTAAATATATATAAGGAAGGGGCATGACACACCTCAAGGGGAAGGCTATTCCACAGTCTGGTGGCAAAGTTTGGTGTGCCAGCAAAATGTGTCCCACTACTACACCAGCCCATGGAGGCATGCACCCTTCCACGTGCCTTCCTTTTGTCAGTATCACCACCACAGGTCAAGACTCATGGAACTGGCAGAAAGGCCCTATGCATTTCCCATGTCCTCAAAGAAGCTCTGCAGTGTCCTCAGCTGTACAAACATGTTATCAGTAAATCACTGCATTTGAACCCACGATCCATGAGAAGAGCCAACAGGCAAGTAACACAGCAGCACAGTTGACAAAGTGCTGACACCTGGACTGATCTAGGGGTCCCTGGGCTTCCAGCAGACTTGTTAAAATAGGTCTACCAGTATGCCAATCTAGGCAGCCATTTTGGCCACATAGACCAGGTTACGCTGTGTCCAATGCAGGTACAGCAGCCTACCAGGGGGCGTGGCCTGTCTAGTCCATACCAGAGTGCAGAAGAGAGGCCCAGAAAATGGCCATGTGGTACACTAGCCCAGACCCCCCCCCCTTTGATGTTTGGTCTTGTTATGGCCATAGTCTGCTAATGCTCAAGCTATTTTGCCTTACTGGTTTTGCATTATTTGAAATTGAATCTTTTAATAAATACTAAGTAAAATTGGTGAACTTTTTCTAAAGTTGTTTTTGCTCTGTTTTTTTTTTTCCACCTCATGCTTTGTACCTTCCAGTACTCCTGGCTGTGAGGGCAGAAGAGTAGAGGCATCAGGACCTAGTGAGTAGAGCCATGTGGCTTGAATTGGGGACATATGGGGCCACCTGCTCCTATCACAGTGACACTGCCCTACAGTGAACTCCTGAGAACAAACGGGAGAAAGATAAAAGAAATCAAATCAATGGAGGTCTGAAAAACAGATCATGGGAGACGGAACAAAATTGCCCCAACAGGAAAACCATATCTCTGCTAGATGACTAAATAGGCTTCCTCTCCCCTATTTCTGCATGAAACCTGCGCAAATATTTGCTAACAAAGCTTTATCCAAGGTCATCAAAAAATCTCATAGGCTTTGTTCACATCTGTGTTCACATCACATAGGCTGTGTTCACATCTGTGTTCACATCACTTTCAAAATGAGAGAACACAGCAGCAAAGTAAAAAGCTGTTTCCTTTTGGCATTATCTAACTCAGAAAATGCACCTTTGGCTTAAATAAAGTGAAAAAAAAATGACTAGTCATGTTGCTGATTGCTCTCTCACTCTGAAAGTGGACTGAAACTGGATTAAAACCTGGGTGTGACCACAGCCATAGGAAGAATATCCCACAACTGCCCAAATTAGCTCCAAGTATCTGAAATATGCCCAAATCTTTAAGCCGTAGAAAGCATGTTTTTCAACCACGTTCTTTTATGCCAAGAAGCAACACAGACGAGTGAAAAGTGCCCCCCTCCCAACCCATTTCAACAAAGTTTTCCATTGCATGCCAAAATAATAACCTACAGCACTCGGCAGGCATGCCACAGTGGTCAAGTTACATTAAAGGCAAAGAATTGCTCAGAAATGTCATACTAATGCATTGTGGCTTAACTCTTTTCTGAAACATAATCATTTTCCTTCTTTCTGCCTGTGTGTGTGTGTGTGTGTGTGTGTGTGTGTGTGTGTGTGTGTGTGTGTGTGTGTGTGTGAAGCAATAGTTTAAGTGCAAGGAAGTTCATCTGCAGCTCAGTTTATCTCCCAATTTATTAAGAAGAGTATGGAAGCTGACAAACATTCCATTCATTCTAGGATATTCCTAACTTTAAGGGAGGCCTGAATTGACTCCCTGCAGGTGTCTAACTTTGCACTGAATGGTCCCTGGTGCCTGCTGGTATTTTGATTCCACAATGACACTGCTGCTAAAGAAGAAGAGATGGCATTTCTACCCCACTTTTCTCACCCATTTAAGAGGACTCAAAGTGACTGACAAAGCTTTCTATTCTTCTCCCCACAACAGAACACCCTGTGAGGTTGGTAGGGCTGTGAGAGCTCAGAAGAGAGCTGTGACTCACCCAAGGTCACCCAGCTGGCTTCACGGAGGAGGGCAGAATCAAACACAGTATTCCCAGACAAGAGTCCAGCACTCTAACCATTAGACTAAACTGGCTCACAAAGCCATCTGATGCCCATCACACTTGGTCCTGCGTTCACCCCAACCTGTGAGACAACTCCCACTGATACCTTGCACCATTGAAGAATTCTGGTGCAGAGCCTGTTCTGGCTAGGCTGAGGGGAGTTATAGTGCAAAAAGATCAAGAATCCGAATGCAACAATATCCGATTCGAATCGAATAAATCCAAATCTATTCGTTCAAATGTTAGATTCGAATCTGAAACATTCGTATTTGAAGATATGGATGTCAACAACATTCGTATGTGTTATACATACCTGTATGCATCTTGTACGCATCCCATTTTATCCCGTATGCATCCCGTTTTTGTCTCATACTATCAGTGCAAATGCGTACAGATACATATGAGATTTGTACAGATATGTATGTAATACATACAAGTCTGCAAATTTGAATGTTTCAAATCATTCAAACAAACGTTTCGGAACGTTCAAAATTTGTTCGAATGTTTAAATTCAAATGTGTAGACATTCTGTTCGAATTTGAATGTCCACATTCGATTGCATTCGGTCAAATTTTGAATGTTTAAAACATTTGTGCACCTGCCTATGCTGCATTACCCACAAGCCAATATAAGAGGGAAAGAGAGAGATTTGGGGAAAGGACTTTAAAGGGAGTAGCAAGAGGATGCTAAGTGTTTCCTTTAGAAGTGGATTTTCTGCCCCTAATGTAGATTAAAGGTCCTAATGTGTGGATGTCACCACCTCTAAGCTGCTCTCATGCCACTTTTTTCATTATTATGTGCACATGCAGTCTAGGACTGAATATTCATACAGTTAATGAAAAGGTGTCCCCTTCCAGCTCTCTTCACTGCTGCAGTGGACTTTGGCGCTCTTTTTTGCTTCGTTCGCCCCAGTCTGGAGCAACAAGTTTCAGCAGGAAACGTCTCCTAGAAGTAGGCAACTGTGCCAGGATTGCGAAGTAGTCACAGCAGTTAAATGAGGCAGATCATTGTTGATGGATGAAACAAGGAATGATGAGTGAGTGAAGACAGGGCAGGAGACCTGGAGCTGAGATTCATTTCTCACCAGGCACCAGCTCTGTCACTAGCCAGTGTGAGGTGATCACCTCAGGTAGCAGGAGAAAGACAAACAGCTTCCCCTGCCATGTCTAAATGAGCCACTATTCCATTGTCAGGCCAAGTAAATTAATCTAGTCAGCCGCTGGACATGATGCCTTATCTTTTGCCTCAGGAAGCAAAACACCTTCAGCGGGTTTCAATTTTCTCAACGTTTTAAAGAAACTTGCTCATCTTCTTGACAGAGAGCTTAGGGAATGGATGGGTTACGTTTATTAGGGCTTTGTTTGTGTACAATGTGCCAGAAGCAAAGGATGCAGATGCTCATTTGCCAGATTGCTGTAGCAAATAAGAATGTATCCTACCTATTGCCCTAGAAAAATTGTGGGGCACCAAGGAGGCCCAGTTAGCAAGGTCAGTGATCCCAGATGTTAGGAAATGGAAACCAGGAACCTCTGGAGTGACATAGAAGAGGAAGAGGAAGAAGAGGAAGAAGAAGAGAGTTGGCTTTTCAACCCCATTTTTCTCGCCCATTTAAGGGGATTCAAAGCAGCTGACAAGAGAGCTGTGACTAGCCTGAGGTCACCTAGCTGACTTCATGGAGGAGGGCAGAATCAAACCCAGCATTCCCAGATAAGAGTCTGGCTCCTTAACTACTAGACCAAACTGGCTCATAGGGGCTGTGGTCAGACACAGCAAAACAAAAAAAGAGCCTCTCAAGTAGCCTGTTTCCATTACAAACTTAAAATGGTTTGGAAATGGTTTCGATCCTCACAGTCCGCACGTCAAGTTGGCTTAACACGCCTTCTGTGTGTTAAATTGCCCCAAAGCGTTGTAAATAAAACACTCATTTCAACGGGTCTCACTCCTGTTCTTGCATTTTAAACGGTTTACATTTCTTACTGTGGGAACGGTACCGTTTTAGTGGGATGAGAAGGTGTGTTTAGGGTTTCCCTCCCCCAATAACACTCTAGGAAATCCACACCCTTGTCACGTCAAAAATTTTGTGGCAGGAGGAACCCCAATCAGAGAGAGGGGGTGGGCACCATGACTGGCAATGGGCGGGGAGAACAAGATACGCTTTCCCAGATGAAGTTTTCAAGCGCTTTCAGAAATGGGATCGAATGCGATTTCAGTTGAAAGTAATGGGATCAGGCAAATTCGTGTTTGCAGCTGGTTCTTTTATTTCGGTTTAGGAAACCGTTTTAAGCTTGTAATGGGAACGGGGCCTGAGGCATCTCTAAGGCAACTGAGAGAAAGGTTTGAGGTGGGATTGCTCACACACCAGTCTGCCTCTTCCCTGAATATTCAGTGCTAGAAAAGGTGGATTAAAGAAGGTTTGGGGACATGAAGGCCACACACTGTCTCTCTGAGGTGCCTCCAATCTGCCCCTTTTGTTGTATCTGAATACAGCCAGAGTCACTATCCCAGTATTAAGTCAACAAAGTGAGCCGGTTTGGTCTAGTGGTTAGGGAGACGGACTCTTATGTGGGAATACTGGGTTCGATTCCGCCCTCCCCCATGAAGCCAGCTATGTGACCTTGGGCTAGTCACAGCTCTCTTCTGAGCTCTCACAGCCCCACCTACCTCACAGGGTGTTCTGTTGTGGGGGGAAGAATAGAAGCTTTGTCAGTCGCTTTGAGTCCCCTTAAATGGGTGAGAAAAGCGGGGTAGAAAAGCCAACTCTTCTTCTTCTTCTTCTTCTTCTATTGCCAGTAGCCTGACATAGAGGAAGCCCAGCAGAAGAGAAAGAGAAGACATTGTATCTCATTGAGGCTATATCCAGCCCTGTTGAGAATTCTTTATTTATTCATTTCCACCCTATGGTCCCAGGGTGGTTTACCTCCCCCACTCCCCAAAAAAACATATATTACAAATAGATCCACATTCACTGTCAGTCAAGTGTGGCTTTGGAGGAGGGAGAGGCCCCTGCCAAAAGTTGACAGAGAAGCTCTCTACCATGTAAGTCAGCTTGGTCTTGTGGTTAAAGTGTTGGGCTCTTATCTGGTAGTCTCCTGGTTTGATTCTGCACTCCTTGGGCTAGTCACAGCTCTCTTTCTGAGCTCTCACAGCCCCCACCTACCTCACGAGGTATCTATTTGGGGAGAAGAACAGAAGGTAACAAGCTCCTTTCTTTCTGTTTTAAATAACACAGAAAATACACCTTTGGAATAGATAATGTGGACAGAAAATTACTGGTCACTTTGCTGATGTCTTCTCTTGCTCTGAAGGAGGAGTGAAGCTGAATTTAATCTTAGGTGTGACCACAACCAAGGTTTGTCAGCCACTTTGAGTCCCCTTAAAGGGGAAGAAAAGTGGGGTATAAAAGCCAACTCCTCCTCCTCTTCTTCTGTTTCCTCAAGTAGCATGAATGTTCAGTTAGAAGTTGAGGAAAGGAAAATAACCCATTCATTAAAGTCCTTTCTGCACTGAGCCTTATTCTGGATTATACCCCAGAATAAGGACATCCGCATGCTGATGCTGCCGACGGTAAGCCATAGGTGAGGCCTGCCACAGTCTGCACCTATGGATATAATCCATAATAAAGCCCAGTTCAGGCAGAGTCTTAGCCTACTATAGGGACAGTTTTCTCCTGTCCAAAAAGGAAGACAGCAATCTAAAACGCTTTATAGAAGTTCTCTGAACCTGGATTTGAACCTATTACGGAATGGCCAAGGCCAGCCTTCCAGCCCTTTTGGACCCCTTAACAGCCTGGCTACCCCTCCGTGAAATTCCACTGAGTTAAATATAAGCTGTTCTTAAATAACTGAGTATGACTCCAGCCTTAATCTGAGTGACATCAAAAACCTGGCATGTTTTAAGAAGGGGAAACTCTCCAAAAACTATTTGAGTACATTGGGCCTATTTTTACATACTCTTTGTTGGCACAAATTTCTATACATTTCTGTGGGACAACAGACTGAGGTAAAATATCTGGCCCACAAGCCAACATCAGCAGTAGATGCACAGTTTGGGGAACAAAAGAATCTGATGGCAGAACAGCTTCAGAGATCTTTGATGTATGTATTAGCAGTCCAACTACATAGGCAAATGTATAAGTTAAGCAAATTAGCAATGTGGGTTCCCCCCCCCCCCATCATCTGTTTAATATTCAGCATAATCCAAATGTGGAGTTTCCCACACTGCATGAGGTAACTCATGGTGTTGTAGGCCAATCAGTGCTGGTTCAAACAATCCATCCCAAGGTGGGACAGACTGCTGGCGGGCTGCAGTTGGGATTCAAAGTCTGCGATTCAAAGTTGCCAGCTAAGGCTCTTCTGGACAGGTAACCCGAAGCAGCATACCATGTTTCCCCGAAAGAGACAGGGTCTTATATTAATTTTTCCTCCTAAAGGTGCACTAAGGCCACATCCCCACTTAGTCCAAATTGGATAAAATTTAGTCCGAATACAGAGCTGAGTCTGAATTGACCCATCCCCATGCAATTGATGAAAGCACGGGCTCAAGTTGAATATGCCTGTCCCCATGCAACCCACGCTAAACCCCTGCTTGAGAAAACAATATCATTTTCTGTCCGCCCCCTCTCTCCTGATAGGAGCCAGGTTGACATCACCAGCCCCTGTGCCACCCGCTGTAGCAAGGGCAGGGAAATGTCACCCAACACCCCTTCCCCAGTTGCAACTGCTGGCCATTTTTAAACAGTGATCAAACGGAAATGAGCCTCTTCTCTCTGCAATCTGATTGTCAGGCAAACATAAAAGAACTGATCGGTTCAGTTAGACAGGTAAAGATGCAGCAATGAGGGGGGTCATCTGGCCCTTGCTATCCTACGAGCCTCTTCCCACAACCCTTTATTCCATCCCCACTCCCCAATCACTGTCAAGCAGCTTCTGAAGTTTGCCAGCTAAAAAGCTAATCAAAGTCGCTACAATGTTTAGAGGCAGTTTAGCGGAGAAGTGCTAAATGGTTTTGATGACCATTGTCAAAAACATTTGAATTAAATACATGTTTTAAAAGCATGCATACACAAGATAAAGTTAAAGATTCTCTCCAGTTCAGCTAAGCTGATGACCGGTTAAATCCGTGTTTTCTTCTTGGAAAGGGCTATGGTCACACCTTGCTGAAATAAAGCATCTTATTAAGAAACAGGACTCAAAGGGTGCTTCTGCACAGGCCCTTTAACACCCATTAAGCACACATTGTGAAATGCGTGTCCTCACACACGTGGCTCCGGTGAGGAGCATCCGCACAGCAACACCCATTAAGCACACTTTCGAGTGTGTGCGTCCGCACACTCGGACCTATTAAGCACACTTTCAGTGAGATGCATCCACACCTATCCATACCTAAAGTGTGCTTAATGGGTGTTAAAATGACACCACATTTCATGTGGGCTTAATGGATGTTTCACGGTGAAAACGCATCCTTTTAGGATGCGTCCACACAGCGAAAGTGTTCCTACCCAGGGCCCTCCCCCGGCCCGCTATGATTGGCTCCTTGGAGCCAAGCATGGCGAGCTGGGGGACTCCTACCTCGCGGTTTGCCCTTGCCCCAGAAGCAGCGGATCCCCACTTCTGGAGCCAAGGGGAGCTTCTCCGAAGCCCTCCCTAGCCCACCTAGGGGAGACCGCGCTAAATTCCCTCCTTACCTGCTCGTGGTTGCCCCGATTCTGGGCGCAGGGACCCAGGATACAGCACGCCTGCATCCTGCGTGCTTCGTGATTGGCTGGGGCTGCTCCTGGCAGCTCCAGCCATCAGGAGGCATTGTGCGCAGGCGGGCTGTCTAGCCAGGGTAGTGTGCCTGCGCAGAACACTTCCTGATGGCCAGAGCTGCCAGGAGCAGCCCTGGCCAATCAGGAGGCACGCAGGACACAGGCGCGCTGCATCCTGGGTCCCTGCAGCCAGAATCAGGGCGACCACGAGCAGGTAAGGAGGGGATTTAGCGCGGTCTCCCCCAGGTGGGCTTGGGAGGACTATGGAGACACTCCCCTGGCTCCAGAAGCGGGGATCCGCCGCTTCTGGGGTGAGGGCGAGCCGCGGCAGCAGAGTCCCCCGGCTCACCATGCTTGGCTCCAAGGAGCCAAGCATGGCCGGCCAGGGGAGGGGCCCCGGAGCACAGATGTGAGGCGGGTGCTGTGTGTCCACACAGCACCCACCTCAAATCCGGATTTAATCCGTCCTTCCGCCGCGTGTGCGGAAGGACAGGGGTGGGTAGGTCCGCATCTATTAGATGCGGATCTACCCCTGTAAATCCGGATCTACTGGGCATCTGGATTTAGGAAAACCGGGTCTCCTGGAACCCGGTTTTACTAAATCCGGATGAGTAGATACAGATTTATTTAAGCAAGTGCGGAAGCACCCCAAATGCTCTAATTCCAGTCACAACCAATACCTGATAACCTTTCCTTACTTCATCCTCAGTTTGGGTTGCTATGCTCACACCTTTCTCTTCTCATCCTGAGACTCCTTTAGGAGACCTTTTTTACATCTCCAGCCCTTTGCACCCTCACAATGTCCCCTGCACTCTGAGACAGGATAAAAGTTCCGTGTCTCAACGGCATGTGATCACACATTGGGTGAAAGGGAAGACAAATTCATGCAGTATCAACCCACTACAGTACGGTTCAGACGCCTTTAATTCTCATCCTTTATCACGCCCCCAAAAAAGAAAATGGATTAACACTCTACAACAGCTTGAGTCCTGTAAAAGTCAGGACTCAGAAAGGGAGGAAAGTTCCCAAATAAAACAGAGTGGACTAAAATGGTGTGAGCGATGGGGTCTGAAGATTGACTGAAGAAGGACTGAGGTGAAGGCAAAGATATAAAGATGATTTCCCATGCTCTTCTTGGATGCCATGCCCTTCTGCATTGAAAGTAACTACTAAGGACTCACACATTCTTTCCCACAAAGTGTTCAAATCTTTATGCCACGAAGATGTCTGAGGCACTCTAGTTTCAAATAACTATCCGTGTGTGTGTATATGCTTATAAGTCCCAACAGATTCTCTCCACATTTTAGCTGCCTGTTAAAATATTACAGCAGAAAATACAAGTTCCTAATTGTTGCTGGGTTTTCTTCATTTAACACTTGGAGACGGGCAATGTCCAATGTTCAGAACAAAATCCAAGCCATGTGAAAATCTCTTGGGTCCAAACTGCACAGCAATCTTAAAATTCAGTTCTGGTTCATGGAAGGTTCACACAACTTTTTCTTCTTTTTTTAAGAAAAAGCCAAGCCATACTGAATACAATGTATAGTTTGACTCTGATAGGACTAATACAGCAAAGATCAAAAGCTTGGTATTTATATAAGTGGAAGCAGGATATCCATGAAGAGATTGAAAAAGACAGCAAGCAAGAAATTTGAACCAGGGGTGAAAGGTCACCAGGTGAGACTGAGGTAAATTTGAAAGCAATTAGTGTAATAATCAAAGAGTCAAGAATTAAGTGCCAATCCCCAACCTGCTACATGTGTATCAGCTGCTTCACTCTTAATTCATTTCAGGATCAATGCTCAATGTGTTACTGTTTGAAAATTATGTGGATTGCTTTCGAATTTACTGCAGTCCATTGCTGCCATACAAAAGGCTACATTTCAGGCTACAGAAATGGGATGGATGGATGGATGGATGGATGGATGGATGGATGGATGGATGGATGGATGGATGGATGGATGGATGGATGGATGAAGAAAACATCAAATATACATTGTAAACAATATACAGAATTCTACTAATAAACTAATAAACGCAGTGTCAACAAAAGAAGGCCAGTGTTGGGAACTGACATCCACATTTCCCTTGGTCACTTGAGCTGCCTTTGAGCTCTTCAGCGAGGTTAGATGGTAAAGCATTTTGAATACCTGCCCAGGTGTTCTGTCTGCAGTCCAGATGCCTGCGTGCATATGCAGGGAGTGACCACAAACATTCAGTGCCAATGCCAGTTTGCCATCAAATCCAGGTGTAGATGTGTCCTAAGTCAGGAGCACCCACACACATCAAGTACTTATTATAAAGCTGGAGATAAACATGTGATTCCATCTTTGACATCAGAAGAGAGTTATTTTTTCAGGAAAGCTTTCTATCTCTTCCTTATGACATCTTATGCATGTGTGTCATCATCATGATTTACCTTGCCTATATTCTGCATTTTTGACTGGCAGTAGGATGGGGTGATGTTGGTAGCAAGCACTCATCTTTTCCTTCATTTATCGTGAGTCACAAGCTTCAAATCCATAATCCCAATTCTTCAATGTTTGGTCACATCCCTAACATATAGGGGATACCAGAAGAGAACATAATTCCGCACTTTTCCGCTTTAGAACCTTGGATAATATGTGCAAATAAAACCCCTGTAAAAAATAGAAGTGAGAGTCCTTTCTCCAACTTTTGCTAATTTGGGATGAGGCTTTTGCATTAGAGTTCTGCTTTGCAAGAAACGTTGCCAGACCATGTCCTTGCATCTTAAACCTCTGTCACACAGCCAGCCTTGTCTCATTGTACAGAACTGAACTTGAGGGCGCCTTTCTCACTTCTCCTCAGGTTTATTAAACCAAAAGCAGCCCCCCCCCCCACCAGGACTGCTTGTAAGTAGACGTTATGAAAATAAATGTAAAATATGTTCTTTTATTTCATGAAAGACCCCGGGGGGGGGGGTTGTTTCACTTTAGAATATGAGATTTCTAAAGTTTGGCAAAGGCAAGAAAAAGGAATGGCATAAATCTTAGGCCAAAAACACGTTATGCTCCATCGAGGTGCACTGCTGCTGATAGAAGAAAATGTTGCAGAAATAACCCCAAGTGACACTTCTGTGTTCATTTGCCTGCTGTGGCATGACTGAGTTCTAAAGCATTAAAATCAGGAGTCAAGCTCACCTGGAGCGCCTCCAGACACGTCTAAAGCTCCAAATTCCCTGTGCAGCCCCTTCCCGCCATCCTGACAGGATGAGGGAAAGCTGCCCAGAGAGGATGGAGCCCCTACAGAGCCACATCCCATCATCCAGATGGGACGATGGACACTCTGCTGTGTCCTCCCTCCAGGCAAGGGAAAGTGCAAAGTAAAAAGCTGCTAAGTAAACAGCAGGTTTTGCCTTACTCGTTCGCTGCTACTGCTGCACCACGGCTGCCAACCGATGGTCACATGGCCAGTCATGTGACCAGCAGCCCTGCAGTGGCTGCAAAGCTTTCCCTGGTGTCTGGAGACGCCTCTAGCTTTTGTGCTTCCAGAACTGGTAGTCCTTTTCCTAAGCCCAAAGGATACAGCCTCAGAGGTTAACTCCAGGGGCTCAGTGATAAGGGGAGAAAGGGTGTCAGTATCAGGGTCTAATAAAATTGACTCCAACTGAAATCTCTCACTAAGCTAAACCATATGTTGCTAACTAGAACTGAGGCATTATTATCTTCTTCTTGCCCCCTTTTTGTACTTTTCCAAAAAAATCTCAGGACAAGGCAGAATGCACTGTCCCGGGATTAGAAGGCACTCCAAGCTGGGTTGGGTTATCACTGGTCTGGCACAGGACCATCCATATTGGGATAGCCTACCTTGCATCAGCCCCTCCTAAAGGCTGAAGAGCCCCATTTTGGTGGCACATTCCATTGTGTCACCAAACTAGGGTCACTTTATCCCGGAGGAAGAGCCCATGGGCCTTCTGCGCATGGCCTACTATTCCAGGATAGCAGGTACCACGCTAGTAAACCTCAATGACAGTCAAGCCTAGTCCATGCCCCACCCAGTGTGGATGTAGCCTGCTACCAGCAGGTGTGGCCTCCTCTTATCCCACACTAGTGTATTGAGAGAAGGTCAGCATACCTCTTCTTAGCACAGGACAATGCCTTGAGAGGTAAGGGCCTAGATCTGATGTTCCCTTTTCATAGCCATTTCTCCCCACCCTTTTAACCTTCCCAGAACATTTCTGGGAACATCACTATATCATGGCATAAGCCCCTAATCCAAATATCAGCTTCCCTTGTGAGGCAGAGATATTTAAGCCCCAACTCCAATGACCCTGGGAGTCGTGACCTTCTTGCTAGACATTGAAAAGTGACTTATAAAGGAAGAAGAAAAATCTTAACCATCTCCTCTTTAAAAGCTACCTTCAAGACCAGTTATTATCAAGTTCTTAGAACCTATTGCTTCCAACCCCCAACCAAAGTAGTGTTTGAAGGCTATTTCTGCACATATGAAATACCTGGCCCATCACTGGACAGAAGGCAAACATGGATTCTCTTCTGTATTCACTGTCACCTCCATGCATGTATGGACACCTGTTTCAACCTCCACACACATATACTGGATGAAGCAATCATGATGGCTCCATCCAGAAGGTAGATAAATGCACTATTATTGGAAAACCCACAACCAGTGTTCGTCTTTCCAGCTATAGTTTTTAGCACGTTTCCAGTGAGGCAGATTCAGAGCTATGGTGGAGTTCCCTCAGATATGTGAGGCAACCCCACCATAGCAGCACCATGCTGGCACTAAATTCCCCCATCTGGGACAAAAAGTAAGCTTTTTGAAATATTCATAGATCTGACATCTAAATCAACAAACGTTCTCTCCTGCCAGGATCCCTCCCACTTTTTTCTTCCTTCCTTCTTCTGGCTGTCATATCTTCTATGAGTCTGCCACAAGGCAGAAAGAGTAGCTATAAATTAATTTAATAAACATTTTCTCTCAGCATTAACTTGAGCGAAGAATTCACACAGCACAAAAACGTTCTTATCATGTTGAATGATTAGCCACAAAGTCATCCAGTAACAGATAGAATTTTCGTCTCCATTATGCCTCTAAAGGGGAGATGAGGACAGTTCTTTGGTTTATTGAAACTCATTTTCTGGCCAAAAGCAACCCGCTTTGTCAACATGGAAGCCAAACTATTCTTGGAATTTTCCATATTCCAACGCACCATGGCATGTCTTATTTTTCTTCTTTTGTAACACCCTTGCGATCCTGTCCTGCTGATTCCTGAGATATTCCACCAAAAGAAAGAAATACAATCCTACATCACAAGGGCTCCTTTTGCTTCTGAGGGACACAGTGTCTGGTTTCGTTTCGCCCCAGTAGAACATCGTGTTATTTTAGTGAAATTCACCTTGCAGGGTACGAAATGGAATTCCAGAAACTTGAGGATTATAAGACAGAGAGTGCTTCACCTCCTATGAAGGCAGTGAATATGTTGCAATGAAATGTATAGCTCTTGGCAGCTGTGAGTGGCATTTCTGGAATTCCCTTAGCAGGTGTCGATTTGGATTCTCTCATTACCTTATATCTCAGGTTTTAAGCTCCATCGATCTGATAAAGCCAAAGATACATAAGGCAACTTGTCACTCACATACTCAGATGGGAATCAAGTTTTCAAATAAATCTAAAAGGAAATTTCACAACATTCTCTCCCTCTTTCTCTCTTGATGCTTTGACAGGGCATGAGGCCACATGCACAAGATTCTTTTTAAAGTGCGCTGTTTTTTAAAATCAGACAGTGCCAGAACATTGCACTGGCAATGGGAAGAGGCGGGTTCGAGTCTGTAGTTTATCGAGTAACTCTGAGCAAATAACTGGATCTTATCTCAGTCCATCTTGCAAAGTTTGTGAGAACAAAATGGCACTGAGAGAGGAAGCGTTACAGTATATTGTTCCACAGTCTTATAGGAATGTAGTGTCAGGAGTATTATAGAATCCTACTGGCTGCTTCTATCATGTGATACCCACTGAACCACACATATTACTGAGCTCCAGTATTAACTATGACATTCAGGATAAAGCAGATAAGTGGTTCTCTCCATTGGGAACCATAAACAGACAATATGAATAGGCATGTGGGAGGCAATGGGCTGGATGGGGGCTAATAAATTGAAGCTGAATTCAGACAAGACAGAGGTGCTGTGTGTCATAGGTTCTCAGGTCCATGTAGTTGGGAGACACCCTGTCTTTGATGGGGGTTGTTATGCCCTGAAAGGGACAGGTGTGAAATTTGGGGGTGCTCTTGAACCCTGTGCTGATGCTTGAAGCTCAGATGGAGGCCGTGGCCAAGAGTGCCTATTCCCAACTACTCATACTATGGCCCCATGGTCTATCAAGACAAAGGTTTCATCCAGCATAGTCGGTGTTCCACCATAACCCAGAGCATCCATGGGTATTGGTATAACAAAATCTGGCAGTGTGGAGCACTCCTGCTCCCTCTTGAATGCTGCATCCAGTGAGGGACAGTGCTGGTTCTAACTAAATAGCAAGCATTGCCTCTTACGATGGCCTGCCAAATACAAGAGAACTCCTTCTGCATTGAGCCAAGTTAAGCTGTGATCAGACACTGAAAAAAAGGGGGGAAGCACCTGTGAGGTAGCTTACAGAAGACTTCAAGGTGGGATTATTCACACACCAGTCTGCCCCCTCCTCTCATGAACATTTTGTGCTGGAAAAGGAGGACCAGAGAAGGGTTGGGAACATGAGGGCCACAAACAGTCTCTCTGAGGTGCCCCTTTTGTAATGTCTGAATATACCCTCACTTGGTGCTACCTAGAACTCACCACATGCCAGCCCCCTCTATTTAATTTCTTTGGTTTCCCCCCCCCCCCATGTTTGGTGAAGTGATGTTGCAGCAGCTTTTCCAGACACCCAGTAAGTCAGTTCAATATCAGGGAATAGTGGCTAACAGACCACCAGAGTCACAACATGGTGTTTCGCTGACTGGCAGTCCAGTCACAAACCCAACCATCTCACCTTAAAGCCTTCTGTAAGCCATCTCAGAGGTGCTGGCATTTCCAAGGTGCCTCGCAGCTCCCAAAGTGAAAAACACAACTTCTTTTGCCCTCACCCAGTCTGTTTTTCAGCTTTCTCCTGTTAAGGTTATTGAGGTAATGAACATCAACAACTTGCTGAGCTGTTTTATGGGGGATAACCCCTTTGGGTGTTTTCCCCATCAGTCTACAATTGAAGCATGGACAGAAGCCATGTCAGCCCATTTGTCGGTCGGTCTGCACATGGCTTTCAAACCAATGCAGGGTATCCTCCTGTTGCATTTAGAAATCTACCAAACTGGTTCAAGCTGGTTTGAACTGAACTGAATGGGCTTTTTTGCACTTGCAAGAGGGTGACGATCAGGCAAGTTCCAGCACAAAGTGGATGTCCAGAGACACTTGCATCCTAGGGCATGTAGGAGGTGCATGGCCACCCCCATCTTCGATAGCTGTGCAAAAGCTGTATGGAGCAAGATAGCACAACTGTGGCTTCACATTCACACACCACATCATCCAACTTCTGTAGCAACAGCCATCTGTGCATGGCCGTTGCGGAGGCAAGGTGTACACTCCCAGCTTGGAATGCCAGTATTTCAACAGTGCTAAGTTAAGCACCGGTTAGGTTAGGGACAGGGATAGCGTTCACAGTGTGAATGCTGGCCTCTGTCCCTGATCTTAATGTCTTTGGGACACTGTCCTGGGGAAGTTAAGTGCAAACAAGCCGCCAGTTCAAACTGAACTGAACCATCAAACCTCTGTTTGGTTCAAATCAAACTGAACCAGGGGTTGTTCTTCCAAACAGGCCAAACTCCAAGTTTAATTTAAACTGGATTGTGTTCAGCCAGATTTGCCTTTTAAAAATTATTTTTGTCAGTAAATTTTACAAGTTTTTTAAAAGATCCGATTCAAAACAGTTCAATGTTCAAACTTGAACCAGGTTGAAGACATTTGATCCATTTTGAATTCAAACCAAACCAACCCAAATCAAACCACATTTTTTTTCACTTCATGCTCACCTTTAGTTGTATTTAATCCTCACAAAAGCTCCATGAGATTGGTTAGTCTGAGATACAGTAGCCAGCCCTAAGCCACATTGGCTGTGGTCACACCTAATGTTTAATCCAGCTTCAGTCCACCTTCAGAACGAGAGAACACATCAGCAAAATGACCAGTCATTTTATTTCCTCATTATCTACCCCAAAGGTGAATTTTCTGAGTTATTTAACACTGAAAGAAAACAGCTTGTCACTTTGCTGATGTATTCTCTCACTCTGAAAGTGGACTGAAGCTGGTCTGAATATGCACTTAGGCCTCTGGTATGCAATTAGGACAGGTCAAGTACATTGCGATTTCAGCCCTGGATTAAACCTTAGATGTGACCACAATACAACCCATATGTGCGGTAATGCAGGGCAAGGAGGACCAGCCCTCTGCTGGTCCAACTCTGTCTGTATTTGAACTTACATGGGGAACCCCAGAAATAAAGTGTACGTGATACACAGACTGAGGTCATGAGGCAGGTCAGAAGGAGCAAGGGACGTCAAAATCACACATCTTGTTTTTGTCCACCTGAGCCCAATGCCCATAAGCTGCACACCACCACTGTCCCATCTTCATTGCTTCCCTAATCTACAGGTTGATGAATGATCTATCAGTTACTACAGAACAATAGCGCTTCATAATTTTACTTCTACTGGCATAAGCAAAGTTCACTGTACTGAAATTCTGTCAGGCATGCTACTTGGTATGATTTAGTTAGAAGAAATATAGATGCCGAACTGATATGTGTAATAAAAATCTAATTAAGTGGGGAAAAGGTTGATGGGTTGTATGGAATCTCATGGCTAGGATGACTATTGTTCCTTTGAAGTCCGTCATACATTCCTTGGTATCTTTCACAGCCTAAGACATTATATGTCTGCTTCTGATTACAGAATTGACATAAAACTATGCCAAACAAATACCAGTCTCTTAAAATAAACTGCAGAGGTCCATGAACTTTGCAGAATGCATGTCCGAGTTCTCCTTTCCACAGAAGATCATTCTGTGAAAAATCAGGTATTTGGCAGAATTTTTCTTTTGTGCTATCAACCCAGCATCAACATCTTTTAAAAAAAAAACTTGAGAAAGATTAACTAGAATGGTGTTTCAACTTGACTCTTAGCATCTGTTAAAGGGATAGACAAATATTCTCTAAAGTAGAACACAGCTCAAAGCATTTGGCTTGAATCCACTGTATTTAACTTGGTTCTGCTAGTTTCTGCAGCTAATGAAATCTTGAAAAACAAGGACAAATTCGTTATGCAAATGTCAGCTATTACATGCAGGTGTAAACAGAGAGGTAATTTTTAAAAGCTGTTCTTCAGCAGAGGTGACAAACCATAGTCAATCAAAGATGCTAGACTTAGTCATAGCCAACATAACCAATGGTCTGGGACAATTGTATTGCATTCCAACAACATCCTGATCTCAGGCACAAGTGTTAATATTTTCAGACTCTCTGAATATGAACCTTTTCCAACAGACTGATTTATGACGTTAACATATGGCTGTGAAGTCTGTGCAGTGGCCACGTTAAATTCTTGAACAGCAGTCTGTTTTGTACAGATATACACCATTATGTCCATACTGCAGATTGGATAACTTGACAGTCTTACTGGAAAATAGCACGGTGGATAAGTTTGTTAAAAACTGAAAACGCTTAGAAGAGGTGGTAACATCTGCCAGCCTAGGTGGCTTTAAAGAAGGGTTAGACAAATGTATGGATGACAGATGTATCAAAGGCTACTAGAATGGATGCCTAGGTACGTCTTTCGGGCTGGGGGACAAGAAGGATGCTCCTAAGGCCATTTGCTGGGATTCGAGAGCAGGAGAAGGTTTGCCCTTGTCTCCGCTTGAGGTGCCCATGGACAACTGGTGAGCCACTTTGTGTGAAAGGATGCTGGACTAGATGGGCCGTGGCCTGATCCAGCAGGGCTTCTCTTATGTTATGTTCTCATGTGTGGTGCAGGACTTCCTGCAAAACACATGTCTGGAACCTTACCTTTCCTGGCCTCCTTTCCCATCTCTTCCAGGTTTTCCTGAACCACCGCTAGTGGACGCTGGGGTAGATTCTGGAATAACAGGAGAGATTTCTGGTGTGGAAATGCCTCCTGCAAATGCAGGTAGTGCTTCCTAGACGTTACCCCAATGTGCACTAGCAGGCCAAGTGCGAAAGGACGATTGTTCTCTGTAAACTGCAGCAAACTAAGCTTTGATCTGATGCATAAGTACTGTAAGCCCCGTTTGGTTTATACCAGTCAAAAGTTAATGGCTCATTTTCTAGCCACATGATGTTGGCCACTGATGAGGCATACTAGAAAAAACCTTTAATAGTTTTACAGAGAGGACTTTTTCAGCAAATTACAACCTGCTGCAACTGCTTCTTCCATATAGCTTCTTCTCTTTTTTCCCATATGGTAACCCTACCTGTTTCCCATTACTTTATCTCTGGATGAGCAGGTAACTTTATACGAATGATGACTTTCTCCAGCAGAAGAGATGTAGCTAAGCTACAGAACAGTGAAAGCTCAAGTGAGCAACACATTTTTTATTAAAAAGTTACCTGCACTTCACCACACATATAGGACACACTAACGCAGGGGTTGGGAAAACTGCCCTTGGAAATACCTTTCTGGTAATCCTCAGGAGGTAACAGGGAAAGTACTTTCCTTCCCTCAGTGCCACTGCCTGGAGGGACTGCAATGTCAGGGGAAACTTACCATGGGCATTTTCTGCCTGGCATGATTAAATGCCAGAGAGAAAACAGGCAGGTTCCATGGTCATTCCCGATCCAATGGCTAACCGCACCAGGCAGAAACTCTGAGGCCATGGGACCTCTGTTGTGTAGGAGGGCAGGAGATGTCAGCCTTGTATACACCACATCACTCATGCCACTAGAATGCACAGCTACTAGAATGGATATTGAGGTACTGCCTCTGGCCTGGACAGGCAGGCAGGTTGCCTCTAAAAGCCATTGGCAAGAATTCCTGTACAGGTGAAGCTTTTGCCCTCATCTTCTGCTTGAGATGCCTGTAAGCAATTGGTGAGCCACTGTGCAGGAAAGGATGCTGGACTAGATGGACTATGGCCTTCCAACAGGGATGCTCTTATGTTCTTATCATATGGATCTCAAGCCCCAGAATCTCCGAATAGGCTTTGACTAGGCAGTCACCAAGATGTGTGTGTGTGCTGATGCCTCTTTGGCTTAGTTTTTTATTACATACAGGACAATTGATTGTAAGGGTCCTGTTGAATCTATAAAGAATCTAGAACCTTGGCTGTCCTCCTCTGATAGGAGAACAAATAATTTCATTATATTATGTTTCTTTGCTAAAGACTAGCCTTGTTTAAATGTGAAAGAGGATAAGTGATAATTGGGGCCTTGGTGAAAACAGGGGTCTTTTTGCACTTTGGCCTGTAGTCAATAATTAGGCAACATCTGGGGAAAAGCATCTGCACCTAGAGGAGGCTGTTACAGTCGCCAGGTGCCCCCTGCCTTCCCAGATGTTGCCTAATTCTTGACTAGGTGTGGGGCACAAAATTGTTTCCAACTCTTACCCCAACTTACCTGATCACATCCAGCTGGGGAGCATTGGCTCTTCAGCTGGATGAGGAGGTCCACACAGCTGCTGTGACTGCACAGAGCATCAGCATCGTCCTGGTGATGGTGCTGATGCATGTGCAGTCACAGAGGGTACTGCACTCAAGATGGCGGCACCCTGAAGAGGACCGGCTCCTGGATCGCACAGGGCATGTGCTGTAAGTGACTAGAGCTCGCAAGTGCAAATGCTAGTTAAGGTTAGGTGATTGCGCTCCTTTCCTGCCTCTGAAATCATGTGAAATGGGGTGTGAAAGGAAGTTAGCAAAGGAACCAAAATGTTAGAAAAAGAGGCCTTTTTTAGAAAATGAAGAAGGAATACTTTGGGCATAATTTTTTCCATAAACATTCTGCTCTCTTGGACTGTTCATTCTGCTGACCAATTATACTACGCTAATTATAATATTATGACATCGAACTCTGTGGGCCAGAAAAGAAGAATCCAAAATGTGCCATTCTGAGGGAAAGCCCCAACCTTGTAAGAACAATATTCTTTTCTGCCAATATGGCTTTAAAATTGCTGTGTAGATCTCCCATATGTATAGCCTGTCAAGATAAAATACATGGGTGGACGTACAGTCTCTGGTGAACATTCTATCAACATACACTTTACTGAGAAACAGCCAAAATTACTTTACATTTAACATTTTCTTCCCTCCAAAGAGGCTTCAGACTTCTAAATATTATCTGTGAACTGTTACAGACTGTAGTTTTCTGTCATTAGAATAAAGTGTGAAGTGTTGTTTCCCTTATTGGAATTGGGGGTGGGGGAATGACTCTTAGGCCTTGAAGTTTCGTACCCAGTGGAATCACTACGGCGAATTTTGACTTAATAAGGCCTGCTGGATCAATGCCATAGTCACCACAGAACAATGTTTATTCAGCATCATTATAAAAAAAAGGGTTATAGTCTGGTTTCTACTGCCAGGTTTTGAGTGTGAGGACTAGACTGGGAGAGAAGAATGCTGCAACAGTGCCCACCCTCTAGTGGTTGAGGTGCCCAGATCCAGGAGGCAGGAGCTGAACCCCGAGGAGTCGGGTGGACAATGCGTGGGGACTGCGGTGGGGCAGGGATTGATGGAGGATGCAGCCTAGGGTCTCTACCACTACAGTCCATCTGCTCCTTCTCTCTATCTGGGCTCAGCCCACACCACTTCCTCAATGCTACCTGTGGCAGCCAATGTGGATTAGAATAAATGTAATCTCCTCCCGTGCTTCTCTGGTTCATAGGCTAAATGTGAAGTCTATGAAGCACTAATTACTTGTCCTTTTTTATCTATAATCAATGGATCAGCAAGCACTGGAAAGAAGAGAGAGCTGCAGGCCAGACATCTTTGGGGGAGCAACAAACGATAGGCTTCATAATGTTTCCTGCATTTGAAATCCCTTGTGGCAGCCAGTGAAATATTAGAAGTGGCACTAGAGCAACCTCGGGGAGATATTGGTTTTTATTTTATTTTTAGGTACTAAATATACAAGTCCCAAATCTACAATAAGAAACTTGTGCTTGCGTCTGAATTGCCAACAATGGGCAGGGGGGAAAGGTTTGAAGAGTGCACTGAGTACACATCAGTGCACAAATCCAGCACCGATCCTAACCCTGAGGGGTGGAAACCACTCTTTGAGGATGACATTTTGCAAAGCAGGGGGAATGGGTCGTTCTCTTTCATTCTCTTCTCATTCATTCATCACACTACAGGGGGACTGAAATCCTAAGTGCTATTGCTCCCATTCTGTCTGGGGCCACTAAAGAAAGTACCAAAAATGGCTGACTTCCAAAGTCATTTCTAGCACATCATTTAATGGCTCTGGTTGGAAACTTCCAAAGCAAGTTGGTTCCCCAGTCTTGATGTTTGGAAGGGCTGGGGCAACAGCAGCAACACCTCCCCACTCCTGGGCCTGAGCAAGCACTCCAACCCATAAGCAGCTCCTTCCTATGACACTGCAGAAGTAGCCATCTGTTTCCAGCCCACTCTGGGTCATTCAGAGCCAGGCCAGGACTGTAGTTGACCATAAGAAGTCCAAGCCCTTTCTGCTCAGCGTGCCCAAGAACAATGGGGGAAGAGGACGAGGAGGATGGGTAGAAGAGGATGAGGAGAGGAGGGGTTTGGCTTTTATATCACCCTTTTCTCATCCTTAAGGGGACTCAAAGCAGCTGACAAACCTTCTGTTCTTCTCCCCACAACAGATACCCTGTGAGGTAGGTGGGGTTGTGAGAGCTCAGAAGGAGAGCTGGCTTCATGTATAACTGCAGAATTGGACCAGGAGATTAGCAGATAAGAGTCTGTCACTCTCTAACCATAATACCAAACCCATTCACAAATGAGGCACAGTAAGCCCAGATGCAGCAAGCAGAAGCTATTCTGTTCTCCAAATAGAAGCCACTGCTAAGCTTTCTTGATGCTCAGCATGACTAATCTCAGGGCTCCATAATGCCTACCAAGTCAGAAGAAGAACCAGTGCAGAGCCTCTTGCATTTGCAAGCGGTTCCCAGTGTACAGTACAAATGTCCAAAAAAGCTCAAAAATCCTTGCAAGATGATGCCCTTTCAGATATCGAGGCTGAGGTTCGTGATTTCAGTTTCACAGTAGGCACATGTGGAAAAATGATACAAGAATGGGCTACATTCAAGTTTTCTTTATGACAAGTAAGCCTCCGGGCTGTACCCTGAAGGAATCTATCCTGAAAGCAAAATCTTTCGCACACGAAAGACTACCATATTTTTCATATCCTCACTTCCACAACTGTGACCATTGCCATAAATCACTTCTTTGTGACAGGTATGTTGGCACAATCCCTGGGCAACTGCTATGCATTTGCTAAGTATCTGCATTTATTTTGGCAAAAGGCACAAGTGTAGATTTCTCTTTGCTGCAGTTCCAGAGGGTCCAGTGCTTCAGATTTTGGCTTGTGAAGCTCAGCACATATTTCTAATAGAAGATGACGCCTGCTACTTGAAACCCATAAAAACACCCATAAGAGCATTGCAGGATTGAATCTGCAGCCTGATAACCATTTAGAAAACTTTCTTTCACGCACACATTTATTTTAAAATAAAGTAATACAACAGGAATAAGGCATTCAAAATAACATCAGAAAAGAAAAACAAAAGGAAAAAGAAAGAACATCAATTTTTATGATGATATTCATATTATTAACGTTCCCCAAAAACCTCATTAAAGATTTTAGCACATGACAAAAATAAGTAGTAGTAGTAGTAGTAGTAGTAGTAGTAGTAGTAGTAGTAGTAGTAGTAGTAGTAGTAGTAGTAGTAGTAGTAGTAGTAGTAGTATATTTCTCATTAAAATCTTTCAGATCCTTTCTGAAAGGACCTCACTTAATCTGTATTAGCTCGATCTGGATTAACCAGAGGCAGAGACTTCGGCATTGAGTGGGCTTTAGAGCAGCAAATCATAGAATCATAGAATCATAGAATGGTAGAGTTGGAGGGGACCTCCTGGGTCATCGAGTCCAACCCCCTGCTCAAGGCAGGATCTCCTAAACCATCTCAGACAGATGGCTGTCCAGTCTCTGCTTGAAGACCTCCATCGAAGGGGAACCAACCACCTCCCGTGGCAGCCTGTTCCACTGGTTGATCACTCTTACTGTTAGAAATTTTTTCCTAACATCTAAACTAAATCTTTTCCCCTGCAGTTTCACCCCATTGTTTCTAGTCCTTCCTTGAGAGAGTGAGAACAGGGCTGATCCCTCTGCCTTGTGACAACCCTTGAGGTATTTGTAGACAGCTATCATGTCTCCTCTCAGTCTTCTTTTTGTTAGACTAAACATTCCTAGTTCCTTAAGCCGTTCCTCATAGGACATGGTTTGCAGACCGTTCACCATCTTGGTAGCTCTCCTTTGAACCTGCTCCAGCTTGTCAGTGTCTTTTTTAAACTGGGGTGACCAGAACTGGACACAGTACTCCAGATGAGGTCTAACCAAGGTAGAGTAGAGGGGGATAATAACTTCACGTGATCTGGACTCTATGCTTCTCCTAATACACCCCAGGATTGTGTTTGCCTTTTTTGCAGCTGCCTCGCACTGTTGACTCATGTTCAGTTGATGATCTACCAGGACACCCAAGTCTTTTTCACATGTGCTGCTGCTCAGCCGAATTCCTCCCATTGTATATGTGCTTTTTTCATTTTTCTTGCCCAGGTGCAGAACCTTGCATTTTTCTTTGTTAAATACCATTTTATTAGTTGCAGCCCATTGTTCGAGTTTCTCTAAATCTTTTTGAATCCTCTCTCTCTCTTCTCTGGTGTTTGCAATCCCCCCTAGCTTTGTGTCATCAGCAAATTTGATCAGTTTCCCTTCAACTCCCTCGTCCAGATCGTTTATAAAAACATTAAACATAACTGGGCCCAGGACAGAACCTTGTGGTACTCCACTTGACACTTCCTTCCATTTGGATGTGCAGCCATTTAAAGCCACTCTTTGAGTACGATTACTAAGCCAGTTTTGAACCCACCTTATAGTTGCCTTGTCAAACCCATATTTGATCAATTTTTCAATGAGGATCGCATGAGATACTTTGTCAAATGCTTTGCTGAAATCAAGAAATACTATGTCTACTGCATTTCCTTGATCAACCCATTCAGTGATTTTGTCATAAAATGAAATCAAGTTAGTCTGACACGACTTGTTTGATACAAACCCATGTTGACTACCGTTAATTATTGAATTCCTATCCAAATGCTGACATATGTGTTGTTTAATAATTTGTTCGAGAATCTTTCCTGGTATTGAAGTCAGGCTAACAGGCCTGTAGTTCCCTGGGTCTACCTTCTTCCCTTTTTTGAAGATAGGAACAACGTTTGCCCTTCTCCAATCGTCTGGGACTTCTCCTGTTCTCCATGACTTCTCAAAGATTACAGCAAGTGGTTCAGCAATTACCTCTGCTAATTCCTTCAGTACCCTAGGATGTAATCCATCTGGACCCGGGGACTTAAATTCGTTTAAGTTAGCTAAGCGTTCCCTTACTTTCTCAGTGTTGATTTTGTGTCTTGATTCTCCTAGTCCTTCATCAGTACAGTGAAGGACTGTTGCATGTACATTATCCCTCTTGGAAAAAACAGATGCAAAATAGGAGTTCAGAATCTCTGCCTTCTCAAGATCACTTTCGATCACTTCTCCATTCTCTCCCTGCAGACTTCCCAAAACCTCTTTGACTTTTCTTTTGCTGTTGACATATCCCCAAAACCCTTTTTTATTGTTTTTAGTCTCTCTTGCAAGCCTCAGTTCATTTTTAGCTTTAGCTTTTCTGATACTTGCCCTGCAGATTGTACTGATTTCATTATATTCCTCCTTAGATATGTATCCCTCCTTCCATTTCTTAAACGTTTCTTTTTTCTTTTTGATCAAGTTTTTAAGTTCTAGGTTTATCCACCCTGGTCTCTTTAGATGTTTTCCATTCTTCCTTCTTTGAGGAATTGTTAATGATTGCGCTTCTAATATTGCATTTCTCAAAATATCCCATCCTTCTTGGACAAATGTGCATTAAGGAGCGACGCAAGGCAGATTCCAATGCCCTGTTCTGCTGAAAGCCCCTCCTTGTCTCCATTTGTGAGGAGTGAACAAGAGCAGAATCTTCATTCAGGGCAGTAAATCACACCCTGCAAAATGGCATCAGTGGCACAAGCTCTGTGAGGCACTTTCTGCTGCCACAAGTAGAGGTGTGGTGGCAGAAGGCATGTTATTGGATACTTCATGCTGTAAGAGGAGATGTGGCCATCTCCATACTGGTGTAGGCTACAGCAGGCCGAGTCCATAGCATGCAGCTGGCAGGTTCCTGTTCTGGGATATGAACTGCGTCCAGAATTGTTTATACCATGCAGCGGAATGCACAGTCATGATCTGGGCATCACACACAATGATCCATGGATCGTCGTTGGGGCCCACTATCAGATTGCTACTGTACACTTATCTTGATGCTGGTAAGAGGTCACTCACTGCACAGTATGACAAAAATTCAAATCTTCTTGCCAGTCCCAGCAGAACAGCGAGAAGAGACAAATGAGGGGAGCTCAAATGTGATTGGCTGCCTCATCCCACATGACGGCGCATACTGACTCAGCTCTCACAGCTTCCAACGAGGAAGCTACAAAGCTGCTTTTTAGTCCGGACAGCTGGCCGTCGCTGCGTAGCAGGTAAGCTATGCTTTAATCTTTAACTGCGGATTTCTTCCACAAATCTGGAGGCAGCCATCATCTGGAATAAGGTCCATGCAGAAAGGGCCAGGGTCACACCTCCATCTGTGACGGGGCCCTCATTCTCCTCTCCCACTTTCAGGTGTCAATCTTTAGACAAGTTACAAATAATTGTGGCTCTTGGAAGAAGTTCATACTATTGCTGCTCCTGTTTACCATAGGTAACTCTCCAAGCTAAATACAGGTTAGTGGATGTTTGCATCTCCAGTGCCTCATGGAAAGCCTCAAATGACAGAATGAACTTTGATTGTGTTCAGATGTAACAAAAGGAAGGGGCACCTCAGGGGTACATTGAGAGACAGTGTGTAACCCATATGTTCCCAACCCTTCTTTAATGCACTTTTTCTAGCACAGAATATTTATGAGATGGGGAAGGGCAGATTGGCGTGTGAACAATCCTACCTCAAGGCCTTCTCTGGGGTGCCTCCGATATGCTATTTTTGGCTGTCTGGCCACAGCCTTAGAACATAAGAACATAAGAGAAGCCCTGCTGGATTAGGCCACAGCCCATCTAGTCCAACATCCTGTCACACACAGTGGTCCACCAATTGCCCATGGACATCTCAAGCAGAGACAAGGGCAAACCTTCTCCTGCTCTCAAATCCCAGCAAATGGCCTTAGAAGCATCCTGCTTGTTGCCCCAGCCTGAAAGATATACTTAGGCATCCATTTACCGTCTTAGGCCCCAACAAGAAAATATGCCTGCCTGCCTGCCTGTCTGACTTACTGAGTTTCTCACTTTCTATCAGTTCTTTTTTTGGGGGAAGGGACTCCATTTTTTTCTCTACTAAAAATAGTTATTGATATTAATTTATCTAAGATTGGTAGATAAATTCTGCATAGGTTTTGTCCAGTTGATCCATTTAACCAGGCTGCACCCGAGAAAGGTGCCCCAACATTTCTCCCTGATCAAACTTCTGGTTCCCCGTCTTGTACATGCTAATAAAAATATAATTTTCATAACAACACTTGTATAAGGCTCTTTAGTGGATTTGCATTTCAACACTTGTACTAAATGGAATGTTGACTGTAGAAAAGGCAAAATTCAGCAAAGCAGAAACACCCAAGATAAAAATCATATATTTTCTTCAGAGTGAGAGAAGTCTGGGGTCTTTCCAAATAAAAATCACCACTGCTGAGGTGCTCTGAAGGCAAACAGTCTATAAATTGGTTATTCTCACTACAGCTGGCAAACACAGTAAATGGATCTTCAGCTCTCCAAAATGATTCAGACCTGCAGTTCAAGCTGTAATTCGAAATACACTAAATTTCAGTGCATTTTGGGCCTTTTAGCACTTGGCTCATGGGGACAGCCCATCCAGCACAGAGAATCCACACAGCAGGGAGCCACTTCTGTCTGGGAATGTCCCTGAGCATGTGGGGTTGTCCCTGCTCTTCTATAGCTCTGAAGCACCATAAGGAGAAGGAGAGGGAGAAGGAGAAGGAGAAGGAGAGTTGGCATTTCTACCCTGCTTTTCTCATCCATTCAAGAGGACTCTAGCAGCTGACAAACCGTTTGTTCTTCTCCCCACAACAGACACCCTGTGAGGTAGGTGGAGCTGTGAGAGCTCAGAAAGAGCTGTGACTAGCCCAAGGCCACCCAGCTGGCTTCATGGTGGAGTCCAGAATCAAACCCAGTGATTCCCAGATAAAGTATGGCCTGCTAACCACAAGACCAAACTGTCTCACTAGTTAACTCCCAGACACAAGCCTTCACATGTACTTCCGTGCAAATGCTGTGTGCAGGGAGCATGGCTGCAGCTGCTAAGTCGTGTGTCATGTCACTCAGTCACCATGGCAACAGCCAACACATGTGCCATTGCCACACTGGTGGGATGCCAGCATTTGTACATTGAGTAAGTCCCAGGGGGGATCTCTTGGACTGAACTAGGATTTGAAACGTGAATGCCACCTTCCATCCCTGATCTTCAGTTCCTTGGAACAGTATCCCACGGAAGGGAAGTGCTAAAAGTCCCTTTATTTCTCTACATTTATTTTATTCATTTTTCTTTGATACCCTGTCTTCAAAAAAAGGAAGGCCAAGGTGACGCACTGCAACTAGAACAAATAATGAAATAAAATCAGCCATTTTTAAAGATGATCTTAGATATGATTGAAATAAACCATCTGGGCTTGTCCCAAAATTCACAAGAAAAAGACAGGTGTCTAGAGATCTTCTAAAATTTTCTACCACAGAGGAAGTTCCAGAGCCAATCTGAGTGTTCCACAACTATATTAGTAGCATCTCCTGTATGTGTGAAGGGTGAGTTGGGGCAGGGCAGGGCCGGGGAGGGCAGCTGCAGTCGTGGGTCAGGGTGGCCACAGTTGCGGGGCAGGGCGGCTACAGTCACACGCCATGTTGCCTGGTCACCACAGCAACTGCCAGTACTCATGGTCATTGCTTTGGTGAGTGGAATGCCCTGGGACACCAGCATTGACACTTTAGGCAAGTCCCGGGAAACATTGAGATGGGCAGATGCTTGAAATGTGAACGCCAGCCTCCATCCCTGATCTTCACCCAGAGAAGGGAAGTGTGCATTTCCCCTCCCCAGAGATCCAATTTGACATTGGTTATATCAGCCACAAAAAGCAGGAGGGGTCCATCAACAGAAACAGCTCTCTGGGAGCCTCCAGACAAGTATTAAACAACATGATTCTCCTGGGACTATCTCTGTGGCATTCCAAATATAGTCCTAAGATATGGTCTCAATATCCCAAAGCATCACTATTATGGGAACCTCAGCCACGATGCAGAGTTTCCTGTAACAGTGGACACTTGACTTGGGTCTGCCTGCCACTTCCATGATGGTTCCTCTTGAAAATGCCTGGATGCTAATCAAGCACATAAAGAAAAGCAAAGGAAAGTGGGCAGGTGTTTGACTAGCATATGGGTATTTTCCAGCAGCAACCATCATGGAAGCAGCAGGCAGAGACAGGTAAGATTGCAGGATCTTCAGGCTTTTTCGCACTGCAACGCGTTCTGTGTGGAACGCGTGCAGGTGGGAAGCTTAAGACACTTCCGGGCGCTTTCACCATTCACACACAGGCGCGCCGGAACGCGTTCCGGCGCGCCTGTGTGTGAACGGTAAAAGCGCCTGGAACTGTCTTGGCCGGCAAAGGCCGGCCAGGGGCGGGGATTCGGCCGGCAGCGCTGCCGCCCATTGGGTGAGAGCACCCAAGGGGCGGCAGCGCTGTCAAGCCAGCCGCCGCGCTTCGTGCCAGGTCTACGGGCCCGGATCGGGCCCTGGGGACCTGGCACGAAGATGCCCGGGCACCCGGGCACCCATCATGGGGACCGGGGCAAGGCCCCTTTGGGGCAGGACGCCTTTGGAGATCAGAGCCCCTGGCTCTGATCTGCAAAAGCTTCGCCCCGCGCCCCGATCTCGCCCATCTACGGGCTGCAGGTGCCTGGATCTAGGCGCCTCCAGCCCGCAGATGAGTCCCCCGCCCCCCCCCCCAGTCCCCAAAACCCCCACCCCAACCACCCTCCGACCCGGATTGGGCCGATCTTCGCGGTGAAGGTGCCTATAGCGAGGCACCTTCACCGCGAAGATGTTTCCCCCCCTTCCCCAGGGCCCGGGATGGGACGCGCGCGACGGATCACCTACCTCGTGGCCGTCCGCCGTCCGACTGAGGGGGGCATGCCGGGATCGCGCAGGACGCAGCCCACCTAGGCCCCCTATTGGACAAGCAGTTCACGTGAACTGCTTGTCCAATAGGGGGGCTAGGGGGGCTGCGTCCTGCGCGCTCCCAGCATGCCCCCCTCAGTCGGACGGCGGACGGCCACGAGGTAGGTGATCCGTCGTGCGTGTCCCATTCCCCGGGCCCTGGGGGAGGGGGGGAAACATCTTCGCGGTGAAGGTGCCTCGCTGTAAGCACCTTCACCGCGAAGATCGGCCCGATCCAGGTCGGAGGGTGGTTGGGGGTGGGGGTTTTGGGGACTGGGGAGGTGGGCGGCTGATCTGTGGGGCACTCGCGCCCCGCAGATGGCCGCGATGGGGGCGGGGGGGGACCCTTGGGGGACCGGAGCGATGCGCTCCAGCCGCCCAAGGCGTTCCTCGCCCCCAGCCAGCCCAACATTGACCTCCTGCCACCCCAGAAAGGGGCGACAGGACGCTGATGCTGGTGGCTCGTCGGCTTCGGCAGCCCCATTGGGGCTGCCGGACCCGGGAAGGAGCCACGTCCCGGCGGCCGTCGGAGACGACAGACAGGACGCACCGAATCGGGGTTCCCCTGTCCCATCTGCCAGGGTCACTGACCCTGGCAGATGGGAAAGGGGCACCCCGATTCGGTGGGTCCCGTCTACCGGCTTCGCCGCGCCGGCGCAATTGCCGGCCCAGCAAGTCGGGCCCTGGGGGCGTGCCGACGGCTGTCAGGGAGAGAAGCGTGAGCGAACGCTTCTCTCCCGGAACGCGCCGGGGCGGCTCGTACGCGTAGGAACGGATGCAGAGCACTTTAAAGTGCTCTGCATCCGGAACGCGTGGAGGACAGCTCCGGACACGCCGGGACGGAAACCCGGCCGCAGCAATGCGTATGCTGCGTCCGAAGCTGTCCTCCACGCGTTCGGGAAAGGCCTGTGCGAAAAGGCCTTTCTTTAAATCCCACAATTGCCTCTTGCCATCTAGAGGAAAGTTCCACCTGTCATTTAATCACTTTTGTATTTACAGCCTACTTTTTTCAGACAAATTTCCATCCAGACATAAGTGACTTATCCTGCTATATCTGGATATTCTGGAATAAAGCATGGACGCAGCCAAGGCCATTTCTTCACACATCCCATCCTGAAATAGAGAGGGATGCTTGGTCTAGTGCTTAAGAAGCCGAACAACCAAATCTGTGGTGTGGAAAGTGCAGCCAGTGATCAGCCAAAGCTACCCAGCATGTTTTATGGCTGAGTGCAGATCTGAACCCTGGAGTTCATTTATATTTGAATCAACTCGCACCAAATCAAGCTTCCTTCACAGGAACACCACTGCCAAGGTTGATGTTTTGAGATATGGCAGTTCCCTCTATCACAGTGGAGAATCAGGTTTTGTATGCGTTCTGCAAAACCTAACATAAACTGTGCCTGTTGTGTGGAAATCAGACAGAGTTTACATAAAATGAGCACAAACCCACACAAGTATTTATAAACGTAATAAATTTGTACTAAATGATTCCCAAGGAAGCTTACAAGAATAGTAAAACAAAGCAAATAATAAAATACAAAAGTATAAAAACAAGTTAAAAGCATCACTGGAGATACCAATTCCGATAACAGATGGCACCTTCTTCTCCATCGAATGGAAAAGATCTGCCTGAATAAGGGCAAAGTCACTTGCTGGTAGAAAGGCGGCACAGACAGTGCTACAGCAGTACATACAGTATCTGTAACTCAAGTTAGGCTCATTTTGCACTTGCTTGTTGATCCAGATCAAAGATCTACTAAGTCCAAATCATCTTTACTGAAGTAGAGTAGATCCAGATCAGAACTGTGCTAAGGGCTCACTGATCCAGATTAGTCGTAGACCAAATAAATATAGTCTACATCTGTGCTTGCACTCTTTACCACATGTTTGCTGTTCTAAAGCCCACTCAGTGTGATGCCTCTACCTGTGGTTGATCCAGATCTAGCTAATGCGGATCTAGCTCATACAGATTTAGTAATACAGGTCTAGCTAATATGGATTAACTGCGGTAAGTGCAGAAAGGGCCTTAGAGCGCTGCATCACAGGAATGCACTGATGGTGCTGCCGAGAACATTTCTGCCATTTACCTTGTGTTGATTCGGATCAGTGAGTCTGGAATAGCCAGGCCCCCTGATTCAGATTACTTGGAGGTTTGGGCTGCATCAGAGCCATCTGCACTTACAACACTGACCCGCCTCCCTGCAGCTGCACAACTCAGGCAAGCCTCGCAGCCTCCCCCCATGCCTACGAGGGCCAGGAACAACAGCTCCTAATGTTGGCATCCAGGGTGGTGCTTTTCAGCAATGTGCTGTGAAAAGTACCCCCCAGTAGTTCTAGAATAATTCATGTGATCTGGAACAAGGCCCTTGGTCTGCTTTTAGATCCAATTAAATAGATTAAGGGTCTCTGGATCTAGATCTGGCTCCATCTAGTGCAGACAGAGCCAGACCAGAGGGGTGGGGTGGAGTGATCCTTGATCCACATTAATGTCCGGATGGGAGGCCCATGATCTGAATTAAGGGGCTTCATACTCTGGACCACCAGTCAGTGCAGAAAGAGCTCTAGTCTGGTCATGAACTATCTCCCCTCCTACAATCTAGAATAGACAGTGCTAATCTCATCTTTCCTTGGTAGAAAAATTCTGGTCCTAGGGGCAGCCTTTGAGAAGGTCCTCTCTAGAACTGCTGCCAACATGCTTCTGATGATGGACATGTTTGAAAACTACTATGATAACCCATGTGGTTGCTTTAACAATGAAGCCACACAAACTCTGGTTTCCAAAGTCATATTGAAGAAGAAGAAGAGTTCGCTTTTCTACCCCGCTTTTACCATTTAAAGGGACTCAAAGCAGCCGACAACCCTTCCAATCTTCTCCCCACAGCAGAACACCCTGTGAGGTAGGTGGGGCTGTGAGAGCTCAGAAGAGAGCTGTGACTAGCCCAAGGTCACCCAGCTAGCTTTGTGGAGGAGTGAGAATCAAATCCAATATTCCCAGATAAGAGTCCAGCTCCTTAACCACTAGACCAAACTGGGGCTCAAAAGTGCTTGTTCCAGTTGTGTTCCCGTCTTTAAATCACTTTTTCTAGCCTAGAATGCTAATGAGAATGTGGGGGGTCAGACTGACATAGGAACAATCCACAAACCGTCTCTAAGTCATCGGTAAGCTACCTCAGAGCAACCTCCTTTCTTTTCTTTTCTTTTTAACTCCACATGACTGCAGCCTCAGAACCTTTCATCACATTGTCTCCACAATCGGTGTTTTTCCACTGTCACTAGAAGTACCCATTAATGGGTACAAAAATGCCATTACGTACCCATTAATGGGGACTTAATGGGTACTTTTAGTGACAGTGGAAAAACATCCTAACATATATGGGTTGCTTGCCTCCTCAGAAGCAGTTGTTGCAAATCATTTTTTGCCAGTGTGAAAAGGCAGGTAAAGTAGACCAGTTACAATCTATTGCCTTTCTGAATTTGCCAGTTAGAGGAGAAGACACCTGCAACAAGCAAGGCCCAAGATGGGAATCCTAGGTCTCTGGCAGTAATGTTCTTGATCAAGAAGGAACTCAGCAGAGGCCTTTTTGTACTTCATTAGTTGGCCGTGAACTAGGACCGGTATACTCCAGGGACAGGAGGACCATTCACATTTTCCAGGAGGGACACTTCCCCAAAGCATCCCTTACCAGCCAGAAATGTGAATGGTCCTCCACTGACCAGCCTGCATCACTGCCGCCAAAGCTGTGAGTCCCGCTGCCTCAGTCGCCTGCTGCCAACCGCGTCACACATTCTGGGATGTGCCGGCAGGCCAGTGCAGGGGGGGAGGACCAATCCCAGCAGCCGGCAACTGACCAGCACCAGCTACACAGCCACGCCAGCCCAGATGACGCACTTCCCACCGCATGCAGTGAGCCAGAAGACATGCAAATGATCGCAGCACAAGATGCTGCTGGTAAGCCTGTGGTAAAGGTTGGTAAAGGTGTGGAGCATGATTTCATGTTCCACACCTAATTAGCAATTAGTGCACCTCTAGTGAGGGTGAGCACACTCCTAGGCTGTAGCAGCCTGGTGGACGTGCGTATGCTCTTCACCGGAGCTGCACTAATTGCTGACTAAAGGCCGTAGTGCGAATTGGCCTCTGGTCTCTGACCTTTTCATGCTTCCCACTCCTTAAAATGGCCTAACAAATGAAGGGGACAAATGGCTTCTGTTGCAAAAAAGAATTTTTCAGCCAGACACCAGCTTTTTCAATTAATATGGCCCAACCATCAGGTTTTGGGCTCTTGAGAAAAAATAAAACCAGAAATATTCCTTTGTTGCTTCAGCAACTTTGCAAAGATAAAATGAGATAGTTCTTCTGCCACTCCAAGCAGCATGAGACTGATCTTTGTTTTGCAGTTTGCAAAATATTGTTATAAAGTCTGGACTCTATATGAGGTAGTTGGACAGGTTTGAAATCCAAATAAAACACAGAAAGAACATTGCCTTTCTGGAAAGCCAGGGTGACACCCACCATTCTTTTTCTGTCCCTCAGTCTTCTAAACTACCAATTTAGTCAAGAGCACTACTTTGCACAATGCATTCCTTCACACACAGGCTGAGGCTGTGTGAATGCTGAAATATGCTTTGAAACATGCACATGATACAGAAACATTTATCAAAATTCTGGAGTGGGCTGAAGGTCCCTGCGTCTGAAAGTGTTGTCAAACCGGCCTGAGATCAGCAGTAAACGGTGAGCCTAAGACCGCAGTCAGAATGAAAGGGCAAACTAGGACCCCATCCCCCCAAAATAAATAAAAATAAAAAAGAACGCAGGAAAACCCAAGATCTGCATCCCATCTACAACTGGATTAAGGGCTTTTATCCAGATCACCGAAACATGCAGACGGGTTGCCACCAAAAACCAGCTCCCCAAACAAATGTTCCTAGCCAACACACTACACAGCCACCCCCCAGGCTTCAAGGCCAGGAATTGTTGTTCCTAGCCTTTAGGAGCATTGGGGGATGGGGGGAGGCTGAGAAGCTCATGCAAGCTTTGGCACTGTGACGAGGTATGGGTTAGATCCGTTCTGTCTACACAGTGGCTGCCATCCCATGCCTCACCATGATCCATATTGGTAGGTCTGGATCAAAACCAGTTAAGTGCTGAGAACCAGGGCCTTTCCGCACTTGGCTCCATAGTCACCATGTGGGGGGGGGGAGCTCCAAGATGTAAAGGAGCCATTTCCCGACCAGGAATGGCTCCTTACATACAGAAGCTCCCCCCATGGTGACTACACATGGTACACATTTAAGTGAATAACTTGTGCACTTACCTTGACCTCTGCTGGAGCCAGTAAGGCTCTGGGCAGGCCTATCCGCACCTCTCTGGTATTTCCGCATCATGTCACACATGACACAAGCTCACTGGTGCAGCGCATCACGGTTGCCTGGGTGACGGTGCTGGTGTCAACACTGAGGAGGAAAAATGGCAGCGCCCAGACACCTATTTGCATTTGCGTTGTGGGAGGGTTTGTGTTCACTAAACACCCACTAGGGCAGATACTTAGTACAGGCGTGGGCAATTTCGCCCTTTGCTTCCCAGGGACAGGAAGCAAAATGCAAACTTACTCCCCAGGTAAGTGCTGAGGACTATAAATCAAAACCACTTGTAAGGCTCAAGGAAGCTTCCCATACCTCCAAGGTTGCATCCCCATGCACTATAAACTCCGAATCGAATACAAACTCGGCAAGGAGTATCCCCATTCAAAGCCCCCAAACATTATAGCGCCTTTGGTTAGCTTTTTAGCTGGCAAACTTCAGAAGCTGCTTACAGGCAATCAGGAAGCAGGGGTGGAGTAAGCGTTGTGGGAAGCAGCTCGTGGGACAGCAATGGCCAGATGACCCCCCCCCCTCCATCACTGCATCTCTACCTGTCAAATTGGGGCCATCAGTTCTTTTATGTTTGCCTGGTGACTGGATTGCAGAGAGAAGAGGCTTGTTTCTGTTTGATCACTATTTAAAAATGGCCAACAGTTGTGATTGGGGAAGGGCTGTTGGGTGGCATTTCCCTGCCCTCGCTACAGCGGGTGGCCCAGGGGTTGGTGACGTCAACCCAGCTCCTATCAGGAGAGAGGAGAGTGGAGAGAAAATGATGCTGTTTCCCCAAGCAGGGGTTTAGTGCGGGTTGCATGGGGACAGGCATATTGGAATTGAGCACCCGCTTTTGTCAATCACATGGGGATGGGTCAATGCGGACTCGGCTCCATATTCGGACTAAATATAATTCAATTCGGACTAAATGGAGTGCATGGGGACGTGGCCTAAGAAGGGAATAAATGATGTATGTCTTTGTCACTCTTTACTACCTAATCAATATTCTTGGCTTCCAAAATAAATGAAGCTAAGCGAGATATTGCTGTATTTTCAAGTCTTTGGAATGATTCCCTATATGTTAATGGTGCCTTTTAAAAAACGCTTTGTTACCTTCTAAGGAGGTTCATACCAACATTGGCAACTCCCCACAGCTGCTTTGGAAGCTTCTGTTTCGCAGTGTTTAGATTTACCCTGACATATTTTCATGGGCCTTGTCAAAAGGCGTAGGAGCTGAAAATAGATCCAGAAGCTAGGAGAGCATGTTTCAACAGCAAGCGTGTGCCATTCAGTGGCTACCATTCTTTCCAATTAATATTATGAAGAAGAAAGAAGAAAAGTTCCTTAATATTTTATTTTGCAACAATCCATGACTTCATCTTGATGGAATTCTGAAATTGCCTTCAGGACCCTGTCCTCAGCAGAGCTCCAATATATTTTTATGAATGCTGAATTGGTGCATTATATCCATATGCTTTTCCTGGAAGCCTGACGAGCGCAGGTTCTCTTTCATGCGCACTCGGAAATGGCCGGCGCAAGCGGTGCATGTTAGTTTTATGCTCTACACATGTAAAAGTCAAGCCATAATTTACATTGATTACATAATGAGGCAATCTGTCTCCTTCCAGAATGGTCTTTCAGCTCAAGCTGGTCACACCTGCGTAGCAGCAGTAACATCTGGTGCATAAATCGCATACTCGAGAGAGGTACCCTTTATGCCTCACAGGGAATAGGTCTTTCCACAGCCCTTAGTGCACAACTGTGTAAGCTTGAGTGCAGCCACCTGCCTTTGGCTGTGCCAAAGCAATTCACAAAGTGCATAACTATTTCCCAACAGACCTCCAAGGCAGATGAGGAGGGAGGTGAAGTACATCCCTGCATTTCCCTAGATGGCTTTGTAGTCTATTGCTGTATTCTATAACATCTTTCCTTACCATTCCCACAGCAATCCCTCTACATTTTTCTGACTGAATTGTCCTTTCTTTGCCACTTACATTCGCAGCTTTCGAGGCAAACCTCAGTTCTTAACAATTAACTAATAAACCCAAAGTTGTGAAAAGGGTTGCTTTGAAAATCCAGTTCCATAGGAAGGATGGAAAAATCCATTCGTTCTCAGGACTGGTCGTAAGATTACAGAGAAGCAGGAATCTGTTCTTGCTCTGTAATGTATCCATTCTTCCCTTCTGATTCAGCCAGCAAGGCCATTCCTCAATGAGACCAGCATCTCCATATCAGAAAGGGCAACAAAATACTGTACTTAGGTCAGCTTTGACCATTAAAACTTTAACTTATAAAGCCCTAAATGTCTTGGGCCCCACATATCTGAAGGAACGTCTACTCCCATATCGGCCTGCCTGTGCCTTAAGATCTGAAGGGGAGGCCCTCCTGGTTGTACCACCTCCCTCAGCAGCAAAGGGGGTGGCCAGCCAGGAGAGAGCCTTCTCAGTTGATGGCCCCTAGGCTGTGGAATGGTCTCCCCCTTGAGGTGTGTCAATCACCTTCATTGTACACATTTAGGAAGACAGTGAAGACGCACCTCTTTGCCCTGGCCTTCAGTTAAATGGAGACACACTTTCCCTTCCCACTGGCAGACATTGTTGTTGTAAAATATACTGTTATTGTTTTAATATGTTGATTTTAAATGCTGTTACCCGCCCTGAGACCCTTAGGTATAGGGTGGGATAGAAATGCACATAATAAATAAATAAATTAGAGGGAAATGACTGTTGTGTTGCATTGGCCTGATGCAATGCAAGCCCAGCCAGGTAGCCAGCTCATAACAGCAAAGTGGACAGTGCCACACCCCACCCTATAGCTCAGAATTCTTCCTGTCCCCTGTACTTAGGTTTCAGTACAGCATCAACAAATCTCTTTATAATCCCATGTTCAAGGGGGCAGTTCTCACCTGGATTTGCATAGAAAGGCAACCTTAAGGGTGTTTCTTGAGAGGGGTGGGGGTTGCTGCTGGCATGCCTCTGCTGACCTAGGGAGCTGTCCAAACAACCAAGCACTGAACTGACTTGGGGAGCACTAGCAAGTGTGAGTTAGATTCATGTTTTCAGCTGGACATGCTGCAAGGGGAGCTCCCCTACGTTTGGCTCGAGAGGCTAAATGATCACTGAGCACTGAAGCAAGGAGACAGTGAGAAATCCTACTCTCCCCTCATTACACCCTGTCCCCCATCTCAGGGTTCAGTGGGCATATAAATGCCCCACCCTGGAAGTAGTCCCCATCAGCTAGAGAGTGTCCTCCATCAGTATTCTGGACATGCCATTAAAACATCTCACCAATATTAAGAACATAAGAGGAGCCCTACTGGATCAGGCCACAGCCCATCTAGTCCAGCATTCTGTCCCACACAGTGGCCCACCAATTGCCCATGGGCATCTCAGAGACAAGGGCAAACCTTCTCCTGCTCTTGAATCCCAGCAAATGGCCTTAAAGTATCTTCCTTGTCCTCCTTACCTGAAAGATGTACTTAAACATCCATTCTACTAGCCATTGATACATCTATCCTCCATGAATTTGTTTAACCGTTCCTTAAAGCCATTTAGGCTGGTTGCTGTTACCACCACCTCCTTTGGCAGTAAATTCCATAGACTTATGACCCTCTGGGTAAAGAAATACTTCCGCTTGTCTGATCTGACTCTTCTACCCTCATAGAGTGCCCCCTGGTTCTAGTGTTGTTTGATACAGAAAAGAAATTTTCTCAACCCACATTTTCTGTACCATGAATGATTTTATATACTTCAATCAGGTCCCCTCTTAAACGCCATCTTTCTAGGCTGAAGAGACCTAGATGTTGCAGTCTGATTTCGTAAGGGAGGTGTTCCAGCCCCTTAATCATTCTGGTTGCCCTTTTCTGCACCTTTTCCAGTTCCACAATATCCTTTTTGAGGTGTGGTGACCAGAATTGTACACAATATTCCAAATGTGGCCTTACCATAGATTTATAAAGAGACAAAATGACACTTGCTGACTTGTCTTCTATTCCCTTCCTAATTATTCCCAGCATTGAGTTAGCTTTTTTTCTTTTTTCTTTTTCTTTTCTTTTCTTTCTTTGTTTTTCTTTTTCTTTTCTTTTTTTGGCCACTGCTGCCCACTGGTCTGACACCTATCCATCAACCCTATCCATTCTGATCACTGATGCAGCTCCATTTTAGCTTCCTTGTCCTCTGTCTTCTGCTTTCTTCTGGAACACCCAAATATAGTGGAATAATGATGTGACGTCTGGATGCAGCCAGAAGACAAGGCATCAGGCAGTAAGCAGACAGTACACTGTTGCTTTAAGAGGAGTGCTTGCTCCTCTTCATTGGAGGGAGAATATGCGGGGGGGGGGAGGTATGTTCAGCACACTTCTCTCTTTCCTTCTACCAGTAGTGCTACCTATTCTGACTTCTGGGGTGTGAATGCAATCCAGAACTCTGGCCTCCTTGTGGACTTCAGATTCCATCAAATATCATGGAAGGACTGGAGTCACATCCAAGAGTCAAGCCCCCCTGGGGCTGCAGATTTGCTGTGAATGGGAACCAACCGGCCCACTACTTTTACCGATATAACAAAGTTTGGCTGGACCAATTAGGACCAGACTCCGAAAATATTCCCTTCTTTGGATTACAGCCACCATGATTCACTGAAGGGCCCAGAGCAGAGTGAAAATTCAGTACCAGTTTATTGAAGAAGAAACAGGAGAGGGAGAGGGAGAAGAGACAGATCATTGCAAGATGGCATTTCTGACATCAGTGTCTCTTTCTGTTGTTCCAGTTACTGTTCGTGTGAAGCCAGCATGGGGAATGGGGGGAAACCAGTCTGGTGCATGGATGGTGTGACTATATTGCATTTTGGGGTCAAATATTTGGAAGGAGTAGGGAACGTAGCAAGTTGTTTTTCAGATGCTATGATACTTGTGTTGCGACATTTGGAGGAATTTTTTTCATAGAACAGGAAATGAAGCTCATATTGCACTTGGGGGGGGGGGAACTGTTAAGACTCTCATACAGTTGTTGAGTTTTGGAAGACAAAGCAGATGCTACTTTTAAACCATGAGGAAGAAAGTAAACTGATGGTTGGAGCTCCCAAATTTGACTCTTGTCCTTTAAAATGTTTTGTGCATAGTCCATTTTTTCAGGTTACAATTAACAGACCATAGGGGTTAATCCATAGGGGCTGCAATCACCTTCCCAAGATCCTGAAGTTCCTGAAAGGAAATTAGACTGCTGACTGGCACTGCTGGCCAGACACCCATCATGCCAATCCTAAAAGAACTGTACTCACTGGCTATTTGCTATAGAGCTCAGTTCAAGGTATTAACATTAACATGCAAGACCCTAAAAACATAAGAACATAAGAAAATCCCTGCTGAATCAGGCCACAGCCCACCTAGTCCAGCATCCTGTCCCACAGTGGCCCACTAATCGCTTATGGCCCTCTCAAGCAGAAGACAAGGGCAAACCTTCTCCTGCTCTTGAATCCCAGCAAATGGCATTTGGGGGAATTCTGCCTGTCTCCCCAGCCTAGAGGATGTGGGGTGGACCCAAAAAATATAAAGGTACACTTCCTCCCATATAGACCTGCCCATGCCCTAAGATCTGCCAGTGAGGCCCTTTTGGGGGTCCCACCAACTTCAGCAGTTGGGGTGATGAGAACACATGAGAGGGCCTTCTCAACCTTAGCCCCCAGATTATAGAATAACCTCCAACTTGTGAAGACACGCCGCCTCTTCACCCTGGCCTTCAGCTGAGGGAACAGCATCACCTCCCCATACAGGCACTGACACTGTTTTAGTCATGCAGATGGTACTATTCTGGCCCACACCTTGGTAAGACCCAGATCTGTGGTACAGTTATTCCAGATCCATTGATCCAGATATGATGCAGCTAAGTGCAGAAAAGTCCTTCATATCCTGTCCTACACAGTAGCATCTGGCTGGCTAACAAAATGAATGAAATAATTTTGTGAGTGAGTGAGTGAGTGAGTGAGTGAGTGAGTGAATAAGATGAAAAGGACATTTAAATGGCACTATTTTTGACACTACTGTATGTCTTAGAGCCCTCAGGACCAGGGTGTCCTTTCCTTGTCTCCATTGGTTTCCTCTCTCTATGTATGTGTGTGTGTTAATTCAAGGTCATTGCATTCCTTCCTTTCTTCCTTCCCACCCAATTTCTATTTTTCAAGAGTTGGAGGATGTAGTAAAAGCATTAACATTTAGGAGCTCATATTTTAAGCCATGGATTCCCACACTAAGCGGTGCTTTCCCAGGCTGATGACAGTGTGTTCATGAACAGCCAACATGAGACTGTAAGAGGAGAGGGAATATTTTTTTTAATATCCTGATCACCCAAAATGCTTATTATAAATGTAAGTGCAAAGTGCACCATTCATTTCATACAGTAGCATGCAGAACATTCTGTCAAAAAATATGGAAAATCCCCACATAGGGAAGTTTCTGGCATTTTAAAGGTTCTTGCCAAAGTCTGGAAAAGTAACTTTCTTGAAGTACAGCTCCCATGATCCTTAGCCAGTTTGGTCTAGTGGTTAGGGAGCCAAACTCCTATCTGGGAATTCCGGGTTTGACTCAGCACTCCCCCATGAAGCCATCTGGGTGACCTTGGGCTAGTCACAGCTCTCTTCTGAGCTCTCACAGCCCCACAGGGTGTTCTGTTGTGGGGAGAAGAACAGAAGGTTGGTCAGCTGCTTTACATCCCCTTAAATGGTGAGAGAAGCAAGGTAGAAAAGCCAACTATTCTTCTTCTTCACCAAAGTGGACACTGTTTAATTCACTAGCTATAACGCACAATTCAGCCTTATGGAGCATAGAACTCCCCCAGGCCTTTTACAAATTGCTGCACTCCCCAGATACATAAAAATGCCCCAAACCTCTGATCATCCCTGACTTGTTAACAATGTGCTTCAGGATTTACAAATGGGACTGAAAAAAACTCTTGACGTACAACCACAAGCTCCTTGGTAACAGAAAAAAATCATTTGTTGAAATACTTTATACAAACTGAAGAGAAATTAGTGTGTGTAACTTTAGCCTTTCTGTGGTCAACATGGATGTATACGGATCTGTACAGATGTGTACGGATGTGAGGAAGCTGCATACGTGTACATACGAATGTTGTCAACATTCGGGTGTGCAGATTCGAATAAAAAATTTGAACGAATAGATTCAAATTTGGTCAATTCGAATCAAATCTTGTTAAATTTAAGTTTAAAAGATTAGAATCAAATCGGATTTTTGGGTATTCAATTCGATTTGAAAAGAATCTCAAAAAAACATTCATGCACATCTCTACTCAGAGGTACACTGTGCTTTTTAAATGTTAATAGGCCTTAATATTTAGAAACCTGTTTAGAAAGGTTTTCCACAGGAGCTGAAAGCAAGCTCAAATCTCCTGACACATAAAATCACCTTTGAGGGAAACGTCTGGAAACATTCAGTTCCATTTCTGTATTTTAGCACAGCGCCATATTGGGAAGATCAGGCTATGGGATGCTTCCTAATATGCATCTCATCTCTTAGCAGAAGATTTCAAACTGCTTTGACACTTGAAAATTAAGGGGAAAGCAATCCACGTTTCCTACCCAAATGAAATCTCTCAGAGCAGAAAAGTGAGCAATGCCAGCTGCTATCTCGAAGTATATTTTAACAGTGCAACATAGAAGTATCTCTAGATTTACTGGATCATCGCCAAGACAGATTATTCGTTGTTTTGAGTATTGAGAATCTCATGCCTGATGGGCTATATGAAACTGGCAGGTGGCTCATATCGAAAAATCTCAGTTCCAGAACAGGTGTATGACTCAAAACCCCAGGGGAACGCCAAAACCATTCTGCCAGAAAAACCTGAAGTGTTTCCATCTGGGAAGGGTGCATATTTTGAGCTGAAGATACTTAACCTTTGGTCTTCCACATGTTACTGGAATATGGCTCCCTTCAGACTTGAATACTGGCAATGCTGGCAATTGGCACCATTACCTAGAACAGTGATGGCCAACCTTTTGAGCTTGGTGTGTCAAAATTCGCAAGAAAACCTAGCTTAACTCAGGTGCTGTGTCACATCTAGAAATGTCCATAATTTTGTGATATTTGTTGCTCTAGTAAAAAAAGTTATATTTTTGATATATGTATTTTATTAAAAGCAAAAACAAATAATTCCTTACATTAGTGACTTTTGTTGCTGAATTTCATTTGCTAAATATTCAATTGAAAGTTGGTATTTCGTACCCTTCAAGAACAAGCAAGCACTACATGCCCAGGTGCCAGGGTGAGGAGGTGTGTCACACAAAAGGGCTTGGCGTGTCACCTGTGACACACGTGTCATAGGTTGGCCATCACTGACCTAGAATATAGGTTCAGGCATCCCAAGCCATTCAGATACATGCACCTGGCCTTGTCACTCAGTACCATCACATGTTCTCCAGTGTTTCCTGCCAAAAAGCTGCTTTTCACCCCCAACTTCTAATGGAAAAAGTATGGCAGGATCTGGATGGCAGCTGCTGGCAGCACTTTTAACTCAACCATACAAACACTACAACCATAGCCCTCTCCTGAAAGAGCTGTCATGCTGTTCACAACCCCACCACTGCTCCCAGCTGTGCTGAACCAATTGTAATCAAACATGGTCCACTTCCTGTGGACCATAAATGACACCTCTGTGAAGCGTGCAACACACGTGAATCACACAAGCAAGACTGGTTTCGAGTTCTACATCTACTGTACAGTGCTCTAATGAGCACTTACGGTGAGATGTGCACTAGATGTGTGCAGGGAAGTCTGGACACTGCACCTTCATGGTGCATACACAGTGCAGCAAAAGCACTGTGTCAGCACTGCTAGGAGAAAGACACCTGTGCTGAAGAAACCAAGCGTGAACTCCACTCGCCTAAGGACGGTGGTGTCATGCCTTGGGCCACCAGCCCATCCTCCTCCTCCTCCAATAAAGAAGAGTTGGTAGTTGGCCAGCAAAGCGAGCCCAGCTGTTTGGACATTCAGGGTGAGGGGCCCCTTATAGAGGGGCTAGACATGGAGGTGCGGTCAATGGCCACAGATTGGGACAGTGCGGATGCTGAGGTCAATGCACGCCCTTCCTCCAGCCTTTTGAGATGCGAGAAAGAACAGCTGCGGTGTTCTAAGCACCTGCAGAGTCCATACCTTTGGCCTGAAGGGGCATGGGTCTTCTTTGCCTGTTTAAGCTCACCCCTAGCTATCACAAGTGTTGCAGACGATTGTGTATCCTGGCAACTTCAGTTTGTGTATCTCCTGTGCACTAGATTTGCACAGCCACATCATGGCCTCCTGGCAGGTTATGATGGGCACTGCCATTCATCAACCTCTATAAGGCCCAGCCATTCTTCATAAAGGCTGCATTCCCATACAAGTTCAAATCTGAATCGAGTCCATTTTCAGGATCAGGAGATCCCTTTTTTTTTATTCCCAGACTTTATGAGAACTATCCCGCAAAAATCCACAGAAAAAAAGTCCTCATAAAAACTGTTCCCAATCTCCTTTTGGAGCCCAGCCCACATTTATTGTTGTTGTTGTTGTTTTGTTTTGTTTTGTTATGCCTTGAGAACACTATGGAACTAAATGGGGCAGGGATCTATCATTCTGGCCAATGTCTGCCAGATGGGATTTCACTGTCCCCATCAGTGATTAGGAGAGGTACGGTCTTTTAAAAACATAAGCCTGAAGAGATTACACTGTGGCAAGGCTGGCACAGCAGGGAAAGACTAAGCTGTGAGGCTCAGTTAACAGAGGGGAGGGAAATGAAAAGGGAAAGTTATAGCCTCTCTCCGCCATGGTGTGAGCTGTCTTTATTTCTCTCACCAGGACCACCACCCCATGCAAGCTGTCTTTATTAGCCTCCGTTTTGAAAAAGAGGAGAGATTGCTTTGCACTGTCTAATCTTTTGCTGCCTGTGCAAGGAAGATCTGTTATTTCACTCATTCTGAGCAGGGGAGGCAAAAGGGTTTGCACAAGAGGTGGAGATCAAAAGATCCTGTTTTTCCCTGCTGGGGATTTTTGCAGTTTAAGCGGGAACACCTGTATTCGGGTTCAGCCCATGTTATCCTCAAGGAAATGGGAACACCCAGAATGCACAATAGGTCCTGAATCCAGATTTTAAAAGTCCAACCCCGATTTAAAAAGTCAAGTGGGAATGTGCCCAAAGTCAAAGGGAGAATATTATACTCATTCCTTTGCCTCCAGTTCCCATTCAGAATTATTCTGCACTATTCTGCTGGTCATCAAATCTCTCCTCAAAACCTGCACAACCTCCTGGCTTCTCTCCCTCACTGGCATCTTGAACTATTCCCCTGGGAAGCCCAGCATCTGTCATTCCTGCAGATTTGTTTATTTATTATTTATATTTATATCCCGCCCTATACCCATAGGTCTCAGGGCAGGTTGCAAGTTTTAAAACAGCAGATTAAAACAGTGCTGGATCCAACAGACGGTTCTTCTGATGCAATCCTAAGGTTCCAAACAGAAAGGGCACTTTTCCAAGCCCATCCTAAAATCCCAGGGCCACTTGCAAAGCTGTTTATTAACCAATGTATTTTATAGCTGTATTTAGCAGACCTCCCGACATATTAAGGTGGTGTGAAAAAGGGCTGCTTCATAAATCTGTTGTTTCTGTCTTCATGCTCTTTAAAACAATTTAAAAAAATGCAAAGTTCTTGACACATATGAATTAAAAGATGGTTCAGGGCTATGTTCCCAGCATTGTTTGGGGTTATGTTGTAACTTGTCAGTCTATGTGTGTGCATACTTGTGCATAAGTGTAAACATGTGTGCATCCATCCCCTCTGAATAGTTCCAAGGTAGGAAATATTTACGGCTAGGCATGGTGTTCCCCACAAGTATGTTTTATAGCTCTTCTACAAGCTGATTTCCAACATGGTGTTCTCCTATTTATAGACATCCAACTAACAAAAGTCTGAATGGGTGGGTGGCTTATTGTTTTTACACCCTTTGTTGCACCTCTCAGTGGACCCTATATTTATTATCTGCATGAGCAGAGCAAAGAACTATGTGGTGAAAGTTTCCACTGAGCAAAATCCTTTCCAAGTAGGGTACTTTCCCAATGCAATCTGTCCGGGCTCCAACTGCTGAGATCACAAATACCAGCCTCCTCAATAGGTCCGCCAAAAGAAAGTCACCAATTTTTTTTTTTATCCACAAAGGTTTCTCCCCAGATTTTCAGGACGTGCCCATGTGCAAGTTGCTGTTTTTGTTCAAGCCAATATTGTGCATTCAAAAGGGTGCATCTGTTGCAAGACCTAAGTATCATCTCCTTTGCAGACTTAAGGCTTTCATTTCCTAGACCCATAGCTAGATCACATTAGGGTCTGGTTCTCCAGATGTGGATGAACTACAACTCCCATGAATGTCAGTCTGGCTGGCTGGTGGAAGGAAAGTCAACCGTCATAGTTCAATGACTTTTGGAGAGTCAAAGTTTGGTCAAATGCTGACGGAAACAAGCAAGTAGTTGTGACCTCAATCAAGAAGAAAGTGTTGGACTCCAACATAAGCTCTTTTTTTTCATAGGCTGGGAATTGGCTTTTATTTGCCTAAAGTTCTTTTTTTTTTTACTGTAAATTTCATATTTCTAAAGGGTCCAGAAGTGACAAAATGACATTAGGTAAAAGCTTGGCATCAGATCTTTCTGCACTGAGCCTTGTTGGTTGTTAACAGTCACGGAGTTGTGTCCACCTCATCGTGACCCCATAGACAGAAGAAGAAGAAGAAGAAGAGTTGGCTTTTCTACCCCACTTTTCTCATCCATTTAAGGAGACTCAAAATGGCTGACAAAGCTTTCTATTCTTCTCCCCACAACAGGCACCCTGTGAGGTGGGTGGGGCTGTGAGAGCTCAGAAGAGAGCTGTGACTAGCCCAACATCACCCAGCTGGCTTTGTCGGAGAGGGTGGAATCAAATCCAGATAAGAATCCGGCTCCCTAACCACTGGACCAAACTGGCTCACATCAAACCAGGCTCCCCTGGCCTCTCCTGTCTCTCAGAACATCATCTATCCATCTCATCTTCTGCTGTTCCTGCCTTCAATCTCTCCCACCATCAGTCTTTTTCAATGAGTCCTGTCTTCTCATTACATGGCCCTGGGCCTTACTCTGGATTATATCTCAGGTCTGGCCTGCTGCACCCTGACCCAGCATGCAGATGGCAGGTCCCTATTCCAGGATAAAATCTGGAATAAAGCTGAGTGCAGGAAGGGCCATAGACATTTGTTAACAAGCAACCATCACTTCTTGACTCAGATTAAAGTCACCATGGTCACCATGGCCACTATGCATGTGCAGGGGACCAAGATGGCAATCACACATTTCTAGGTATTTTGAACTGGTGGAATATACAGACACATGGGTCACTAAAATGTTCACAGACAGCACCAGCCCCTGCACTGTTTAGCCAACAACTAATAGAGCTGTACTCCAGCTTCCAGGTGCCTGGTCAAAAAAAGACAATCATGGTATACTGGCTTATGGAAGCACTCTGTGCCCATGCTCTCTCAGTGACACGGTATACCACAGTAGTCCACTGGTAGGCTAATTTTAGAAGGTCTGCCAGAGGAGCAGGATACAGTCCCATTTTGACCAGAACGTGGGCTGGCTGCTCTATCAGGAGCCATTGCCTTAGTATCTCAGTCCCAGACCATTGAGTCTGCCTTGGAACATAATACAGACCCAGTTCAGAAAGGGCCTTAGAAGCACTCACAGCTGGAGGTGAGCATGATGTAGGTTTTCCCCAGGGGAACCTTGAAAACCATTCACCCATTTAAACATGGAATATAAAATTGTAATTCTCAAAACAATATTACATTTGTGGTGTAGACCAGAAAAGCCTATAGGCACAGGACTTTGCTTCTCCCACCAAATGCCAGGTGAAAAAAGGTAAGCCATCCTTCTTTCTCTCTGAAATCCAAACAAATCTACACTATCACAACAAAAACAGGCTCCTTGAGGAAGAGCCAAAGCTGTTTCCAATATTTCTCCATGACATTTGGAGAGGGGAAAAGCTTATGGTTACCACAATTTGATCTGCACATAAGAACATAAGAGAAGCCCTGCTGAATCAGGCCACAGCCCTTCTCATCCAGCATCCTGTCTCACACAGTGGCCCACCAATTGCCCATGGACATCCCAAGCATACAAGGTTGGCCCTTCTCCTGCTCTCAAATCCCAGCAAATGGCCTCAGAGGCATCCTGACTGTCCCTGATTGAGTGATTGATTTTTTTACCCTGCCCTACACCCAAGGACCTCATGGCAAGTCTCAATAAAATCACTATAAAAGAGATAAAATAAATGAGCTAAAATAATAATAATAATTTATCTTCTCACAACCCATTTACGTCTTCTAGATAAGATCTCAATTTCTATTAGGGTAACTTTGTTATAACAAACATGGGGAAAATGCTGATCATATATCTCCTATGTCACACCTACTTTCTTTTTAATTCTAATGAAACACACCCAGTTTTATAACAAAAATTAAAAGGACATACATTCTTCCCCATCCATTGTATTCAACCATCTGATTTTTCTCCTTTTTCAATTCATTCAGTCTTTCTACTAAGTTGTCCCATGAGGCCAAGCCTTCCTTGCACTCTGGAGCCAGCTCAAAATCTGCATATTAGTGGTGCCATCCCCCTTTGGAAAACACCATAATGCATTTCCAGGGCCCACAGTCAAACCTTATGCAAGCACTGCAGCTGTGCTAAAGTGGTCCAGTCCATCTTATTCCTAGAGGGTGACAGTGAAAAGCCAGACTTCCAGCAGCAACTGGTGGAAAAGAATTTGGCGAGGCTTGAAGTTTCATATGTGTAAGAGAGAAAGAGAATCAGCTGTTCAGTGGTTCTCTTGTTATTTTTGAGTTTTGAAGTTTGCAACGCTTTTCTGGGACATAGCAAATAATGCAGTACTGTGCATGGGTCTTTGCTTCAGTGGGTAAGCAATCATCATGGGGACCAAGAAAGAAACACCATTTCCTGGGACCAAGTCAGAGCTTCAGTAGCAGTTCAGGGGAACATAAGAGAAGCCCTGCTGGATCAGGCCACAGCCCATCTAGTCCAGCATCCTGTCTCACACAGTGGCCCACCAAATGCTCATGGGCATCTCAAGCAGAGACAAGGACAAACTTATTCCTGCTCTAGAATCCCAGCAAATGGCCTTAGAAGCACCCCGTTTCCACCACCCCCAGCCTGAAAAATGCACCTAGGCATTCATTCTAGTAGCCATTGAGACATCTGTCATCCATAAATTTGTCTAACCCTACCTTAAAGCCATCTAGGCTGGTAGCTGTTATCATCTCTTCCGGCAGCAAATTCCATAAACCGATGGCCCTGTGGGTGAAGAAATACTTCCCCTTGTCGGATCCAACTCTCCTACCCATCAGCTTCATAGAGTGCCCCCTGGTTCTAGTCTTGTGTGATAGAGAAAATAAATTTTCTCTATCCACCTTTTCTATACCATGCATAATTTTATATACTTCAATCAGGTCCCCTCTTAAACGCCGTCTCTCCAGACTGAAGAGGCCTATAGGTTGCAGGAAAGAAGATGCTGTCAGAATCTCAGGGGAAGGTACTGTCTATGCAGTCTGGTAGAAGGTTCACAGGATTTCATGCAGGGGTTTGTGTCAGCTGTTTGTGAGCATCAAATCCAGGACCTTCTTCACCTGAAGCTTTTGCCCTTACCAATAGTTATCCAACAAAGCTCCCACATAAAACATGTGAAGTTCAGCCATGTGGAACCAAGGACAATGTCCCTGTATCATTGATACAGCAAGTTTCCAGAGGTGAGAAGGTCCACAGCTGTAGCTTTTGTTGCCAGTGGCATTTGTTGAAACACTTCATGCAACCCTGGTGAGACCCAGAGACTTAAGAGATACACTGGGGCTCAGCGCACAAACAGCTCTGTCCTCTTTTTATTTCTTTTTCTTTTTTAATGCCACACAGAAAGAATTGGGGTTTCTAGAGAGACATTGCTTAATGTGCTCCATGCTGCGGCAGTTCTTATAAAACTGACTTCCTGTTTGTTGCAAATCCGAAGCAATTACAGATTTTCTCATTTTACTGTCTGATGTCTTATTCATTAGTTCTTAGACAAATCCATCTGTTACGGAGATAAAAGCCAGTGTAATATATGGGCTCAGAGCCTTCACACAATACAGGTTAAACTTGCACCTAAAACAGATGGCATAAAGAAGATTTTCCCCAGGCTTTGTGATGGTAGCAAAAGGAGTGTCCCCTGGTAAGGAACCTACAGACATAATGACCTTGATCAAGCCCAGAGGACCAGCACAGGATGGTGTCTCCTTTTGGAGCATTTGGTTTCCTCCTGAAGTTTATTATTGCACTCTGCATATGCTTTTGTTCTCCATCTGTATGGAGGGAGGGGCCAGTCTGAGCTATGGCCCTGTGAAGTTTGTCACTTTGGTGGTCCGTCAGGGACACCAAGATGACCAGACACATCCCTCGTCTGCACACACAGTTTATGGCTGATTGTGAGTGAAATGAACTGCTGAGTGTACAACTTAGTCCTAGGAACGAGTCACATTCTCTGTGATCCACCAAGAAAGTTTCCTGCATCTCAAGTTAATTTCAAAGGTCCCAGCTGAGCAGATGCTCCCAAAGGATTGTCATTTTGGCTCAGTCTTTCTTCTAGGAAAAGGGAACGAAAAGGGAAACAGGATGAATGGGGGGGGGGGGGAACCACTAAAACTTAAGAGGTGCATAGTGTTAAACCAAGAATGGCAGGGCAAAAAGCATTGCCCTAAAAATAAAAATAAAAAGTTTAAAATACTACACGAGAATATAATTCCATCACCAATCAATTTAGATGTACAAGATAGCTGTATTCTTCTCTGTTCTTTATTTAAATCTCTTCCCTGCTGCTCTTCCTTTCTAAGCATGTTAGAAGTGCTTTCTTATTAATAAATCTGTTTACAGCCTTTCTGGAAAATCTGGGTCTCTCCATCTAACACACACACACACACACAAAACTCACACACACATCGATGCACATATGTTTTACTATCTAACAGTTCCACCCATGAACATTTATTTCTTCTGTTAACCGGAAAGGCTCTCGTTATGAGAAACATCCTGGCAATAGGCGGCTTTACATGTGAAAAGCTAAAAACGGATGGAACCAACTGTCAACAAAGCTTTTTCTTTTCTCTTTTAATGAAAGGCAGAAGGGATAAGACATCTGTTTCAGCAACATATCAAATCCATAACTTTAACCAGAGCTTGGCCAAATCTCATGTTAGTCACCTTCTCTTTGCTATCCGCAGCTTTTGGAATCCCAAGGCAATCCTTGGGCATCTCCAAAAACGGGACCCGTTTTCAATCATCACAGCTACTCTGTCAAAAATTTCCAATCAGACAAAAGCCCAGAGCCAACCATTCCATTGTGAAAACTTGTGGCAATAGCTGCCCCTCTCTCTCTTCCCTCAATGGATGGATGGATGGATGGATGGATGGATGGATGGATGGATGGATGGATACTTCCTTCATCCTAGTGCGCACCCTTTCCTGCGAGCCTTCAGCGCAATTAAAAACAGAGCTCTAACGAAGCGTCAGGTTTCCCATGCATTCTGCACCACTGGCAGAACGTGACAGGAGCATGTTCAGCGCCCTTCTACCTTTGCTTTATTTTGTTCGGTGGAACCACCTCCGTATATTAACCCCAGTATATCTGCAGAGAAACACTCCAAGTCACCTCTCTGTCCAGTTCAGCATAAGGCCCTTACCTCCTCAGTAGCAGAAACAGGTTTTCAGACAGGTAAAGGCAGCCGTGCTCCGTTTCCTCAGGAGCACCGCAAACGCACACGGCTGCCGGCAGTGTAAAAGCCCCACAAACTCAGTCCATAGCACTACGCTCTCTCCTTGGCCCCTCCCAAAAGTCAGCGCTAAGTGAATACATATCCCTGATGTTTAAAATTGGCAGCCGGGCCCATGCATTGTCCTCAATTTATTCTAATAAACAGCCAATGGCTAGGCTTCAGCCAAAGGTGGGGTCAGCCAGCCAGAAGGGATGTCTGTCATTCCCTAAGCATGCTCAGGAAGCCACTCGTAAGAAACCAAGACTGAAAAACCTCTGAAAATTCGCACACGCTGCCAAAACGGTATTGCTCCATGCCCTTTTTTGGTTATCCTTAGCAGGGCCTCTAAAAGTAAATCCTCTGTCAAGAACAATCATAAGAAATGTTAATCTTGGAGAAAGAGCCTCTCTTGTTGAACACAAATGGAGATTCCCCCCCCCTTAAAAAAAAAAGAAAAAGAAATATATTGGAAAACTGGGGCCTGGGGGGTGGGGGGAGAAAGAGAGAGAGAATTAGTCCACATATTTACGGATGCATTTGTTTTAAAGAGAGAAGGGCATAAAATTAAGAGCAAGGCATTTGCCCCAAAGAAAATACAGCAGTGCTGCATTTTGGGAATGAATACCAGATGTTTTCGAAGTATTTCCTTTATCGTTTTGAATCTACTGAGAAAAGGAAGCAGAGGGGAGAGGCAAGAGATGAGTTAGCAGCAGGCGTTGAATGTATTTTACCCAGGGAAGGAGTTTTCGTGAGCATGTGTAATTCGCGGAACATTTAGGGGTGCCAACGGATGCCCTAAAACCTGTGATTTTTCTGGGACTGTATTGGGAATGCCAGGCATAACCCTCACCCGAATGTAGTGCTGGATTAATGAAGTGATAACGCTAATTATATCACTATTAGCAATGTTGCTGGGCTTCCTGCAAAAGCAATGTTTACCACTGTGGCTGGTGGCCCATTTCATTATAGGCCCTTTCTGCTCTGACCTGGCCTATATCCATATCAGTGAATCCCGATCGGGCCCACTGATCTGAGTCATGTGGAGGTGTGGGCCAGGTCAGGCCACCTGCTCTGGCAGCACCGATCCAGCCCACGTATCTCCACATCTGCAAAGTTTCTAGGCTCAGGGACTTGGGGGCTGCTTTTGGGTGGAGTGCCAAGGTGCGCTGCTGAAAAGTATCTGCCTGGTAACTACAGAACATGGAGACATGCCATCTGAATGCTTCCCTTGTTCCAGAACAAGGCCCTTAGTCTCTCTAGTGCCAGTTTGGTCTAGTGGTTAGGGAGCCGGACTCTTATCTGGGAATACCAGGTTTGATTCTGCAATCCCACATGAAGCCAGCTGGGTGACCTTGGGCTAGTCACAGCTCTCTTCTCACAGCCACACCCACTTCACAGGGTGTCCTTTATGGGGAGAATAGAAAGTTTTGTCAGCCACTTTGATTCCCCTTAAATAGGTGAGAAAAGGTAAGTTTTCTTCTGGATTAAATGGGTCTACCAGAGATCTGAATTAAGGGACTCTTAATCTGGATGCGGCCCCATCTAGTCCAGAAGGAACAAGAAAACGTGGTGGGGCCTCCTTCATCTGCATCGGCGGGCAAATGAGGTGGCCCAGGATCTAGATTAAGAGACACCTTATTCTGGATTAAAGGTTTAAGTGCAGAGAGAGCTGTAATCTCACTTGATGTTGCCAGGATGCACAAAAACCAGCTTTCTCACAAAAACCTCCTGTTTCCTGTCCCACTCTCTACTCAACCAATGCCAATGAGCACCAGCTATCATTGCAGAGACCAGGGGTCAGTCTTTACAGAAAAAGCAGTTTTCAATGGTCTTCTTGGCACACATCGATGAAAGGAAGTCTACATCTACATAATTGCTCGGAACATGTCCTTGACCTGTCCCAGGTGTCCACAAAGAGTTCTCTGAGCCCATGTCCCCATGGTAAGGATACTGTGAGGCAAACATGAGTTCGCCTCATGAGAGTCCCCATGGAAAGCCGTAATTTGGGCTACATGAGGGACAAATGCCACAAAAGCAAAACAAGACACCCCCCTTGATAACTGTTCTCGCCCCGAATTACGGGGCAAGAACGTGTTATCCTGGGGACATGGGAACACTGCCTGGTTAGGATCACAGCATTAGCGGGCAGGGCTTCACTGTCCCCACCACTAATGCTGTGATCGCAACTGCCACCCCTTACCTGAGCACTTAATTGCCCGGGTAAGGGGTTGCTTTACCCCAAATGAATGCCTGACAGCTGCCCTGCCCTCAGATATGTGAGGCAACCTCACCGTAGTGACACCATAATGACACTGAATTTCCCTGTCTGGATGCATTCTGACTTTTCCTGCTATATTTGGAAATTCTGGGATAAAGCATGGATATTCTGGAATACCTATGCTTATTAGGGAATATCTAGATATAGCAGAATAAGCAATATCTGGATGCAACAGTAGAACTCTCTTCATTAGGAAATGGACCCCAACAACTAGGGGTGTGCACGAAAGCAGTTTTTGGGATTCAATTCAAATCGAATTCCTGAAGGTTCAAATTGATTTGAATCTTAAAATTCGAATGCATTCGCATTGGGTTCGATTAGATTTGAATCTTTTCGTTTGAATTTTCAATTCGAATTTTCACATATCAATGTCAACAACATTCATATGTGCCCGTACGCATCATTACACATCCCATACACATCCGTACACATCCCGTATTTATCCCATATGCATCCCATTTTTGTCCCGTATGGATCTGTACAAATGCGTACGGATGCAGGAAAGATGTATATCTGCAAGTACGCATCGTGTACGTACCCGTACACATATGAATGTCTGAATAAGTAAAACAAATAGATTCAAAAATCCAAAATTCGTTCAAATGTTTAAATTCAAATTTATAGACATTAAATTCGAATTCGAATGCCCAAATGAATTTGATCAAATTTTGAATGTTTTGAATATTCATGGACATCCCTAATCCCAACTATAAGCATGGACAAAGCCAGTATAGAGCCCTAATATGGGATAATATGATACCAGTTGTAATGCTCAAAATGTGTAGCATACCTTAACATGGCAAGTAAAATAGCTTTCTGACATACACCTGCTGTTCAGGTTTTCATGGCAAAGGAAGGTGTTCCTAGGCTTCCTTTACATTTGGGGCTGGAGCATTAGCCCAGCCATTGACTTTTGAGGATATCTGTCACAGCCCATATGGAGAAGCTTATCTGTGCTGTAATTCCGTAGAGCCCTGTAGTGTAGTTACTCTCATTTTCATTTATTAAGAGAAATGCTAGCACCTGATCCTTCCCAGAGTTTGTCACTCTGGAGTCACTCAAGCAAAAGTTTTTTGCAGCTGAACGTTTCTCTAAGAGACGTCCACATGTGTTTGAACAGGGCCGAAGTGTGATCACAGCTCACAGACACCCATGAGCATTTGGAGGCAATAATGGAGTGTTTTTTAAAATGGCCAGATCTTTTGCAGTTGGCTGTGAAAAGAAAAACTTTGACCCGGAATTTTGTTTCCCTTGGAACCTACTCAGTCATAGGTGGGTGAACAACCAATCCACACATGATTCCTCAAAAAAATGAAAAATGGGGAACAAAGCAGAGCAGGTTATCAGGCCCTTTCTGCACTGGCCCTTATTCTAGATTATATCCCAGAATAGATTCCTGCTGTCCACATGCTACTGCAGTCTACGGCAAGCCCCATGCAGTTAAACATATTCAGCAATTTTATCTCTCATCAGTTGAACAAGAATTCATCCAATCAGTGTTAGGATAGTTGAAGTCCCCCAATATAACTACCCTTTCCTTTTTGGATGCCTCCTTTACCACATTTTCCAAGTGCAGTCTTCTCTAGGAATCTGGTTAGGTGGCCCATAGAATCTCCCTATATTAGATATGCTCACTGACCTACTATTGTTAAATGCCTCCATGTCAAGATCTGATTCACCTACTCATTCTAGTTCATTAGATTTTTTTCTTCATTGTTAATGTACGAGGCTAGACCACCTCCAATTCGCCATTGACCAGAATCCAATCTTCTGTCCCTTGACAATATCCAAAGGGCCACAGATCTCTCATTTCTCCTTCTGCATTATCTGACTAATTCTGACATTGGAACTCGAATTGGATTTTCAAAAATCCAAATTCAACATTCAAACTTGAATACGGATTTTCAAAAATCTGATACGGATTTTCGAATGATTCAAATGTGTAGATTCGTATGTCATATACAAATCTGCCCAAAAGTTATCCGTATCTTGTGCTTAAACTACGGGATTAAAACGGGATGCATATGGCATAATACGGGATGCATACGGATTTTTCCAGCATGCTCAAAGATACGTATAACAGATACGAATGTTGTCAACATTCATATCTTTAAATACAAATCTAACATTCGAACGTACAGATTCGAATTGGATTTCATGACATTCGGATCTACTTGGATTCAAATGTCAAAAATACATTCATGCACACCTACTTGGGGAATGCTACCGAGAGCATTCACCTGTTGAAGCAATAAGATTAACACCTGTGTTGCTTTCCAAAGCACCAGAGGGAAAACCAGAAGTCAGTCATTTTGGTGCTTCAGAGAGCAGCCCAGGAAGAAATCATACCCAGGAAGTCCTCTCCTCTTCATGAATTCACAAGTAGAGGGGAGGAAGGTGGTCCAGAAATCACAACCAGACCTGATATGTTGTTTAAAGAGGATTAAAACCTCCCAGGTTGGCTAAGCACCTGTATGGATTTAATGCCCTTTATATATCTGGGGAAGGGTACTGTTCCATAGCAAAGCCATAATCCAGAGATGGCTCAGGTTTCAATGCTAACTGGTCATATGGCACATGGCCAAAATGGGATCAATCCTGGGCAAAGCAGCAAGTTCAGGCACCTCTATATAAGATTTTTTAATAGGAGTCTGCCACATGCCTGGCCATTGCCATGGTATTGCCATGACTGTGATGTGGCACTAGGGATATGCACAGATGGGATTTTTTGCATTTGATTTGTATCGAATCAAATGTAAGAAAATTCATATTTGTTTGGATAGATCCCCTTTGAATGTGTTCTATTCACTACGAGTGTATTCGTACGAATATCCGAGACGTATCCGATATGTATCCAATGTATCTGTTGATGTTGCCAGCAGAAGGGGTGGGCACCCAGGCCAGGGCCTTTTCAGTGGTGGCTCCCAGACTGTGGAAGAGTCTCCCTCCTGAGGTGCATCAGGCACCTTCATTCTATGTGTTCAGAAGAGCTTTGAAGATGCAACTCTTTACCATGGCCTTTGACTAAGCAAGGCAACAGCTTTTCCTCCCCACATCCAGGCACAGTTATGGTTTTAATATGTTTAATATGTTATGCTTTTCATGAGTTCATTTTATATATTGTAACCCGCCCTGAGACCCTCCGGGTATAGGACGGGATAAACATTTAAATAAATCAGTTACATTTTTCACTATTGGCAGGTTAACATGTAATAGCTAAGTATTGGAAGCAACTCTCACTTACTGCCTCATATAACAAATTATGCAGCTACTGAATTGATTACTTCCTAATGGTACCATTATATGGGGAGGAAAAAGAGGTATTCTATTAATGAAGTATGGAGTCCAATAATTACTTACCTGGACTGAATTAGTTTGAATACTCCCACTGACTTTGTGTTGAAATGATGTATGAATATGTTGTTTAATGTCAAAATTGAATTTTTATAAATATTATTTAAAATGAAAAAATAAGGAACTTTAGAAGCACTTGTACCTACAAGCTACAAAGTGCAAAATAAACAAACATACAAAGCAGGATGACCTTAGCTGCACAAGTCTTTCCAGACCCTGCTAGTTTATTGACAGTCAGGGATTTGGAAAGGAATCTCTACCACTCTCCCATTTCAATATTGTGTAAGTTCGGTGCCCTAGAAGAAGAGTTGAAGGGTTGGCTTTTCTACCCAGCTTTTCTCATCCATTTAAGGGGACTCAAAATGGTTAACAAACCTTCTGTTCTTTCCCCCACAACAGACACCCTATGAGGTAGGTAGGGCTGTGAGAGCACAGAAAAGAGCTGTGACTAACCCAAGGTCACCCAGCTGTCTTTGTGGAGGAGGTGGAAGAGACTCGGTATTCCCAGATAAGAGTCCGGCTCCCTAACTATTAGATCAAACTGGTTTATGCCATTTGTGCATATTCACAGGAGGGTTTTCAAGTCCTGACAGGAAGTTCCTGTTGAGACTTTGATGTGGCCAAATAAGAACATAAAAATGTATGAGAAAACCAGCTAGATCTGGCCATAGCCCATTTAATCCAGCATCCTGTCTCACGCCAATTGCTTCTTGGCATCTCAGGCAGAAGCAAAATCTTCACCTGCTCTCAACTCCTTGCAAATGACTTTTGGAGACATCCTGCCTGGCTCTCCAGCCCTGGCACCTAGGCATCCATTCTTGTAGCCATTGATACAGTTGCCCTCCATTAATTTGTGCAACCCCTTCTTCAAGTCATCCAGGCTACCCGTGACCTTCTGGGTGAAAAAACTGCTTCTCTCTGTGAAGGGGTATGCCATGAAGACTATTGCGGAAAGGGTGGCATCTTTCTCAGCTGGTCTGCTTCTCTTCCTCTTCCAGGTTTAGAGCCCAGTTAAGGGTCGAACCTCATAGGCACACAAATGACATATAGGAATAAATCACCCAAACCAAGCCATAAGCAAAGCGTTGTTAGTGATGAAATGTGCCAATGGAATTTGTTAGTAAAGAGCACACTCACATATGCAGCATACATGTGGCATTAAATGAAATAAACCCTTGAGAAGTATAACTACACTTTTTTCGCTCTCCATATTTCGCTTGATAAATGTGAGCTTAATCCACACACATAAATAATTTTACTATGACACTTTATTGCTTGTCGTCATTCTTGCTGTCATCACGGCTAACCCCCTTGTAGGTCATAAAACTTTCATCTAGACTCTTTAAAAGGTTACAGACCAGTCAGGGCTGGTGCAGTAGCCTCTCTGCATGCACATTCTGCACTTGGGCAGCATCCAGCTAACTGACAAAAGGACTGTCTGCAGAGCCAGAGGCCACAATCCCATCCCTGAGGCGCCATTTTTACATGGCCGGTGCCACTCAGTCTCTGAAGCTTCAAAGCTGCAAAACGGAAGTTCTGCAGCTTCCATGTTTCCACCGGGCATGAATTAGTGCTGGACCAGAAATGGCCATGAATGTTGGGAATTTTTGGTCAGGCAGTAAATTGCACTGGGCAGAAATTACCCGCAGGAAGCCATTCCCACACCCACCATATTTGGACATGGTACCAGAAGAAGAAAATGAAGGGATAAGCCAGCCCCAGAATGTTTTTCATGCTATGCACAAAGAGTGCCTTTGAGGGCTAGTTTTCTGACTTGGGCTGTCTGAGGTTGGAATATTTGCCTGCTGGCCCCAGGCCTAAGAGGTTCCCAATATTACTGGTATGGATGCAGCCATATTAGTTTCAGAACCACATGGGCCTGTTCACACTTACCTTGAAGAACCAGCTCCAACTAAGGATGTGCGCGAATATTCATAACACTTGAAATTTGGCTGAATTCGGCAGAATTCGGACATTCAAATTTGAATTGAATGCCGGCACATTCGAAGACTGACATTTGGATTTGAATTGAATGTTTTGATACATTCATATGAAGCTTCGTATGGGATTCGTATGCTATCTGTATACATTTGTATGGGATCTGTATGCTATTCGTGTGCATTTGTATGGGATTGAACATTCATATTTATTTATTTATTTATTTATTTATTTATTTATTTATTTATTTATTTATTTATTTATTTATTTACATTTCTATCTCACCCATACTCAAAGGTCTCTGGGCGGGTAACAATAGATTAAAATAGAATTAAAACAAGATATAAATTAAGAACAGATACAGATTAAAATGAAATACAGATAAAACAAGATGCACGTTCAAAAACACCTTAAAATTCAACAAGTAGAATCCTTCCACATTCGAAGGGGATCTATTCAAATGAATACAAACTTTCTTGTATTCTATTTGATATGAATCAAATACAAAAGAACATTCATACACGCCCCTAGCTGCAACCCCTCCTGGTGTAGTCCATCAGCATGCCCTGCCACTGCTGCCATTGTGGAGTATCTGGGAGCATCCTGGAGTTGCCCTGATCCTCTGTAGCTGTGGAGAAGTAAAAACCTCTCCACAATGTGACGGTGAGCAACTAGTACCCTCCCAGTCAGCAGGATTCACACCTGCTTCTAGGTGCAACGCTGTGAGTAGGTGGGGGAGCACAGCTGCAGCTGCACAATTGTCTGCCACATAGGGATGTGCACAAATATTCTAGTATTTGTTATTCATAAGAATCCGTACATTCATATACAAATGTAATGTTACGACATCCGTACATTGACATTCGTACGAATACGAATGATTCAGAACATTCATCCGAAGCTTCAGAAGATTCGTGAAAGGGGGAGGTGGGAAAGCGGCTGCGCCAGTCATATCTGCAACAGATTCAGAGTGAATTCAACATGGTTTGAGAGCGGATTCAAAGTGGATTCAGGGTGGATTTGGTGCTTTCAGAGCGGATATGTTACAGGATATGTATCAGATACATATCGGATACATATGCATTTGTATTGGATATTCGTACAAATTTGTACAAATACATTCGTATCAAATAGAACCCTACCACATTCGAAGGGGATCTATTTGAACAAATATGCATCGAATTATTTTAAAAAACCATTTGTGCACATCCCTAGTGCCACATCATGATCACCATGGCAATGGCCAAGCACGAGTGCAGATGATCCAGTTGGGGACTGCACCAGCTCTCACCCTGCGGCCAAGTGGCCTGACCTTACCTGCGATGCAATGGTATTGTTATGTCATGCCACACTCTCAAGTGTGAACAGGGCCCATGTCTCATCCCTGCCTAGAATTTTGGGTCAGAAAGTAGGGTAATGAGGTCAAACACTAGTGGAACGGTGAGCATTTACCTATGTATGGGCAATGTATTAACAGCAGATTTAGTTTTAAAGTATATTTTTCAAAAACAGTGAGCTGTCGGTCACTCATCATTTTATCTTCAGAACATCCCTGTGAGATGGGTTAAGCTGAACCAGTGACTGACCCATAATCGCCCATTAGCTTGGGACCTCTCTCAGACCACACCACCCTAGCAGCATTGTAAGAGTGCTACATCCCCCTTTTCCATGCAGTCAAAGATTTGGATCTTCAAGATCCAGATCTTCGAGATGGGATCCTCCTGGAGATCCAGATCTTGAAGATGCCTGAAGACCCCATTGTGGACACCTTTAATTGGGTCCACATGAAATTAACCTGAAGGACCTGAAGAACCCATTAAATTCAGATTTCCCCTGCCCTGCTGGGGACAGGACCTTGTAGACGGTGACTTCAGTGGGGTCCAGGTGAGGACTGTGCCTTCCTGATTGGTACCGATCAGGTACTAATCAGGTTCCTAATGGGATCTTAGAAGCCCTACTGTGAAAAAAGGCCCCATTAGTCCCATCTGGGCGCAGCCTAAGCCTCTGTTCCTCGCATAGCTATGCAAAAAGGAAATATGGCCAAGTGTTATTCTCATGCATGAACAGAGAGGGGATAAGTCACATTCCTCAGAAATTCCATCTGTTGTTACACAGCTATTGAAATCTAAAATTCCTGTCTTCTTTTGTGTTCAGTCACACTGTCGTATAATAATATCAAATTTATTTTAAGCTGCTTTATTGTTAGTTGGATACAAGGGAAGTGGGGGGAAAGGGAGAGGTGGAAATCAAATCCATATTTGCTATGGGGGGGGGGGGACATAACCTTCATTATCTTTTTACCAGCCACGAAGCCCAAAATTCCTTAGCCACATTTCACTTAGGTGTGTGATTTGGCTTCCATTAGACTTTGTAATTAAGAGTTTCCCACTTTCATTGCTTTCCAACTCGTCTATACAGTTTCCCTTCCATCCCCATCTAAAGGCAATGGGTTCTTTTCTTCAGCATCCTGGAGAATTGCCTGTTTATAATTCTTGCTGTTGGCTGTCCTGGTCGGGGCTTACATCACAACTGGCGGTGCCGCAAGGGTGGAAGATTTCCCATTATCCAGTAGCTGGTTAACAAGATTAACAGCTCTTTCCTTCCCATTTCTTTTCTTTCCCAGAAGAAACTAATCCATTCCAAACATCAAAGATCTTAAAAAGTAGGTTGGGGAGGGGAGACTCTTTATTTCTTGGACAAATATTCTGGAATCTTAACCTGTGAGAGTCAAGCAACGCCATGAAGCTTGAAATAGAATCTGCATACCAGGGAGCTAACATGGATGGAATCCTTTATGCAGTGTGCAGAGTCTTTGATGAGAAAGAGAATCGTGGTAGCTTGGTGGTAGAACATCTGCTTTAACATACAGATGTCTCAGTCCTCTGGAATCTCTGCTGAAGTAGATGATCCAAACTGGTCCTCTCCTGGTGGCATTGTCCTCTACACCAACAAAAGCCCAAATACCCACTGGGGCACTTGAATTAGAGACGGCTTGCTAGCATCCCCTATCTCTCCTGCTTCTATTCCATCTGTTGCCGTATGCATCCTCCAGCTTCCAAGGAATTACCTGTTGTGGTCACACACACACGCATACACACACACACACACACTTCCTCCTTGTTCTTAGACCCTTTCTGCTTTTACCCAAAGTTCAGAATAGGAGCCCACATAGTCAGTTTCTGGGCTTCATTAATTCATGTGTCAGTGTGTGTGGATGCCTTGCCCCCTGCTGGTATGCTCCATCTGGACAGGGCAGAGCATGATCTCAGTCAAGGAGGCCTTGATCAGGATTACTGGTAAATCCATTTAACTGAGTGTATCAGCAGACCAACAGATTCTCATCCAGAACACAGGAGGCATGCAGAAGCAACACCTCCCGTGTTTGGGACTACCAGAGGATGCATTTTGGCGGCACACCAAAGCATGCTCCTGAAATACATCTTCCAGAGGCTCTGAGGTCTTTCCATGGTCAGAACGAGCAGGCCTGGCTGATCCAGGCTCACTGATCCTGACCAATGACAGGCAAGTGCAGAAAGGGCCTTAGGAAGCCATGAAAATGCTTTCCTTGGCTTCTTTCCATCTTGCATGGTTAGCAGCTGGGATTCAATCTTTCTTAATTTCTCAAGAATCTAGTTAACCATGAGCTAGTTTGGTCTAGTGGTTAGGGACCTAGATTCCTATCTGGGAATCCCAGGTTTGATTCTGCACTCCTCCATGAAGCCAGCTGGGTGACCTTGGGCTAGTCACAGCTCTCTTCTGAGCTCTCACAGTCCCATCTACCTCACAGGGTGTTCTTCTGCAGAGAGAAGAATAGAAAGCTTTGAGTCCCCTTGAATGGGTGAGAAAAGCAGGATAGAAAAGCCAACTCTTCTTCTTCTTAAGCACACCTCCATGTGTCTTCTGGCTGCAACTCAAGTTGCAGCCACAACTACAGCTAAAGGAGCAGAAACAAGTAGGAGGTGGAGAATCTGGCAAGGAGGCAGGTGAACATTTACCCCACCACAGATTTATTAATTCCTTGTGCCATCAGGAATGTGTCCAGCTTCATGCCTCATTATGCAGTTTTGCTTTCCAGTAGGGTTCTGAAACTGTGGGCATCTATGAAGCCTACATTGTCCAGCAAATCTCTCCTAGATCCTGTGTGTTGTACATTGAATCAATGTGGGATTTATAAGGCAATTCAGGCCTCAAAGAGATTAAGAGTGCATCCAGATGGGATGAAAGTAGTGCCGTTACGGCACTGCCGAGTGGGGACATCTCCTGTATTGTAGGCAACTCCACCTCTTCATCCCTAAAAAGTGCTTTTGGCTGTTGCTGGAAAACTGAGTCCTGGTCACAACTTTTCCAGCTTTAGTGCTTTTTAGGGATTTGCATGAATATCCAAAAATTCAAAAATCTGATTCGAATTCGACGAATATCAACATTCGAACTTGAATCAGATTTTCAAAAATCTTGGACAAATTTCAGATTTTCAAAAATCCAGTACGGGCAGATACATATCTGATTCATTTCCCCAGCTTAATGAATGTCTGAACCAGTCGTACGAATGTCAGGAAACATTCGTATTTGATCAAATGTTAGCATACGGATATTGTAACATTTGATTCGAGTTCAAATGTCTGAATTCGGCCAAATTCAGCCAAATTTCTAATGTCTCTGTCTGATTGTTTTTTTCATATGCATTCACATATAGGTATTGATCTCCAGATAATTATCTTCATTTGCCATCAAGGCAAGCAAGCAGTTCACATGGTTTGGGCGCTGACTACAAAAATATGCATATTGGTCTATATTCACCATAAGGATTCTATGCATGCTGGCTATGTTTTTCTCTCCTTTCTACCTGTAATGCCTGCATTCTGCGTGATCTGTTTCCCCACTATATGATATTGCAAGGACTTCCTGGAGACCATTGCATACAGTCAATAAAACAGACTCTGTATGCTCCCTTTCCTTTCTCTTCCCATATAATTAGTGACATTTTGCCATTAATTCAAATGAAGTCAGGATTATGTCCCAGACTACGCATGCCTTATTGGAAGAATAAGCATTGAAATGTGGAATAAATTGGGCATGGCTTTTCCAAGCATAGCTGTAAGGCTCTTAGCTTTCACTTTTCCTGAGTCCCTTTGAACAATAAAAATACAAACATGCAAACATGGGCAATGTATTAACAGTGGATATAGTTTTAATGTGTGTGTTGTTGTTTTTTCAAAAACACATACACACCGATTTCTCTCTTTTCTCAGGATTTGGCAACAGTTAAAAGTAACTCTGAACTCACAGTATTTATTATAATCTTGCCCCAGGTATGAGGTTAGCTACTGACTGAACACAAAGCATGTGTCCATGTCTTTTTTCGGCACAGCCCATGAATCGCTGGAGTTCGGCTGCCAAATCAGCACTGGAAGATGGAAACTATAAATTTTGGCCCCCTGCTGATGCTCCAATAAAGCCCAGGCAATATTACTATCAGGTGGGCCTGAGAAAACTACTACACACGGTTTACACAGCTTTTGTTTCCATCTCGTCCAATGCTTGTTTGCCCGTTGATTTGATTAACAACCTGCTTTTCTATCTGATGGCAAGACAATTCACAACAATGAAATACTATATAATGCAAAATATAGTATATAATGCAAAATACTATATAATGCAAAAATGCAAAATAATGATCAAAAGCACATAAAGAAGTTAAGCAAACTAGATCAGTCGGATGCTGATCATTGCTGGTGTTGCTGTGAGTCAGTGGAGGAATTCACACCTTCACGTTCCTGGGAAATCATCAGGCACCTGGACTCTGACATGCCCAATCCATCTGCAAGTCACTGAGATCAAAGTGGGATTTGCTGTGCATTTCAGGTTTCAAAAAAGTCCACTGAGCAAGCACATTGAAACTGGTGTTCTCCAACCTGGTGCCCATCAGATGCTTATTATTCCTAACAATTGGTCATGCTGACTGAGAAGGTTGAGGCTAGAAAGAAGAACAAGAAATTAGGCTTTTATACCCTGCTTTTCAGACCTGTTTCAGGGGACTCAAAGGGACTGACAAACCTTCTGTTCTCCCCACAGTGGACACCCTGTGAGGTAGGTGGGGCTGTGAGAGCTCAGAAAGAGAGCCGTGACTAGCAAAGATCACCCAGCTGGCTTCGTGGAGCAATGCAGAATCAAACCTGGTGACTACGTGATGTGAGTCCAACACTCTAACCAAAAGACCAAACTGGTTCACACTGTAGTAACTTGGACCTTTTAAACTTCCTCAGTGTCTCAGGCACTTCTGCATATCAACCCAAGGAGCAAAATTGTGCAATCATGGGAATTTAGAAGAAATAATACAGTTCTTGCAGATTCCTTTAGGGTCTCAAATGAACCTGGTTACATAAAAGCTCTTAAGCTGCTAAAAATCTGTAGCTCAAATACATATATGCACATAAATACTATCCAGATGTGCCAATCAGGTTTGCCAAATGTTGGTGTTTTGGTTCTTAACTGTGCTGCTGATCAGACATTCTTTCTGCATTTCTGGCTTGCAACTGTTAGATTTGTAGGAAAATCCAGATAGGGGTGTTTCTGTCTTCTATGGAACTATGGCTCCTTTTTTCTGTTTTCTTTTGCAACAGACAAATAATGTTATGGAAGACTTGAAGAGGAAGGTCAGGTGAACAGTGTTGCACTCAGCAACACAAGATGAGACACCATCGTAAGAAGAAGAAGAGTTGGCTTTTCCATTCTGCTTTTCTCACCCATTTCAGGGAACTCAAAGCTTTCTATTCTTCTCCCCACAACAGAACACCCTGTGAGGTAGGTGGGGCTGTGAGAGCTCAGAAGAGAGCTGTGACTGGCCCAAGGCCACCCAGCTGGCTTCATGGGGGAGGGCAGAATCAAACCCAAGTAGCATTGGGAACAAACCTGATGAAGTAGAAACACTAATGTTTCCTTTTTCAGTATCTGGTAACTCTTAGAGCATGATTTCTTAACTGTTTCCTGAAAAAAAAAATCAAAAAGAAAACCAGTTACAGCAAATGTGCTCCTCACCTGATTATAGGAAGTGCAAAAAGTATCAGTTCTGCTTTTAAGTGGCCTGACAATTCAAGAAGTTGTAATTAGTGATGTGCATGAATATGTACACGTTACATACATGTCCGTACGCATCTTATTCCTATCTGTATGCATCTGTACGGATATGTATGGGATGAAAACAGGATGTATATGATATCAAAACGGGATGTGTACGGATGCATGTGAATGTTGTCAACATTCGTATCATCAAATATGTATCCAATATTTGTACAAATAGATATGAATGCATTAGAATTAGTTCAAATTTTAATAGATTTGTTTTTTCTCTATTCATACAAATTCGGATATTTGAATATTTAATTTGAATCGAATGTCAAAAATGGCATTCATGCGGACCCCTAGCTGTAACATCTATTTCTAAGCCCTGTTATCTTTTTAAGCAGTATTAATAACTTCACGAAACTTTAACTTTTAAATTACACTATAATCCAATATCCTTTTTTATTAATAATTATTTAATTTTACATATTTCTGATTTTACATATTTCTGATTTTTTTAGATGCACTAATTCATATATTTTGTATTATGCAATTTTATTTCTTTCTCTACTTTCTTCAATTAAAAAAAATTCAAAAAGTCGTAACGTACAACTGATCCCCCTTCTATAGTACAGCTTCCTCTCATACAACCCAGAATTTCTACAGCACAGTTTTGCTTATACATAAGAAACAATATACAAATTCCCTTCTACAGCAGAAAATCATGCCATGCCCAAACTGTGTTGTGCAACACTATGGCTGCCTCCAGACTTGTGGAATAAATCTGCAGTTAAAGTAAAAAGCACAGCTTACCTGATGCGCAGCAACAATCATCCGTCCAAACTCAAAAGGAAGCTCCATAGATCCCCATTGGAAGCTGCGAGAGCTGATTTGGTGCATGTAGTCATGTGGGTTGAGGCAGCCAATCACATTTGAGCTGCCCTCCTGCTCTCGTCCTGTTCTTCTCGCTCTTCTGCCAAGACTGGCAGGAAAACTGGAATTTTGTTTCTACTGCACAGCAAAAGTCCTTCGATCAGCATTAAGTTAAGTGCACAACAGCGATCGGATAATGCGACACCATGACAAAGCATTGATCGTCGTGTGTGACGCCCCGCATTCCACTGCGCAGTATAAGCAAGTTTGGACACAGCCTACTCTATGTCAGAGATTAGAGGTCACACTGAGACAATGAGGACAGTCTGGCATGCTCTGGAACAGGGCATGCACACACCGCTGTGCTGCCTCCAACTCAGAGCAGCCCAGAGTGTGCACAACCATGCTGATCCCCTGTAGCTGTGGAGCACTACTTAACCAATAGCATTCAGGGCACTGCTTCCTAATGTGAATACTATGGAAGGGCGGGGGGGGGGGGGCATGGTTGTGACTGCACAGTCAGGCGCCATGTTGCAATTGTCAAAGCAACAGCCTGGCACACAGCAGAAGCTATTACAGATATTGTTATATTGATGCAACAGTCTGGGATGGACCATCTGCACTTCATCCATCCCCGGGTAAATCTGTGACAGTGCCGGTGCTCACAATGCAAGTGCTGCCCACGATCCCTGAACTTAAACTTCGTGGGACGCTTTCCCCTGGAGGTTAAGTGCAAAAAAAGCCCTGAAACATGTTCAGAGGAACAGAGCTGGAGGGGATTTGGTCTACTTGAGCCAGTAGCAACATCACCTTTAACCATCATTTTTATCCAGTTACTTCCAAATCCCTCCAATTGTTTACTTACCTGTTCCCTGTTGTTTGCAAACTTGTTTGCTTTGGGACATATTGCCACCACACCTGAAAACAGGCAGATGTAACGAGCAAACAGAGGAAGGGATAAGGAAGTGGCTGGAGAAGGATGCCAGGAAAAGTGAATCATACAGAGAAGTTGCTGGCTCAGAAAAAGATTGTTCCCTGTACTTTACTGTTGGGCTGCATACCTTAGAGAAGACTAAAGCTGCAAGCTACTAGGAGTAGGGGGTTGCTGTTATGGGCCAATGATTGCATTACTGGTGATGAAAAGCTGGCTCTAAGAGAAAGGAAGCAATCACATAGCTTTCTTAGGGCCTTTCTGCACTTAACTTTCTTCTGGAATGGAAGCCGTCATAGACCTCTTCTGGGCCCCGTCTGTGTGTACATTACTGCAGAACAAAGAAGTCCCACCCAACATGGCACGTTCCAATGCTGTGGGTGGAGTGTGACCCAGATCAAGAGGCCCTTAATTGGGATCATCAGTAGATGTGGGGCTGTCAGTTTGGTCTAGTAGTTAGGGAGCCGGACTCTTATCTGGGAATTCCAGGTTTGATTCCGCACTCCTCCATGAAGCCAGCTGGGTGGCCTTGGTCTAGTCACAGCTCTCTTCTGAGCTCTCACAACCCCACCTACCTCATGGGGTGTCTTTTGTGGGGAGAAGAACAGAAGGTTTATCAGCTGCTTTGAGTCCCCTTATATGGGTGAGAACAGCTGGGTAGAAAAGCTTCTTCTTCTGTCACAGGAAAATCAGCACGGCAGTTGGACCCACCCCCACCCCCTCCCCCTGCATAGCAGCCTTGCAAGGTATTTTCTTTGTGTTGCAAACAGTTATGTGTTGGGACGGCCACAAAAAAGTCTGACTGCCCCATGCAATGCCAGCAGAGGAGAAGAATGTATAGTGAATTTTGTATAGTCTTATCAGGAGAAGGAAAAGAGGACCTGGGGTGTGTGACAGCACAGGTGTTGCACATTTGAGGCATAGCGCTGCCATCCTGTGTGCCTCAGTGGCATGCTGAACACTATGGCAATGTCTGCAGTGTCTTCCATCTTGCCTGTGGGGAGAGGAAGAGAGAAGGAAACTGGGTGAGCTCCTTCCATCAAGCTCCCAGCATTGGCCCGTCCCTCCCAAATGTCACCACACAGGCCATGAAGGAGCCATCTTGCCTATGGGGAATGGAGGAGAAAAAGAAAATAAAAGTATTTTACCATTGCAAGGACACTGTTGCTGCCAGAGTGTCCCTGTTCCCTCCCACACCATTTTCCTTTTGTATCTTGTCTCTTTAGATTGTAAGCCTGAGGGCAGGGACCTGTCTAAGATTAATACTGTAACCTGCCCTGAGACCTTCGGGTATAGGGCGGGATAGAAATACAAATAATAAATAAATAAATGTGGGGTTTACCTCACATGTGGAGGCAGCCAATGGCTTCTAAATAATACCTGCTATTTGCTTTGTATATTCAGTTGTGAATTTTGTATAATATGACATAAATGGATTTCTCACCATCTCTATGAGACCATGGAGAGATTCATATAAACTAGGGCAGTTTCTGCACTTACCTGACCTTTATTGATTCATGATATCCAAGACAGACCCATTGATTCTGATTCTGGGTGGGATCAGCACTGTCTGCACAATAATGCTGGTCCAGACCATATCATGCCGCAGCCTTGCCACAGCCTTGTGCAAGCTCATGCCTCTGAAGACTAGGAGGAGGAAGAAGAGGAAGAAGAAGAAGAAGAGGAAGGACAGCTGGCTTTTCTACCCCTTTTCTCACCCATTTAAGGAGACTCAAATCGGCTGACAAAGCTTTCTATTCTTCTCCCCACAACAGAACACACTTGGAGGTAGGTGGGGCTGTGAGAGCTCAGAAGAGAGCTGTGACTAGCCCAAGGTCACCCAGCTGGATTTGTGGAGGAGGGTGGAATCAAACCTGGAATTCCCAGATAAGTGTGCAGCTCCCTAAGCACTGAAATTCATCCCCCTCTAGTTTCAAACACAGGAGACATGCCTTCTGCGTGCCTCCCTTTTCTAGAACAGAAGTGCTGGTTCCACTGGTTGAAACAGGCTTACCCATAAGGATGTGCACGAATATTTTCCACATTCAAAATTCAAACAAATTCAAATAAATTCATACATTCACATTCAAATAGAATATTGGCAGCATTCAAAGACATATTCAAATGCAAAGTGAATGATTTTGTGCATTTGTTTTGAAGCTTCATTATATCCGTGAACATGGGGAGACTGCAAAGCGGCTGTCCAGTCACACCTACGGTGGATTCAAAGTGGATTCAGAGTAGAAGCATTCAAAGGGATTTTTAAGGGATTCATAGGCCCAACTGGTGGCAGGAATTCAAATTAGATTCAAATAGCATTCAAAGAACATTCACAGTGGATTTGAATCCTACCACATGGGGCTCTATTCATATGAATACAAGTTCCCTTTGCATTTGATATGATTTGAATCAAACATGACAAAAACTTTTTTGCTCATCTCTATTTACCAGGCCTCCGTGCTCAACATCACACTAATGCAGACAGAGCGGACCAGCAGGAGGTGTGGTCTCATAGAGCTGCATTATTATGCAGATCTATACAGCCAGGATTCTTACTACATAAGAGCTTGATCTGAATTAAGGGCCCATGCAGAAAGGGGCTAGGAGGAGTAGCCTAAGGCAGGCACGTGGAAGTGGGAACTGAGGCATTTTCGCACCAAAGCGGAGACGCCTCAGAATGCTTCCCCCCTATTGGGTTGAGAACACTTTCCCATTCACAAAAGGGCAGGTAAGGAACACTTTGAGAACAGTTCCCTTGCCTGCCAGTGCGAACAGGAAAGTGTTCTCAACCTGTTTGGGGGGAGATCCTCCCTCGGGCTGCTCCCGTTGGCTCCTATGGACCCAGTGTGGGCAGCCCAGGCGCCTTCTTTCCCTGGGTTCCTGCTCACTACTGAACCCCAGATCGGGCTCTAGGGGCGGGCAGGAACCCCAGCCAACACCCACCCCGGGGTCATGCGTGCACGTGAATGGGCCTTACTTTCTCTTCCCTGCCTGATTCTGCCAGAATAGGCCGAGCCGTTCTGAGCATGCTTGAGGGGACGGCCCCTCATTGGCCAGGCACCCGCACATGCTCAGATGGCCAGTTGAGGCCAGGCAAGTGCCCAGCGTGCTCTCCATGTGTTCTAAAACCCCTCGTGCGAAAAGGCCTCTGATTTCTAAAATAAGAAGGTTTGAGGCTTTTGACGGTTAAGTGAATGGAAACCAAACAGAAACATACTTAATCTGATCTGTTTTTAAGAAACTGAACCACAGTGGTCAAACCAAAGCAGAACAGAAAAGCATGCACCGAATTGATATGGACCGAAGCAGTCATTCTGGCTTCAAAATTCAGCATGCCAAATTCAGCATCTCCAAATCTGAACCTCATTTCAATCTATCTTCAGTCATACATTTGCTGATATCAAGCTGGGGATGCTCAGACTCCTAGGAGCACAATACTCAAATTCTTCTCATACACCTGCCCATAAATCTTTTCAACAGTAGCTTCCTGAGTTCCACTCCGCTTCCTACTTCAGGGCTTTACTCTGTACCCTCTGAGCTCTTTCTTTTATTTTCTTTCTTTGTCTCCTCCCTCTCTGCTGCAATCACAGATCAGCAAGCATAAAGCTCTGGAGAACCAAGAGGCAGAAGTGAAATGTAAAATGTAAATCAAATAGAGGAAATTTTTATTAGAAAAAATTCTTCATGTCTCCGCCAAGCTTTGTTTTGACGGATCCATCAGAGGCCGATCAGTTATAAAGAGGGATCTGCATGAATATTCGCAACATTCAAAATTTGATCGAATTCGGATATTTGAACTTGAATAAAATGTTACGATATTTGGATGAATAAGCAAGTTTCCAAACATTCATACGAATAGTTTGGACATTAGTTAGATGGGGTGGGGGGGTGGGGTGAAAAAACAGCGCCAGTCACATCCTCAGTGGATCCAGATTGCATTTGACATGGAACAACAGAATATTAAAAGTGGATTCAGGCTGGATTTGACATTTTCAGAGTGCGGATATGTTATGGATACATGGATACGCATTCATTCGTATCAGATAATGTATTTGTTCATATCAGATATGTATCGGATATGTATTAAGTCATATCCGATATGTATTGAATGTTCATATTAATAGATTTGTATCGAATAGAATTTTACCACATTTGAATGCAATCTATTTGTATGAATATGGATTTTCGAACATTTAATTCCTTTCAAACTGAACGCAAAGAAAACATCCATGCACATCCGTAGTTATAGATTTGTGAAGTATCCACACTTCTTCACAAGCTGCAGAAGGTTGCAGTGGAAGAGTGTGACAAGGGCTGGGAAGTAAATTAGAAAAAAGAAACACAGCACACTTGTTGAAACTTCCCCAGAAGCGTAATTTAAAAGCCTACACTCCACCTCAAGAACTTGACTTACCTGCAGCAGAAGCTGCCCCAAGTCCACTGGTAAAATAACCTCTTAATACAGACTGAAATATAAAGGGCTAATACGTTCTGGAGAGCAAATTTTTGTCACATTAAAAGTGAAATTGCCACTGACAGTAAATATTATAACAGAAAGATCAGAAGCATCTTCGACAAATGGTTTAAATTACTTGCTGGCAAGCACATTCATTCAAATGCATACAAAGGCAAAATTAAATAGGAAACCCAGGGTTTTCCAGACAGATTTTTCCAGACGGTATGTCAAATTCCCAGCAATATGTTTTATAAGCTACTAGAGTCGTTGGTTTCCACCACCACCCTATCCCAGTACACAGAGAGAGAGAGAGAGAGAGACATTTTTACCTCTGTCCCTTTTGGACGATATGACTTCCTGGAGCAATGAGGTCACCCCAGCTATAAGTATCAGATTTTGAGATCTTTACGGGGAAATGGGGGAAGAATCCCAAGCACTGACCGCATCCAAGAAAATGACACTTGCATTGTGGTGTTTGGCAGCAAATTGTGTGGATGTTCAAGAGGGGTAGCGTGATTATGTTTGGCCATTAGGAAAGCTGAAATCATAGTTGATGGGATTTCTGGACATAGCACTGCAGATTTGGAAATAGCAAAATGCTGGTGGTGGTACCCAACAGATTGATATTGTTTCCTTAATAGTCCCTCTTCCTATGTTTTAACAGAAGCTTGGCCTGGAGGGATTAGACATTGTAGATCTCTGAGCTTAATATTCTTTTTGCAGATGTCCTGCCATCAAGTGGGGCAGCATGATCAGAATGCTTGCAGAAAGAGGATTCTGTTTGGAAAATGCCTACAGTGCAATGCTTGCAGATACCCTCTTCTAAGCATTTGTTGTTGTTGTTGTTTGGTAACACTGAGTAATGACTCCAGGAAGACCTACTTGGTCATCTCTTTGGGCACTTCTTGGCAAAGATATAGAAATGAACTGCCATTGCCTACTTCCAGGGAGAGGCTGGGGATTGAACTGGTGACCTTCTGTTTTCCAGACAGTTTGGCCTACCATTGTGCTAGAACTACTTCCAGACTCCATAAACACCTCTATGTAGTTTATCATTGGCTCTTTCCAGGAAGAGGCTGGGGATCAAACCAGCAACCCTCTGTTTTCTAGGCAGTTTTCTCTACCATTGAAATATCGCCAGCTGAAGTGCAAATGGCCTGAGCAATGACTGAGGCAATATCCAATGCATGCAGAGTCATTGCCATGGTGATCTGGATGCTGCCATGCCCACTTATTGCACCACACCTGGAAGAGGGTGCTGATACTGCTGTCCAAGAAACAGCAAGCCTCACCTGGCCAAGCTGCAGACCACTTTTTAGCAATCCACAGTTAGATTGCTTCATGGAGGAGTGATCCAATTCTGGGGTGGCAGCAGAGTGTATGTGGGCCTGTCTAGTGAATGGACCAGCTCTCACTAACAGATAAGTGAAAACAGTCTCTAGAATGCAGACAATGCCACCTCTAAAGTGCTTTGGTTGTGTGCAAACCAACATGAGAAATGGATCTCACTGAGCACAGTGGATTATGCGCAGGTGTCAACCGTGCTGTGAAACATACTTGAAGGAGAAAGGCAAGAGTAGACTCAAACTCTACGTATGGCAGGAAGGGCATTTCACAATTTGCTCCTGTACCCAGCGAATTGGTCCATGCAGATGGTCTGAAGTTAGGTTGGCTCTGTAAGATTTGCTGTGCATCAGAATATGCCATCAAGTGTTGACTAGGAAATAAAAAACCATCTCTCTTTCCTTCTTCCTTCTTCCCTTTTGGATGTATAAACTCCCTGGTGGCAATGTTGTGGGATATAGTGGTGAGGAGCACCATCAAACTGCCTGTAAATGTCCTAAATAAATACATTTTTTCCAGGAATCTATACAGCAGGGGAACGGACCAAATGTTTTTCTTTGTAACCACACAAGCTTGCAAAGTTCACTCAGATGATCTAATGCATGTTACGCTTACTGCCATGAATTACTCAGTTTGGAAAGGTTCGTTTCTGATAGTACAGCTCCCATGAATCTTAGCCAATGGCCACTAAAGTTCACGAAAACTCTAGCCCTGAAATGTGCATTTTCCTAAGGGTCTTTCTGCGTGGATCCTTAATACGGATTAAGGATCTATGTTGTACATTTCTACGATGCTATGGCACTTTCTGCACTTACCTTTGATTTGGATCAAGGGTCCATGTAGGCCATACTCTGGGCCTTCCCATCCACATATCAGCATGGACCAAGGAAGTCCCAGCCTCATTGGTCCTGCTTTGTCAGCACTAGATAGAACATGATTCAGATTAAGAGGCCATTCATCTGGATCCCTGCCTATTTAATCAGGACCTACCAGAGGGACTAGGGCCTTGTTCTGAAACATGGGAAGTTTGCAGGTGGTTCACCTCCAGGTTCCGGTACTACTACAGGGTGCTTTTCAGCAGCACACCCTAGCATGCTGCTAGAAAACAGGCCCCAGGCTAGAAACTTTCATCCTTAGCCTTAAGAAGTGGGGGGAGCAGCTTTGAAACTCATACGAGCTTTGCGGCCCTACCATGCGTTAATGTGGATCATTGACATCAGTGAAGGTGGTGCTGATCCAGCCCACATCTCCATGCAATCTAGACCAGTGAACCCAAGTATACCAGGCCCACTGATCCAGATCTGCAGTCAGTAAGTGCAGAAAAGGCTATAGATCTGCCGGTTGATGCAAGTCTAAGAGCCCTTGCTCCTAAGAAGAGACTTCAGAAAGCCTACCTGAGCCAGTGGTTTCTCCCCCTGCTAAAAGTCAGCTTGTGAGCATTCTCAAAGTCCACAAAGACTTTGAGCTGAACCTCCTTTGAGCGGAACCAGCTGTCAGTGGGGTGAGAAGCTTCCATACTCTCCCATGCCACTGTTGATTTGTAGGTTCCTCTACAAAGTAATTCACCAGAGAGTAAAACACATGTGAGCCATCACAGTGGCTTGATGGTAGTGAGGGAATTCTTTGCATAAGCAAAAGCCCTACCAGAAACTCTTTACAGAGATTTTGCTCTCATTTGTCAGGTTAGGTGAAATGGAACAAGGGTTGATAGCTATTGAGAAAAATCCAGGGCTATAAACACAGCTTGAAATATGTAGTGATAACCCGAAGGTACAGAAACAGAAAAACAATAAAATATACTTAATTTAAAAAAAAAACCTTTAAATTACCAGTTAAAGCCATACTACATGTTACCATCATTTGGTGCCATTGGCTAAATTGCTGGTGATCATATGAGCCAATGCTCACCATTTGGACCTGTTCTAGTAGATAGGGTAAGAGGGACTGCCCTGGGATGTATTTTAGACTCCAGGAAAAGATGTATCAATAAATACTTTAGCATGTCTCAAAACCCCTGTTTGTGTGCCCTTTTCCAGATGGAAATCCCTCGCTCTTGAGGCAACTCGCAATTTGGGTTGGATGGGGTGGGAAGTTGCAGGGGCTCCTAGAGTCATCCAACCTATCAGGTTCACGGAGGCCTGAGCTAGAGATGGCCAATGAGAGAAAAGCAGAGAAAGCAACCACAAGGAAGAGAAGTGAGATATGAGGCTTTTACCTGCTTATTTTTAAAACTATGTGATGTGTGTGGAGGTTCTGTGTCCACATATGGGGCAATCCTTTGAAAACAGACACCGCAAAAAAACTCTCTGTGATTGTACCCTTGCTGTAGATTGCTCACTTCTTGAGACTTGCACAAATATTCATAACATCCGAAATTCATACAAATTTGGATGAATTCTGATATTTGAACTCGAATCGAATGTTGGCACATTTGAAGATTGACATACGAATTCGAATATAATGTTTTGACGAATTCGTATGAAGCTTCGTGTGAAGCTTTGTATGCGATTCATATGCTATTTGTATGCATTTGTATGGGATTCATATGGGACTGAACATTTGTATCGAATACAAATCCTACCACATTTGAAGGGGATCTATTAAAACAAATACTAATTTTCTTGCATTTGGGACAGCCAGCCGGATGCACATCATGCTGCTCTTAAAAGAGTTGCCCTGGCTGACAATTCGCTACTGAGCCCAACTCAAGGGGTGTTTCCACACTGGCTGCGGAAACCAGTTTAAAGACACATTTAAAACCTTTGGGCATTTACCTTCCGCATTGCAGACCAGATTAGGGACCCTTCAAGGCAGCCACTTCTGCACTACCGTCTCTAAATCGGGTCTCCCTGCCGAAAACCGGTTCTAAATGAAGACCTAAACAATTAAGTCTTCAATCCACCCCTTCGCCTTGATCCATGCAGAAGCAGGATGCTTCCTCACATGGATAGGCAAAGGGACAGATGTCCCTGTGGACGCCATCTTGGGGAGAGTGGAAGCAGGCTGGTTTGCCTTCTTCCACCCTCCCCCATACACCGCATGGCTCCAGAGGCAGTGTTGGCAAGCGGGAGGCCAGATGCCCTTTAGAATGGGTGCTGTGGCTACCACACAGCACCCAGGGGATCCAGCCAGCCCAATCTGTCCTCCCCACACATGTGTGGACGTGCAGGGCCTCCTCAGATCCATTCTTATTTCAGACGGATCCTCAGGAAGACGGATCGCCGAGAAACAGATTTTCTTAAATCCATGTCTCAACAGCATGTGTGGAAACACCCATGGTGTTAACTTTATAAGGCTCTAAATGACTTGAGCCCCAAATATCTGAAGGAACATCTACTCCTATATGAGTGGTTCTCAACCTGGGGGTCGGGACCCCTTTGGGGGTCGAACTACCCTTTCAGCTGACAACCTCCCAGCTGCCCCGCCCCCATGGTTGGGAGTCTCCACATCATGAGGAACTGCTTTAAGGGGTCACGGCTGCCCCTGTGGTTGGGGGTCTCCACAACATGAGGAACTGCATTAAGGGGTCGCGACATTAGGAAGGTTGAGAACCGCTGTCCTATATCAACCTGCCTGTGCCTTAACATCTGGAGGGGAGGCCTCCTGGTTGTCCCACCACCTTCAGCAGCAAAAGGAGTGGGCACCCAGGAGAGGGCCTTCTCAGTGATGGCCCCTAGGCTATGGAATAGTCTCTCCCTTGAGGTGCGTCTATCCCCTTCATTGTATACATTTAGGAAGGCAGTAAAGACACGCCTCTTTGCTCTGGCCTTCGGTTAAATGAGGATACACTTTTCTCTTCCCACTGGTAGATGCTGTTATTGTTTTAATGTTAAATGATGTTTGATTTTAGATGTTGTTACCCACCTGGATATAGGGTGGGATAAAAATGTAAATGAAACAAACATGCAAGCAAACAAACAAATAAATAAATATGAATCAAATAAAAAATTTCTACTTGAGACTGATATCACACAGATCAAGCTAGAGATGCTCACGAGTATCCTAGATTCCACCAGCTGTACTAGCTGCAGCTTCATCAAGGGCAGTACCACAATGAGCATGTAATAATAGCTTGAGGTGGAAACTACTAGGTAATGTAATACTGTGGCCGAGCTAACCCAATACAGACTAGGTTAATATAGGCTGCCCCAGTAAAGACATAGCTAGTGGCAGACAATCTCACCCTTAATGTCACCTGAGGCTCAAGCAAAGGCTTCAAAAGGCTCCCCATCCCCTTCGCTTTCTGGTCCCCTGGCAAAAAGTTGGTCTTGCACATTATCTGAATCGCTTGATTCAGAAAGCTCACAACTGCCTTCATTGCATGCACACACACACAGAAGGCCCTGTGTTACTTCCTGTATTGGCTGGGGCTCCTTAAAGTTTTAGTCCAAAACATCTGGGGGGTACCAGCTTGATGAAGGTTCCTTTAAGGAAAGCTATGACTGTTAAAATGGAATAAAACCAGAGTGCTTATAATATAAATATATCCTTAGTTTTATCACCGTGCTCAAGGTTTTGGAAGATTGGGCCTGTGAATATATTTGTAGTTGGAAAACTAGGTGATTTGACTTTTTTAATGGCCCTGAAAATCCTTAATAACCTGTCAAATTTTCCATGAAGGAAAACCTACAGACATTATAGAGTCACATTCTTCTTACATGTATATTTTCTATCTACACTGTAGATTCTGTCCTTTAACACTTTTAACACATTTAAAAAAAAAAAACACCTTGGCAGTATAATGTCAATTTCTTAGATATCTTAGAGATGTTAACATTCAAGTAACTTTCCTTTTTATTGATCTTCAGGGCCAATAATGTTCAAGGCTACTCTTTGATTATTATTAGGATCAGTTGTACTAGTCCAAAATATTCATGCACACATTTCTTTTTTAAGAAAGAGAAAGATGAAAACTTTTTAATGACACTTAAATGTCTAACCTAAATATTAGTGCTGCATGTCACTTGCATCCAAAAGGTAACACATTCACTTAAGAGCATATTAACACCCTATAAATCACTTTTGGAAATGTTAAGCGTAAAATCCCATCTTCTAAAAACAATATTTCTTATACCAAAAGACAAATATTATTCCCTGTAGTCAAGAATTACCAAATGGATACTTTTCAAAGGAATAGCATGGGAGGTTGGAAGGGTAGCAGGGAAATACCTGGAAATACCCTAACCAGTCTGGGCTAGGGATATGCATGGCTGTGTTTTTTGTATTTGATTTATACTAAATCAAATACAAGAAAATTTGTATTCATTTGAATAGACCCCCTTCAAATGTAGTAGGATTCACATCCGATGTGAATGTTCAATCCCATATGAATTCCATACAAATGCACATGAATCCCATACGAATTCCATACAAAATGTCATACAAATGTATTGAAAAATTCAATTCGAATTCAAATCTGAATCTGACCGAATTTGTACAAATTTCAAATGTTACAAATATTGGTGCACATCCCTCATCTGGATACCAGAAATATAGGGCCTTTTTACACTTACTTCTGTTCCAGATCTTCATTGTCTTCTGGGCCTCTTTTATCCACTGCTGTGGAGGTCCTACCCCTGCTAGCTGCCACTGCTACACCCCATCTGCATGAGACAGAGCATATACTGGATCCAAAGGCCTCCTGGTCTGCTTTTTATCTGGAATATTGATATTCAATTTTTTAATCACTAGGGCTGTGTTCAGGCATAACAAAAGGGGCACTTCAGAGACGTTCAAAGAGACAGTGCGTGGCCCTTGTATTCCCAAGTCCTCTCTAATCAAGCTTTTCTAGCACTGCATGTTCAAGGGGGGAAGGGGCAGACTGATAGGTGAATAATCCTACCTCAAAGCTTCTCAAAGAAGTGCTTTTTTCACAGCCTAAATCTTCTAAGGCCACCAGGGACCCATTTCAGTGGTGCACTCCAAGACCAGGAAGTTTCATTTCTAGCCATCAGGGCTGACATGGTAACTTGAAAGCATGTCCTAGAAGGATAGGTTGAAGGACCTAGGAATGTTTAGCCTACGCGGCCTAATTCCATTCCAGGTGCAGAGCAAGAAATCGTACTCTACACCCAGCCAGACCATTCCAGACCATTCCACAGCTGTACGGCAGGGAGAGCATTCACACTCTCCCAGCTGGACAGCTGCAGGTCATGCCCCCCGGGCTCTGGCATTGGGCAGATTTCGACCAACAGCTGGCAGGCCCTGTTGAGGGTGGGGAGAGAATGGGACGGCCTGCCCCACTGCAGCAGCACCCATAGCCCCCTGGGCACCACCCACCCACCCAGGGGCCCGTGCCACCTGCACAATCCACTTACCCTGTCGGGCCTTCGGTCTGATGTGGTCTTCACGTGGCCGGGCAGAGTGATCTGCCGCTCTCTGTGCAGGCATGCACTTCAATAGCTCAGCCCCACGCTGACCTGATGCTCATCACATTTGATCCCAGGTGTTCTGAGCAGGCATGCGCTGCTGAACTATCACATGCCACAGCAGGTGCAGAACACCACAGAATGAACTAGCAAGCCTTGCCCCTGGGCTTGCCAGTCTGGTCTCTGGCTGTGAGCAAGCAAGACAAAAGCATTTGTGTGCGCGAGGAGGCGCATGGCCCTGGGTGGGTGGTGGGCCCAGGAGACCTCCACGGGGCACAGCCGCCTCGATCTAGGCACCTGCACCCCATGGAGTCCGAACGCCGGCCGGATCCCAGCTGCCTGCCATTGGGTTGACTGCGACCCAATGGCAGCAGTGGAGGGCAGGGACTCCGGTCCACATGTCTGCCTTTTCAGGCTAGGACACACAGGGATGGATGCCCCATTCACACCTAGGCAGGTAAGGGATGCATGGGAACATGTGCGAAAAGGCCTATGATCACGGTCTTCAAATATCTTAAGGGCTGTCACTGTGCAGAGGGATTGTCCCTATTCTCATTTGCACAAGATGGGAGGACTAGAAACAATGGGATGAAACTTCAAGGGAGTAAACGCAGATTAGATATTAGGAAAAACTTCCTGACAGTGAGGGAGATCAGTCAATGGAATAGGCTGCCATGGGAGGTAGTGAGTTCTCCTTCATGGAAGGTCTTCAAACAGCGGCTGGACCTACGCCTCTCTGGGATGGTTTAGGAAATCCTGCAATGAGCAGGGGGTTGGACTCGATGACCCTAGAGGTCCCTTCCAACTCTACAATACTCTTATTCTATGACTAGTCCAGAACAAATTGACACCAGTCCCCGCTTGACCCAGATCCACAGAATGAGATCTACACAAGTGTAGAAAGACCCTTTGTTCCCCAATAGCCGTGAGATCTACCTATGATGATGTCCCAATGCCATATAGCCTACCCATAGGCCCATAACCAGCTCCTTATATATGGGGAGGGGGGGCTTTCTCACATTTGGTGAATTAAAAATTTAAAAAATTGACAGGATGAAAAATTTGGGGGGGGGGCTGTGCCTCCTCTGCCCTGCCTCCCAGCTACAGGCCTGCTTTGCCATACACTACAATTCGCTGTCAATGACAAGAGGAGGAATTTAATGATACTGTGGCTTCGGTGCATTAATACAAAGCTTCATTATGGATTTGTATGGGATTCGTATCTAACATTCATATTGAATTACTATGGAACATTCATACTGAATTCAAATGAATATGAATTGTTTTGCATTCCACAATACAAATGAAATACAATTTTTTTGTTGTTAAGTATGACAGGAGGGCAAAAACTGTCTTCTATATGGCAACCCTGTAAAAAACAGGAGGTTTCTCTTCCTTTTTTAATGGATTAAAACTAGAGAAAACAGCAGAGAAGAAAAGGGGAAGCTACTCACCTCCCTTCCTCCTCCTTGTATCCATTTCCCACTGGAAATTGCAACCTGGGTGGTACCTTTAAGTACAAAGAAAACACTGGTGGAAGATGGCCTACATGTGATTAACATCATGTGTCATTTCAGCTTAAATTATCCCAAATATATCAGTCCTTTTACGGTGAGTTGGTCCCATGGAGGGCTTGTTTTCTTTCAATATAGATGCTCCCAGCTGTGCTTTTCCTGGTTTTGGCCTTTTTTAAAAAATATTTGCTTGCAGTTGCTATGGCGACAGGGGAATCACAGATGGTAAAAGTTAGAAATCCTGCCACTGGAGACATTTATCATCATGGCCTTCTATAATGCGGATGCTTGTTCTCAGAATCCCCCCCCCCATCTCACTGGACTCTCCTGTGTTTATTTTGTTGGGAGCAGCACCAAAGAAAGCACACGTGCCCAATCTGAGCAATATGAAACTCTGGCTCCCTCTTGAATCTTCATCCATCCCAAGACAATCTTATGGAAATGCAAAAAGGGCAGCGAAATCTCATCTAATACCTGAATTCCTTCCAGGTCACCAGCAGCATCCCTTCCTTGTTATTCTCCCATTTCCATCAATATCTCTGCACAGCATAAAAGCAGGTTCAGACTTTTTTTGTTTGTTTTAGATACTTTATTGATTTTACAGCAAATATTTCAACCAATCTACAATTTCTTTTTTTAAAAAAAAATTATTGCTTTTATAGAAGAAAGGAAAGAATAGAGAAAAACAGAGAAAAAGAAAACAGACTTAGCACTAAAAGGCCCCATTAAGGGTCCTTAATGGGTCTTTAAAGGGTACTCTAGTGCTAACTGGAAAAACACCCAAACATTGCCCACATATAACATAACAAATTAACCCAACTCTTAACAACACAGGCAAATCCACCTCCATCCTTTAACCCTCAAAAGTCACAGGTAAATTTTGATCATCCTTCTTTCATCTCCATCGGTAGGGTATCATTAATAAATGCTGTATGTAATTTGCTCCAGGCATTTCTACTCACTGGAGTAGAAAAGCCGCTGGTGTCTAAGTGCATCAAATTTGTATGTGTCAAGAATATGTTGATTGATGACTCAACATATCTCCATTTTTGGCTCCTTCTCCCCAACCCTCCCTGGTTCTCTCCCCAAGATAAGGCTGCCTTCATCTTAACTGCCCCCTGGGACCAGTTTAGAGATCATTCCCTATTGGACTACCTCCCCTTTTCTTTCTTTCATCCTTCTAAACACATATTTCCATTTACCCATCACAGGATATTTCTATGATAAACCTAAAGAACACATTCTACATTCACTGGTGAAAGTGAATAACAGTCAGTCTCCTAAAAAATTGTACTGTTGTTGGATTGTTCTTAACCTTTGGCATTTTCAATTTCTTAACCATTACTGCTTGTGGAGCTTACAACATTTGTTTTAAGACACAATGCTCTTGCATGTTTATAACCTGAATATCTATTTTATGAAATAGACAAATTCCTTTTGACAAAATTATATCTGTATGTAGAATCTTGTTGCCTTCCATTTTTGAAGCTCCATAAAGCTCCAGCATGAATGTAAATATGTGCCATTTATTCCTACATTTGCTCCAGTATTCGTAGCTCTTACTGGAAACCATACAGATTAACTAGCATGGGATCTAGGGATGTGGACGAATATTTGTAACATTTAACATTCGGCCAAATTCAGACATTAGAATTCGAATCAAGTGTTGGCACATTTGAAGTTTAGCATTTGAATTCAAATTGAATGTTCTGATACATTCATAGGAAGCTTCATATGGCATTTATATGGGATTGAACATTTGTATCAAATTCAAATCCCACTACATTCGAAGGGGATCTATTCAAACCAATACTAATTTTTGTGCATTTGATTCAATACGAACTGAATACAAAAAATAATTATTTGTGGACATCCCTAATGGGATCCTATACTATTTATTGAAAAAATTAATCTGTAATTCTTACAAAACAGATTTGGGCCATTGCAGGTTCAGATTTGAGCTTTACAGTCTTCTACAGGATATGCACTGGCTATCAGATACTGCCCACAGCCACCACGCCCACTGCGCCATGTGAGAGCAGTCATGCCCACCCCGCACCCTTCCACTGCATTCATAGTGCCATCACGTGGTGCCAACACAGCTTAAGATACACAATGTGTGAGCTGCCAATGGAAGGAACTTAACCATCCATCACAGACTTTCCTTAGAGCAAATTTCCCTTACAGCAGGTCTTATTCCATACTGAGAACAGGGACTCTTTCCACACTTATGGTGATGTGGTATAGTGTGAAGCCTACACAAGGACCTACAGAGGTTTTCATTCTCCATACAGTGGAAACAGCATCTTGCTACCAGTCTCAACACTCACAGCTTCCATTGACATGAGGTCAACCCTTTTCTCTGAATATCTTAATTGGGGATCTAAGGAGCTGCTTGGTATAATTAAAATCAAAATATGATTTAGTGGTTCTACTTTAAAGCATGCCATGATGTATGCCTGTTAGGTTTCCATTTTTGATGATTTATGCATCAGCATAAAGACTCCTTTCATGCAACTTTGCAAACCCTATGTTGTCCTTCAAAAATCAAAATGATTTGTAGGGAAGAGAAGACATTCTTCTGCAGTTACCCCAGTCATCATGATCATTACAGCAGGCAGGTTCATTAAAAAAAAACTCTCCAAAATGACATTTTATGAGGTCAAATGAAATTTGATGTATCCTTCTTTCTCCCCACCCCCACCCCCCAGACTCCTTTCCTGATTCAACTCACTTTGTTGCATAAGAGAGTGATAAGGAAATTGTATTATGTGCACTCACCAGTGACAGGTGAGCCAGAAGAGGTAGGGGCAACCGGGGAGAGATTTGCCATTTATGATCTTTGCAAACCCTTGGTTGGTGGGTGATGGATCAAAGGTAATTTGCTGCAGTTTGCAAAGCTAATGGTGCTATTTTCATTCTGTCTGAATGCACCCTTAGCCTTGCAAAGTGCAAAATGGCCCTTTGGCACTTCTGAGACTTGTTTTTTTTTTTGGGGGGGGGCAATGTGTGAACGAGGCCTAGGATGAGAAAGTCTTCTTTAGATCCAATAGGAGTGAAGTGCACAGGAGATGCTGAAAAGGACATTAAACTTTTTAATATTAAAATTAAAAATGGATCACATTTCTTAATGTGTGGTTTATACATTTTGCCTGCAGTTTCATTTTCGTTTAATATACTTCACTGGATATTCCCTTTATTGTTATACGGTCTGTGGACTGTTCAATAAATTTATTTTACTGACAGCAACTACTGTTTTAAGAATGGAAGCCCTTAAATTCTCTTACCACCCAAGTCCTACCCAGCAAAACCCTCAGCTGTTAGAAGACCATGGCCTTTTGCAAAACAACTGCTGCCTGACATCTGTGCAGTAACCACTTGGGTTGCCATCAAAGTCTCCAAAATGTTGGAAACATATTGATGCTGTTAAGGATCATAAATGAGCGAGTCCCATCCGATAACAACCAGCGGCTAGTCGCTTTAGTGAAGTTTTCTTGTTGGCTTAATTGAAAATATATGAACGGATGTTATCACCAAACCTCCTTTTTGAAGACTTACACATGCCTCGGGGTCCCCAAGTAATACGTATTTGTGTGTCTCTGTGACCGTGTCTCTGTGTGTGTCTATGTCTATGTCTGTCTGTGTGTCTGTGTCTGTCTGTGTATATCTTTGTGTGTGTCTCTGTGTGTGTATGTCTGTGTGTGTGTCTGTGTCTGTGTGTGTGTCTGTGTGTGTATTTTTGTGTGTGTCTGTGTGTGTGTGTCTGTGTCTGTGTGTATCTCTGTCTGTGTGTGTCTGTATGTGTCTATGCCTGTGTCTGTGTGTGTCTGCGTCTGTGCCTATGTGTGTGTGTGTGTGTCTATATCTGTGTCTGTGTCTGTGTGTGTCTCTGCATGTGTACAAGCACATGTGAGCCAAATATTCATGCAGTTTCCCACCATCTAACATTATTCTGTTCTCAATACTAAAATACTGGGAAAATACTGCCCAGACGGCTGGTAACAGTGGCAGTCACTCCTTATAATTATTCATGCTCTTAATATCTGAGAGCTTCCTATTATCTATGGGTGTTTCTGCACTTACTGCTTGAAATGCGGATTAAGGAAATCCGGATTAAGGAAATCCATCCCTGGGAAAATCCAAGTGAGGCCTAACACATCTGCACATGCATTACTGAGGAATGCATCGCATGGCTGCTGTGAAGATGCTGCAGCACCGATATCCAGAAGGATCAAACGTAACTTGGCACATGTCCAATGTGAAGCAATTGTAGGATGGACTACATAGCCAGAATGTAGTGTTCCCGCCTCGCTCAACATGGGGACTTCTAGTCCCGCCCATATTCTTTCCCTATCCTGTCCCTGTGCAGAAGCGTCCTCCTTTGATCTGGAATTTGCAAGCAGGAACAGTTTGAAGACTTAATTTTTCAGATCTTCCCAAGAACCGGATTGGGCGGCCTCTAGACCCCCTTGAGGCATAAGCCTCTAGACCCCCTTGAGGCATAAGCGGCATCCTTGAAGAGACCCTATTCTGTCCCACTATGCACAAGGTACCTTGCGGATGTGTGCCATATGGGTCCTTATCAGGTGCTTAATGGGGTCTTGAGGGCTGTGCAGAAATACCCTATGTGGCAGTAATTCATATGGCCTTGGGAGGCATTGAGAGCAAACTATATCTCCTTTCCGTTGTTGTTTTTCCCCGTAGTACATCTGCCCTTTGTATAACATGGTTTTGTATACCACAGTTTTGCTTTTACACAGTTGGTAAAATGATACTTCCCTTTAACACTTTTTTTAAAAACTGCCTAGATTTGCTTTTACATAGGCTGCCTGCAGACAAGGTATAAAAACTAGTTGTATCCTGGGGTTATGCTAGGATTGCCAGATGCATCTGTGGCAATCCCAAAATAGCCCTGGGATGTTGAGGTGATATCCAGCTGTATTGCTGTAGCAGGAAAAATGACTCATCTGTTTTTTCCCACTACAGCAACAGTGACTTACCTGTCTGGATGTTGCTCCCAGAGGCTGCCATCTTCGACCCAACCTCTGAGCATGTGCAGGGCTCCAAACAGGTTAATCCATTTGCTTGGTCCCCACTGTTGCAACAAGCGATTACTCCAGAACAGGTTTATTCTGAAGCATTGCTTAACAGTGGGATTTTTGGCCACTTTCTGGAGGTGGCCATAATGGGTAATATTTGAGTTCACTTCTTTAATGCAAGCCATGAACCTTTGAGAAATGAGATTTGATCTCTTAGGAACTTTCCACACTCACATCTTTTGGAGCGGTCTAACCATTCCAGTCCACTCTTTCCTGGGAGGAGGAGGAGAACAAGAAAAATAAGGAGAGTTGACTTTTCTGCCCTGCTTTTCTCACCCATCTAAGGGACTCAAAGCAGCTGACAAAGCTTTCTATTATTCTCCCCACAGCAGAACACCCTGTGAGGTGTGTGGGACTGTGAGAGCTCCGAAGAGAACTGTAACTAGCCCAGGGCCACCCAGCTGGCTTCATGAACAAGAACAGAATCAAACCCGGTATTCCCAGATAAGAATCCAGCTCCCTAACCACTAGACCACTGTCAGCGAGGGTAGGGATGCCATCAGTCCTGGGCTAAGCTTGGCAGCAATGCAGATGCAGTTGACTTCCTGTCCAAGGCACTGACCACATCTGCCAGCAATTGACCTAGGCCCTATCATTTGTACATTGACCTAGGCCCTATCATTGACCTAGGCCCTATCATTGACCTAGGCCCTATCATTTGTACATTGACCTAGGCCCTATCATTGACCTAGGCCCTATCATTGACCTAGGCCCTATCATCGACCTAGGCCCTATCATTGACCTAGGCCCTATCATTTGTACATTGTGACTGGTGCACAAAGGCAGGACTGAACCGCTTTGAGCCTTGAAAAGTGAAAATGTATCCTCCAGTTGACCATATCCAGAGAGTTCGGCCTTCTCGTGGCCAACAGGGAATGTCCTGATGATACAGAAGCACCCAAAACTTGAGATGTACATTAACCTAAATTGGTTGTCCAGTTCAAATTTGAATTTTTTTCCTCAAACAGGTAGGGTGTACAGGTTGATTCAAACACCTTCACACTTGGATCAAGCCAGGTGTGTTTAATAAGTTCATTTGAACACCCCTTTGTTCACCAAAGGTGTGGCATTTGGTTCAAACATGAACCTTTCAAACACCCCTTGCCTGATTCGAACAGGTTTAACCCAAAATAGTTTTGCACATCTTTACCCAAGAGCACATTTACTAACCTAAATGGAGCAGAAATTTAACTCCCTAAGGAGCAACTTTCTTTTTCCCCTATGTATTACTGCCCTTGGGTGCGACTCAGGAAATGGCACACTGCCTTCTTTCACCACCTTTTCCCCTTGTAGTTAGGTTACTGGGTTTTCTTTTCTGTCTACCTTTCAGTTTGCTCAGGACCCTGGAAATGATCCAACAGATCCGCCCTCATTTTATGGATTTCTCTCTTCTCACCAAGTGTCCATGAGATATTAAAGTAAAAAATCATAAGTATTCTGAACTGCTTTTAAAACATCAGCCTATCCCAATAATGACAGCTTTCTTTCCTGCCTCCCCACCCAGATGGCAATTCTGTGTGCGGTCATAGCTTGGAAGACGAATGCATTTCCTCAGGATACGTTTCCCACCTCTGACAACCAGGCACATTTCCTGTGTGTGGCAAATGCCTCTCTTGTCCTGACAAATAATGCTGCCTTTGGATTTATTCATGGCTGCTTTTGGCTTCAAAGAAAGTGAGAGGACTCAAATATCTCCCAGAAGTTATATCACTTATTGCAATAATTATCACCAAATGAAAAGCCACAAAGGAGGACATAAGAACACAAGAGAAGCCCTGCTGGATCAGGCCACAGCCCATCTAGTCCAGCATCCCATTGCACACAGTGGCCCACCAAATGCTCATGGGCATCTCAAGCAGAGACAAGGACAAACCTTTTCCTGCTCTTGAATCCCAGCAAATGGTCTTAGAAGCATCCTGCTTATCCCGCCCCCCAGCCTGAAAGATGTACCTAGGCATTCATTCTAGTAGCCATTGATACATCTGTCATCCATAAAATTTGTCTAACACAGTCTCACAAAGTGGCTCACCAATTGCTTATGAGCATCCCAAGGAGAAGACAAAGGCAAGACCTTTGCCTGCTCTTGAATCCCTGCAGATGGCCTTCAGAGGCCTCCTGCCTGTCTCTCCAGTCTGGAGGATGTACCTGGGCATCCATTCTAGTAGCCATTGATACACCTGTCATCCCTGAGTTTGTCTAACCCTTTCTTGTCTATCTTAAGTGGTAGCTGTTACCACCTCTTCTGGCAGCAAAATCCACAGTCTCTCAAGCTCTCCAGCATCCATTTAAAGACAGCTTCTTGGTTATGAACCCTTTTCAAATAAGAAATGGGCACATGAGGATCACCATTAAATAGTGATCAAAGCTCACTGGGAGGTTTAGGATGTGACACAATAAGACCACCCCTGTCCAGCTGTAATTATAAAAATAAAGGAGGAGGTCACCTAGTTAATCCAACATACCTCAAAAATCAGCAATGAAAATATCTGGTAGCAATCAAAGGATCTCAAGAACACAGTTCTGAGGGAAGTTAAGTGAATCTCAGATTTTATATCTGCCAAGATTAATGGAAAGCTAACTACAGTATACCAGAACTTAATCCATCAGTCAATTAATACATGTATGCATGCATCTGTTCTTCAGAGATGTGACCAAAAGAGTAACAAAGGGCTCATCCCCATAAGGCTGCCACTGCCTCACAGTCGATTCAGGGCAGCCCCATGGCAATGGAGGACAGGGCAGCCCCATGGCAATGGAGGACAGGGTGGGTTCAAGGCGAACCCGCCTGTCCCCATAAAACCATGGCTAATCCCTGCATCGGGATGCCGCAGTTTTCTCCACACACACTCACCTTGCCTGAGCGCTTAATTGCCCAGGTTAGGGCTTGAATTACCCCAAACGATCACCTGACAGCTGTACTGCAGTCAGCTGAGCAACTGTCAGGCGGGTATAAGGGCTGTCAAGAGCACCAGCAGAGCTCTGGTAAGATGACTAAAACAGACGCAAAAGCCACATCTGTTTTAATCATTTTAGTGAATCTCTGCTCATGTGCATGACAGCCTGACAGCTGCCCAGCTGACTGCAGGGCAGCTGTCAGGTAATTGTTTGGAGTAAATCAAGCCCTTATCTGGGCGATTAAGCACTCAGGTAAGGGTGGACCATTGCAATTGCAATATTAGTGGTGGGGACAGCGAAGCCCTGCCTGCTAATGCTGCGATCATAACCTGTGAGTGTCCCCATGCCCCCAGGATAGCCCATTCTTGCCCCGTAATCCAGGGTGAGAACAGTTATCAAAGGTTGTTTTTTTTTACTTCAATTTGCAGGATTTTGTCCCTCATATAGCCCGAATTAGGGCTTTGCATGGGGATGCTCACGAGGCGAACTCACATTCGCCTCGCAGTATCCTTACCATGGGGATGCCTACTAAACGTGGCTTCAAAATGTCTACCTATTTGAATTTCAAGTCCTCGCCAAAGTCTGGAGAGATGGTTCATCATATTCTAAGCAGTGAGATTTTGCCATTGTTACATATCAAATCCAGCTAATTAATGGAGAATTACCATTGGTGACACTTCATGAAATATGGTCCCCCATGCTAGATTACTTATCAACTTTGGACAACAGTTGTGTTTCACAATAAATTGTGGTTTCCTCACACTGGTGTCTTTCAAACTGATCTACAGTGTGACTGTTTACTGGCAAAGAAGCCTTAGTGATTTCTGTGAGGTTCATTCTCATCTTCGTGTGCATACAATTACAGCCTAATTTGTAAAAAGAAAGAAACCTTAATCTATTAAATCAAATTAACCAACTGGAAAGAATGGTAGGAAAACCTTTAATCAATTCTTAGTCTTAGAAATGGACAGACTCAACAAAACCACCAGTACCCAAACAAAAATTAATTCTCCCCAACTCTGTTGTCTATTACATTAATTTTCTTGCGAGCTGGGAAATGGGAGTGATGGATTGTAAATATAGTTTTATGGTTAAGGTTATATAGGAAAGCTGAATGAACCTATAAAGTCACCACAAGAGGACTAAAAGCAAACCGAGTGACCCCTACATAGAACAACAGAGGGCAAATTCTGAATAGCCTCGTTAAATTGCAAAAGGTGTGTCAACCATTTCCATCTTCAAAACATTCTATTCTTCACCAGAAAGAGAGAGAAGGGCCCTTTTGGCACTTAGCCTTACTCTGGAATATATCTTGGGAGAGGGGTGTGTTGTCCACATGCTGTTGCCAGGTGTTCTACGCAGGCGCGAGCCACTGGCCAATCAGAGCCAATGGCGCACGCAGACACACATCACCGCCGACCGGACCCCCACAGTCAGAACTATAGCGGTAAGGAGGTAAGTTCCTTGCACGTGCGCGTCCCCAGGTAGGCCTCAGCCCTTGGTGGGGTGGTCCCGGAGGGCATCCACAAAACTCAGCCACCTAGATCTAGGCGGCTGAGCCCTGCCGAGGCCAAAGATCCACCCTGGTGTGCTGGCAGATGTGCTGCTCCATGCGCACCAGTCACATCTGCAACAGATCCAGAGTGCATTCGACATGGAATAAGAGCAGATTCAAAGTGGATTCAGGGCAGATTTGACACTTTCGGAGAGCATATGTTATGGGATGTGTATCGTATGGATATTCGAACAAATTTGTACTAATACGTTCATATTGAATAGAATCCCACCACATTCGAGGGGAACCTATTAGAATGAGCTGAATGCCAAAAAACCATTCGTGCACATTCCTAATAGGCAAGCTATAAAAAGAAGATACCCTAGTCTAGGGACGTGCGCAATTTTTTTTTTCATTTGAATTCAATTCAATATGAATGCAACAAAATCTGATTTGAATCGAATCTGATTCGATTCAAACCCGAAGATGCGAATGTCAACATTTGAATTTGAAGATACAGATGTCGACATTTGTACGCGTCATACGTATACTGTATGTATGCATTTCGTACGCAAATGTGTACAGATAGATATGAGATGCATACAGGTTCATATCTGTACATATGTATCTGTACATTCAAATGTTTTGGAACATTTGAAATTCGTTCGAATGTTTAAATTTGAATGTGTAGACATTCTGGTGGGTTTGGATGTCCAAATTCAATGGAATTCGATGGAATTTTGAATGTTTAGGACCTCCCTGCATATCCCTACCCTAGTCCAAATGCCTTTTACTCTCTCGTCCTATGCTTGGGCTTTACATGGGAATGACGCTGCCACTAGAGGAGGGGACCCCATCCCACGCAGTAGAAAAGTTTTAAAAACTTTTTAAATCTATGCATTAAAAACTTGATGGACTTAAGGTTGAGAACTTCACGTTTCCGCATTAAAGCTATACTTCTAATTCAGAACTAGTTTTGGGAGGGGAGCATTTCTATCCTTTTTTCCCCTCTCTTTTAAAGAAGTGAGTTCTGCCTTTAATCCTCTCCAAAGACACATTCCATAAATCACGAGCATCTCTGCCAGCCACTCTTTCCCTCAGTGAGCCTGCATACCAACTTTAAAGTAAGCTTCTCGAAAACCAAAGCAACAGTCCTGTGGGTTACATTTATATTATTTCCAGATTTGTATAGCTGCAGGCTTCTTTTGAGAGTTGCAAATGATAAGCCGGGTTCTTTGTTGCCAGTACTTCCCTCCCTCTCTTCTTCCTTTTGGTAATATTTAAACATTGTTCACTGATGCACTTACTGAAAAACAGACTGCATTAGCTGCCGGTCAGCAACACATGCTGGATTCCCAAAGTACGTCTTTGCATTTTCACAGGCTAATAATGATATATTTCAGTAGTAGCAACCGTAAAGTCCTGTACCCACCCAGTGCCCTGCCGTTGACTTATAAGTAGGGATGTGTATGAATGCAATTTTCAGGAATCGGTTTGAATTTTGGAAATTCAAATCGATTCGAATCTTTAAAATTCGAGTGTATTCACATTTGATTCGAATCAAATACATTTGAATCTATTTGTGTGAATTTTCGATTCAAATTTGCAAATATGAATGTCGACAACATTCGTATGTGCCTGTACGCACCTTCATAGAACAGTGGTTCTCAACCTGGGGGTTGGGACCCCTTTGGGGGTTGAACTACCCTTTCAGAGGGGTCGCAACGAGTCTTCTACCGCCCTTCCCTCCCACCTCCCAGCTGCTCCGCCCCCATAGTTGAGGGTCTCCACAACATGAGGAACTCCATTAAGGGGCTGCGGCATTAGGAAGGTTGAGAAGCACTGTCATAGAAAATGGTGCCAAGGGTCACAACTGCCAAAGTCAATGACAGGTTAAACACAGTAAGGGTGGCGTTCTGTGCACACCAATTGTAACATTTGTAGCCTGCCACAATATGCCTTTGCAGTCATTTATTTTATTCCCTCTCTAAAGAAACATACATTTTTGAAATGAACTATTTAATACCCAAAATAAAACGCCCATTCCATGCACTTTGGTGGCCTCACCAAGAATGAATTGTTTGTTTTCTTTCCTGTTTCAGAGTTCCAAAGGTTTCCAATATTTCAAAGACAATAGGCCAGTCGCCCTCCCGTCTTCCTACATCACAAAAAGCTGAAATCCCGGGCAGGGCAAAGAAGTGGCAGGGGTAGATCTGGACATGGCCCAAAAGTGCCGCACTTAAAATGAATCACTTGGTTAATGAGCCTCTGAAGAGGGTCTCTTTATCTATGCATTATGAAATGAAACGCAGAAGAAATTGCTACCACCTGCTGGAGACAGAGGTGCATATCATGAAACACCGGGCGATTATCTATTGCCCATGAAGAGAAAACACTAGTGGCGAGAACGAAAGAAATGAAGGGGACATTCATGGTTGTTATTTATTTTTATTTTATATATATTTATTTAGTACGGTCACAGACCAGAATCAGCAAATATTAAAAAGTACATAAAACTTACATAAAAATTATTTAAAATCATAATATAATGGTAAAATCAAATGAAAAGTAAAAAGCAGTCTATATCCTCAAAAGATAATACATGAAGACAGATAAATGGTTTACAATGAGAAGCAATAAAACAATAAAATTTAAAAGACATATGATCAAGACTAATTTTTCAGAATATCTCTAATCAAGGTCGCTCAATTGCAGGGTTTCATTTTCTGACTTCTCCTTTTGTGAACTACATTATTATTAAGCAAATAAAGATTTAATAACAAAAAAACTTACAGATGTGTGGGGTAAGACATATTTACCACCTGTCAACCCAATACTGTATTGCTTTAGTATTTATGGGGAGTTGTAGGAAGCACATGCAGGATCTACCCTGGCCTTTGCACACATCTCATAGCTAGGGATGTGCATGAATATTCGTAACATTCAAATTTTGTACGAATTCGGCTGAATTCAGACATTTGAATCTGATTCTAATGTTGGCACATTCAAAGATTAACATTCAAATTTGAATAAAATGTTTCGATATATTCATACGAAGCTTTGTATGGGATTCGTATGGCATTGTATATTCGTATCAAATTCAAATCCTACTACATTTGAAGGGGATCTATTTGAACGAATGCAAATCTTCTTGCACTCAATACAAATTGAATACAAAAAAAACATTAGTGCACACTTCCCATACCCCTTGCTACATTTGTGCAACAGCTGGGCAGTTTCCTGTGCAAGATGGTTGCAAGTAGATAAGTTATGTGGACAAATTTAGCCAGTGCAATTTATTTTTAGAGCAAATGTACCGAGTTCCAAGACAGGTGAGACTGAAGGCCTTTTCGCACTTTCATTTCCCTGGACTGGACCCAAAGGCCATCTAGTCAAGTAGTCGCCTCTCACAGTGGTCAACCAGTGGTCAACAGGGAAGTCCTCCAGCCAGACTTGATTGAGTATACAGCTTGCCCTACTCACAGACTGCCAGCAGCAAACCTTCACAGATCACCTCTTCCTGTCATCGGGGCTAATAGCCACAGCCATGAATTGGTCCGAACCTTTTTTGAAATGTTCCAGTCGTGGGGTCAAGACCAAATCTCAAGGAAGTGAATTCCATGGCCCAAATACACCTGAATCTGCCAACAATCCTGGATTAGGTAAAGCTTTGGACACTTCCAGGGAGCAACAGAGAATTGTAGTGCAAACAGTGCATCCCAGCAATCCATTTGAAACTGTCTCCCAGGTAAATGCAAAAAGGGGGGACCTTGCACTTTCCATCCTGTCTGGGGGAGAAGAATGTTGAGCTTGCCCTGGTGTGTACTGGCATTTGCACATTAGACGGCCCGCCCAGCCCCATCAAAGTGAGAATGGGCTCTACCGGAGACAAGAAAGGCCATCTCTGGTAGAGGTAAGTATATGTGTGGGGCACAACATCGTGCTCCACAGGTAGTCATTCAGTGGTGTGTTCTTGCATGGAAGGAGCTGTTTCTAGTTTGGAAATGGATCCTTGCATCGCAGATACTCTGTCTGGGAGCGCACTGCCAGCTGACTACAGGACAAAGTGCAGAAAGACCCCAGGTCTTTTGCTTTGTTGTTTTGTTTTTAAACCCTATATCAAGTTGGCTTCATAATTTACCTCAAAAAACAAGAACAGTGAAAAAGAGGATGCACAGCAGAAAGCACAGCCGTATAGCAACTATCAAACAAATATTTATTTATTTATTTATATTTATATTTATATCCCACCCTATACCTGAGGGTCTCTGGGTGAGTAACAACCTTTAAAATCGAACATATCAAAAACTATATTAAAATAATAATAACCAATACATTTAAAAACCAACAGGATAAAAACAATGCAGAATTGGTTAAAACAGTAGTGTTTGCAGTGGAAACATAAGCACCATTTAACCAAAGGCCTGAGTGAAGAGATACGTCTTCGCCGCCTTCCTGAACACAAACAGAGAAGGGGCCTGATACACACACATATATAATATATATGTATCCAAACCTAGTCGGAAACAATCAAAGCAACTACTAGATTTTTGAACTGGAATCAATGCTGTCTAAACAGGAAAGTTCATATGAAAGCACGACTAAAATAAATGGGCCACAAGTGGTATCAATCATGTCATTAAAGGGGGAAAATGCTAAGCAAGCAAGTTCAACTTCACTAAATTATAGCACATTTTAACATGACTGGATTTTAGAAAGTCACGTGGCGTTTAATCGTTTTATGCAAAAGAAGTTTGCATTTCTCCTCTTTCACTATTTTCGTCCCTTATTTTCTCCCGTTTCAAAATTTCAGATGTTTTCCTTAAAGCCTCCTGCACCAGAGTTTTTGAGTTTCTTCACTTCAACAACTAGCATTTGGGGAAGGGGGGGGGTGAAGTGTGTGTGGTGGTATTCTGACCAAACAGGAAATGCCTGGTTATCTTTACTAAGCAAATAGGTGGAATCCATGCCAAGTGTTTCTGGGAGAGTTTTTCAGCATTTTTTCGGAAGAAACTCGCCACTCCAGACCCATTGTTCTTCCCTTCACTCTCCATTTATTTAATAAAATTATGACACCCACGACCCATGTCTGTGCCCCAAAGCAAAGATTAAAGCTCTAACCACACAAAAACAGCCATAAATAATGAAGCCATTGTTCATAGGAGCTCCCACAAATCTTTTGGATTAAATGGGAGGCTCATGTAACAGGACGTTTTGTCTACACTTTGCTGTATATTCTATGAAATAATTAATTCAGGCCTCCCTTTCCCCTCCCTCCTTCTTTCAGCTATATAATTTGATTGCCAGCAACTCAGATGTGTTATGTTCTGTAATCATACTCTCCATGGGTGTTTTTCCACTGTCACTAAGTACCCATTTTAGCACCCATTAAGGACCTATTTGGCTGAGAGCCGAATGACCCCATTTCGACCACAGACCCCATTAGGGACACATTTGTTTCCACCACAGCTAGGGAAATCTGGATCCTAATGGGTCCTTCAGGACCCATAATCCAGATTTCATGTAAGGGGGTCTACAATAGGGTCTTCAGCTTGAAAATCCAGATTGAATGGAGCCTGTTTCCACTACAATCTGGCAATGGGGTCTAGAGGAGGCTCAGGAGAGAAGGCACCCATGGGGGGGGTGCCCCAAAGTCAAGACTTCGGAGTCCCTCTGGGGGCAGCTCCGAAATCCCTCCGAAGTTGTCTTCGGAGATTAGCAAAGGCTCCGAAGTCCCTCCAAAGGCAATTTTGGAGATTAGCAAAGGCTCCACAGAGAAACCCCTCGCAAGAGCAATGGAGCTGGAAGCTGCCTGTTACCTTCAGGCATGGAAAGAAGTGCATATTAATGAGGCTGACTCATCTGTGCTCAAAAGGAGCTAATTAATATGCACCTCTCTTGTATTGCTCTTGCAAGGGGTTTGTATTCGGAGCCTGCGCTAATCTCCGAAGTTGCCTTCAGAGTGACTTCGGAGCCTGTGCTAACCTCTGAAGGCAACTTCGGAGATTGCACCCCTGTCCCCCAAAACACCTGGGGTGACAGGCAGACCCCTTGTGGGTCAATCAGGATTTGCATATGGGTGCTCCAGTGTTTCCATAGCAGGGAGGCTATTGGATGCTAGACCACCCATGGAAACCCATTTGGTACTTCCCTTAATCCGGATCTAGTAGATCTGGACTAAGGGAAGTACCCATTCCTTAGATCCAGATCTTCTTAGATCTGGATTAAAGGAGTGTGGTAGAAAAACACCCCATATTTCTTCAAAACCGAGCGTCAGGTCCATATGATATTAGATAGGATTCAGGAAGAGATCGCATGATCAAACACCAGCACTCTCACTAAAAGTGATTTGGAAGACTTAATTTAGAGTCCTTTTCTTGTTTTGTCTGCCAGAGGAGCATTCAGAACATATTCCTCATGGAGTTAGCTGCATGCATTTGAATTCGCCCTGGGATTAATTTCTGATAAAACATCACAGTTGGATTTCAGTTTGGAAAAGTCCAGCTTTGGCCAAAGGCTGTGAAAGTATAACATAAAAAGGAACTTTTTCAAACAATGGGTACAATTAGTTAGTTACATTTATATATCACTTTTCATTTTTAAAAAGTCTCAAAATTTACAAGAGATGTTAAAAACAAGGGTAAAAACACAGAGAGAATAAAAACAATCAAAAACACATTAAAAACTGGGAAGCTCAGGGAAGAAACAAACTTGCACAGGGAATGCCTGACTAAAAAGGTAAGTCTTTAATAGGGACCTATAGGCTGTAAGTATAGGGACTGCATAAGCAGTACAGGAGAGGGCATTCCAAAGGGAAGGTGTGAACACTGAGAAGGTTATGTTATCATTCAGCACAAATCAAGTCCATTCTGCATGTGAAGTGCTCCTGCACAGATCCTGATTGATTGATTGATTGATTGATTGATCGATCGATCGATCGATCTATCCATCCATCCATCCATCCATCCATCCATCCATCCATCCATCCATCCATCCATCCATCCATCCATTCTATTTCTATTTCTATTTCTATTTCTATTTCTATTTCTATTTCTATTTCTATCCCGCCCTATACCCAAAGGTCTCAGGGCAGGTAACAACATTTAAAATCAGATATATATTAAAACAACACCAATATATATTAAAACAGTAACAGTGTCTGTAAGGTGAGAAGAGACAGTATATTCCCATTTAACCAAAGGCCAGGGCAAAGAGATGCATCTTTGCTGCCTTCCTAGACATATACAGTGAAGGAGCCTGACGCACCTCAAGGGGGAGACTATTTCATTGTCTGGGGGCCATCACTTAGAAGGCCCTCTCTCAAGGGCCCATCCCTTTTACTACTGAGGGTGGTGGGACAACCAGGAGGGCCTCCCCTCCAGATTTTAAGGCACTACCTCAGTAATACAGAACCACCAAAATAATTCTGACTTTTGCCTAATTTTAATTAACAGGTCTTAGAGAAAGGCAGAAACAGAATTCTCCAGGACCAAAGGGTATAATCCGGGGTACAATCAAAATTTTATTTGCTTATTTACTTCAGAAGGGTCTGGTGTCAAATGAGGGGATTTGTCTGGTTTCGATGGGGTCACAAAGAGTCAGAGTCCACTAGATGACTGAACAACAACAGGGATTGGATCTGGAATTCCTTGGACTCAAGAGTGTCTGCTCTATATGAGTAACCTTCCATGCCCTTCCCTAGCAGATAACTATTTTTCCTGCCTAACAAAACAAATGAAGGGATTTGTCTGGAGGGGAGGAAGTTTGGCAAATAATTTGTGGCTATTTGCCAGGCCTGGGGAAGGGCCCGTTTGAGACCACCACCACCACCACCAACCATATACTGTATGTTTGACAGCCCTAGTGCTAATTATCCAAACATTTACTCTGTTGCAATAACTGCCTGGCTACAAAAGAAATAGCTAGAGCTTTCAGGTGAAATGAAGAATTACTTTTCCCATTGAACTTTCAGCGAAATTACGCCTGGGTAAAGGTATTAGGCAGGGGTGCCCCCTTTCACCTTTTTGGCTTAGCAATCCACCAGCTGGCAAGGAAAATACAACAAAATTCTCCAACCAGAAGAGAAAAAATAGGGAAAGTGAAAATAAAACAGAATCTCTATATGCTGAAGATGCATTGTTATTTTTAATTGACACACTTCATACAACTCCACAAGATATCGGCTTGAAACATAATCCACAGAAAATAAAAATGATTTCTAAAAAAAAAAAATGTGTCCCCTTCAATACAATTCATAACATTTCTAAACTTAAAATTAACCACAGACGTATTTGCTACATAGGACTTTGGTTAACTAAAAAGATACTACAGAACAATTTCACTAGACCAGATTAAGGCTGCTTCCCCATGGGCTCCGTTTATTGCGGTGTTGAATTGGATCATCCCAATCCGCACTGTTAACTCAAATTAACACGTCCCCATGTAATTGAGGACAGCGCGGGTTCAAGCCGAATCTGCCTGTCCCCATGAAAACTGCAGTAAATCCCTGCATCGGGGAACTGCATCCTTTTTTTTCTCCACCCCCTCCCCCCTGATAGGAAGTCCGGTTGATGTCACCATGCCCTATATGATAGGGGAACCCCTCCCAATTGCACCTCCAAAAACACCACACACAGCATCGATAAGATAAAAAATTATAAAAGGGGACATAATAAGAAGGGGAAGTGGCTCATTGCTTGAAGCCGCGGCTCAGTGCTTCAATCCGTTTAGCGGAGGTGTACCCCTCCACGTGACAGTGGGCATACCTCCACCTGACAGCAAGCTGCTTCTGATCTTTCTCAACCTAGTGCAGGGAAGCCACAGGCGTTTCACCCGTTAAGGCTATCAAGTACTTGTGTGCTAAATCAAGCCCTTTACCCAAATGTGCCTCGCTGATTGGGCAATCAGGAAAAGGGGGTGTCATGCTTGTAGCCAGAGAGACGCAGGGCAAATGAGAGCCATTTGACACCCTCATCCCTTCTCTTTCAGCCTAATTTCTCTGAAGGAATCCCCCAATCAGTTGTGATCGTAGCATGCATGGCAGGAAAGCAAGCACAGGAAAAACCCCGTCCGCTAATGCTGCGATCACCAATCTCCACCCCCAATAACCCGGGAGCATCTCCATGACTCCAGGATAATGCGTAATTGCCTCCTAATTCATGGTGAAAACAGTTGGAAAGGGGGGGCTTGCCATGGATTTGTGCAATTTGTCCCACATGTAGCCTGGATTAGAGGCTCTGCATGGGGACGCTCCGAGGTGAACTCAGGTTCACTCCGGAGTATATTCAGCATGGAGACACACCAGTATCACTTCTTCACAGATTTTCCATAGAGCGTGTGTGTATATGAAAGAGAGAATTCTGGACTTATCAATGTATTTTGATGCTTTTTATTTGACACAACTTTTTTGTTCTTTTCTCAGGACCTTTTGGTACTTAACTGCAGAAGGGTAGGATCCCACTGCAATTAAGTTTAAGGGTTTGTGGCCAGTGTTCACACTGTGAGCACCAGCACCGTCCCCAACTTACCCAGTGGCCCTTGCAGTGTGGACAGTCTGCCCTGGACCATCTCCATGCAATGCTACCTTGGCACAGCTGTCTGCATGGTGGAAGCTATTGACAACAGGAAATAGTGCAGACCTCAGCACCTTCTTTGTGCCAGGGTACAAGTCAGACACCAGCATTCTGTGGACAGTCTCTCTCTCTCTCATCTACCCAAAGGTCTCCCCTGAGGCCACAATAGGAACATTATAAAAGGGGATAAAACAGATTGGCTAAAATAGTGACAGTGGCTGCATTAATCTAGTGACATTAATCTGCATTAATAGTGACAGTGTCTGCATTAAACAATGCCGCCGGCAGGGTCCACCACTTCAAACCAGGTGACAAAGAGGTAAGTGCCATTTGCGTGCATCCTCAGGTAGGCCCGTGCCCAGGGAGTGGGTGCCCAGGGAGGTTCCTGCAGGCTCTAGGGGACCTGATCATGTCATCTAGAGCTTGCAGGAACCAGGGAAGGGACAAGACCGGCCTGACCCAGTGGCAGCAGGCAGGGCCTGCAGCTGTTCCAGAGGGAACGTGTAAATGCTCTCCCTCCCAAACAGCTGTGGGATGGCCCAAGATGGCTAGGAATGCCCTGGGCTGGGTGTAGAGCTCAATTTTGTGCTTTATACCCAGAATGCAAGTGGGCACCCTTGGACGGGCTGGGGCGGTTCCAAACGGAACAGCTGGCCCAGCAGTGTGAATGATCTGTCCCAGGGTGTTCTACTCACAGGAATAGGCCTCCAGTCTCTCCTGACCCTGTGGATGGTTCCTAGAGGTTCCTGCATTCAACTCCCCATAAAGCCACAGAAGCTCCCATGGTGATCTTGGGCAATTCACTCTCCTTCAGCCTATCTTGCAGGGTCATGAGGACAATGGATCGGACCTGAATGGGATCTGTTACTTTAGACTTTTGCAAGATCAGGAACATTGGTGCCATTGGAAACAACAATGAGGATGTGAATGAGGATGTATCTGGGATCTCCTGAAGAACAGGAAGATACCTGTGTTATAACTAAATAGTAATGCCACTGAATTCATAGCCAGCAGAGACTCTTCCAAGTAGATAGACTCTACATGTGGTCTGAATTAACTTTTACAACTCTTCTGCTAGGATATATGGCCACTAAGCAGTGTTCTCTCTAAATGGCAATAGCTAAACTACGGCCCTCTGGTTGTTACTAAGATAAGATTGATGGTTTTGTTTTCTTTTTAAAATCACCTTTATATGATAAAATCGAGGCAACATACCAATTTTTAAAAGAAACAGGCAAGACTAAAACAATAAAATATATAACTTCGGACTGGGGTGGGAGGAACAATGTAAGCAAAATGAAAATAAGCAGTGTCCTTAAAGCACAATCATCTGGCCTGTGGTGGCAGCTGATGAGGCCTATAAGTCAACAAACTCTGGAAGAATGCACATCATGCAATATCTAAACGGCAGCACTTTTGGTGGGGCACTTTCATCCTACATGGTTCATGGAGGGAGGGGAAAGGGAAGACCTTCCTAGCCCGACTGGGACCAACTAAAGGGTGGCCAAGTGCCCCTACATTGCAGAGCACAAACCTCTTTTGAAGCTATCCTCCATTTGGGAGACTCTGGCAAGCACCGGACACTGCCCAAAATTCATGCTCACACGTGATATTCCAGAGAAAAGCTCCTCTGGAATAAGAACATAAGAGGAGCCCTGCTGGATCAGGCCACAGCCCATCTAGTCCACCATCCTGCCCTAAACAGTGGTCCACCAACTGGTAATGGGCATCTCAGGCAGAAGAAAAGGGCAAAACCTTCACCTCTTCTCGAATCCCAGAAAATGGCCTGAGAGGCATCTTCCTGTCTTCCCAGCCTAGAGGATGGACTTAGGCATCCATTCTAGTAGCCATTGATACACCTGTCTTCCATGAACTTATCTAACCCTTCCTTAAAGCCATCTAGGCTGGTTGTTGTTACCACCTCTTCTGGCAGCAAATCCATAGACCGATGACCCTCTGCAGTCATCACTGGTTGGCTAGACAGAGTGGGGCAGAAGTTATCTATGTGAAATATATTGACATGCACATCCAGGCATTTCAGTGGTGCACATTACCCAGAAATGCCCAACTGCCACCACCGTGAATGTGCCACCATCTTTTTTAGCCCCTCCACATGTGCAATGACCACAGCCAGGATGGCAGCTCCAACCAGAACGTAAGTTGTAGTGGTATTTTGGGAAAACCCAGAGTTGTGTTTTCCCAAACTATGCTATAGCAAGGCCTTCTCCTGGGCATAGCAGGGCTACAGTAGAGTTGCCACAGGTGCATGTGCCATTCCTACATAGGCCTGACATAATTATACCATATATCCCCCATATGGACAGGGCATCTCCCATCTAAATCCAGTTTTAAAAGAAATAACTTCAGTAACTACTCGGACAACAGACACAGGACCACAGTGGGACATTTTTCTATTGAAATTTTGTCCTTCTCTCCTTGTACGCTATTCTGAGTTTTGTCTTTGGTATATTTTGGGCCGTGATGAGCTCCATCTTTTTTTCCTTCCTTTAAAGTGGTTCTAAGCCAACCTAGCAGGTACCTAGGGCACAAGGTCTAAGGAAATATACACAATCAGATTTTTGGAACATTTCGTAGCTCAGTGAACATATGCTTTCTGTTATCGGCTGTAAGACAGTTTTAAACAATTTCCACCACAGTAAAATACACCTAAAGGGGAAATATCATGGCAAACATGCAATCCACATTTTACATAGACTGCTTTTTTTCCACACTGAAGGAGCGTTCTCTGCCTTCACCTGCTTAATTTTCTTATTAGGAACATAAGTGCACATTTGTAGAAGCTTATGTGGCCAATCCAGGGAAGGGAGAGAAAACTTTTTTTCCCCACAGTTGTGTCAAGTTGCCCTTCACCTCCCGTCTCTGTGAGGCAAAGTGCTGGAATACTTTAGGCATCTGTACTTGCAGACACCTGAAGCATTCATCGCTTAGCCGGCACTTAACTAAGCATCAGCAAAATGCAAATGGCAGCCATTATGGCCGGGGCAGCCATGTGACACAGTGCATAATCGTTCCCATGCGTCCCTTACCAGCTAAGGTGCGAATGGGGCATCCATCCTCACATGTCCCAGCCTGAAAAGGCTGCTGCAGGGGCAGGATGCCCCATCCAGGTCTGTCACCATTGGGCCGTATCAGCCCACTGGCTGGCAGGCTGGTCCCGGCCCGTCCTGGAGTCCTTGTGCACAACGCCACGGATCGAACTCAGCAAGCCCTGCACACGGGGACTGCCAGTTTGGACCTGGGTGCTGACCAGGTAAGTCACACACATGGGGATGGGGGGGGCAGCGCAGACCCCTGGGTGGGCTGGATACCCAGGGGGTCCCTGCGGGCTCCAGCCAAACTGATCAGGTCGACTGGAACACAAGAGACCCCAGGATGGGCTTGGCCCAGTCTCGCTCCACCCCTGAAAGAGGCTGCCAACTGACAGGCCAACAGGACCCAGTGGTGGCAGGGTGGGGCTGGGTGGGGCCCAGAGCTGTCCAGCAGGGAGAGTGCAAATGCTCTCCCTACTGGACAGCTCTGGGACAGGTGGGGTCAACTTGGGACACTGTGGCTGATATTAGGCCACCCTGGGACAGGACAAGACGGTTCTGGATGGAACTGCCCAGACCAGAGAGCGAATGCTCTGTCCCAGGGCTGGCTTAATTGTTCGCCAGAGGCCCTAGTGCAAATAGGCCTCCCGAGTCACAAATGGCATAAGGAAGGGTGGGGTTGGGGCTAAAATAGGAACCAGATGCCAAAGGATCAGATAGTTCTCCAATCTGCTTTTCCTGCTAGAATCACCGTGTGCAAAGGCCTCTTCAGAACATTTGAAACAGCTTCCCACTGTCACACTGTACATCCTGTGGTTTTCAAGGGCTATCCCATGTTATCCAGGACATGAAAGAGTGAGTCAACACTGCTTTCAACCAACTGCCAATTTGGCTTTCACCTTCCAGGTACACTATCCTGACTCAGTCATAGGGCACGTCCAGACTTCTTGATGCTGCACACCGGAATGCAGAGCCAAGATTGAGCCATCAAATGACAGCCGATACTCTGTAGTGGCATCGCATTATAGCGACGCTACTGCAAATTTGCTTAAAGCTGGCTGGAGAACTCTCACTTTGCAGCATCAAGTAAATTCAAAGCTTCCCGCCAGTCTGGACAGGACAGCGAGAACTGATGGCAACAACAGGGACATCAGCTCAACTGCAATTGGCTACCTCGTCCCATGTGATGCTAGTGCCAATCTCAGCTCTTGTTCCTTCCTCCTCGGAAGCTGGGGGGGGGGGGCTGCTGGAGTCTGGACATTGGATCCCCACTTTGCAGCAGGTAAGCTGCATTTTTTTTTTAATAACCGCAAGTTTAATCCGCTAATCTGGAAGGGGCCATAGCAAGAATTTTCAAAACAAACTTTGGAGGATTTCAGCTCCCCTGATCCTTTGTTAGAGAATAGCCACTAGATTCATGGGAATCCTCAAAAGAAGAGAATTTTCCAAACTCTTGATCCTCTTGCCCTTTTTATTTTGAGTTTTGTCCATTACTTGATGACATTGTTTTCTATTCTAAATCACCCTGAGTGTCCTGGCAGAAGCGCAGCTTGTAAACATGTTCGTAAGTAGGCTCTAAAATGCATTTTAATAGGCAAGCCTTGACATGTGCAGAATTTCAGATGCTGCCCTCGTTCCAGATTTCTGTGGTCATTTCAACATGGACAATCTAAGCATAAGTTTCTTTTCTTCCAAATGGATTTGGTTTGGTCCCAGCATTATGTCTGCCCGGAGCCAATAGACTAAAATATCAGAACCTTCATGTAGGCCCCAGTGAAGATTAATTGCATTTAAAGAGCTGTGATCCTGTGCCCTTATGTTCCTTCTTCTCTAAAGAAAAGAATGTATTTTTGGCTCCAAAACTATAAGAGAAAAAGATGAGTGGTAACATTCAAATCCAATGTGGAAGGAAGGAAGGAAGGAAGGAAGGAAGGAAGGAAGGAAGGAAGGAAGGAAGGAAAAGAAAGAAAAAGAAAGAAAGAAAAAGAAAGATTCCCTGGTTTCAGCTTGTATAATGAATATATCCACTTCTGCAAGGTTTTGAATGAAAGTGCACATCAAGGTGGCTAAGGAATAATCTAACCTTTTGAAACTTTGCTTGCTGTATTATTTCAAAGGATGTGTAGCTGCTTTTCTGTATGCAGCTTTCAGAGGCGTATAACTTAGGCTGTGGTCACACCTTCAGTTTAAACCTTCTTCAGTCCATCTACAGATCTGATTGCTCAAACCTTTTCATTGCTATCCATTTTATTTGTGGACTTATCACTCTCCATTTGGATTTTCCTCAATGAGAAGTCCACACTTGAATTGAAATTTAGTGGTTCATGTAGAATCAAATGACTCTTGGATCAAATCTGGTTCAAACTTTTTGTTGTTGTTGTTTAAACTACTGGGTGGTTCAGTGAACCATGCAAATTACCCGGTTCACTATGAACCATGAACCAACCAAGCCAGTTTAGCCCTTCTCTACTATTGATCCATTTCCTTTTTAAAAAAAAAAATCAATTTCAAAGGTAATCTCAACACCCACCATAATCACTTGAGACAGCTGAAAGATGTGAATAAAGTCTCATCCAGACTTAATCCACATTATTTGGTTAATCCGGAGGAAACACATGATGCTTTTTATTCTGGATTATCCAAATAGCATGGATTAAGTAAGTGCTGTTTGGATGAAGCTAAAGTTTTCATAAATTCATCTAGGCACATGTCAGGATTCCATAGTGGCCTAGATGCTCCATGGCAAATGTTTCTTATGTCCAATTGCAGCCTCCATCTTAACTATTTTAGTTTTCACTGTAAGGATGACAAAATAAATAGCAAAACTAAGCGCAGTTCCCCAGAACAATTTGTTAGTTCTTAACATGGTGTGTGTGGTGTGTGTGACTCACACAATTAAAGCAGATTTGCTGTTGATTTTGGCTTCCTTCAGGAGTTTCTCCCAAAGCCCCACCAGACACATACTTTGTCTGAAACTGAGAGCAGGAGTAACTGAAATTTATTCAGGCAAACAATTTGGAAAGGATGGGCCCAAAACTCCTAAGCTCTTCTACTAGGGAAAGAGTGTTCCAAAATACAAGTGAACCATAAAATTTATGAGTGGGGTGGGGAGGTCCCAGCTTAACCATTCAGTCTCACAGAGGCCTCTGTCAAGACCTTGATCAGCTTTGTGGATCTCAGACCATTAGGGAGTCAAGGTAATTCTAATTCCCATGTTTGGCAAAGTTGGCGTCATAAATCTACATCCGCTTTAATGCCAACCCTTAGTCAACATAAGTAATAATTTACTGCAGAGGACAGGACTGGAATTATCTAAAAAAAAAGAAGAGAGAAGGGGGTTCATGTGTTGATTCACAATAAAATTATTCTCAGAACAGAGCAAAAGCTTTCCAGGTTCATAAAAAGAAAAGCAGGAGTGTCACTGACCACCATTCCTATTTCCTGAGATAGACTTAAGCCCCATCTTCACGGCATCGTTATCTTGAATTCAAAACGATTTGAGTCCTCATAGTTCAGACGGCAGTTCGGCTTAACACGCTTCTTCTGTGTTAAACCACGTTATACTGATTTGAAATAAATCCTGATTTCAACAGCTCTCACTCCGGAACGTGCCCTTGATACGTGTTTCATTTTTTACTGTGTGGACAGTATCGTTTTCCGGGATGAGATTCCGTGTCCAGGCTGTCCCGCCCCCACTCGCACTGTAACCAATGGCTTGTCCGTATTCGAGGCACATCATGTTTAGGATTCCCTCCCCCAATAGCTCGCTTCCAAAGAGTGATTCCATTGAAAGAATCCAATCTCGAAACAGCCACTACCTCCAAAGCTACACTGTAGCGATGTAGCTTATAACAATGTTGCAGTTTTGCGCAGTTCTGAACTTTATAAAGGAAAGGAAAGGGGAGTCCCCATGAAACTTTCCCAGCCCACTCTCCCCGCTCTCCGAGTTCCCTCCCGGCCCCCGGGGGAAGAGTGAGCGAGGAGCCCCCTTCGCCCTCCCCCGCGGTGGGCACGCTGAGCCCGCCAGCCGTCTCGCCCGCCTCTCGGCTCTCCTCCTTTTCCAGCGGTGGAGGCGGGCACCGAGAAGCCCCAGGGCGAAGCTGCCCGCGCCACAGCGCCAGGATGGGTGGATGGATGGATGGATAGCGCGGTGGGCGCTGGAGCCGCCAGCAGGGGAGGCAGGGGCGGCCCGGGCTGCGAGCGCGCTCTGGCCAGCGGGGCGAAAGGCACCGAGAACGCGGTGGTGGCGGCGGCGGCGGCAGCGGTGGAGTCGGGCAAAGCGGAGGCGGGCACCGAGGAGCCCCAGGGCGAAGCTGCCTGCACCGCAGCGCCAGGATGGGTGGATGGGTGGATGGATGGATGCTGCTGCTGGTGGTGGGAAGGGGGAGGGGAGAGAACGGGAATCCCTGGCGGAGCATGGATGACGCAAAGGGAAGGGAGGGTGGGATCCTGGGACGGAACACCAATGAGAGAGAGGGGGTGGGCAATGGGTGGGAGGACAGGGCTGCCGTCTGGACTCCCAGGATTGATTCCAATTTAAGGCTGAAATCGGAATGCCACTGAACCGGGTTAACTTGCAAGTTGTGTAAACAGGATTAACCCGGTTCACTTATTTCGGATTCCTTAAACCAAATTAAGGCATCCCATGTGGATGCAGCCTTAGTGACTTTGCGAAATTTAAAATTGGCCGAGAAAAACAAGAGACAAGGAGCACAAGCCATCTTAGGTTTTATTTTTTCTTTACAACATTCCTATAAGGCTTTTTCCAGAAAAATATCAAAATGATTTTACAAAAATAAATGTAAAAACAAAGCTAAAGCTATCAGAAATGCTATATAAAATGCATTAAAAATCAGGTGGGTTGGGGGGTGGCTATTCCCACAGGAAACGGTGGGGCGGAGAGAGATGTCTTCACTAAGCACTTGAAAGCTGTGATTGCATATACATCACAAGAACATAAGAAGAACCCTGCTGGATCAGGCCACAGCCCATCTAAGCCAGCGTCCTGCCTCACACAGTGGCCCGCCAATTGCACCTGGACACTCTCAAGAGGAAGACAAAGGCAAAACCTTCACCTGCTCTCAACTCCCTGCCCATGGCTTTTGGAAGCATCCTGCCTGTCTATTCAACCTGGAGGAAATATCCAGGCTTCCATTCTAGTAGCTATTGATACACCTGTCCTCCATGACTTTATCTAATCCTTTCTTAAAGCTATCTGGGCTATCATGAAAATCAGAGAAAAGGACTTTCATAAAGCAGGTGCTACTACTGAAATGCCCCAACTGCAGACCATCATGAGATATCATCCTGTACTTCTGCCATCCTAATTTTTTCCTGGAACCGCTTTCAGGCTAATCCTTGGACAAAAGCAAATTCCCTCAGCCTTTGTGGTCACCCGCTAGTATATTTGGGAGTGCAATTTAAGAAATGGAATCTGTAGCCATCAGATGCTATTGTCCTACAACTCCTAAGTAAGCACTTTGTGATGCTCAATCTGGGTGCTACATCCAATGGTTGCTGTGTGTCCAAGACAACACAAGTCAGCTTAGTAAACTTTGAATCCAGCACATGCATTTGGTTCCATCTGGTGCCAACAAGGAATGCTTGCCACATTTGCCCTGGCCTCCTCCTGCTTTTGCAGGGGTGGAACCAGCCTGGGTTAACTCCCTTGAGAATCTCTTTCCTTTCAATCTGAAACTTAGGGGGAATCCCCACAGCAAGCTTATTTTGCTTTCCCTAAACCGAAATAGAACCGTATGCAAACGCGAATTTGCCTGTTCCCATTACTTTTCACTTAATCGCGTTCGATCCGGATTCTGAGGATTGTTCGTGGTGTACATGACTCAAGGGGGGACTCAAGTGGCTACTTTTTAAAAGCCGCTTTGCAGGGCTGCCCTGCCCTCTTCCTCCTGGCATGGACGAGCCACCAATAAAGACCCCTTCACGGAGCCTAGCTGGGTGGCTGGGTGGCTGCCGCTTGCCTGGATGGATGAAAAATAGGCACCGGCAGCCAGTGATTCTTTCCCCTCCTCTCCCCATTGCTCAGGGCACACAGCAGCAGCAGCAACTCAAACCCCCTTCACAGCCACAGCCTTCAAAACAGAACCTCCAGGGCTTTCCTTTCCTTTCCCTTTTTTAAAGGTCAGAACTTTCAAAGAGCTAGAATTGCACAAAACTGCAACATTGTTATTAAGGTGTGAAGAGGCTAGATCGCTACAGTGTAGCTTTAAGGACTGGATTTTTATAGTGGCTGTTTTGAGGGTGGATTTTTTCAATGAAATCACTATTTTTGGAAGCAAGCTATTGGGGGAGGGAAGCCCTAAACATGGATTCTCATCCCTTAACACGGTACAGTCCCCACAGTAAAAAATGTAAAACGTTTCAAGCACATGATCCAGAATGAGACCTGTTGAAATCAGGATTGAGATTCACCACGCTTTGGGGTGGTTTAACACGGAGAAAGTGTGTTAAGCCAAACTGCCATGCGGACTCCGAGGATTGAAAACTTTTTGAACCCGAGATAAGGTTGCTGTGAAAACACGGCCTTAGATGTTAGGTTGCACTTAAGAGCTTTTGTTTTAAAGACTCCATCATGTTGATTTTGCATTGTTTGATTGCTATGCTCAGAGCTACTTGGGACATTCTCGCACTTCCCTTCCTGTCTGCTGGATGGGAAAGGATGACCCAGTGTTAACTAGAGGCCTTTTTGCACTACAGCCAAACGGCTGTAGTGAATGATGGCTGGGCCATATGGGGACACATTCCCCATTCACACCTAGGTAGATAAGGGGATGCATTCTTTCATGCCTAGGTGCGAAAGGAATCTGTCCCAGCGTGGCCTAGCCCAAAAAGGCCGACGTGGGGGCAGGACACTCCTCCCAGGCCTGCCGCCATTGGGTCGAATTTGACCCAGGGGCGGGCAGGCCAGTCCCATCCTTTTCTCAGGTCCCTGCAAGCTCTAGGTGACCTAATTGGGTCACCTAGAGCCCACAGGGACCCACCCTGGGCACTCCTCACCCCGGGCTGGGGCCTAGTGGAGACGCTCACATGCGCAACTGACTTACCTCATCGCCACAGGGTTCAAAGTGGCGGGCCCGGCCGGCGGCATTGTGCATCTGCGTGCGTCGCTGGCTCTGATTCCAGTTACCCACATCTGCGCAGAACAGCCGGTTCGATGCTATGACCACGCTGACACTCTGTGCACGTGCAGTTGTATCTATGGTCATCCAAGGTGCCGGTATGCTTGCACGACACCTCAGATGACCCTGGAGCATCAGAAGAAGAACAAATGAACACTGCCTGAGTGTTCCACGTAAGCTTGGGGTAACGTTGGTTAAGGTATAGAGCACAAATTCCTGAGGAACTGAGAGGAAGTGAAGGTTTTGCCTTTGTCTTCTGCTTGAGATGCCCAGATATAATTGGTGAGGCTTTCTGTGATGCTGGACTAGATGGACTGTGGCCTGACCCAGCAGGACTCCTCTTCTGTTCTCTTATGCAACTGGTCAAACTGGTCCCTTAATGGCACACGGATTTATGTTCCTATTGATGTACTGTGATGCTTCATTGAGGGATGCTTTTCCTTTCCTGGATCCAGAAGCAGTATGTCCCTTTCCATGGAATCAGCCATGTTAAACTATCCCCTGGCTGCTATTGTACCTCTTGGGCAAAGCGCTGGAGAGGGCAGTGACGGGTCAATTTGAGACATGCTTGGACGAAGCTGATTATTTAGAATTCTTTTTCTTCAGGCCATGTTATAGTATTGAAATCTCCTTGGTTGCTTTGTCCGCCCTGGTTGATGGCCTTCTCCAGGCAAGAGGACTGTCAATAGATCTCCCAGCCTTTGATACCATTGACCACTGTATCCTTCTGGAAAGGCTCCAGAGGTTGCGAGTTGAAAGCTCCTACATTCTAGTTGCGGAAGATTCTTCTTTGGCAGCCCAGGAAGTAGCTTTCAGGGTCCCCCAGCAATCACACCTGCCTGAGCTGCTTTTCAGCATCTATCTGAAGCTGCTGAGATCAATCATCAGGAGGTCTGAAGTGGCATCCATACGCGAATGGCACTCAACTCAATCTCTCCATCCCACCTGAATGATTTGTGAAGAGCTCAACACTCATCCCTTTGCAATGTTGCTCCTGGTCCAGTGGGAGGGGGAATCTCAGTCTTCCAGCACCCTCTACTGTTTATTTCTAACTTTGCAATTCAATAAAAACCCAGCAAGTGAACCTGAAAGGGGCAGTGTTCTTTCGGAGTCATGGTTCCGGGCATTTAGTGACTTCTAAAGCTGCCTTCCAACAGTTCCTCCAACAGGCTGAATTTCATTCTAACCACTACAGCTCAGTAATCATGAGACAGTGGTTTCATTTGGAACATGTGGCGTGATATTTGCAGTCCAAGCTCCAGAATAAACAAGTGAGACCGTGCCCAGTAATTGCGCAAAAATTGCCAGAAGTTAAACTTACAAATAGGATTGTTTGATAAATTCTGTTGCAGACCGGAACGGAGTTTTGCAAAACAACCACCAGCAACTTTTAAAAAGGTATTTGGGGGTCGGAAGATGCTTAGGAGACAACGACGATTTGTGAATGGAGTCATATAAAATGAGCTAGGACTGACAATGAGAACATAAGAGAATCCCTGCTGGAGCAGGCCAGAGATCTAGAAGATCCAGCATCCCATCTCACACAGTGGACCACCAGTGGGTTATGGCCATTTCCAAACCAAAGGCAAGGCCAAAAACGTCAGCTGCAACTTGTCTTTAGAAGCACCCTGCATGTCTCCATTTCTCTTGTGGTAGACTGAGCCTTATCCCAAGATATATCCTGCAATAGGGCTCTGCTGTCTGCATGTTAGTGCAGACTACAACAGGCCCTGGGTCGGACCTGCCATAGTCTGCATTAGCATGCAGACAGCAGGGCCCTATTCCAGTGCAGAAAGGGCCAAAGTCTCTAAATAACCCCAGGTGGAAACAGGGAGGGGGGGTCAGCTGACTGATCTTCAGCCTATTTGCATTGGATCTGGATCAGTGGCTCCAGGATGACTGGCCCCAGTGATCTGGATCTTCTTGAGTTGTGGGCCATATCAGTTCCATCTGCGCTGAAGACTTCTAAAGCTTGTGCAAGCTTTGCAGCTGCTCCACCATGCCTCTGATGGCTGGAAATATTAGTTCCTAGCCTTAGAGCATGGAGAGAGCGGTCGCTTTGGTAGCATGCCACTGAAAAGTAGCCCCTGTAATTCTGGATCGTGGAGATCTACCATCTACATACCTCGCATGATCAAGAACAATGTCCTTAGTCTGGTTTTGGCCAGTTTCCATAACAGCTCTGCATTAAGGTCCCCTTAATCCAGATTTGGCTCCGCTTTGTGCATACAGAGCCAGATTCACAGGGGGCAGGAGCCCCTTGATCCACAATTACATGCAGATGAGGAGACCCAGAATGTGAACCAAAGAACTTTAGATCCGATTGAGGAACAAGTTCCGAAAGGGCCTGAATTCTCATCCGCCCAGTGTCCCTGATGCAGCTTTCAGATTTCTGATTACCAACTTCCTCATTCCTATGAACTGTTGACTGCAGTAAATGTATCCCGGTTTGAATCTATTTTTGGTTTGGCTCTACTTTACTTAGTCCCTTCGCATGTTTTATGTTTCTTCCGAGAAAGCAACTGTTTGCCTCAGCAATCAGTATTGCTGATTAACTTGCAGCCAGCCCTGAAGCAGCCACTGCTAACAGACTCCGGCTTTCTTTGTGAAAAATGCAATTTTTTAATAAATAAGCACACACACACACACACACACACCTGGCATTTCAGTAGGTTTCACATCCTGCCCACACCCAAAGCACAATCTGATTTGATTTTGCCATTAGTAATTGTGACTAGAGATGTTCACAATTTTGTGTGTGTGTGTTTAAATCAAATGCAAAGAAAATTCACATTTGTATGAGAAGAGCCCCTTTGAAAGTGATAGGATTCGAATCCTCTGTGAATGTTCTTGGAGTGTTATGCGAATATGATCTGAATCCCTGCCGCCAGTTATGCCTCCGAATGCCCGCCACATCTGACCTGAATCCACTTGGAATCTGCTCTGAATCCACTTGGAATCTGCTCTGAATCCACTTGGAATCCACTTGGAATCCGCTGAAGAAGTGATTGAACACCTGCTTTGCCACCTTCCCAAATTTAACAAAGCTTTGAACAAATGCACAAAAGCATTTGCTTCGCATTCAAATGTCAGTCTTTGAATGTAGCCACTACTGGATTTGAATGCGCATGTTCAAATTTGTACGAATCTGTACAGATTTCAAATGTGGCAAATATTCATGCACATCCCTGTGACCTTTACTGAAGAGAAACAGGCTACTAGCATTACAAATAAATACCTGTTGTAGGCCCCTATATAATGTTTATTGAGAGGATGCAGTTAGAAGGCACTCAGCACAACAGTGTATATTAGGAATGCGCATGAATATTTGAAACATTCAAAATTCAATTGAATTTGTTCTAATTTGGACATTCGAATTCAAATCAAATGTCTAAACATTCAAATTTAAGCATTTGAACAAATACTGAATCTTCTGAATCATTCGAATTATTTGGACATTCATAAGTGTACAGATGCGTACGCATTACATACATACTCACACACATCTTATTTGTATGGATACACCCAGGATGCATACGGACCCATACAAATGTTGTCGACATTCGTATCTTCAAATACGAATTGAATATTTCTACAAATATATAATAAAGTATTCGATCCGAATCAAATGTGAATACATTCAAATTTTAAACAATCGAATCAATTTGAATCTTTGGATATTCCATTTGAACTGAATCGAATGCCAAAAATTGCACTCATGCACACACCCCTAGTATATATCATGTCAAATTCCAAGACGAACAAAATGGAGGACCACTGATTTAATAAATTACAGTTTGAGTAGTGCTGGATTGGTTCACAAAGACACACAGACACCTTCTTCTATGTGCAAATTTAATTGTATTTATCACTTTTACAGGTGTAAAAACAGTTTCATTTAAGTAGTGTATGCATTGAAGATATCCCACCCGCCTCCCAAATTCCCTCTTCCACCTTGAAAACCCTACACAGATCAAACTTTTGACTTCTTCAAAATTCCCTTATAAACACAACTTTGCATCTGAATGCATGAGGTGTGAAGAGTCACTGCAGCATAAAGCCCTATGGGACTTGCCTGAGGTTGTAAAATGAGTATAATCTATCCATCCATCCCCAGTTTGTGGGCAAAAATACCAGAGTTAGAATTAGGGTAGGAAGCTGGAGAGGAGGTCAGGGCTCTGAAGGAGGAGGAATTTAACCAGATGTAGCTCATCATGTCGGCAACACTGGTTGGAATTCCCCTCGTGTAATTCTCCTTTCCATCTTTGCAGTGGAACAGGGCACTGAATTTCCAGGGATCGCCATCCAATCCACAGGCATGTCAGAAGCCTATTGTGATGGATAAGTATCCATTCCACAGCCATTTCTGAATACAAATCACAAGTCTCTTTCTGATCATTAGCAAAAATATATGCTTCAACTAGGAGAGTTTACCAGCTTGTTAGTTAAGTGAAAGTTATGTAGCATTATCTTTACTTGGATGTATTTATGATGTATGCTGGATGTAATTGTTTGTTAATAAAGCAAGAAAAAAACTAGGTGAGTTTACGCAACAAAGATCGCTTCCTGATGTGACAACCAGAGACACACTAAGGGTTCCTCTAGACTTCCCTGTGCGTCCCTGTACAGGAGCTTCTGGTCCTCCAGACTGGCAGATCAGAAGCTTCAGCATCTCTGCAGAGTGGCGCCCCATCCACCAGATGGGAAGTTCTGTCACCAGCAGTGGTGGTGGAGCATTCAAAGGTAAGTTCGCATTATAAAGATGCTGATAGATCAGCATCTTCTTAATGTGTGGCGGCATAGAATACAGTTGGACCTCCGTACCCACTGATTCGGTAACCACTGTTTCAGTTAACCACGGTTAGAGGATCAGCCTCCCCGCTGCCCCACAGGTGCCATAAGGGAAAAGCACCCAGATCCGGAAGGCCTATTTAGGCCTCCATAAGGCCTATTTTGGTCTCTGTAGAGTGTTGGAATAGGTGTGTAAGGCCACCAGAGCCCATCCCAAAAGGTGAAGAGGCACACAGGAGGCAGGTGGGAGGTGTCCAGTGGTGTTGCACACCTATTCCAACACTCTCCGGAGGCCGAAATAGGCCTTTGAGAGGCCAGAAAAGATCCATGGTTTCAGGTAACCATGGTGGGAACCAGAACGTATTCCCCTGTGGATACAGGGGTCCGACTTTACCGCGGGTGACAGAAGCAGCAAAGGGAATTCACTGCTTCCATTCCCATCTAGAGGTACCCAAAGCTGAATGCAGATCTAGCAGCTCTGCAGAGGTGAGTCTAGTTGACCTACTACAGGGGAATATAAATTCCTACTAGACTGAGTTGTTTAGGTGTGACAGCAAAAACAAATAATATGCTGAACCAAATAGATAGTACCACCAACACATATTTCCCACTGATGCACCATATACAAATTAGAAATGTGTACACATAAAAAAGTCATGAGCACTACAGACAGTCTAGAACATCAAAGAGACAGAAAAATTGCATAGAGGTGTTATTCCAGAATACTGCTATCTAACAGTTTAGACAAAATGAAGTTAGATTTTCCTCATCCTGCTAATGAAAATGCTGAGCTAATTCATGGAGATCTTTCCTATAAAACTACCATCACCAACTTAGAAAAGAAAAACAGAAAAATAATACTGTTCATGCCCTAAAAAAAAAAAAAAGAAAGATCTTTAGCAAAATAGAAGTTAGACCTCATTGGCACATAAAATCCGGTCACCAAGATTAAAGGTAATGCAGAGGAAGCCAAAACACATTTATATGATTAGCATCTAAAACTAGAGATGACAATAGGAGACCAAGCAGCCATGGGTGATTCAAATGTTTTAAGAGCACTCCGAGGAAACATTCAATTTCATTGGTCTGTTGTTGCTTTTTATAACAAAAAGGTCATAAGAGAGCTCCCGAGGGTCTCTCTTAACATAGGGTGAATGGGCAACTAAGTAGCAAATGCGCTTCAAATCTTAGCAAGCGCATAGTGATGCACGTTTCCACATAGAACCCAAATTACACCTATAAAGTGATGGGAGCCAAGGTTCTGTGACAGACCAGGAAAAAGGATTTTGGACAGCCCTAGGAAGGTGTTGACTCTGTGCACTTCAGCAGTGGAAAAAAAAGGGTATCAATTCTAGGGGTAATTAGGAAGGGAACCAAAAATATTTGCAAGCGCCATTGTGCCTCTTCATAAATCTATGAGGCCACATTTGGAATAATGTGGACAGTTCTGGTCACCAGACTAGAACCAGGGGGCACTTTCATGAAACTCATAATCAGGAGAGTTAGGACTGACAAGGGGAAGTATTTTTGCACCCAGAGGGTCATTGGTCTATGGAATTTACTACCCAAATAGGTGGTTAGACAAATTCATGGAGGACGGGTGTATCAATGGCAAGTAGAATGGAGGCCAGGGCACCACCACATAAGAACAGCCCTGCTGGATTGGGCCTAGCATCCCGTCTCACACAGTGAACCACCAACTGATTTTGGACTTGAACCAGAAGACCAAGGCAAAGCCTTCACTTGCTCTCAGTTCTTGAGGGGGATCCTGCCAGTCCTTCTAACCTGGAGGCAGTGCTAGATTGAAGACCCAAGCAGGATGCCTCTGAAGGCCATTTGCATGGAGTTGAGAACAGGTGAAGGTTTTGTGCCTTTCATCTTCTGCTTGCAAATGCCAAGAAGCAGTGGGTGGGCCACTGTGTGAGATGGGATGCTGGACTAGATGGGCTCAATCCAATAGGTCTCTTCTTGTGTTCATATGATTATGTGAGAAATCAGCCACCACAGGAGCGTGCTTCCTACACTCTCCTGCCACTTGCATACCCATTTTTAGATAAACTGAAGGTAATCTAGTAGAAATCAGGCAAGTATTTCTAGGCTCTGACCATCAAGGAATTACCTAAGCATGGTGACCTGAGATCAGAAGAACATACACAAGAGAACAAATTTGCATGTAAGAAAACTCTGGAAAGTGAAATAGCAAAGTGAAGGGTATAAAAATAAATTCCTTTGCTTCTCTTATGAAGGGAGTACAGTGGTACCTTGACATACGAGTTTAATTCGTTCCGTAACCTTGCTCTTATGTCAAATCGCTCGTATCTCAAAGCAATTTTCCCATTAATCCATTCCAGCTCCCAAAACACCACCTCAGTTGTTTTTGTTATGTACTGTACTGTATTTACATACTCGTATCTCAAATCTTGCTCTCATCTCAAAGCAAAATATCACTCGCTCGGCGGCTTGTATCTCAAAACACTTGTATGTCAGGGCACTTGTATGTCGAGGTACCACTGTATACATTCACTGCCTAGGATAGCTTGTCTAGGAAAGAAGCAGCCCATAGGTATCATTTATACCCCATTACTGAAGGCAAATTTAATTAAACAGTTTTTAAAAGGAGTAAAGATTTCAAATGATACCACCCACTTTCTCCTTCTCTTGGTCTTGTGCAAAGCCAAATCTAATTTCAGACATTTTTAGGGAAATTTAGACAATGGAAGCAGAATTGTGAAAAACAAGGGTTTTATTCCAGAATTACAATACACCGCACGCACAAAAATCCCTGTCAAACATATTAATCCGAAGCCAAACGCTGTCCAACCATAAAAAACAAAAGTAGGCTTTAAAATAACCCATTTCCTAAATCGAATATTCCTGTGAATGTTGTATACCTACACTCCTGAGTACTTCTACCGTAACTCTTCTTTGAGGTCCATATGGAATCTGAGACAAGGTTCCAAGTCAATTTCATATTTGAGGGTATTTCTGCCCTGTAATGCAACCAAACCCTGTTGGAATTTCCTCTTACACAAAGATATGGGAACTCTAACTTGGATTCCATACAGCAAGGCTACCTCTATCATATATAAATTCAGTTTGTGCTTCTTAACAATGTTACCCAGCACATGATAAATCTTGCACCACTTACACCAAGGCTGCAGAAATCTATTTAAGACTCTTCCGTTATTCAAGTATTAACTTCAACTGGGATCTAGTTTGAACAAAGAGGATGAGCTGAAAATCTAAATAACCATTATCTGCCCCTTAACAGAAACAAAGCAATTTAAGCCAGCCGGGCTAAGTGAAATGACAGGCCCTTATCTTTTACCAGACATGGTAAGAGACAAGTGGGAAGCATCAGCAAAACATGGCATTTATTTCTGGGCAACAGGCTTCGCTTTCCCTTGATCTTCTACCTTCTTGATGGCTTTTTGGATTGCTTCCTGGTCACCAAGGAACTGGTGCTGGCCAAGTGGGCGTAGATCTTCATCCAGCTCCAGGAGAACGGGAATACCCGTGGGGAGAGTGACGTTAACTATGGCTTCATCGGAGATGCCTGCAAAACAGAAAACAAAGGCTTACACATTCCATTACTCTTGATTTAAGAGAAGCATTTGGATAAGCGCCTGGACAAAGACTATATTTCAAATCTTTGAACAAAGAACAAGTCCCTGTCCTGTCCTGCCCCCTGTTAAGTCAAAACAGATATCTTAGTTTTATGAAGCCCTTCCTGATGGCACAAAGGGTTATACTGGTAAACGCACCATTTCTTCGCATTGTCTGCAACCATGTGGGTGTCATCCGCATTACTTGGGCCCAAGGGCCAGGAGTACAAATCTTTCTTGACCAACATCTCAGGGTAAATCACAGGAAATTTCTCACTAAGAACCTCAGGATGAGACTGTGTCTCCTTGGAATGCTGACAGTTCTAGGATTCTGCTCCCCTCATCTATGCAGCCTAAGCTGTAATAGATAGGGGATGCTCAGCTGTACCCCTCCAAATGTAGATCCAGAACATGGGGAGGCATGGGATGGGGTCTACACCAACTGCAAGGACGATGGCAATCTGAATCAGTCTCCCACAGCACAAGCCTTGAAACTTCCACCCTACACCCCACAGCTAGGAATGACAATTCCTAGAAGCATAGCATGGGGTGGGTGATTTTCAGTGGTGCACTACGGCATGGCACACTGAAAATCACTTCCAGGAATTCCAGATCATGGAACTGTGCCATCTGCATGCCTCAGTGAACCAGATTCATGCCATTAGGCTGGAATGTTGATCCCACTAACAGGGTCGACAATAGATCCAGATCAAGGGCATTGCAATATGGATCAAGCCCTGTACAAATGGATCTGGCCTAACAGGAGGCAGGGGCTCCATGAGCCAGATAAACATGTGGATGCAGAGACCATGGATCAGGATCAGAGGCACTCTGATCTGGGTCAATGCCCTCATGCAGAAAGGGCCTATGATTCTTGTCATTCTGGGCTGGACCCAAGGTAGTCAATATGGAATGACAGTGTTCCCCACTAAAGCAGAAGTTCATTGGGATGCTGAGTTGAGGAATTAGGAAGGAGAAGGAGAAGAGCTGGCTTTTCTACCATGCTTTGCTCACCCATTTAAGGGGACTCAAAGTGGCTGACAAAACTTTCTGTTCTTCTCCCCACAACAGAACACCCTGTGAGGTAAGTGGGGCTGTGAGATCTCAATTTGAGTTGAATTGAATGTCAAATCATTCTATTCGATTCAAATGTTTAGAAGCCGAATGCAACAAAAACGGATTTGAATCCAATACATTTGAATCTATTCATTCGAATGTTATATTCAAATTTAAAGATATGAATGTTGACATCATTCATATGTGTTATGCGTATCTGTACGCATTTTGTACGTACCCCGTTATATCCTGCATGCATCCCATTTGTTCCGTATTATAAGCACAAATGCGTAGAGATACATGTGATATTCATACAGATATGTATGAATATCGTACAGATACGTATGTATTGTACAGTGTTTTGGAACACTGGAATTTCATTCAAACACTGGAAATTCATTCAAATGTTTAAATTCGAATGTGAGGACATTCTATTCAAATTCGAATGTCCACATTCAATCAAATTTGATCAAATTTTGAATGTTTAGAACTTTTGTGCACATCCCTACTCAGAAGACAGCTGTGACTAGCCAAAGGTCACTCAGCTGGCTACATGGGGGAGGGCAGAATCGAACCCGAAATTCCCAGATAAGCGTCCACCTCCCTAACCACTAGACCAAACTGGCTCCACAAAAATAACCCAGCAGTAAGATGGCCCTTTGATTAAAGAAGAAAGCACTCACTACTTCAAAGGCAAACCACACATTATATGAGATACGAGATGTATTTACATATATACGTCTTGCAAGCTAAGCAAAACTTGATCAGTGTTAGCTTCATGTATGTGGTGAAGGCATATCTGATGCCCCCAAAACCCAGACGACACGTGACCTCAGCCTCCTACCCAAATACCCAGAGATGTCATTCAGCAACTATTTGACCTGGAAGTGCAATACAAATTCACAGATTTCCTGGTTTCCTCTGACAGCTACAGTGGCAAGAGAGGCTCTTTCCCCGAATCTGCAGGTTCTGGGAGGTCTTGCCAGTGATATCCCGCCTCAATCCTCATTTAAAGGCAGGAGAGGAAGTGGCAAAATACTCCATAACTCACAAGGCACAATGTCCTCTGCAGTGCTTTCCTGGTCCCAGGGCCTGATGCCCGATGCCAGCCACCCAATGTGACCTTCTCTTCTGCCTCACTTGCCTCACCGTTCCCTGGCCCAAGGCTCTGAGCTCAGAATCCCAGAGTCAGAACAGACAATGATCCTACTGTATTAGCCAGAGCTCAGTAAGATGGGAAAAGCAACAGAAATGAGGATGGGCAGGAAGGGACACAATAAATCAATCCAATATCCCAGCAAAAACACACTCATCACATTCACCCCCAAGGACTTTTAACCATGAAGAAGACAGGGAAGACACAGAAGAGCTTCAAAGCAACCTCCCAATCTCCGCTGGCATGGAAAGTGGAGCAAAGGAACAAATGACTTGCAGGCGTGGTGCTGACAGCTGAACAAATAAGCCACTTTCTCAGAGCTGTGGGCTGTGAAAAACTCTGGTTCACACATTAGGAAAGGAAGGAGGGGAGAGCCGGGGGACCTCTAAAGCAGCAGCAGCCCCCAGGGAGCAAGGCCTGCTGAAATCAGAAGGACATGCGTCCAAGTAAGGATGCCTGTTGGATCAGGCTGGGTGAAGCAAGAACCAATGACCTCAGCTCACACCAACAGCTGTGTCAGGACACACATGGATTTGAGCTCCCTATTGACAGCATGACCTCAGCTCACCCTAACAGATGCTTTACCACCCAGTTCTCGATCAACTATGAGTCCTTCACAGAAGGCTCTCTATAAGCACTACTCTGCAAGCACTTCTGGAGTGCCACTCCACAGTTGTCAAATTTGTGCTTCATTAGCAGCTTGGGTTAAGAATTCTTCTACCCACCCTGCAGCCCCTGGCACGTAGAGGTCTATCTGCTTGTCGTTTTGTTTCCAAGTTCAACCCATTATGAATAATCAGATAGCTATCGTTTAAGAAGATAATTAATACACCCTGCCTTTCTAACATGAACTCCAGTGCAACATTTTAAAATCAATGGAAAGCACACCTTCTAGGTCAGGGTCTCTCAACTGCTGCAGGTCTAGATCAGTGGCTCTCAACCTGTGGGTCACGACCCCTTTGGGGGTTAATCTACTCTTTCACAGGGGTCATTATGAAGTAACAATGAAAATAATTTTATGGTTGGGGGTTAGGGTTAGGTTGGGGGTCACCACAACATGAGGAACTGGTATTTAAGGGTCACAGCATTAGGAAGGTTGAGAACCACTGGTGTAGATGAAACCATGGGCAAGCAAGGAAACAAAATGGCTCCTATGATGCATGGAAAAAAAACAAAAGTTGGAAATCTCTTGCTTCTCACTTAAAGACTGAGCATGGGGAGAAGAAAAATACATCCTCTTATTTGTCAGTGTCTTTCAGGGCCTTCAGGTCTTCTCACAGTTTATCAGGCACAACTTCCTCCAATATTTGGGGAGTAAGTAAATAAGTAACCAAGTAAATGCCTTGGTTTGAAAGAATCTGGAAGTCACAAACTTAAGAATCTCCATTTCTGACACTAGAAACACCCTTGAAGGGATAGAATAGACTGAAAAGGACATTCCTAGAACTTCTGATTCAGAAGCCAATGGCTCCCTATCCAAGTCCAGGCTGCCAGAAAGTGGCCTCTTCATCCACAATAGGATTCAGGAATGCTAGCCAGTCTGGTACCAGGGAATGACTGGATGACACCCACTGACACTGTGTTGGGATCCAAAGTCATAGGATAGCTTTCACTAAGATAATGGATTTGTTTCGGACACTAAGAAGGAAGAAAAAGGACCTTGAATGACTGAAGGTGAACCTTCAAGTTGGTACATTGCTCTGAGCACCCAATCAGGAGGAAGAACGGCATAGCAAAAATGAACTCCTGCCATCACCCATGCTGCTCAGTCTATACAACATTCCACCGCACAACATGAATGTCAACTTAGAATAGGGTCTGGTTGCTTCACCAACTTGTAACATAAACCGTACGACCTTTAGTGGTATTTCTGCAGCCACTTCTCTGTACTGTGACACCAGCAACGTATAACCAGACTAAACTCTGCTGCAGCAGTGAAACTCACATTAACATTGTGAAACAATAAGAGGAAATCACATGGAATACTTCAAAGACGGTGTTTAAGAGGCGACCTGATTGAAGCGCATAAAATCATGCATGGTATAGAAAAGGTGGATAGAGAAAAATTATTTTCTCGGTTGCTTAACATTAGAACTAGGGGACAGTCTATGAATCTGATGGGTAGGAGAGTCAGATCAGACAAAGGGAAGTATTTCTTCACCTGGAGGGAAACCAGTCTATGGAATTTGCTGCTGGAAGAGGCGCTAATGGCAATCAACCTAGATGGGTTTAAGAAAGGGTTAGACACATTCTTGTAGGACAGGTGTATCAATTGTTACTGAATGGATGCCTAGGTACATCCTCCAGGCTGGGGAGACAAGCAGGATGCCTCTAAAGGCCATTTGCAGGAATTCAAGAGCAGGTGAAGGTTTTGCCTTTGTCCTCTGCTTGAGATGCTGATAAGAAATTGATGGGCCACTGTATGAGACAGGATGCTGGACAAGATGGTCTGTGCCCCAATCCAGCAGGGCTCCTCTCATGTTCTTAAATGGACTGGATATATTAGTGGCCATTGTTTCCCTTCCCTAAAAAAAAGGAAGGTAATGCCACTACAACGAATAGCATCCTGACTTTCCAACTCAGTATGGCTACTGGAATATGGTGCCCTCTAACTGATAAGAGAATATGGTTGTATCCAGACATCATTTATTCCATTTATTTGGATTTTTCAGAATAATGCATGGTTGTTCTGAAATATCCATGCTTGCCACGATGCCCAGCGATCCAGTTAGTGCCTGCCCTCTCTAGGAGAAGCTTGGCCCCGTTAGGATGCTGGGTTCGTGCAACGGCCAAGTGAATACTACAGTGTGGACACAAAACACTGGTAGCAAGCGTTTCAACAGTAAACTAAAACAAGTTTATTATTATACACAAGCAATACTAAAAAGATAATAAGGTTCAGGTAGTTGTTGGTTTAAATTTGCAAGTCTCTTAAAGCTTGGAGCTAACCCTTTCCTCTACAGGAAAATAGTTCACCTTTTAAAAGACAAGCCTCTACACGTTCCTCCTCCCTCTGACTTGCTTTGCCACAGCTCACGCCAAGCCAGTGTACCAGAACGTGGCCCTAGATGATCACAAGGCCCAGTCCGTCCTTGCTTCTCCGATCATCCAGCCTTGGATAGTTGCTAGCGAAGTCTCCCTCGGAGCCCCAATCTTCCTCGATTGTCCCCTTCAGAATTCGCTCAGCCAACAGCCCAATGGTCAGCTACTGGTTCCAGCTCCCTCAGGATTCAGCTCTTTTCCTTTCAGCTCTTGTCCCAGCATGAAGACACCTTCTGCTGTACTCTGTGTTCATTTATACACACACCCCTGATCCTGATTGGCTCTAGCCGCAATAAAATGCTGCTGGAGACTCCTAACAGAGGTTGCTGTCCCTCCAGCCTGATTGGTGAGAACTCCTTCTCTAGCCCCTCCAGCACTCAGATCCCCGGACAGCTTTTCCCTCCAAAACCTTACTCCAGCCAATCACTGCAACAGGGCCCGCACAGGATTTCCCGCTCTTTTTGCAGCCTCTGCCTAGGTCTGCAACAAGCTGGCTTTTGCAGCTTGCAAGAAGCCTGCAATGCCAGAAAGCAAAGCAGTCTGCAGCCTGTTCCCAGAAACCGTCACAACCCCTCCCTTCCCCAAAAAAGACAAATGTACCTGGGGCACAACTGTCCCATGGACATTTGTCTCCCAAGGAGGAGCGTAACTTAAGAATCTAACTATCTAATAAACACATTCTATAAAAGTCCAAAGTCTCTGTAAAAGAATTTCCTTAACTAACTATATACAACTAAACACAGTGTCCCAAAGTCACTCAAATAATGCACTGAGTCCAAAATCACAGTCTGGCTCTTTGCTGGTCTTCCTTCCGCAACACTGGCCCGCAAGGTCCTTGGCGCTAGGTTGCCTGCTTGCTCCACTCCCGCACTGGTCACTTGTGGTGCTGGTCCCATCTGGCGGTGGCCCTGCTGTGGGATCTGGCTTCTGGCTGACCTTGTTGCCTGGAGACGCTGTCCTGTCATTCTCCCCGGTCTTGGCACTGGATGCTGTGGCCCTTGACCCATCCGGCACGACATCAGCTTCCTGGATCCCTTCTGACATACTAGCAATTGCTACTAACAGCGATCCCAGTCTCCTTAGCTTGGCTGCCTGTGGAAGTGGTTTTCTCTCAGCTTCCCTTGGCATCTTCTTTACTGGGGAGGTGCTGCTTGTGTTGTCCAGCCCACTCAAACCTTGTGACAGTTCCTGGCCCTCTGCCTTGGTCACTTCCCCTGACCCAGCCGGTTCAATCTTGGGCTCAGCGAGCTGTTTGTTTACATTGCTTTGTTTCAACAGTGCGATCTCTTTCTGCAAGGATGTTTGCCCCACCCTCAACTCCTCTACTGCCTCCTGCAAAGCTTTTACACTAGCACAGGCTGGGGTTGTGGGTCTGCCTCCCATCCTTGGTATCACACGCCTGGCCAAATCGTTGCCAACTAGCAGCGGAACTGGGATCCTGCCAGTTACAGCAAAGTCGTGTTCCATGTACCTTGCCCCAATCTGTACAGGAACCCTTGCTACGCGAGCCCTGAAGGAACTGCCACCAATTCCCTTCAGTTTGATCTTCTTCCCTGGTACATAATCACTCTCCTGTACCCACTGTGGTTTAATCACACTGACTGCAGAGCCTGAGTCCCTTATGGCATTAACTGCTCGCCCATGAACCCGGACCTTCCAGATGTATTCAGCATCTGGGGGGTGCTCAGCATTCATCATAACGTAGCTCTCAGGCTCTGGCAGGGAATGTCCCACTTGTCCCTGTCTAGCACCATCATCCTCACTCTCGTGCTGCTGTTTTGGGGCTCGCACACAGTAGGAATGATGTGCTTCTGCTTTCTCCTGCCCAGCAGGGCGCGCCTTAGGGCATTCGGCCTTTAGGTGCGTCAAACTGCCGCACCGGAAGCAGGTTCTGGCCTTGTCTGGCACTCTGGACTGTGCCCTTTCTCCATTACCTGTGTTGTAATGACCAGAGGAACTGTTCCTAACAGATGATGACCTCCCTGCCCCATCTGCCTGCTTTGAGTTGCCACTCCCCCTGGTCACCACTAACCGGTCAGCACAATGGGCTGCATCTTGCACTGTGACACATTCCTTGTCCTCCACAATCCAACGGATGTGGTTGGGCAACAGCTGCATGAATTGCTCCTTTAATATCAATTCTGCAAACTGGTCAATGGTATTGACCTGCGATTCTTTCACCCAATCCCACAAGTGCCGCACCATGCGGGCTGCAACTTGCATATAGGTTTCCCCCTCCTTCTTCTCAACACTCCGGAAGGTTTGCCTATAGTGTTCTGCGGTTAGGTTAAAGCGTTGCTTAACCCGCTCCTGGAACACCTTATAGTCCCGGGCTTCCTCATCTGAAAGGGCGGCATAAAGGTCCAGCAGATCACCACTAATTCGTGATCTCAAGTACATCATCCTATGTTCTTGTGGGATTTCAAATTCTGAGCACGCCCGATCAAAAGCCCTGAGAAAAGACTCGACATCATCCCCTTTTGTATATAAAGGAAACCTCTTGATGTCTATTTTCATGGGGTTAGGGGTTCCACCATCACCCTGTCCAGGAACTGACCCTTGGGCACCCTGCCCTTGGCTAGCTTTTAATTGGAGAACGGCTAGCTCATGAGCCCTAGCCTTCTCATGTTCTGCCATATCCATTTCCTTTTCACGCTCTGCCATGGCAGCTTTCTCTCTGGCTAGTTGTAGTTCCAATTCCATTTTCTTCATCTCCCGCTCATACTCGAGCCTCAGTTTGAGCTCAGCGAGCCCTCTGTCCTGTGCCACTCCTGGTACAGCTTCACTAGTCCCTGGGCCTGCACCCACACTTGGCTCTGGGGTTGAAACCTCCTGTTCCACCACAGACTCCATAATAGCTTTCCTTGGTTTGGCTCTGGGACCCTTGCCACTAACACGCCTAGCTGGCAGTCCCCCAAGACCCTTTGGAACAGCCTTAGCCCCTCTCCTAGTTAGCATCAAGTGTGGGACTCCCCACCACTTGATCTACCGTGCTGGCTGCTGCTATTTGTAGCCCACACACAGGGAACGTAATTCCCTCCCTGGTTCCGTACTTTACCCAGGCAGATTACCTCCGGAACCAGGTCTATTTGGGCATAGCCACGTGGTTCAGCGTCCGGCTGGTGACCGTACTTTATTACCTTCAGCAATTACCTCCGGCCACCAAACCTACTGACCCCACTATACTGTGGCTAGGCTCACCCAAATACTAGGGCTTACAGCACACCAGGTCCTTACAAAGTACCCAAAGCCTTTACCTCAGGACCTCTGCCTGCTTGCCCGTACCTACTAACCCTCCCTGATGTCTAGCACACACACACTTCAGGGATGGAGGAGTTCTGCCCCACAGGCACTACCGTAGGGCTCTGTGTCCAGACACCAGACTCATTCACAAAGGAGCCAAACTCTGGCTGCCCTTCTCAATCACACACAGTATTGCTTGCTACTGTAGTATTCTGGCCAAAGCGGACTGAATCAAGATTCGTCCCGAGCTGCCACCAAATTGCCACGATGCCCAGCGATCCAGTTAGTGCCTGCCCTCTCTAGGAGAAGCTTGGCCCCGTTAGGATGCTGGGTTCGTGCAACGGCCAAGTGAATACTACAGTGTGGACACAAAACACTGGTAGCAAGCGTTTCAACAGTAAACTAAAACAAGTTTATTATTATACACAAGCAATACTAAAAAGATAATAAGGTTCAGGTAGTTGTTGGTTTAAATTTGCAAGTCTCTTAAAGCTTGGAGCTAACCCTTTCCTCTACAGGAAAATAGTTCACCTTTTAAAAGACAAGCCTCTACACGTTCCTCCTCCCTCTGACTTGCTTTGCCACAGCTCACGCCAAGCCAGTGTACCAGAACGTGGCCCTAGATGATCACAAGGCCCAGTCCGTCCTTGCTTCTCCGATCATCCAGCCTTGGATAGTTGCTAGCGAAGTCTCCCTCGGAGCCCCAATCTTCCTCGATTGTCCCCTTCAGAATTCGCTCAGCCAACAGCCCAATGGTCAGCTACTGGTTCCAGCTCCCTCAGGATTCAGCTCTTTTCCTTTCAGCTCTTGTCCCAGCATGAAGACACCTTCTGCTGTACTCTGTGTTCATTTATACACACACCCCTGATCCTGATTGGCTCTAGCCGCAATAAAATGCTGCTGGAGACTCCTAACAGAGGTTGCTGTCCCTCCAGCCTGATTGGTGAGAACTCCTTCTCTAGCCCCTCCAGCACTCAGATCCCCGGACAGCTTTTCCCTCCAAAACCTTACTCCAGCCAATCACTGCAACAGGGCCCGCACAGGATTTCCCGCTCTTTTTGCAGCCTCTGCCTAGGTCTGCAACAAGCTGGCTTTTGCAGCTTGCAAGAAGCCTGCAATGCCAGAAAGCAAAGCAGTCTGCAGCCTGTTCCCAGAAACCGTCACAATGCTTTATTCCATAATATCCAAGTACACTGGAATAAATAACCAACATCTGGATGCAGCCAAAGACAATTTAAGATCAGAACGCACCAGTTTGCATTTTTTTAGCAGATTTTTTTTTAAAAAAAAACCCATTTCTGGGCAAATACACTACAGGTAATAATGTGTACATCAATATTTAGCTTTACAACCTAAGGCACCTAACACGTTCTCCTTAAATTTTTGTATAACCATTTTCGTATCGTAAAATTTGGCTAGGCCATTTAATTCGCAGTTTCATGCACATTTATATACTTAGCAAGCTATAAGACACACATGCACAGCACAGCTTATATTTCAAGTACATTTTTAGTGTATAGTTTTTATTGTCCTTCTAATGTTGTGACCCAACCTGGGACCTCTGGGTGAAAGAAGAAAATAAATAGTGAAATAAATAAAAATAAAATAAGTTTTATCAGCTTGAAAAAGACTTCCAAAAAGGTTTACATAATTTAAAACCTGCCTTCAGAAAGTTATCCGAGTGCTTGGTTTAGAACCTGGATATGGATACCAAGATGATTTCAGGTCTCTGAGCTTAAATCAACACCACCACATTTGCTCACACAGCAGATATTCCTAAAAACCAATCACACCAATAAGTTCTAACTTTTAAAAAGCTTCTCTAACACAAAAGCCATCTCTTTGGGGTTTCTAGCTCTGCTCCTCATCCACCATTAAAGATTCTGAACTGATGGCCATTTCTCATCCTAGAACAATGCCTTGCATGTCCCATTCCCACCAGTAAGGGAAAGAGATTAAAAGCCCTGCAAAAGCTTGCCACTATTTCTTAAGCAATTTTGCACGACGGGAACTTGAAAGAGTGTCTCTCTTATCAATGGGAATGGGATGCAGTATTAGGCATTGCCCTGCAACCATCTTTTGTGACCATGCTTACATAGTCAAACCTCATGTTAGAGAATCTAACATAAGTTCAAGGGAACTGGTGTTTTGGAAACCTCTTTCAAAAAAATACTAACATCTCTGCAACTTGCAAGAAAGTACCTGAGTCCTTGCCAGGGCTCCTCAAGAACGCCCACCCTTGCTTTATACACTAAGACAGCCTGCGCCAGCCAAATGCCCTTAATATGCTTTGGGCTCAAACTCCCATCCAACTTGGCCAGGATCCTTGTTTTGACAGGGCAGACGGAAAATGCAATCTGGAACGTTCAGAGGATATTGGGCTTTAAAGGTTGCAATAAGGGATAAGAAAACCCACTTTTTTTCCTAAACCAAGTTTCAGTTTTTAACATTATTATTATTATTATTATTATTATTATTATTATTATTATTATTATTATTATTATTATTATTATTATTATTATTATTATTATTATTATTATTATTATTATTATTATTATTATTATTATAGCTGCAACTGATTGTATTTTATTTATTTACATTTCTATCCCGCCCCATGCTTGAAGGTCTCTGGACGGCTGACAACTGTTAAAATAAAAGATTAAAAGGAGGATATACGTTAAAAGCACTTTTAAAAGCAGCTTAAGCCAATCTCATAAGAAAAAGGTGCTGATAAGCTTACAGTTCAGTTTGTATAATTATTATATTCAATTATATATTCAGTAGTAAAAGGGATGGGCACCCAGGAAAGGGCCTTCTCAGTGATGGTCCCTAGGCTATGGGACAGTCTCCTCTCTGAGGTGTGTCAGGCGCCTTCACTGTACATGTTTAGGAAGGCAGGGAACATGCACCTCTTTGCCCTGGGCTTTAATCCAAATACTACTACTTGGCAGGAGTCTCGCTGCAACTCCCAAAGGGGTTGCGACCCACAGGTTGAGAACCGCTGCCATAGATTAACAAAAAGAGTGCCAGCCCCAAGAGGTAGTGAACAATGGATTCTCATTTGATTCCATACCTAAGCAAGCACATACTTTGGAGAAAATCCTCAGTCCACTTCGATTAATTGAAAAACAAACTCACAAGATAAAAAGTCCAAAAGATTTGCCAGAGATCTTGAGAGGGCAGTATGGAGTGAGGGGGTCCGAGAAGCAGAACCACAATAAGATAACAGCATGCAAAGCAATAGGTTTGTGGCATCTAGAAGAGGACCAGGACTGCAAGGGGCAATTTCCATGAATCTAATGCTTCCAAGGGTCCCTCAAGGCTGCATAAGGAAACACTGGCTCTTTAAAGAATGCCAGCATTTTTTTGGCAACGTGGGCCGCTAGGCTAGCAGATTCTGCTCCAACAAAGCAGTGAACTGAACTTCTGGAAACCTGCTTTTGTTATTTCTGTGCATGCAGAAAGCTGACAGAATTCAATCCAGCAGTGTGTCAAAGGAGCTCACGCCAGACCCCTGATCCTCTAGCACCATGCCAGCACTGTACAAATAGGGCAGCATTTTCTTCCGTAGCTTTAACCTGAATTTTAGAGGTGATATACCAGCAGCAGCCCAATACAGTGATGGGCCTATCTGTCAGTCTCACTGCAACACTGGCAGCTAGTGCTTTAAACACATCTGGAGACCTCCAGCCACTGGTTTTAATACACAACACAGTTTGGAACAGCCTTGGCCACCAAGGGTCAAGATCCATGGGAGCTGTAGTTTAAAAAGAAAAGAGGTGAGGACTTCTACCAAACCAAAAGATACTCTTCAAAACCTTCTGCATAGGCTCAATAGCCAAATCCGATATTAAGGTATATTATTTTTAGAGAATTTTTGCACTGTCCTTCCAAGACTCATGGTGGTGCAAAAACATAAAATCAATCTATAAAAACCTCTGTAACAGAAAAGAACAAAAACCAGCTATTACTTTTCCAAAATAAAACCAATCTATCTTGATCTACTACACTTGTCCCTGTTCGCCTTTCAGCTAACTTTATAGGCTATTAACAATGAGCTTCAAACTTTCTACCAACTTATCTTTAGGACAAGGAATGCTCAAACACTACAATGCTTGGATTACAGCCCCCAGCATTCAACTGCCACTGGGGCTGGCATGGATTGAATGTCAGGAACTAGAATTAAGGAGCGTCCGGAGGAAAGCAAATTCAGCACTACTGCTTTAGAGTAATAATCTTAGGCCATGGTCACACCTTCACTTTGAACCTTCTTCAGTACATCTTCAGATCTGACTGCTCACACCTTTTCACGTTCAACCTTCTTCAGTACAACTTCAGATCTGATTGCTCACACCATTTTATTTGTGGATTTTCCATTTAGGAAAGTCTAAATGGAGGGTGGAAAGTCCAGAAACAAAACGGATGGGAGCAGTCAGATCTAAGATGGACTGAAGAAGGTTTAAAGTGAAGGTGTGACTTTGGCCTTCAAAATATTTTTCTTGTGGACGAAATTGATCTAGAACTGTGCACTTCACTGAACTTGAATGAGGCTGCATCCAGACATCGCTTGCTTATTCTGCTATAGTGGGATATTCTGGAATAAAGCCATGCAGCCATAACTTTCAAGACCACAAACACTCTTAACAGATTCCAATTAATTCTTTATTTCCCTGCATTGTCCTTAATGCAAAACCTACACTTAGGCTATGGTCGCACTTAAGGTTTAATCTAGCTTCAGTCCACTTTCAGAGTGAGAAAATGCATGAGCAAAGTGACAAGCTGTTTTCTTTCAGCGTTAAATAACTCAGAAAATTCACCGTTGGGAAAGATAACATGGAAAGAACATTACTAGTCACTTGGCAGATGTGTTCTCTTATTCTGAAAGTGGACTGAAAGCTGGATTAAAGCTTAGGTGTGGCAACAGCCTTTGTTTCGTTAATGAAAATGGCATCCCATTCCTTCTGTTTAAGAAGAAATCAAGTGCAAATGTAAGCTTACCAGGATTTTTTAAAGAAAAGTATGCAGAATTTATCTAATGATGGGAGAGACCAGGCTTGCAGCTAAGAATAAGACTTCAAATTACATATATCCCCAGTAATTGATTGGAGGAAGATGTACCTCCAACACCGTTTTTACTTGCCAACTCAGAGAAAATGGACATACTGTCTGATCCAGCAAAACAAAAACATTCCTTTTCTTATTGTGTCTTGCAAAGTGATCCCTCCCACCCTATCCCCCCAAAGGAGAAGAAAACCTGTCATCACCAGATTTTCTTGGAACTGCTTATTTTGCAACAATCAAATTATGAATCACATAATTTTACTAGTCCAGCTGGTGGAGTCTGATCACAAAGTAGATGGAGGATTATACTGCTGTTCTCTATCCTTCCCCTCCTAACCCAATTTCAGAGAAATAGGCTACACGTTTCTGTCAAAATTCCAAGGAAGGAACCAGAATGTGGCAAAGGGTCTTCATCTAAGGCATTTCTAAAGGCAGAGAAGAAAAGTTGGAAGAGGAGGAGGGTCAACCAGTTGGTAAGTTATCAGCATTTCTTCACCTACTTGCACCATATAAGTTTTTCCCATTTGGCCCTAAGGGGAGGGGAGAACAAGCGGGTGGCATCTCTCCTTAAGGCAGTGTTTCCCAAAGTGTGGTATGCGTACCTCCAGGGGTACGGGAAGAGTTTGGTGGGGGTACGCGTTGCACCGGAGTTTGGTGGGGATCACGTGGGAATATCCACTGCACCGTGCTTAGCCGCACCCACAGAACAAGGAAAGAAATAGGCACGTATCATAGTTTTTACATGGGAACTGGGGCCATCATACATCGTATCGCAACTCATTATGGCGGGAACTTCTGCGCATCCTTCGCGCAGCTCAGGTTCGGCCATTTTTAAACTGTGGGAACATTAACAGTTGACGTTGAGCCGCAGAGCTGTTTAAACGCCAGAGAATTGCAGTGTTAACTAACGGTCTTGTGAGGCGTGACACGGCGTGAATATACTGCACTTCGTTACAGAGACAACTTACTTCTTTAATAGTTAGTTCCGGGCGCCTTTTATCATGCTTTAGTAAGTTCCACTGAGTTTTATAAAAATAATCAAATACAATTTTTATCCCTAATGTTTTTTTATGAGGGGTACTCAGTGTTACAAAAATTATAGAAGGGGTACGTATATGTCAAAAGTTTGGGAAACACTGCCTTAAGGGAAGAGGTAAGAATCTGAATCCTCCACATCTTCTGGGACAGTTGTTCTGTTGCAAAATTATTAAAGACAGTTGTGATAACTGCCAGTTTGGTCCATTGGTTAGGGAACCTGAGTCTTATCTGGGAATACCAGGTTCGATTCTGCACTTCTCTATGAAGCCAGCTGAGTGACCCTGGGTTAGTCACAGCTCTCTTCTGAACTCTCACAGCCCCACCTACCTCATAGGATGTCCATTGTGGGGAGAAGGAACAGAAGATTTGTCAGCTGCTTTGAGTCCTCTTAAATGGGTGAGAAAAGTGGGATAGAAAAGCCAACTCTTCTTCTTCTTCTCCTTCTTCTCCTCCTCCTCCTCCTCTTCACTAGTGGAATTTATGTACTGCTATGTATAGGTATTCCTGTATACAGTTATAGCCTAGTTCCCATAGATCATCATGTGGTGCGAATCCATCTATATAATACTGGTGGTTAGGAAACTTTGGAAAGCTGTTCTACCAATGCAAGTCAACAGTGCAGCAGAGAGGAAGCTCAGATCTGCAAATGTAACTCTGTGGCACCTCAAGAGATCAAATCACATCCCTAGAATTTTCCAGGACTGGATTAAAGAGAATCCTGGAAAATTCCAGGAATGTAACTTGGTCATTTTAGCAAACATGTGAAAGTGAAACAGCATTATTCAGAATGAGGGAAGCTGCCCTGCTCTTCAAGCAGATCTAACAAAAGAAGAAGGACCACCTGCCCAAACAAAGTAAGCAATATCACCATTTCAAGAAAAAAATTTCAAGAGTTCTTCTTCCAGAACAGCAATATTCTGGGATTTTGCCTATATACCCCCAGACTATGGGTGTTTTTCCACTGTCACTAAAAGTACCCATTAAGTACCCATTAATGGGTACGTAATGGCATTTTTGTACCCATTAATTGGTACTTAATGGGTACTTCTAGTGACAGTGGAAAAACACCCTATGTTGGATGTGCCATGAATGCGTGTGACTATCCCAACATACTGCTAGGATAATCCCAAGTTTCAGGCCGCTGCTTCGACACAGCCTTTATCCTGTAGAGATATCTAAACCAGTGGTTCTCAACCTGGGGGTCGGGACCCCTTTGGGGGTCGAACTACCCTTTCAGAGGGGTCGCGACGAGTCTCCCACCACCCTTCCCCCCCACCTCCCAGCTGCTCCGCCCCCGTGGTTGGGGGTCCCCACAACATGAGGAACTCCATTAAGGGGTTGCAGCATTAGGAAGGCTGAGAACTGCTGATCTAAACAGACATCTGCTGACGTTCCACATCAACCCACTTGTGAATTCCCTTTCATAGGCTGAAGAAACCCTGGAGGAAGTGTGTCTGTGCCATCCGGTTTGCTGAAAGAAGTATCAGTCTCCACTCAACAACTTCGACATAGACTAGAGTCATGCTTGTGGAGCATAATTTCAAATAAATAAGAGTTCATTTCCAGGAACACCCCTCCTCCACTCTAGAACCCCTCACTTTGGGGATGGGCTTCTTGTAAAGCAAATCTTGACGTGATAGAAAATATAGTGCATCACAGTGCATTACTAACTTTTACAATTGATATTCTAAGTACTCGTTTTAAGAAATACTGTATTTTCTGGCGTATAAAACTACTTTTTATCCCAGGAAAATCTTCTCAAAAGTCGGGGGTCATCTTATACGGCGGGTGTTGTCTTCTTATACGGCGAGTATATCCCAAACTCTATATTTTAACTGGAAAGTTGGGGGTCGTCTTATACGCCCAGTCATCTTATACACCGGAAAATACGGTATATATTCCAGGGAGATGTAGTTTTTAGGGAAGTGCACAAATAGGGTTTTGGGGATACAATTTGTAACAAATCGAATGTTAGAAAATTTGCATTCATTTGAATAGATCCCCTTCAAATGTGGTAGGATTCTATTCCATACAAATGTATTTGTACAAATTCATACTAGTATCCAATACAAATGCATACGGATCCTGGATACAGATCCTATACAAATGCATACATATCGGAAAAGTATCCTATACTACACATACACAGCGGATACGTATCCTATACAAATGCATATATATCGATACATATCCCCAGTTTAACTAATGGATGAACTATTCGTACGAATGTTAATATACAAATGTCCTAACCTTGGATTCATGTAGGAATGTCTGAATTCATAGGAACAATTAATGTTACGGATATTTGTGCACACCCCTAGTAGTGCTTTATAGTATCTTTTAGACACAAGATTAATGCAATTTAAACATTTCAGGTAATGACACAATGAAAATGCGCAAAAGAAAGAAAACCGACAAGGAGCAAGTAAGCAGATTAAACAACCCAACCTTAACAGATCAGACATTGCTACCTTACAGACTGGGAAAGGGCTGAAGCTGCAACTAAAAGACCTGCCTTGTTGATTTATGAAGGCTTCCAGGCTTGGAGTCACTTCAGTGGAAAAGGCATCTTCCAAATTTGGAGCCAGTCTAAGGTTATGAGCTCACGCCCACCTTCTTGAGAAACAGTTTGGCTTCCACAGAGCAGAGCTCTTGCACATTTAACTGGCAACTGATATATGGGATTCATATTAGGAAAGATCTGGCTGAATAAACAACTCAAATTAAACCATGTCACTTTGATCAGCTGATTAGAGGTGAATAAAAAATTCTATCCAAAATGAAAAATGGTGTTGGCTCTACAATAAGAGCTTTGAGCAAACAAGGCTGCCAGAGTATCACAAGTCCTGCTGCAACAAATCTGTAGAAACAGATATATACATTTCATCTACTGAACTTGAGAGTCAGCAAAACCACATCAGGGTGGCTCTAGCTCCGCCCCACCACTCACAGCTACGTAACTGCCTATGGCACTGGGCACAGGCTTCATAGTTGCTGCATAAGCAGCTATGATGCCATGACTTTCCACCACGCCCTCTGTCAGTGGATGTATGCCTTGATTGGCATTGGTGCTGGCCAATCACGGCACACCACAAGTGGCCCTTCCAACTCCAGCTAAACAGAGCACTGGGATGGGCGCTACGGCGTCTGCATGGCACCTGTTTGGAACCCATTTCCATCGGGTGCTAGAGGGCCTGTGAAGACGTATGGGATCCTCGTCAAGATCTAGATCTTCAAAGACCGGATCTCACAAGGACCAGATTTCAAAGATCCAGATCTTCTATATCCAGATTAACTAAGGTAAGTGCAAAAACAGCCCCTCTCTTCCTTAAAGGCTCACTTACATCCTAGAAAACTGCAGACCACTTTAGGGTACCAAACCCCTCCTACAGAGAATTCCCAGAATGCTCATAAAAATGTGGTTCTCAGAATTCCTTCAGAGGCATCACGCCTACGATGGCCGTTTTAACAAACATGCCTTTAAAAAAAAGATTTCTTCCTATATTAGTAGACAAGAAACATAAAGGATGATTAGTAAGAGGTGTTTGTTTTTTTTAACAAAGTTTCCAACCAAAGAGTGGCAAGTTACCTTCCAAGTGTTTCAGTAGAGCCCTCGTGCTGTTCCCATGAGCTGAAATCAGGACGGTCTTGCCTTTCTTCACCTCTGGAGCAATCCTCTCATGCCAGTATGGAAGCAGTCTATCCAGCACTTCTTTTAAGCTTTCTGTCTTGGGGAGCTTCTCCAGTGGTACATCACAGTGCTTATACCTTCGGTCATTATAGATTTCGTGGTAGTAAGGGTGGGACTCCACAATGGGAGGTGGGGTGACATCATAGCTTCTCCTCCACCTTTTCACCTGCTCTTCACCATGATTCAGAGCCATTTCTGCTCTATTGAGGCCTATCAACGCACCATAGTGGCGCTCGTTCAGCCGCCAGGAGGACTCAGTAGGAACCCATTCCTGCCCCATCTCCTCTAGCACAAGCCAGGCAGTCTGAATTGAACGGCTCAAGATAGATGTAAAAACCAAATCAAACTCAAAACCAAGAGATTTGAGGAGCCGGCCACAGTTCTGGGCCTCCTTCACCCCATCACTGCTCAGTTTCTGGTCTACCCAGCTGCAGAAGCGATTCTCTTTGTTCCAAGCTCCTTCGCCATGCCGTAACAGGACTAACCTGTTCTTCACCATTTTGCCTGCTGCGCCCTTGACTTTAGAACAGAAGAAGCACCTAATGGTAAGTCATCTGCAAAAGAAAGCAAGCAAAGCAAGTCAGAAGCTTTGGAACATGGTGCTGCTGGCAACCTACCATTCCTCATGGACTAGCCTATGGTTCCTTCCTTTTCGAGAGGCACTGGGAGGAAAACACCAGTCATGTTTTGGGGTCACCTACTCAAGTCAAGCAGAACAATGGTGAAGCATGAGAGCTTTAGCCAGTTGTCTACAAGAACAGTGTGCAAATGCTAAAACCGATGGCCAAAACATTCTGCAAACATGAAATGCCAGAGATATTTTTTATTACTATTATTTTGAAAAATACCTTTAGGACTGTGAAAGAGAGGACTACCTTCTCCTTTATAAACCTACCAGATTTAGTATATTTTCTCCTGCCCCTGGGAAACTTAGCAAATACTTGACATGCAAAGGGCTCAGGGTTCATTTCTGTTCTCCTTCAGTAGTGAGGCAGCAAGGAGATCAGAGTATTTCTAGCAATCACAATTTAATAAGCACTGTAACATCTTAATTCATCCTATGTCTGGTCCAAATGTCTAATATACTACCAAATTAATATCACAAATAGATGTATCTTTCCAAGTTGCCTTAATTCAAGTACAGCCACAATGTGCTACGATCAAAGTAAGCCATGCACAGTCTCTTAAGAGGGAGCCAAGTCCCAGCAAACTAGGAATTAATTCTCAGTAATGCACTATTAATTTATCAAGCTTAGCTATCTGAACAGAATTAGCAAGATGAATGAAGCACTGTCGCTCACCACCTCTTCCTGTGCATTGTTCTCAGCTGCTGCAGCAAAATTATGAGAGTCCTTGTTCCACAAGCTTCCTTTGGCTGCCTCTTTTCTTAGGGTGTGTTCCCATACAAATTTAAATCCGAATCAAATCTGAATTCTGGATCGGGATATCCCATTTAATTTTTTATTCCCAGACTTTCTGAGGACTATCCTGCAAAAATTCACAGAAAAAAAGTCCTCACAAAAACTGTTCTCGGTCCCCTTTTGGAGCCCAGCTCGGATTATTTACCTTTGGGAACACTACCAGACTATTTGGGACGGAGATCTATGCTTCTGGCCAAGGCCTGCCAGATATGGGTGGGATTTCACAGCTGTCCCCTCGCCATGCCTGCTCTGAACCCACTTAAATTAGGAGAGATACAAGTGCAGGAAAAGTTTTTTAAAACTCCAGTGATACATTAGTTTTACAGAGGGAAACTGAAAGGGAGAGTAATAGCCTCTCTCTCCCCCACTCCAGGTGAGTGCCAGCCTCCATTTTGAAAGGAATTTGCCCTGTCGGTTCTGTTTAAGCGCAAACAGGGAGAACCAGCAGGGAGGGAGCTTCCGATTTGAAGTGTGAAAGGGATCGTTGCTTTGTTCTTTCACTCAGCTGATTCTGCAAGGCAGACTTAACAGGGGTTGGACTGGGGTGAAGATTAAAAGGTCCTGTTCCTCCGTGCTGGGTTTTTTTGCGGTTTGAGTGGGAATGCCAGTATTTGCATTCAGCCTGTGTTATCCTTAGGGAAATGGGGACAGCCAGAATGCACACTTGGTCCTGAATCTAAATTTTAAAAGTCAAGTGGGAATGCAGATGTCTTTCAAACTCCAGTAAACATTTGCCTTAAAAGCAGATGATACTGATCTCACTATCCTGTGGACTGTTCACAGTTGGCATTATTCTGGAATATATCCTGGAATAGAGGACTGCTGTCCACTTGCTTGGCAGGCTACAGCAGGCCCTAAGTGAGGTCTGCCAGAGTCTGCATTAGCATGCGAACAACAGACCCCTGTCCTGAGACAGATTCCAGAATATAGGCAAGTGCTAATAGGCCCCTGGAGAATTAGGGCGCTGATTAATTCTAGAGAAGAAGGCCACAATAAGCCTAGAAGGATCTTGAAGGATTATGATATTTCACTGGAAGAGCAGAATCCTTAAAACAATAGTCTTTCCTGTGGCAATATATGCCTGTGAATGCTCAATGCTGAAAAAGACAGATCTCTTGAAACTTTAAACCAGGGGCAGGTTATCATGGGCTGCAAGAACTACCATGAATTAAATAAAACCTGACTGCTTCCTGGAGCTAATGTGCACAACAGCACATACTATGTGCATCTGATAAGTGGATGATGGATTAAAAACATTGTTAAGGTCTGCAAAGCTGACGGGAGAAGGAAACAAAGTAAAACAATAGTCAATATACAGAATCAAAGCAACTACAGAACCAATATACCCTTGGAAGATAAACAGTCTTACCAAAGGCAAGTCAAGATGATAATTTTTTGTTTATATACCATAGTTACCAAGGGATCAAAGCTGACTTGATTTCACTAAAATGCATGATTTACTTTTTATTTTTACTTGCTTTGTACACTGTTATATTATGAAGCTTTAATTACAGCACAGTAAAGCCACTCTAAAGAATGCACATCCATTACACAAGTGAAACAGAAACCCACATAAATAAAATTGTGAACATACTTGATACACCTAATACAACAACATCACTCCTGAAGTATATCTACTTTTTGTTGAAACTGAACAATTGCTAGATACCGCTTGCTATAACTAAGAATTTTCAATTGATTGTTAGGGCTGGAATGCTTTATGCAATTAAATTTGTTTGTTGTTTAATGCCTTAAAAATAACTAATTTTAAGTGGACAGGAGATCTGTTAAAACTTGTCATTTTAACAGAAGTACTTATAAAATCACAGCAAGAAAACTATCTTTTAGAAGAGAGTTATTTCTTTCTCAAAGTGCATGTATGATTATGCAAGGTACTGCAAAGATTTCCTCTGACTGAGGATTACTCAGTTGGGGTCTTCCAGTTGGTCCCAAACAATAGCTTCCATCACCCTATGGGGCCTGGGAGATCTCTTTGGGGACTGTCTAGAAAGCCACAGTGAAGTACTTCTATTCAAATGCAAAGAAAATATGTGCTTTATCAGAAGTAGGTCAGCACAGAGTTTACTGCCCCTGTGCAACTAAGTCTTTGGTTAATCGACCCTGTACTTATATTTTACATCATCATTATTATTAAAAATTATACAGCCAACTTATGACCTTATTATAGATATTCTGTCTGCAGAATGGGTATTTTTAATGTATTATGTAACCAGCCATTCTCTAAACCAGTGTGGCCAAATTCCTGTCACTTCATTTTAACATCCAACCAAAAAACCCGACTGAATCAATACCAATTAAAACAGTTAAATCTCAATAACAAGAAATTAATGTGCACTATGAAACTCCCAAAAATAAAAATTAAGAGCAGAAACATTCTGCTTCTTTCACCTGGCTGCCCTAACTCACAGGATAGGATTTCCCTTTCCCTGGCTGTGAAAAGCAGCGCTGGCCTCCATTAGAGGTAGCACTGCCAACACATGCTGGTACTTTTAAAAACAGACTGTTCAGGAAAGCAAACAAAAGAAAAAAGCTCTCTCACCTGCTAGTTCTCAGTATGCTGTGCTATTAGCAATGCAGAATCAGCAAGGGCTAATAAAAAATGTCAAGAAAAAGCACAGGCAACACAATGAGGGGGAACAAAAATGAGGAATAAGGTTCCCCTGCTTTGAAACTTCCTCCCAGATTCTGGGTAATTCACACAAACCACAAGTCCCCCGTCCCCCCGCCTGACCCACATTTTAACTTATTTATTTATTTGTTTGTTTGTTTGTTTACATTTCTATCCCGCCCCATACCTGAACGTCTCTGGGCGGGTAACAACAGATTAACCAACAGATTAAAAACAAAATACACATTAAAACACTTTAAAAATTCAGCAAATTTAAAACAGTATGCTCCATAGTGCATGCTAATTTTTATGGCTGCACTAAAACATTCCATGCAAGCCATTTCTGCATGCGGAGAACGCAACCCCTTCGGCTGCGGTCACACTTGAGGTTCAATCCAGCTTCAGTCCACTTTCAGAGTGAGAGGATACGTCATCAAAGTGACCAGCTGTTTTCTTTCAGTGTTAAGCGGCTCCAAAAATTCACCTTTGGGATAGATAACGTGGAGGGAAAGTTACTGGCTCCTGCTCTGGAAGTGGGCTGAAGCTGGATGAAACCTTAGGTGTGTTACCACATCTGTACATTCCCCTAATGCTGCTAGTGCTTGAAAATCACCCACCCAAAGCCCAGCCACGACTCAGAAGTCATGGGGTCAGCCCTACAGAGGGCAAGCAGGCCTCCCTCTTGCAAATGGGGAGAGGATGACAGCTTTCCAAAAAAAAAAATCTGGTTAAATATCATTCCACAGTCTTAGACAGAGAAACAAATCCATGTCCCTACTAGACCTCTGGAGGGGGAGAGAGAAGAAGAAGAGTTGGCTTTTCTACCCCGCTTTTCTCACCCACTTAAGGGGACTCAAAGCAGCTGACAAACCATCTGTTCTTCTCCCCACAACAGAACACTCTGTGCGGCAGGTGGGGCTGTGAGAGCTCACAGCGAGAGAGCTGTGACTAGCCCAAGGTCACCCAGCTAGCTTCGTGGGGGAGGGCGGACTCGAACCCGGTATTCCCAGATAGGAGTCCGGCTCCCTGACCACTAGACCAAACTGGTCCATTGCAAGGTGCCTTGCAATTTCCAGCCCGAGGGATGCTCCTTCCTGGCGGCACTTGGGCATTAATTGCATCCTGCCTGGGAATCTGGAAGACGCCCATCCCCTTGGTACCTCCGAAGAAGGGATCCCAGGCAGCCGCAGCAGACGCCTAAAAGTTGCGACTCATCCAGCTGCAACTGCAAGGCGACGGTTGTGAACAGTTCCAGCAGCGGGCAGGGAAGCCCCGGGAGCAGCAGCAGCAGCAGCAGCAGGGCTGCCAGCTGAGGAGGAGGGCAGAGGGCTAGTGACGCCCAGCAAATGTGGCCTCTCATTGGTGCGCTGAGCCGCCACTCATGGAGAAGCAGCCGCTTCTACTTCCTACCAACGAGGGCGAATAGGGACGGGTTAAACGAGTCCATAAATCTAAGAATAATGTAGAGGGGGGAGAAGTAGTTGTTTCCTTATTGACAAGGAAAGTCTGTGGCTGTGTTCACACCTCAGTTTAATTCGGTTTCTGTCCACTTTCAAAATGGAAGAACACATCAGGATTGGGATCTTCTGAGTTAGACAATGGTGAAAGAAATCAGCTTCTCACCTTGCTGATGTGTCCTCTGACTCTGAAAGTGGACTGAAGCTGGATTAAAACTGAGGTGTGAACACAGCCTGTGTGGCTGAACAGTCACTTTTTTCCTGCATTATTTAACTCAAAATTGGGATCATCTGAGTTAGACAATGGTGAAAGAAATCAGCTTGCCGCCTTGCTGATGTGTCCTCTGACCCAGAAAGTGGACTGAAGCTGGATTAAAACTGTGGTGTGAACACAGCCTGTGTGGCTCGTTGTCTCACAGATCTAATACCCAAGGACTATATTGGCAGGCGCCTTAAGGCATATCAACCATAAATGTGAAAGCTTTCAGGGGGATCTAGAGTTCCCTTGCTTCCTAGTTGAGCAGTTTAGTAGCTAAGCATTTGGGGAGTTGGGGCCTTTCTGTACTTGGCCTTAATCTGGAATATATCCCAGAACAGGGACCTGCTATCTGCATGCTAGTGCAGACTGTGGAAGACCCAAAATGAGGCCTGCAATAGTCTGAATTAGTTTGTTGCCAGCGGGCAGCTATCCCAAGATATATTCCAGAATAAGGCAAAGTGCAGAAAGGGCTTTGGAGTCCAAAAAATAGCACTCTCTCCCTTAGGACGTGACATTTATATATTCCCAGATACAGTAGAGCATAAGAGGAGCCCTGGTGGATCGGGCCACAACCCGCCTAATCGTGCATCCTGTCTCACAGAGGCCCAACAATTGCTTCTGGGCATCTCAAGCAGAAGCACCAATCTGGAGGCCATATGTTGCCATCAACTCCAATAGCCTGACCTCCATGAATTTATTTAATCCTTTGCTTCTGAACTTGGCCTTATCCTGGGATATATCCTGGGATAAGGGCCTGCTGCCTGCATGCTAGTGCAGACTATGGCAGTGCCCAGGCAAGGCCTGCCATAGTCTGTATTAGCATGTGGACAACAGACCCCTATCCCAAGTTATATTCCAAAATAAGGCCAAGTGCAGAAAGGGCCCAAGTTAGCTACCCACCTAATAAGACTTGTTTCTAAATAGCTAGTCTGACCAAATACGCAGGGGGTGTAGGAAGTGAATAAATTATACTTTAATTACACTTTTAATTGCACTTATTAATTAAGGGTATAATATCTGTTTGAATGAATACAGCAAGATGCTTGTCATTACCAGAATTCTCCCCTCCAAGTTAACGCCTGCCTGCCTGTGTTCTTTATCTTATCTTTTGACCACAGATGGCAGGCATAGGAGGCAAGGAGAGGAGAATTTACACTTACAAAATTAGGTAGCAACAGGGTGTGGTTAGGAGAAGAATTAAGATGAAATAAGGAACTTTAATTAATGCAAATTTGCTTCTGTAATACTCTGCTTGCGTTAAGTTAGAACTTTCATATCAGAGTGAAAATATAAATATAATGGTATTCTCTACCATTAATAGGGAATAATCTAACAGCTAGAAAGTTGTTTGCAACTCCCTTTTGCTGTCTTGTAGGATACGCCTACCAAACAGCTAAAATGCCTCTTAAGTGCCTTATCTTTAAACACAGACAAAGACTAGGCGCTAATTGTTAGTGAGGTGTAAAATGTTTGGTACGTTAGCCTCAAGAAACTCAAAGCTAGCAGAGTGACAGAAGGGACTCTGTCCAAATTAGGAGCAAGACTAACGGGACAGAAAAGGTATTTTTCTTTGAGCAAGAATTATAATATAAATGCTTGCAATGTATTGATCATAAGCAAAACTAATAAGAAGGGATAAAAGCTGTTTTAAACTATCCCTCTCTTGCTCTCCTTCTGCTTACGTCAGAAGTTCCTTAACTCTTGAAACTTATGGTTTACAGAGTACAGGAGACTGGGCAGGGCAGAAGCTGCAGCCTGTCCTTCTCAGTCCCCACCCAGGTACTGTGCATTAAGAACTATATTAATTTGAGTGTTTTTATCTGATGATGAAGGAGAGACACACCTATTTGTAATTTTGTATAAAAGACTATTGGCTTGAAATGAGGGGCACGCATCACCTTTGGGTGTGCGTCCCTGCAGGTAATAAATATCGCTGATCCTTTCCTGGAACAATCCGGTCTCATGCACCATTATTGGGGGACCCTTCTGGGGTCAACTGATGCCTTCAGGGGGAGGGGCTACTTAAGGGGTATCAAATAAGTAAAAAGCATCATTTTATATTTAATAATCTCAATAAATTAAAAATAAACAGCAGTGTCATGTATTGTAGTGATTAGAGCATTAAGCTGGAAACTTTGGCTATTTCTGCATAGTGAGCATTGGTGTGAGCTACGCAAGGCCAATCTCGGACTACTAGATTAAGTGATCCAGTCCAAGACTGGAAAGATGTGTGGCAGCCCACACCAAGGACCATCTCCAGGTCCAACTTCAGATGCTGGAAACAAAAGCTGCAAACCTCCAAAGCCTCCAGCTGGGGCTGATTTCACTAAGCACATGGAAATGTCCTGTTTTCAGACCCATTTCTGAGAGGCCAGCAGAAATAGCACCACCAGGCTTCACTCATCGTGTAGATCAGACAAGCCGTCCAAACTATAGATAGCTGGATCAGTCTACCTTAGGAAGATGTGGAGACGTCTTGGAGTGGGCTTTGGTACAGTTTTCGCACCAGGGTGTGATCCAGCACCTGGACCTACGCAAATGCAGTGCACCATGGGAGGCACAGCCTCTTGGGAGGAAGCAGTGTGTGCATCCAACCTTGGAGCCCATTAGTTTGAATGCCTACTCAGCCATAAAAGCTCACACAGTGGGTTAGGCCACTCAGTGCCTCTTTTCTTCCCTCAGTTACCTGGGAAAAGCCTAAAAGATGCAGCGCCAGCATGTCACTGTATCCATTGGCCCTCCAGGTCACTTCAGGAGTTAGCACCCTCAGAAACATCCTTTCCACAGAGCACAAAAGAACAGCTCTCAGGACATTAGCCACTCTCCTCCCTCACTGTTGCCGTGCAGATGGTGGAGGGCAGTATTTGCAATTTCTCTGCCATGCTGCCTGCTCAGGACAGCACCATGCAGAAAATGGCTGAGTTCTAGAATCCTTTCTCAGACTTTGCTAAATGGCCGTGGTGAGAAACTTCAAAGCCGATGGGCAATGGGACAGAGCTATGCCCTATGCTTCCATGCTCACTTCTCCCAAGCACTTATTTTTCCCATGTGCAGAGGCTACCAAAGTCTCTATCAAAGCTTACTTCATGTGGTAGGCCAAGACCAAATAGGCAATACTCAGATCTGTCTGGAACGGTTCTGGAGGCAAAACACCATGCACAGTACCAGGGACCAACCTGGATTCATTGAAAATCAGTGATAGAACTTGGGATTTTTCACAGCTTGATCTCTGTTCAAGCTTCACTGACCTGAACAGATCTTTCAGATTGCACAGCCCAAGAATTGCAGAAAAGTTACAAGTTCTACTGAAAGCACTTAACTCTGGTTGGATCCTCCTGTTGCTTTATGTTTGATTTGTCTCCATTTCACAATAAAAGCACCTTCATCAGACCCTCAAGGTAGCTGGTTTCCATAAGGAATAATAGAAACTGCCTACCTTTTAGGTTCCTTTACTGCATAAACGGAGAAAAAGCCTCTTCTAGATCTGAAGTTACATGTGAAGCTGCTGTCCTTTGGAATATGTGTACGCACATACACACACACACATCCTCAAAAATTAAAATCCTAGAAGGCCTGGCCCTTGGCTCCACAGAAGACGGCAAAGATGTTTAGAGCCAGGTGCCTTCACCAACTTGGGAAGCCAGTTGGTGATTCCACTGCAATGATGAGACCGCATCATCAAGGCTCCATGTTTGCCATGAAGGCATCTTCCCCCTCTATGTATAAGCACAGCAGTCATTTGCATGAACATACACATTTCACTCCAATAAAGATCCACAGCAGCACTCAAGGTAGCAAGCTGAGAACTGCTCATCACAGAATGAGGCTTTCATGCCTTAAGTGGACACTCAAAAACTTCTCATGGTTCCTCCAAGCCCCTTTGGTTAGAGGAGCCATCATGACTGGCCAACTTGAATGACCATCAAAGCCATACTGAAACTTTGAGGTGATTCTCAGTTAACCTTTCTTTTCTGCAAAATGTTTTACTCCCTTAGACTCTTTCTCTCTGTACTTAACACCCACAAGTCCCAGCATTGGCTGAAGAGGGAAAAGGAGATCCTTCCTCTGTCCACCCATGAAAGTTTGGATACTGCCTCTTGCGTAATTAGACCCTGAAAATATAACCAGACTAAGGGATAGAAACAGTCTTGAGTCCTGAAATAATCTGAATACCAGATAGATCAAATTGGATGGGAAACAGCTCAGAGAAAAATCGGAAGGGCACTTTTGGCTGTGATTCCTGGACCTGAGGCCACTTGAGTCGGCCTTAAACCCTGGGTGTGACCTTAACCTTGGCTTTCTCCATCATGGGAAGGAAAATGCAGGTTGTTTTCACTTGCATCTCAGTTCCAAAATTTGCCAGTAGATGGTGTATCCACACTTTTTATTGCATGCTTCATTGCTGGTAAGTCTACTCTTCTGTGGAAGACTGAGATCAGCAATGGTTCCCTGCTATCCCAGTCTATGGTTGCACTTCCAAAGAAGAACATGTGACTGTTAAGATTTCTGCCTTTACCCAAAATAAATAAAAATTAACGTAAAAAAAAAGATTTCTGCCTTTACCCAATCTGTTTCAGTCTGGCTATTCCATTACCTTGGGATTTCTAATTGCTGGAATCCCAAATACATAATCTAAAATAACTTTCAGTCACTGTTTTGATTTCTGCCTGGACACTTCTCATGATAGCACGGGAAGTAGATTCCTACTGGAGCAATATTGTCTTGTGATCACGGTTATGTACAGGAGCTAATTGCTTCTTGCACTAAATGTTTGTTGGCAGCCCACTCTCTGAAAGATTCCTTTTTGATATATGCCTCTGCACACATACAGAGTGTCTGAGCATGTGTTAGCACCTTATCAGAGTGCACATTCAAAAAATGCTAACCTTCCCAGTTTTAAAATGAAGAATTCTGTACTCCTTTGCATTCCTCACATGTGCATCTAAGGGGCTTTTCACACTTAACTTGCTGTGAGATATTATCCCAAGATCAGGGACAGAGGCCAGTGTTCACACTGTGAGCGCTGGCCCATTCTGAACTTCACGCCCACCTACCTGGGTCTTAGTGAAGTGTGAATGATCCCGTCTGGTACCATCTGCTTTGCCATAGCAACACACTGGGCCATTGGTATGGTGATGGGCGACACAAGGCACAGCTGTGCCATCCTGCTCCCACACAGCCTTCGCACAGAAGTAATGCAAAGGTTGTGTGTGCAGGACTTTAAACAAGGGGCACTGTAGGTGCTCCCAGTATGGCAGCAGAGCAGTTTTTACTGCTCCATAGCTAACCAAGATGAGGGTGGCCATGCACACTGGGGGCACTCGAGGACAGAAGCAGCTCCACGAAGCGTGCACACTCCACACTGGAGCATCCCTGGCCATCCCCACCTTTGAAGTGCAAAGGAGACCTAACTTGAGTTCTCTTGCTCTTGTGTGTGTGTGTGTGTGAGAGAGAGAGAGAGAGAGAGCTCTCGGCAAAAACGTGGAGAAAGGGCAGACGGGTTGTCAGCCATCCCATCTCCGAGCCTCCTCTAAGGCTGTGGTCACACCTAAGGTTTAAATCCATCTTCAGAGCGGGAGAACACCTCAGCACAGTGACCACATGCTTTGCACATTACCTATCCAAAAGGTGACTTTTCTGAGTTATTTAATCCTGAAAGAAAGCAGCTTGTCACTTTGCTGATGCCTTATCTCGCACTCCGAAGGTAGCCTGAAGCCGGATTCGACCCTAGGTGTAAGCCACAGCTTAAACCGCTTCGGAGCAGCTTTCTCTGCCGTCTCCGCTCAAAGCAACCCCACAGCTTAAAAAGAACCTCCTTCTGGCTGACTAAACGAAGCAGCGACGCAGCCCGATCGCCAGTGGATTCTACCCTCCCTCTGCCATCATGCCACAGTGCCAGGGAGAAGCGCTTTTACGCACAGCCGCTCCCAGCCCAGGGCTGTTCACCACTCCGTCCGGGTCGGGGGAGGAGGGGGGGCGTGGCTAAAGCCGTTTAGGAGCTATTCGATCGGGAGCAGCACCAGCAGCAGTTGTGTGCGTTGCCGCTTGGCCTAGAGAGATAATAGCCGAGATCGGGCGCGCCGACGGAGAACCACCACCATGGCCAAATATGTGGAGCTGTACACCAAAGCAAAGATGCCCATTTTGGGTCTGGGCACCTGGAAGGTAAGCTGTCTTCTGTGGTTGTTGTTGGGGGGGGGGGAGATGAGAGATGATGGCATGCAATTCTCATCATCACTCAGTTGCACCTTCTCCCCATCCCATCCGTGCTGCTGGTCCTCCATGATCCCCCCTCCAGCCTTTCTTGCAGAGCGCGCGTCCCCTAAATTCTCCTCTGCCCTGCCCGCCTTTGGTGCCCTGGGAGACGGCCATTCTCTTTTGGTCCCCGTTGCCATTTCCCTTCAGCTCTGTCTCTGCTCTTCTTCTTCTTCTTCTCCTCCCCAATCCTCCACTCCGTTTCTTCCAGGTAATCCAGCCTGGCTCGATGTTGAGGATTTTGCTCGTGGCAACTTGCCTTTCTTTGCGCGCGCCTGGGCGGTGGCGTGGAAATAGCTGGGTCTGCAAAAGGCGAGAGAGAGGAGGCTGCTTGATCACGTTCCTTCCTCCTTGGGGTTTTGTTTTGTTTTAGATATAAGTGACGAAAAATGAAACGGCTGCCACAATCGAATTTCCTTACCCGATCTCTTGGCTAAACGCTTTTTCTTCTCTCCGGAAGAGGGAGAAAGAACCAGAATCAAAATACAGATTCGGATTCCGTTGAAAGAGGATCTGCAAAGTTTTCCTGGAAGTTGTTTCTCCTATGTGGGACGGTAGTTTAATCCTTGCCTTCTTCCCGCAAATTAAGACTGTTTCCCCTCCTTTGCTACTTAACCTTTTCCCTTCCCCAACTACTGTAAGCCTCAAGGATTTTATCCGATGGGTGCCAGAGCTCCACCCCTGGACATCAAATACTTGGATCATTTCTGCACCTTTCTGTGCTAGACCCTAATAATGAATCCGGATTAGTGTGATCTGGATTGGTAGTAACAGGAAGCATCCACATTAACTGAGTTGTATGATGGAGATTGTGTTCTAAACGGAGGTGCAGTCGGTGTGAATGCAAACCATTGTCCCGCCACAGTGAATGTGAACTGCCAGCCACAGCACCTCTCAAACCCAATACAAATTGGTCGGTGTCCCCATCACTCAAACACTGCATCCAGGTAGTAGGGTGAGGGGGATTGGATGGCAGTGCAAATAAATTAAGTGCCACAGAGGCAAGGTGTATTCACAGGTAACGCAAAATCGTCATTGCCATCAAACATGTTAAGTTTGCGAGGGACTCCAAAGGCGTCTTCACAGTTTCGCCTCAATGCTCCATGCTGTTTCCTTTTTTGTACTTTTCTGGCCCAGCTCCTGTTCCAAACCAGACAGCTCCACTATTCCCAACTAGTATGGATCTGATCTGAATTACAGCTAATTCTGTGTGGACCATGTGGACTGTGGAGATCTTTGTTTCAGATTTACCAGGGCTTTGGTCACACTTAAGGTTTAATCCATCTTCAGCCCGCTTTCAGAGTGAGAGAATGCATCAGCAAAGTGGCAAGCTGTTTTCTTTCAGTGTTAAATAACTCAGAAAATTCACCACTGGGATAGATAATGAGGAAAGAAAATTACTGGTCATTTTGCTGATGTGTTCTCTCACTCTGGAGGTGGACTGAAGCTGGATTAAACCTTACCGGTAAATGCAGACGGGACCTTTATTAGGCAGTTCATTCCCAAGGCGTTATGAGGGAGTAAATTATGATTACCACAGCTTTACTTCTTGAAGACCTCCAAGAAGCTGTACCCCTCTTTTCTTGAAGCGGTCCTAGGATGTATAACAAAATAGTACATTTTTATATATACAACTCTAAATAGAATTGCATGACCAGGCAGACCAGCAGTTTGGATTTAAATGTTGCCTTTTAAGACTGTTTGGGCAAATTGGATTAAGCTAAATGTTTAGGCCTATCCATCTAGTGTTATGTGGGAACAACATAAGACTTTAAACAACTTGGGACCACAGTATCTTAAAACATGCCTTCATTGTTCCAACCCTGGAAGAGCCTTTAGATCATCTGGAGAGGTCCTCCTGCATAATCTTGAAGGCGTTTGAAAACATGAAGAATTTTTAAAGAATTATTAAAATCAAGGATGAGGTAAACATTCACTCTGGAGAGGCCTGGGTTAAAAGATAAAGTCTTCAGTGGACACCTAAAAACCAGATGTGTGGGTGTCCTACAAGCGTCTGAGGAGAGACTACTCCAGGGAGTAGATACCACTATAAAGACGACCTTGATGCACGTAATCATTAGATGATGTTCAGCAGTTTATAGTGCTTGCCTGAAGAGCTTAATAATCTCACAGGTTTAAACTAGGATTGCGATCATATGCGTTAAAACAGGCAACTCCAGGGTGTATTTGAGACTCAAGGGAATTTTTTTAAGTAAAATTCCTGTTTGAGTGTCTTTTTTGCATACACAAAAATATCACTCTTGAGGTGACAGATCTACGGAGGCTTCTACCAGTCACAGCCAGCTGGAGTTATAGACAATCAAGTCTATGAGAGGTGATGAAGAAAGAAGAGAAGATGAACTGACTGTTTTTTAAATTCTGTGACAAGATTTTTTCCCCTTATTCACAGAAGGGACATTGCCAGAAAATGGACGTCCCCATAACCTTCTGTATGTTCACACCCTAAGAGAGGCCATCTGCTAAGTAAGCTAATCCCAAGTTGTTAAGGGCCTTGTACGCCAAAGATAAAACCTTGAATCTGACCCAGTTGGCAGCTATGGTGCTTAAGCACAGATATAATGTATACACGGCTAGGTACCCCATTTAACAACCTGGCTGCTACATTTTGCACCAGTGGCAGCTTCTAGATGTAAACAAATAAACAGATCAGGTTCAAGGGCAGCCCCACATTTCTGTGGGAAGATGAAGGAGGCCTCTTTGGAAAAACGTGTATTTTCCTAGCCGTATTATGTGGGTAGTTCCTTGAAGAATATTGTTCTGAGTTCACTGGCTTCATTTCAGGGAAAAAGTTGACAATCCCGTTTCTATTTTATGTGATAACTGAAAAGGAGAATATAAAATCACTGGGGTGTGATCTGTTCTTTGAGCCTTGCAGACTTCATTTTTAAAGGTTTGGACCAAGCAGGAAAATATTTAACTAAAATACAAAAAAACTCATTCATTTAAAAGCAGGAGGCAGGTTTCTCCATAGAAATAAAACTGCCAGAACTTTCTTTTTGTTCCTAGGATTAAGGACTGAGAAGATCATCCAGAGAAATAAGGAAGATAAACTTTTTTTTTTGTTTCTAAGATTTTTTTCCCTAAGACAGGGACTATATATCCTTAAGGCCATAAAGATGTGAGCAGAGTACCACAATCCAGAAGGATGAGTGAGACAAGGGTGCTGTTTTTATTTAATATTTGGTTTTAAATACTGCTTTTGATATTGGCTAATCAGTAACAAGTTATTTAAAGTTTTTTAGCTTTTCCACAAAGATATGAGTGGGATGAATGGAAGGAAAAACAAGCAAAATACTGGGCTTCTCTCCGTCTCTTTTTCTAAACTGAGCTTTATCTTATATAAGAGAAAATCTGTTGGTTTGCAAAGAACCCTAGAGGAAGAGGTGATACACAGCCTGGCAAAGACTCTGGCACTGAATATACTTACTGAATGGGAGAACACAGATCCCAGAAAAGACCTATGACCTATGCCATTTCTGCAGGCGCAGGGACCCTGTTTTCACGTAATTTTGCCCCCTGGTTGTTAACATACACATTTGCTGCCAGATTTTGTTAAGCATCTTTGGCACATGAACGCCAACACTGTCCAGGGACAGTGACTGGTAAGTAGGGTGGTGGTGGTTACCAAAACTCTGCTGATGGAGAAGTGGTCCTTTGACCACACCAAGCCAGACGTCTTTCCTGATAAAACCCAGTCTTTCTTTTGTTACACAGTGCCACCTTTTCCTTTCTTCGGTCAAGTAGTTAGGGTGCCGGACTCTTATCTGGGAATATCGAGTTCAGTTTCGCCCTCCTGCATGAAGCCAGCTGGGTGACCCTGGGCTAGTCACAGCTCTCTTCTGAGCTCTCACAGCCCCACCTACCTCACAAGGGGTGTTTTTCCACTGTTACTAGAAGTACCCATTAAGTACCCAAGGTGTCTGTTGTGGGGGAGAAGAACAGAAGGTTTGTCAGCCCCTTTGAGTCTCCTTAAATGGGTGAGAAAAGCGGGGTAGAAAAGCCAACTCTTCTTCTTTTTCTTCCCTCTCCCACCCAGTCCTGGAAGAGCCAGGAAACTGTCGGGAAAGGGAGTCAACACATCCTGGAGGCTGATATGGTTGAGTGGAAAAAGGAATATCTTAATTGTTTTATCTTGGAACATTTTGTTGTGCGACCCACCAAAAATATTAAAAACAAAACAGGTTGTAGTAGATAGTGCTGAACTTTGGTCTCAAAACCCAACAAGACGACTGGTGAAGTTTCTAGAGACTTCATTGAAAACATATATTATGACAATTAAATTCCTTTGGCCTCTTTAATCTTTCTCCAGATAAAGAAAGTATACACGTCCATGTTCTAGATATTGTTTGCAAGGCAATGGTTTGCCTGGCTAAAAATGATAGGAGAGCCTCAAAGAAAAAGGAAAAAACCCTCCGTCTCTCATAGGCAAGAGCAGAAGCCTTTCTCTATTTTTGTGAAAGAAAGCAGGAAACGGCTTTGTTTGCATCTGTCTCCTTTTTATCATGTGATTTTATGATTGACTTCACAGTGTCTCTTGGATCTTGTGCAGATATGCATATTTGCAACTTACCAAGTTCCAAAGTTTTGTCATATGTGACTTTTATGTGGTCCGATGTTTTCAGCATTGAGGGTGACACATGAATGTTCATTCAGGATGGGGGGGAGAGAACAGGAAGTGCTGTCGATATGCAGCAAAACATACTGGCTAGTCATGGTGCCGTAATCCTGAACAGTAAAGCACTATATGAATTTTAAAAAGGTAGAGTATTTGGTGCTCCACAATAACTTTGGTTGTCACTCTTTTTTTTTTGTATGCAAATATCTGTGGGTTGCACCTTCACAAAAATTCACCCTAACTCTGCTCTAGGGATGTGCATGAATTTTTCATGATGGAACTTCACATTTGTGTAAATGGAGCCACTTCAAATGTGCTAGGCTTTGAGTTCGCTTCAAATTCTCTTTGACTTATAAGGCCCTAAATGACTTGGGCCCCAAGCATCTAAAGGAATGCCTTCTTCCATATTGACCTGCCTGTGCCCCAAGATCTGGAGGGGAGACCCTCCTGGTTGTACTGCCACGCACAGCAGCAAAAAGGCTGGTCACACGGGATAGGGCCTTTTCAGTGGTGGCTCCCAAACTGTGGAATAATTTCCCTCCTGGATTGTGTCAGGCACCTTCACTCTATGTGTTTAGGTGAACTGTGAAGATGCACCTTTTTACCCTGGCCTTTGGCTCACTAAAGGAACAGCCTTTTCCTCCCCACATTCAGACACTGCCATGGTTTTAATATGTTGTTAGTTTTAATATGTTTATTTTATATGCTGTAACCCACCCAGAGACCCTTGGGTATAGGGTGGGATAAAAATAAAAATAAATGAAATAAAATAAATCTCTGCTATCACCTGTCATGCTTCCAGATCTGATCCAAATCCGCTCTGGACATGATTGGAGATCTGCTTTGAATGTAACAAAGCGTCAAGCAAAGGCACAAAATGCTTTTCGTTCACATGCGAAGGTCAAGCTTCAAATGTAGCCAATATTTTATTTGAAAGCACAGTTTTGAATATTCACAATTCATGCAAATTGCGAAGGTGGCGAACATTTTTCACCCATCCCTAGCCTCCTCAGTGATATTTTCCGTGAAGCCTCAGTATAATAGTTTTTGATTGAACGTGTTTCTGAGAAGTCATTTACCTGATGACGGGCAGCAGCCTCTTCATGAGCCCCTTCTGGGAAAAGCTGAAGGTCCAAAGCCCAGAAGTTACCGTCATACTTTGAATAACTTTCGCTGCTTGTGCCTAGGAAATAGGTTTCCCATTTCGAATAAATAAGCATCTTAAACCTTCCTCACATGTCATGTACCTTTGAATTTAAGAAACACAAGGTTCCTCTTCCCAAATGTTACCAGTTTAATCAGTCACTGATGATTTCTAGTTTAAAATGGTGGATCACTAACCTCTTTGGGTGTTTCCGCGCTAGCTGTGGAAACCGGATTAACCACCCCCTAGAGCACATTAATGACGCTTACCTGAAGTGGCTTCTGCATTGGAGTCCTCTTCTGGCACCCTTTGCGGAAGCCGCGCCTGCGTTTCGGCATGCAAGACTGGTTTTTAAAACTGGTTTTGCCGCCGAAATCCAGATTAAAGGTAAGATCTGAAAATCAGGTCTTACCTCTGTCACTTCCCCCTGGATGTGGGCAGAAGCAGGACGCTTCTGTGCACGGCCATGGGAAGAGATGGATTCCCTCCGCCCACCATGTTGGGAAAGGCAGAAGCAGGACTGCCTGCTTCCAAAGCCCTTCCCCTGCACGCCGGTCACTGCCGGAACCACGCGGTGACCGGCAGCTCCATGCTCCAGTCCCATGGCTCCAGGGGCGGGGGCGCGCGAGCCTGAGGACAGATGGGAATGGGTGCTGGTGCGTCCACACAGCACCCATTCCAATCTGTTCTCTGGAATCCGTACTCCCCACACGTGTGCGGACAGGCGGGGGTCCCTCCAATCCGTCACAAACAGTGACGGATCTAGGGGAGGACAGTTTGCCAAAAAGCAGATCTATTTAGATCCGGTTTTTGGTGGCAAATGCAGAAGCATCCTTTGAGTCTTTGCATAAAATGAGTGGCAGAAAGCTGCCCTAGAAATTAGGGAATTTTGCTGCTGCTTTGGATCTTTCTTGCACTGGGCCTTAATTTGGATTGTATCTTAAGAGAGCAGAAAACAGGCCAAGGAATATAGACTAAGGAATAGGCCAAGGAACATACCCTGAACTCTTCTGGGTGTGATATTTATGCAGCTTAAGCTAAAGTAAACTAGAGGAATATTCCTGTAAACTTTCAACATCACACCTGCACACATAGGATTATAAGAAAGGGGACATTTCCTTTCCCAGGAACAAGGAACTAAGCAGATGGGACAGGGGAACCCCGATTCGGTGCGTCCTGTCTGTCGCCTCCGACGGCCGCCGGGACGTGGCTCCTTCCCGGGTCCGGCAGCCCCAGTGGGGCTGCCGGACCCGGGAAGGAGCCACCAGCATCGGCGTCCTGTCGCCCCTTTCTGGGGTGGCAGGAGGTTGATGTTGGGCTGGCTGGGGCGAGGAACGCCTTGGGCGGCCGGAGCGCATCGCTCCGGTCCCCCAAGGGTACCCCCCGCCCCCATCGCAGCCATCTGCGGGGCGCGAGTGCCCCGCAGATCAGCCACCCCCCCCAGTCCCCAAAACCCCCACCCCCAACCACCCTCCGGCCCGGATCGGGCCGATCATCGCGGTGAAGGTGCCCACAGTGGGGCACCTTCACCGCGAAGATGTTCCCCCCCTCCCCCAGGGCCCTGGGAGGACGCGCGCGCGCGGAATCACTTACCTCGTGGCCGTCCAGCGTCCAACTGAGGGTGGCATTGTGGGATCGCGCAAGACGCAGCCCCCCTAGCCCCCCTATTGGACAAGCAGTTCACGTGAACTGCTTGTCCAATAGGGGGCCTAGGTGGGCTGCGTCTTGCGCGATCCCACAATGCCACCCTCAGTTGGACGCTGGACGGCCACGAGGTAAGTGATCGCTCTCGCGCGCGTCCTCCCAGGGCCCTGGGGGAGGGGGGGAAACATCTTCGCTCTGTGGGTGTCTGGATGTAGGCACCCACAGAGCGAAGATGGGCCCGATCCGGGCCGGAGGGTGGTTGGGGGTGGGGGTTTTGGGGACTGGGGGGGGTGGCTGATCTGCGGGCTGGAGGCGCCTAGATCCAGGCGCCTGCAGCCCGTAGATGGGCGACATCGGGGCGCGGGGCGAGCCCTTGGAGATCAGAGCCAGGGGCTCTGATCTTCAAAGGGGTCCTGCCCCATAGGGGCCTTGCCCCGGGCCCCATGATGGGTGCCCGGGCATCTTCATGCCAGGTCTCGCGGGCCCGATCCGGGCCCGTAGAGCTGGCACAAAGCACGGGCCGGGTGGCTTGACAGCGCTGCCCGCCCCTTGGGTGCTCTCACCCAATGGGCGGCAGCGCTGCGGCCGAATCCCCGCCCCTGGCCGGCCTTTGCCGGGCCAAGACAGTTCCGGGCGCTTTTACCGTTCACACACAGGCGCGCCGGAACGCGTTCCGGCGCGCCTGTGTGTGAACGGTAAAAGCGCCCGGAAGTGTCTTAAGCTGCCCGCCTGCACGCGTTCCGTTTGGAACGCGTTGCAGTGCGAAAATCCCTCAGTTTAGACATTTTCTTTCACATATCTTGGAATAGGGACCTGCCTCCCCTTTTACAGACTATGGCAAGTCTTCGGTGGGGCCCACCATAGTCTGCACCTGCATACAGAAGGCATGGCCCTGTTCTGAGATATAATCCAGCATAAGGCACAGAGCAGAAAGGGCTTTGAGCTTGCTGGAACAGCTTCTTTCCCCCTCCTTTGCACTGAGGAGTACATTTCCTTCCCCAGTAACAAGGCTTGCTAAACCCACCCTGAATAAGTGGAAAGAAGTTATAGCTATAACCACCAGACCGAACTACGTGAGCCAGTTTGGTCTAGTGGTTAGGAAACCGAACTCTTATTTGGGAATACCAGGTATGATTCCGCCCTCCTCCATGAAGCCAGCTGGGTGACCTTGGGCTAGTCACAGCTCTCTTCTGAGCTGTCACAGCCCCACCTCCCTCACAGGGTGTTCTGTTGCGGGGAGAAGAACAGAAACTGTCAGCTGCTTTAAGTCCCCTTAAATGGATGAGAAAAATGGGGTAGAAAAGACAGCTCTTCTTCTACACCTGACCCTGCCATTTTTAAGGTATGGATAATAACGATAATCTAAAGCTGGATGATGGTTCCAACTGCAGCTCCGAGTTGTAGTTCAGGAATTTCTGGAGATCTGCACATTGAGCAGCCCTTTCCAAACATCTTTTGAGCTTTCTGTACCTGCTTGGAACAGTTTTGCATACCCAGAAATTTCTTGGCTTTTAAAATTTCTTTCAGCAACTGTAGGGTACTGCTTCTAATAGAGATTTTAGTTTGCATTTGGTGGTAGTTCTATCTTTTTATTCCTGCTTCTGTGAACTGCCCTGGAATTTTAAAAGTAAAAGGTAGGTAGGGTATGTGTGTAGCCATCCCTCACTGCCTACTGTTTTAATAACTGTGAGCTCCACGTATGCTTTATTGCAGACTTTTATAAGGATTTTAAGAATCTACCATTGAGTGCTAGCAATTGGCATTTTCCATTTCTGACGGGTTGTTCAAAGGGCCTTTTGAAACTGCTGCCTAAAGTCAGTTCACAGTTCTGGGCCTGCTTGCTTAGGTCATTTGTGAGTTCTGGCTCTCTTGATTTTGTTGCCAAGGTTAAGATATTTTTCAGTGAGTTGCAACTGTTTGTAATAACTGAAATAACCTTGAGAAACAGTAAGCACAAGTCACTTTTTTCCCCATAGATTTTGTTTTCCACTGCAATTCCTCTTAGCCCATTCTTACATGGGTGCAACGTTTTAATATTCATATATCTTAAATTCGCAAGCTTTTTTAAAGAGCTAAACTTGACAAGTAATGAGGAACTATTAGATGTTAGGAATGTGCCAACCTTGCTATCAGCCTTGGCTCTCCACGGCTTAACTCGTGTAACTCACATGCGCAGGTGGCTTCAGTGTGCACTTGCACATGCGCAATGTCACATATATGCACACCATCACATGTTGCAGGACCTGCCGATGAAGAACTCTATAATGCTGCTGATGGATGCAAGCAGTAAGGAAATTAATTCCCTGCTTTGTGGGTTTCCTCACATGTAAATGAGAGAAGCTGAAGAGATCTGGGCCTGTTAGGAAGAGCACCTTACGGTTCTTGACCTCTAACCCCCATTTGTGTCTGAACATGTGCAAGCTTTGCACTTCCCTGTTAGAGAATGTGCAGTGGCTATTTCATCAACATCTTTTGTTATAGAAAGTGCTCTATGGGCCTGTCTCCATGCAACTTTTATCCCGAATTTAACCCTGCTTTGCCTGAGGAGCGTCTCCATGCAAAGCCCTAATACGGGCTACATGCGAGACAATACGTGTTAAAAAAAAACCCCACTTTGCAAGTGTACTACATGCGAAATAAGAGGCTAGCACATAGTGCCCTGCGGATGCTCCCGGGCTATTTGGTTGCAGAGCAACTGTCAGGCAAATATAGAGGCTGTAAAGAGCAGGGAAGATTTTTAAAAAAGACACAAGAGCCAAGTCTGTTTTAAAGGGCTCTCTAGGGGGTCATAGCAGCTCTCAAGAGCAGGAGAGAGGAGCAAGGAGCTCATTAATTATGCACCTCTTTCTGCCTGAATGAGTCAGCCTTGGGCAAGGAGCTAATTAACAGGCAGCTCCAAGGGGTTGCAGGGGCTTGAAATTTCTCTATAACTGGGCGCAGGTAAACTTCTCCAGCAGGGGAAGGGAAGAGTCTCTTTGCTCTGCCTCCCCTCTCATTTTCTGGCTTGCTGTCATGCTTCCTCCTCCCCTCCCTCCCCTCTCTCCCTCCTCCAGCCCAAGCCCTCCTTCGCTCGCATGCACGTGTGGGCGCACACACGCAGACATGGTGGAATCCCTGTCAGAGCCCTGTGAAAGCCGCTGCTCTTTTAAACATTTTATCGGGGCTCTGACAGCCCCTCTCCCCACCTGAAAGCTGGCAGTTGCCCTGCATCCAGCTGATCAGTTTTCAAGCGGGGAGAGGGGCTATTGTGCGCACGTACAGAGCACCACTTAAATGAGAGCAGTGGCTTTCGTGGCTCTTTTAATCATTTCATCTGGGCTCTGAGAGGGATTCCACCTTCTGTGTGTGTGTGTGGAGGAGGGAGAGAGAGAAAGAGGGGAGGGGAGGGGAGGGGAGGAAGAAGACGTTCCTCCAGGAGGGATTCCACCCTGTGCGTGCATGTGTTTACATGCTCAGGCAAGGGGGTAGAGAAAACCGCGGTATCCTGATGCAGGGATTTACCATGGTTTTCATGGGGACGGGCGGTTTCGCCTGGAACCCACATTGTCTTCCATTACCATGGGGAGAGCTTAATGCGAATTAAGAGACACATTAAGCTGTCTCGCTTCCACCCCACTTTTTTTTAACTCCATGGGGACACAAAACCCTGTAAGACTACAGTGGGCAGAAAACACGAAAATTTTATTAGTTACTTGCTGATCACACTACATCCTGCTTCTGATGTGCAAGGCACCTGCACATACCTGAACCCATCCTGGTTTCTAGCAGTTTTTCTGGTGGGGTAATGTCTCTGTCCACAGAATATGGCTTAAATTTAAGTGCCAGCTTGTGTTTGTCATTAATTAGGAACGACAGAGCTAACTAGGCAGCCTTTCTGTCCGTAGGGAACATCTGCCTCGTGGCCTTCAGTGCTTGCCTTTGTGATCTCTGGATGTCTTTATAATCAAATAAGACTTCACATTTATTTGTGTGTGTTTTTCCCCCTGTGTTTTTATATGCTGTAAGGGATTAAGTAGTTCTGGCAGGATCCAGAGGTCTCAGTTTATCGCCTTCTTGCTCTTTTTGTAAATCCAATAAAGGTTGCCATTTAACAAGGCCTCTGATTTATCTCCAGTCTGCTAAAGTCTCCCTGGAGAGCCCTAGCAATTGAAATGCAGATACACTGATTAACAGGAACAATAATCTCTCATAACAGTGGGGTTAATATCTTGCAGCTTTATATGTAGGCAACTGCGGAACTGTTATCTGTGGCTCACATTATTTACCAGCTCACCTGTGGTTAAGATTCCTGACTGTAGGAGAATATTGCTTTTAAAAATGGCGGCATAATTGGACAAGGACAAGCGATGTAAATGATTGTCCTTTTATACTAGAATTCAGTTCTGACTAAACTAGGCTGAGGCTTCTTAATCTGATAGAGGTGTGCAAATGGCAGCACCAAAACGGCCCCCACCCCCAAGCATCATAAAGGCCTGCTAGCCCATAATTTACTGTGTTTTAAGGTGTTTAGCAGCCTGCCTCCTGTCTTTCTGGAGCCACTATGTTATCACAGTTTGCAGTGTCATTACCAAACATCAGCACTTAATACTGCCTCGAGGTTGCGGAGACAGGTGGGATGACCCTAAAGGCCATTTACAGGCTTTGCCTTTGTCTTCTGCTTGAGATGCCTGAAAGCAATGAGTGGGCCACTATGTGAGACAGGATGCTGGACCAGATGGGCTGTGGCCTGATCCAGCAGCGCTTCTCTTATGGATGCCTAGGCCCTGACTCCAGGTTGGAGAGGCAGGTAGGATGGGTCTGAAAGCCGTCAGAAGGGAAAGCTTCTATCTTTGTCTCCTGCTTGAGATGCCAAGAATCAATTGGTGGGCCGCTAAGTGAGACAGGATGCTGGACTAGATGGGCTGTGGCCTGATCCAGCAGCGCTTCTCTTATGGATGCCTAGGCCCTGACTCCAGGATGGAGAGGCAGGTAGGATGGGTCTGAAAGCCGTCAGAAGGGAAAGCTTCTATCTTTGTCTCCTGCTTGAGATGCCAAGAATCAATTGGTGGGCCGCTAAGGTAGACAGGATGCTGGACTAGATGGGCTGTGGCCCGATCCAGCAAGGTTGCTCTTATGTTCTTATGTACTGCTTTACCCCTCCCAGGAGCCCCAAGAAAGCCTGCTTCTGTTGTCATTCCTGTACTAGCTCCGAAAGATTGTTTAAAAGAATCCATTCTTCAGCTAGACTTGGTAGAAGGTCATTTGAGGATAGCTGAAAATGAGAAAAGTTTCCACTGCAGGGGGAACCAACTGGGAGAAATGCATTGGAAAACTAGGCACTGCTTTCCATCTGCCTTTCCAAACATAGTCTTGCATAGATGGTAGAATCTGTAGCCAGGTAGCATTGTAAAGGGCACAACACTGTCAGCATGCAGCAGAGCCCAACAACCTTTGTTTTATCTGCTCCTTGAACATAGGCTTGTTTTGTGCATGAATATCTGAACTGTATTTAGGGTGTGACTGCAGATCACGGTACAAAATGGCTTCATGCAAACTTGTGACAGGTCCTGTTCTGATTAGGTATCAGCTGAGAAAAAGGCTGAAACAATATTTTGCCTTTTCAAGAAGACTTCATTAGCAGCTTGTAGAAATCACTTGGATGCAGGTTGTTAAGCCACCAAGGCGTCTCTATCAGTTTAGCAGCTGATTGGTGAGGATCCCAGGTAAGATCTGGCGGTGAGGCCCTCCTGGTTGTCCAACCACATTCAGTAGTGAGGTGGGTGGGCACCCAAGGGAGGGCCTTCTCAGTAATGGCCCCTAGGTTATGGAACAGTCTCCCCCTCCAGGTGCATCACGCCCCTTCTCTGTTTATATTCAGGAAGGCGGTGAAGACATACCGCTTTGCCCTGGCCTTTGGCTGAGGCGATTATACTTTACCCCCACTACAGACACCATTATTTTAATATGGAGCATATTCTTAGATATCCTGAGTTTTTAAAGTGTTTTGATGTATATTATTGTTTTTAATACATAGTTGTTTGTAACTTGTTGTCTTAAAGGTTGTTTCCTGGCTTGGGACCTTCTGGTATAGAGCGGGATAGAAATACAAATAATAAATAAATAAAATAAAGTACATTATGTCAGTCCCAGGCTAGTGCTCTCATGAGAATAAGTACAAACTTGAACTGGGATCCTATAATCACACAGAATATTTGACTTGGCTACATTTCAGTCTCCACCAGGCAAAGTAGCAGAAGCTGTGAAGAAGGCGATCGACGTGGGCTATCGTCACCTTGACTGTGCCTACGTGTACCAGAATGAAGAAGAAGTTGGCAACGGAATCCAAGCAAAAATCAAGGAAGGAGTTGTAAAGCGAGAGGACCTTTTTGTCGTCAGCAAGGTATTTTCCATTTAAATTTGTACTCAGTGACTTGAGTCTAAACCAGTTTCTCTTGAGGCAGCGTTGCCTAGAGAACGTCATAATTTAGCCAATATGTCATCGGTCATTAAACTCGCAATCAAATAAATAGTTCAGGAAAGCAATAGCACTATAACCAGGGCATTTCATAGCAGCTGGAAAACTGAAGACGACAAATGTTGGAAGATGGGCTGCGTCCAGACTCGTTTATAATGCGCAGTGGAATGCGCAGTCACGATTGAGGCGTCACATACGATGATTGATGGATTGTCGTGGCATTGCATTATCCATTCGGGACTGCACGCTTAATACTGATTTAATGACACCCACTGCACAGTATAAACTAAATTGGAAGTTTCCCTCCAGTTCAGGCAGGACGGTGAGAACAGAACAACGAGAGCAGGAAGGGCCCCTCAAATGTGATTGGCTACCTCAACCCATGTGACGGCTGCGCTTTTACCTTTAACTGTGGATTTATTTTGCTAGTCTGGAGGCAGCCATACATAACAAAACCCAGAAACTTTTAACAGAAGTTCAGAAATGGATGTAAGAGAGAGTTGGATGGGTCTGGCTTGGGCAGGGTGAGGAGGGAGTATTTGTAGATTGGCACCATTTTAGAAAAAAGTCAAAATGAATGTTTTAGCTGATGAAGTAGAGCATCCTTAACATCTACGAGGAAGTGGCATTTGAAGAGTCAAACGCAACTGATGGTCTTCTAGATGAGCCCAAGCAACAGATACCTATAAGAAGGATTAGATGATCTAGGAGACCATCAGTCGCGTTTGACTCTTCTAGAAGTCAGATCCTTTGAAGATGGATATTGTAGCTATATCCAAAATCTCAAGTTCACAGAAGCACTATGGAACATGGCATAACAACCCAAAAACCTGGAACAAGTGCTTTTATTTATTTATTATTTATATCCCGCCCTATACCCATAGGTCTCAGGGCAGGTTACAAGTCTAAAACAGCAGGTCAAAACAGTAATATCCATAAAAACATTTAAAAAACAAAGAAGCAGACAACAAACAAAATCTACAGTGGGAGGAAAGAATGGTTACATTAGCCAAAGGCCAGGGCAAAAAGGTGCGTCTTTACCGCCTTCCTAAATGTATACAGAGAAGAGGCGTGACGCACCTCAAGGGGGAGACTGTACCATAGCCTGGGGGTCATTACTGAAAAGACCCTTTCCCGGGTGCCCACACGCCTCACTTTTATACTAATTTTATTGTGATTCGCCCTGAGACATTTGGGTATGGGGTGGGTTAGAAATGTACATAAATCAATAATGGATCAGCTGCCCCTACCCCAGCTTTGGGCAGAAGGTTCTGCTGGGTGTCTATATTGTGTCTCCACACCACATCCTCCAGAAAAACTGTTTCCATTTTCTTTTAGCTGGAAAAAATCGTTTGTGTGTTTTTGGCTTTGGGATAGCCAACAAATGGAATTCCTTCTGGCAACTGCTGGGCTTAAATCACCCCAAGTTATGTAGGCTTATTTATGACAAAGGATGGCGGAGCTTACTGGTTTAATCTGCTCTAGAACCTGTTTGGGTAGCAGATAGTGATTGCTATATCTGCTGTGACACTGACCCATTTCAAAACTGTTTATTATTATTATTTACACTTCTATCCCACCCTATACCCGAAGGTCTCAGGGCAGGTAACAACCTTTAAAACCAAATATATTACAACAGATATAGAAGTGTTTAAAACTGGGAGAGGAGTCAATGAAAATCAACAGATCTTTAAAATTCCAGCAGCACCAATGCGCTTGAGGGGAGGCAGAATATAAAAACCATCTCAAAATAATAAATTCCCATCTCCTTAGCAGCTTCTGAAGGACAACAGCCACCTGACCCCCACCATAGTTAGATGGATAGAAAAAGGGGCAGTTCCTCCATCCCAGGTAATGGGCATTTTTAAAATCTGACTGGTTAACACCTTTCCTTGATATCTTTCCTCCATTTCTCCTTTCCAAGCTTTGGTGCACATTTCACGAGAAAGCTCTGGTGAAGAATGCTTGTAAGGCAACCCTTAAAGCCCTAAAATTGGACTACTTGGACCTCTACCTTGTTCACTGGCCTGTGGGATTCAAGGTAAAACCTTCTTTACAATGTCTGTTTCCACAACATAGTAATGAAGAAGCACTTAGAAATCTCTTATTGGTCTTGCTAAAGAAAGCTTTCTTGGGTGTTGGAGGACAATTGTGCTATGCCTATTCCATGTAGATTTATACAATCTGAAGAGAAACCAGAGCATATTCCATGTAGAATTTAAACTCTGTAGTCTGCATTAGGGATGTGTGTGATTTCCCTCCCCCCACCCATTTGTTTTTAATCAAAGCAAACGGGAACATGGGTGGTTTTGATTTTCACATCAAACATTTGACAGATTTTTTGCCCAAAGGAAGATTCAGACAAGCTGTGTAAAACACTGCAAAACTGACTGAGTCTATGTTGACTGTGATTGATGTGAAAGTGAGGAAGATCTGTGGAGCAGGACTAGTTGGTTGTAGGGATGTGCATGAATATTCTAAACATTCAAAATTCAATTGAATTTGTTCGTATTTGGACATTTGAATTCGAATCCGATGTCTATAAATTTAAATTTAAACATTCAAACACATTTTGAATGTTTGGATCTATTTGTTTGACTTATTCAGACATTTGTATGAGTATGGATCCATACGGGATGATAACAAGTTGCGTACAGACGTGTACAGATATATACAGGATGCGCAATGATGTGTACGGGCACATACGACATTCATAAGTGCAAATTCAGATTGAAAATTTGAACAAATAGATTTCAATTGGCTTAATTCAAATTGAATCTGGGTACGTTCACATTTTAAAGATTTGAATCATATTGAATTTTTGGATATTCGATTCAAATCGAATCCCAAAAGTTGCATTCATGCAGACCCCCTAGTTGGTTGACTGAAACGTAGAGAAGATGTTGCTGCTTGATTAGTATACCATACAAGCAGAGGCCCTTTAGTTGAAATACTGGAAGATTATTGGTTTGAGTCATACAATTCACCCTCCATTGTCCATAATTCAGTTCCAGGCATGTTTTTGTCCATGTATTTTAAGTTGCAAGCGCAGCAGCAAGGGGAACCAGTTTTCTGACACTGGGCAACCTTATGTTCAAATGACAATCCACTTACGATCTTGCTTTGCATTGCAGGCTGGTGAAGACCTGTTTCCTTCTGATGAACAAGGCCTGATAATACCAAGTAGTGTTTCAATTGAAGAAACCTGGGAGGTACGTCCAGTTTGCTGTTCCTTTCACCAACAAGCTAATTTTCTTGTAGTGTTTCCAAAAAATCTGCACATAAGCTATTGGAATTAAATGTGATTAGGGTCCCACAGTAGCTAGTCACACAGGTTCAAGTGCCCGGTGCAATAGAGTTCAGAGAAAAATGAAAAAGCCAGGCAGATGTGACAAGATCCCTGCTTTCTTCCTTGCTCTTTAGGGGGATGAATTGTTCCCCATGATTGAAAGGTGCTTTTTGTTTACTCCAGTGTTAACAAGGGGTGTGCACAAATGCAATTTTTGGGATTCAATTTGAATCGAATATCCGAAGCCTTGAATCGATTTGAATGTTTAAAACGTTGATGTATTCACATTCAATTTGAATCGAATTTACATTTGAATCTATTCATATGAATTTTGAATTCGTATTTGAAGATACGAATGTCAGCAACATTCGAATGTGTCCGTACGCATCCTGTTTGTATCCCATATCCATCCCGTTTTCGTCCCGTATGTAGCTGTACAAATGAATACGGATACAAATAAGATGCGTACGGATACGTATGTAATGCATACATATCTGTACACATACGCATGTCCTGATAATTCATATGAATTATTCGAAAGATTTTAATAGTCGTTCAGATGTTAAAATTTGAATAGACATTCGATTCAAATTTGAATGTCCGAATTTGATCAAATTCGATAGAATTTTGAATGTTTCAAATATTTGTGCACATCCCTAGTGTTAACTGGAAAGTTTGTGTTAATTACAAGAGATTGTTTGTGACAGTTCCTTCTATCTGTAAGCTAAAAGTTCAGGATTTCTTTTGGGGTTTTTTACACTAAGGGGATTCCAGCCCATCACTGTCTCTGAGATTTGTTTCATTTCCATAGTGCCTAGACTGTGTCCATATTGCTATGAATAACCTGAAACATGCCCTCCTGGCGTGTAATTTCTACTTAGGAACTCAACAAGATCTACTTTGACCCAGTCTAACATTAATCCCTTACCCACAATAAAAATCCATGGAAATTTTCAGACAGGCAGATCAAGCCAGCGCAAGTCAGCAGAGTACTTTGCCATGATTTCCCTGACTCCCAGATTTACAATGGCTGTATCCAGACAGGGTATAAAGCCCAAGATTAACCCAGGACTACGCTGGGATTATCATATGTGTCTGTGGCAGCTCCAAAATAGACCTGGGATATTGGAGTGAAAGATGAAAATCAACTCCCAACCGAGGTTTTACTGATGTAGCAAGAGGACCTACCTTGCCTGGAAGCTTGTTCCTGGAAGTTGCCATCTTGGAAATGGCCACCACACAGGTTGCAGAGCCAAACCGGGCTGAAATGGCTGTTTTGCACATGCATGAGAATGGCAACTGCACATTTCCAGGTATTTCTTGCCATAGAAATACCTGAGTATACACACTGTGCCATTGCACGAGCAAGTATCCAGACAGGTAAGTGCCCACAATGTTGCCCTACCATCTGGCAGCATTGGCAAGAAGCAGGCGGGGCTCCCAAACAAAATACTATGTCTTCCTCTCGCCATTTGGAGGCAGCCAGTGATTTTAATTGCTGATTTTACTCAGCATCTGGTTACATGCTACTTTGCCAAAACAGAGCCTCTGCATAAATCGAGGTATGGTTGCAATCTAAGGCTACAACACCACACTCAGCGTTGAGATTGCTGTGATCCACTGCAACTTTAGCTTTGGTCTCTGCCCCTAGGGAATGGAGGAGCTGGTGGATGCTGGATTGGTGAAAGCCATTGGTATTTCCAATTTCAATCGTGAACAGATTGAGAAAATTTTGAACAAGCCTGGGCTGAGGCACAAGCCTGCAAATAATCAGGTAAGATGTCTATGAATAAGTGGGAGGTTCTCAAGGGTGGGAGCCAGGAAAGGTGAATCATCTTCAGTGAAAAGGAAGATACTGTGATTCAAAGCTGCAGTTAAGCACACCATAAGGAATCTCTGAATCTGCCTTTTGCTGCCAATTTGCTTATGTTCATAACCATTTCTGGTCCTGCAAATTATTCTGCAGTCCTTGCTTAATCTCACATTGACTAGGTTGAACATGCCTTGTGAAAGGCTTGCTGCTACTGGGCTGGGATCCAGGATTTTTTCTGCGCTGGGCCTAATTTGAGATTATATCCCATAATAGGTACCTGCCATGTACATGCCGGTGTGGATTATGATAGGCCACAGGTGCGTCCTACCAAAGTCTGCATATAGATGGCAGGCCCCTTATCCAGAATATAATTCAGATTAAGGCCCTGTCCAGAAAGGGCCCAGGTCTCCTTGTCTTTGCGTAGATGCTGGAAAAATATATTGCTGATTGCAAATTCAGGCACACCACCTGCAACATGGTACCAGTGAGCCATTGCTGAACATAATATCTTTGTTGTGTCGGCCTTTAAATGACTATATAGTACTTCTGCAAGTCAAGCAAGCAGTAAGGCTTTGCAGTCTGTGCTAAGATGACCTAAATTTTCTGTGAGCCTGCCTACATCTTGTAAATAATACCAGCCATTATGATGCTGCATGTATCCTTGGACTTTTAACTTATGCCTTCTGTGAGATGCTGTCCAACCAAGAAGACTACACTGGTACAAACACTCATTCTTCTGTCTGAGTGTGGATATCTCAATTACCTTTTTAATGTCAGCTGTGGTATAGCAGGCCCTCATTATTCATAGAAGTTATGGTGTGATGCCTCACAAATAACAGAATGAGTGAGTCTTGAGGGAGGTAAGAAATGGCTTTTTTGTGGGCAGGAGTTTTTTGTTTTGTTTTTTGTAATATAAAGATTAGGGACTTGTTCACACTGAGGCGAAGATCAGGTACCGAGGTGCTGTCTGCACTTCACATGCTAGTGCAGTCCCCAGCCATTCCACCAGCATTTGAAGTGTGGATAGCCTGACCCAAGCAGACTGGATCGCCATAACTATGACAACTTCTTGGTTCATCCTCCTGGGAGTGGGTAGTGTACCCCAGGGTGAGTCTCACTGATCTAGGACACAATGTGAGAGTGGTGCATTCTGATTGTAGAAAAATCAGACAAGACCAGTTTTGTGCAACAGAAGGCCTGAAAAGGAACTGATAACAAGACAAACTGGCAACAAGAAAGCTGTTCTGTCCAAGGCCAAATTTTTAACTTTGCAACTTGATCATTGTTCATCTGTTTTTTCCTGCGTCTTACGTCTGTTTTACCCAGCTGTAGACTTCCAACCTAAACTGGTTTTTTTGTAATTTCCCAGTTCCCACAAAACTCTCCACACTTCTTCATTTTGTCTCACCCATTCCTGCATGTGGATGGTTCATAAGGTGTATTTCCTAGAATACAGAGATTTTTTTTTCTCATCTAGGATCTCTTGAGTATGCAGCAACAGAGGCTGTTTTGAGATCATTGAGATCATCACTATTCCAGATCATTAAAATACTGTACCTGTCTTGTTCAGCAACTGTATTCTGCCTCTTTATCCTCTTGCTGGCACAGACAAAAGGGTGATTGGAATCATATGAACAAATGAGCAGTTGCTATGAAGAGACTTTGAGTAGGTCTCAAAGAGAGTGCATTCCAAAATGAGATGTTATATAACAAGCAAAGATGCTTTAGGATTGTGTTACATTCTAAAGATAGCCTACACATGCATTGGTAATTCATACCAGGGTATGGATGCCAGGAAGCCGATTCTTCAGACAGTTTAATTTCTGAATACTATCAGAGCAGGGTGTCCTTCAGGGTTCATTAAATATGGTTTTACTCTGAATGGATGAGTGATATTTAAAACGCTTGCATAGGTCTTCTGGCACGTTGCCATGGTGTTTCCTTAATAAGCTTTGCACATGATCCTTGGAAACGTAGTCGAAGCAACTGTAACCCTATCCAGTTCACCATGCTTTGACTTCTCAGCAAGATCAGGTCTCGGCAAATAGTTTGCACAGTAATGGTGTTGAAGGCAGCATGAGGGACTTTCTCCTTGCTGGTTACAGCGAGATAATTACTTTACCACTAGCCTTTTTAATCAGGTTCAGTGGGAATTTTTGCACTTTGCCTCCTGTCCCAAAGTTCTGGAATGCTCTTAGGGATACTCAAAGCATTCAAAATTTAACCACTATCTTACTAGGCTCTGGCTAAGGGTTTTTTTCCACTTACCTCCCTTAATCCAGATCTAAGAACATCTGGATCTAAGGAATGGGTCCTTCAACTAATCTGGATTTAGTAGATCCGGATATAAGGAGGTACTCGATGCATCTCCATGGGCACTGTAGCACCCAATAGCAATGGGTGCTAGTGTACTCGCAGTGGCAAATCCAGATCTACCCACATGGGACCTGTCTGTCACCCCATGCTTTTTTGGGGTGGTGGTGGTGTGTGTGTGTGTGTGTGGGCGCGCGCGCAAACTCCGTAGACGCTCTGGAGATCCTTCAAAGATGCTCCTGAGCGGCTCTGGAGAATCTTTGAAGATTGTGGCAAATCGCTCTGGAGACTCTCTGGAGCTTTGGATAAAGCTCCGAAGAAATGGCATTGCTCTGAGAGGTCATCATCAAAGCCTGTACCATTCTACAGAGTTTCCTTCAGAGGCGTCTTTGAAGCCATCTACAGAGATTATGCACAGGCTTCGGAGCTTTGGGTTTTGGGGCACCCCCCCTAGAACCCATTGCCCGACTGCAGTGGAAACATCGTCCGCATAATCCAGATTTGATACCTGAAGACCACATTGTAGACCTTTAATGGGGTCTACAGGAAATCCGGATTTTAGGTCCTGAAGGACCCATTTGATCCGGATTGCCCTAGAACAGGTAGGTCTGCAGTGGAAACAGGGTCTTCCTGCTTTGAACCTGCTGGGTCCTTGTACTTCAATATGGGTTTCAGTATGCCTACATGGCAACATTGTCACAGCAACCAGGAGATGCAGCATGCAGTTGCGCCTCCACCCTTGGTCACATGCTCCCCTGGAAGAGGTGCAGATGGAGTATCCTGGGCCAGCCCGGGCCAGCCGCTAGTATAGGTGAAGAGCAGTTTTAACTACTTTGCACCTATACACGTGAGGAGAACTCTGGCATGCATGGAGCCATTTCTAGTAGAGAAGCAGCTTCACAAAGCGCAGATGCATTGTGCCAGGTGTTCCCCATGTTCACTACCCAGGTAAGTGTCTAAAAACCTTCAAAGTATTTTTTAAAAGATGATACAGAGGCGTGATTAGGAATCTCTGCCCCAAGCGATTTATACGCTCTCTTCCATGGGATATTAACGGGAATCTTGAGCAGGAATGAGCTCTTGGAAGTTCAGGGATGGACAGAAATAGTTAACCTAAAATGCAGAAAGTTATGTTTTATTTTGGCCCGTGTGCAACACCTCAATATTGCAACTACTCAGTGGACCATGAATCTGATGAGCAAAAGGACAGAACTTGCAACTAAAGGTGCCTCCAGATGAGTTTTAAAATGGCAATCTTCCTGGAGCTATATTGGGATTGCCGCACCTACCCATGGCAATCCCAATATATTTCCAGGATAGTGCACCGAGTAAGTGCTGTATAAGCATAACAGAAAATCCAGTTCTGATGCGTAGTTCTCCATCATGCTGGATGACTTGCCTTGTCTGTCATTTCCTTGTGGAATCACTGCTCTTGCAAAAGTACCCGGATGTAGGAAGTGCTGGGGGTGGGGAGGCAACAAAGTGGGTAGGCGCAGCAATTCTGCAAGGAAGTGACCAACAAGGTAAGAGATCAAGCTTGTCCCAGGATATTCTCCTGCCACTTGGGGAGGATGTAGGAGGTAAATAAGATCCTACAATTTCCTCTCTCTGTCTGGAGGCACCATAAGTCACATGTATTTGAACTTTGAACAGATACCTAAATCAACACTGTATATGTGCACAGTGTGGAGTTGTGATTGATCAGTGTGTAAAATGAGTGTAAGAACTAGAAAAACAGGTTATAGCCGAATGCTTAATAATTACAGAATCAATATATTTTGTGTGATGATTTTTTAACTGAAAAAAAAATGCAATTGTTCCTTTGTATATTTTCCTTCCAAACAAGTATTATTTCTAAGCATCTATTTGGAGTTTCTTTAACCTCACCAGAAAGGGACATTGCAAATAAAAGATGTGAAGAAAAAGTGTGGATTTTAAATCTAAATGGCGGAAGGCACTTGCATATCTGGGAGGGTTGTGCTGGTCCATGAGACTCATCGTGTTCAGCAGATGATGACCTGCCACAGTCTCTAGTATATGTTTGGCATGCCTTAAGATTTTTGGATCAACATGAAATTTCCCAGTGCGTTTTAGTATCTGGAACAATATGAATGTCTTTGGCCGTCTCCAGACAGTGACCAGATAGACAGTATCGCCATTATTGCTTGCTCAATCCAAATCTTTGCAGTTCCTGGTTGCAAGAGGCTACTGAAAAGACACTCTGTTTTTCTGCTGTATTTAATACATGGTTGTGAAATTTGCAGGTCATGCTTCTAAGCTATACTAATGTGTTACTAATTTTATGAAATGCCATCCTTGATGCCTTTTCACATTTAGACCATCCTTCATGCATGATGCATAAATGGTTGCAAGAAGTTTTTTTAAAAAATTAAACATATCTAAAAAATAATTTAAATTGTAATAAAAAGTAAAATAATTGAAAAGTCATGAAGATACTAACCAGGCAGTGGGGTTCTAGTGTTTTGCATTGTGTGTCAAATGTCAGATTTGGGTGCCTGCCAGCTATAAATTGGGCTTACAATGCATGGAGAACCTGCTAGTAAACCGCAGTTCACTTTTTTAAAAGTCTGTCTCTTTCAGCTGAATGTCAAGATTAGTTGGTGCAAAGCATATTTAAATTTGTGAACACTCCCTGAATGCTGGCACTTTGGATAAATCAATGACACATGTGCCCAAAAGAGATTTTGACACCAGTTCTAAAAATGATAATTAATATGGATTCTGCTGCTTGCAAAGAAGTCATAACAAAAGTCAAACAAAGAAAGTAATAAATTTGCGGCAGGAAATCCCAGATTTAAAACATTGTTCAGCTTTCTGGGTAACCGTGGAAAGCTTTGTAGGAGGGTTTTCTGATTGAATGCTCCTAGGCAATGAATTGCCTTTGCCACAGGCCTGCACCAGACACCTGCATTTGCTTACTTTGAGGTTTCTGCGTAAAACCTTTATGAAAATGCAAATTTTATAGAAATACATTTAGAGAGGTGGTGTGTTTTATTTTTCCTTTATTTGGTTACATTTGGTCTTTTTTGAAAAATTCTGAGGCCTTTCTGCATTTGCCCTTATTCTGGAATATATCCCAGAATAGGGACCGGCTATCTGCATGCTAGTTTAGACTACGGAAGGCCGCAAGTGAAGCCTGTCATAGACTGCATTAGCTTGTGGCCAGCAGACCGCTATCGCGAGATCTATTCCAAAATGAGGTCAAGTACAGAAAGGGTCCTGGTCTTGTCTTACTGCCTCATCTGGGGATGTGCACAGATGTGGTTTGTTTGTTTGTTTTAATTCAATTCGTACTGAAACAAATGCAAGAAAATTTATATGCATACCGATAGATTCCTTTTTAATGTAGTGGGATTCAAATTTGATACAAAAGTTCAATCCCATACGAATGTTATCAAAACATTTGATTCAAATTCGAATGTCCAAATTTGGCCAAATTCATATGAATTTTGAATGTTATGAATATTCATGCACATCCCTAGGCTCAACAGTTTTTCTGGAAGGCGGTACGTAATCTCACAGAGGTGACTGGAAAGTTACCTTGCACTTTTAACATAAGATTGTGGATCAGGCCACAATCCCAGCATCCATAAGAACATAAGAGAAGCCCTGCTGGATCAGGCCACAGCCCATCCATTTCAGCATCCCATCACACACAGTGGCCCACCAAATGCTCATGGGCATCTCAAGCTGAGACAAGGACGAACCTTTGCCTGCTTTCAAATCCCTGCAAATGGCCTTAGAAGCGTCCTGCTTCTCTCTCCCCCTAAGCCTGAAAGATGTACCTAGGTCTGAAGGAATCATTGTTAATAGAAGGGAAGTATTATGGACTTACTTGCAGTTTCTATTGAATAACAACAACTGAGGCCCTATGGAGTGTTTTTTTTAAAGATGTAAGAGCTCCAGTCCAAGAGTGCCAACTTCGAATAAAGAAGAATCCCATGAGAGCAATCAGTAGTTTCTTTATAACTTACTTTGTGCTGTTCCAAATGGCCAGTCATAGCGCACCTCTTTGACAATACAGGCAGTTGTTAAAATTTTTGTTTCTGTTTGTGTGTGAGAGAGAGGTTGACAGATGACATCTGAATGGCTAGCTTACCATTTGGTTAAAAATACCCACGTCTACTGTGTTAAGGTGCCTTAAAATATTTCTTAGAGGGATATAAATGCTGGTAGCAAATAAATAGGTATGGCTTTCTTTTATGTTTATAGATTGAGTGCCACCCGTACCTTACCCAGGAAAAGCTGATCGATTATTGTCAGTCCAAAGGGATCACGGTCACAGCATACAGTCCCCTTGGTTCTCCTGACCGACCATGGTAAGAACATCTCTGAAGGGCCTGCAAATAGTGTCACAGGCTCAGAGTTTCCCAAACACTGAATGCGGTGTGGGTCTGAAGGCCAGCTGATGGGAGACATGATGTCGGCAGAACTTCATTGTGTTTGTGCTTTCCCTTGTGGATTTACTGAAGGTATCTGTAACCGTCTCTAAGAACAAGCCATTGGACTGATCCTGCACGATTTTTATGTTCTTAATCAGACTTGCTGCATTTTGTCCATCCCCTTTCTATAAGGGTGAAAAGACTTTTGACCATCGGGTCCAGGATATGTTGTTTTTGGGTGCGATCAGTCATAGTTAAAGGGGTGCCTTTGGAGCGAATTTGAGGCTCTAGGGACCAACATAAAATACCTAAAATGGCCCTAGTGTTCCTAGTGAATTTGTGAGGTTGGTAATTATAAATTGGCTGTTGTCTTCTGTCCTTTAACCAGGGCCAAGCCAGACGATCCTTCTCTACTGGATGATCCCAGGATCAAAGACATTGCTGCAAAGCACAAGAAGACTGCAGCTCAGGTGAAATTAATTTTGCACCGTGGTGGTAAGGGGATATGCAGACAGGAAGATGCAAGGGACTGTCAGGAAAAAAAGTAGTTTTGCACAAGTGATTCAAAGGACAAGCACTGGGAGAGATCATCCATTGTCATGGGGTGAGGTATCATCTGTATGCAAGTGATACTCAGTTATAAATCTCCATCCCCAGTGATGCTGATGATGAACTGCTCAGTGTCTCGGGGTGGTAAGTGCAAATTGGGTGGCTAGAGACCAGCTCAGGCCTTCCAAGACCCAAGGCCTTTTCACAATACAACCTCTAGTGCAGTGGCTCTCAACCTTTTGAGAGCCACGACCCCAAAATGAGATTCCCCAAGCCTCCGCGACCCCAGGGGCGGGGCGGAGCTGGGGCGGGGCGGAGCCGGGGCAGGGCCAGGGCCGCTGGCGTCGTTTTCGCTCCCCCCCCGACCCGGAAGTCCTCCCGAAACGCTGAATTTTAGCGGGCGGCGGCGCAGCAGGGGGGACGCGGGGGGGCCTGCGGAGCCTTTGGCGACCCCGCCGAAATGGGTGCGCGACCCCAAATGGGGTCGCGACCCACAGGTTGAGAACCACTGCTCTAGTGCACAGTTAGTGCACTTCTGGGGAAGAGCATAAGCATGCGGAGTAGGCTGCCTATCCTCCCCAGAAGTGCACTAATTAGGTAATGTTGGTTAAGGTGCTCCACACCTTAACCAACATTACCTAATTACTTACCTGAAGAGTCCAGTGGCACGACCATTCACTCTTGCTGGCGCTCCAGGGTTGTTTGAGGTGCTACACAAGCGCATTGCCACCTCAGGTGACCGTAGGTGACATGTGGATGTCTCACCCTATTTAAGAAGTTAAAATTGCTTTGATGATCAACCTTCTTTTTCTCGTTGTCTCTCTCAGTGCTGCCAGCGAGATATTAAATGTTAACAGATGTAGATACAGAGCTTAAGGGGAATAAATATTCCCAGCAAGTGAACAGGGGTTTCAAATATGTAGCCTTAGCAGATGAATAATATATTTTTTAAAGAAACTATAAAATTAACTTCCTTTGATTCCACTTAAACTTTTCCTTTAATATGTTATGGCTGTGGTACTTGACACTTGTCATGCAAAGCTGGCTTGCTCAGAAAGGGGTTTGGTTTGAATGTTTTTCTTTAAGTGAAGAAGCTCTCTGGAAATAGTCATGTATTGGACAGGAAGACTGACTTGTTCATCTTGCTCCTAATTATTAGGTTCTGATCCGGTTTCACATCCAAAGAAATGTGATAGTGATTCCCAAATCTATTACTCCTTCACGGATTGAGGAGAATTTTAAGGTGAGACAAAGAATAATTTTAACCCGCTTCCAGTAGCATGTGTTTATTCCCCTAAGACTAGTGTCAATTAAGTAGTGTAGCATAGACATGTGCAGTGACTTGGGCTGTGTTCAGGCATAAAGGAGCACTTCAGAGGTGCCTCAGAGAGGCAGTGTGTGTCCCTCATTTTTCCAAGCTTTGTCTAATCCACTTGGGAAGGAGGATTTTTGAAAAGGAGAAAAGAAGCCTAACGGAAGAGAGTTGAGAGGAGAGATGTTGACAGTTGTAGACATTGGAAGCAGGGAGTGAGAGAGGAGTGGTAGCTTGATGAAGAAGGGAATGGGGAGTAGTTAAAAAGGGTGCTGAACAAAGGAATGCAGTCGGATCCCTTATGTGGCTGAGTCCTATATCAAAGCGGAGTGGCAAGAGGCGTGAAAGTCCATTGCCTTCCTGAAGGGATAGACTCGGTGAAACGGGAGGGACCTGTACTGGCAGGGAGCCCATGAACTGACCTAGGTAGATAGGCAGTCAACCCGTGAAAGAGCATAAGTAGGAGAAACTGTTAACTCTGGTTCTGCCTAGAAAGACAGGCAGGCAGCATTAAGTGTGAAGATTGGAAAACAGAAAGGATTTGTTAGTTTGTCTGTTCGAAGTTACACTTGCAACTGAAACTAAGCTCTTCTGAAGCATTGTACAAACCAAGTTGTGAGTAATAAAGTTGTGCTGGAGGTTCTTAAAAGCAATGTTGTATCAAAGAGCTCTTGTTGTCCAGGAACTACTTCATGCTTAATAAAAGGGGATTAGAGAGAGAGAAAGTGATGCACTTTGCTGTGGCCAGGCAACACATGGAGCGGTTGAGCAGATGAAACAGAAACACACGCTACCTACTGAATTAAAGCAAAATAAGTACATTACATTGAACTGCTACGTTTATTTACGAATCCCCCGAGTTTACATCTTAAACAATTCAGCCGCTTAGCCCGCAGCAAAGGGTTGGCATCGCATCCACTTTGTCTAGTCTAATCTATGAACAATCCCACTTCGAAGCCTTCTCTAAGCTGCCTCAAGAGTGTGTGTGGCCCTCACATTGCCACATTTTCTACCACAGAATGTTTAGGAGAGGGATGAATGGCAGACTTAAGTGTGAACAATCTGAAGCCTTCTCTGAGATGCTCCAGAGATGCTTTTGCTTTTTGGCTGTGTCTGATCCCAGTCTTGATTTGCCCTCCCTCTCAAACTAGATCATTTTTTTAACTCCCCAGTTGCCACACTGCACTGGGAAACAGGGAGCGAAGACCTATCTTTATGTGAGGTCAGGCCACTATCTCTGCTTCATGACAGTTTGAACTGCATTGAGCTGGTGAGAGGGCAGCTTTTGACACAGCCTAAAAGTAGATCATGCCAAATCTTGCATCCTGATGAAGCACACAAGTAGAGAACAGAAAAATGTGACATTTCAGATCAAAGTCCTTTTCCAGCATATAAGATTAATCCTGTCTTTGAAATCATGATCCCCTCACCTGCCTCTGCTGGTAAGCCTATTGGTAGGAAAGCAAGCACTTCACATGCAGAGCAATCCAAGTTCGGTTCTTGGCTGTTTCAGTTATTCAGACATACGTTGGGTAGGTATAGGTAGATGGCTTCCATGACTGTGAGAGATCCATTATTGAATGTATACTTCAGACATGTGCATTGGTTTATTGGTGGCTAGGGCAGCTGACAACATGAAGTTCAGAACACTGAGATTAAAGTAGCTCTCCAAAACAGAATCCCAAACAAATTAAAACACAAAAGCTAATACTACAAAATAACCTGGCCTCTTCAAACAAGAAGGGTAACAATCCCCATCATGCAACTTCAGCAAAATACAAAATCATGTATCGTGATGCTGTTGAATGCCAATTAAGAACATAAGAACATAAGAACATTAAACAGGGACCTCACTTGAAGCAAGCCAGGGAGGTTGTTTATCACCAATTAAACAAGCCAGCAACTTATTTAAATCAAGTGTGCCTCCAGACACACTTGAAACTTCAGAACCACGGCAGTGCTGCCAGTGACATGACTGGTCACGTGATAATCGATTGTCCCAATGCAGCAGCAGAGAAACTCCGAAGTAAAGAGCTGCGGATTAATCAGCAGCTTTTTACTTCAGAGTTTCCCTGGAGTGCTGCTCTGTTGTGGTGGAGGTTCAGACATCTTATTTGGACAGTGGGAAACGGCTGCGCAGCAGCTTCCACGGTCATTATGCAGCTTCCTGTGTCCTGTCTGTCCAACAGGAAGGAACTCCAAAGTTTTAAGCGTGTCTGGACGCACTTTGAGGTCACTCACAGTTCATTCCTGACACATATTAAGGCAAAAATCTATCATAAATTTATTTATTTATTTATTTATTTAAAATGTTTATATCCTGCCCCATATCTGAAGATCTCTGGGCAGTTTACAATAAAAGACCCATATACTAAAAACACATTAAATACATAAGTTCATAATCAATTTTATGCCAGCCCAAAACACATTGTATAGCGTCTGAAGCGTCTGCCTGACTTCATCACTAGGAGTTCTTTGGTAGAAAGGGCCAGTACTGATAATGTTTGCATTTTCTTCTTCCTTTCTGAACTGAAATAATAATGTATTTTTATTCTCCAATTTTGGTCTGTGACCGTAAATAAAATTCATTCGTTCTTGTTCCTTTCAAGGTATTTGACTTTGAGCTGTCCAAGCAAGACATGGAAACGATTCTGAGTTTCAACAGGAATTGGAGGGCCTGTGCATTTGCTGTGTAAGTAGCTGTGCTTGAAAAACTAGAGACGGGCAATCTTGGTAGTGCTGAACTCTGATCTCAGGTGAGCCTGTGACTGTTTCTGGTGAAAGGTGTAGCCCTGTTCTACGAACCAGGCTTCTTTAAAGACACAGGTGGGTTGGAAAGCTGTATCTTTAAAAGTTCAGAGGCCTGCAGAAGGGTAGTGCACAAATATTCATAACATTCTAAATTTGGCCAAATTCGGACAATCGAACTTGAATCGAATGTTATGATATTTGTATGCTAACACACACCAAGTGTGTTCTGGTGCCTTGTGGTTCCAGCATGAAGCATGGGCACTTTATTCCTGTGAGCTCTAACAACCTACTACTCATTCGGGGCCTTATTCTGCACTGAGCCTCAGTGAGTAGCAAGGCACTGCACACCTCCAACTGCTAACTTGCTAAACATGTGCAGAGATGACTCTAAATCTCAGAAGCCTAAAGGTAAACAAATGGTATCCATGTGCTTACATCTAACTAAGCATAGGCTGCAGCCCAACTCATCCAGCATCCTGTCTCACTCAGTAACCCACTAGTTGCTTCTGGGCATCTCAGACAGGAGACAAAGAAAAAATGTTCACCTGGTCCCAAATCCCAGCAAATGGCCTTTAGAATTCATCCCCTTTTGTAAAACATCAATTCTGGAAGGAGGATTTTGTCTTAGATTTTTGACCCATTAGGATGTGAAGGAGGATTCTGGAAGGAGGATTTTGTTTTGGATTTTTGACTCATTAGGATGTGAGGGCTAAGGGCTGTCGCCCACCATAGATTGGACAGAAAATGTGTGTGAGAAAAGTCAAGTTGTGTTCGCATTCAGTAAAGAAGAACACCTCTGGGGTGGCTTATGATTGTTCACATACCGCTCTGCTGCTGCCTCCCTCAAGAACTTTCTAGGTTAGAAAAAGTGGATTAGAAATGGGATGAAAATATGAAGACTGTATGCCAGAGTCTAAGGCAATGCTAAAGCCTTTAACTTAGGCTGCCTCCAGACTAGTGGAGTAAATCCGCAGTTAAAGGTAAAAGCGCAGCATACCTACTGTACAGCAACGACAGTCATCCCGACTAAAAAAGCAGCTCTGTAGCTTCCCCATCTGAAGCTAAGAGAGCTGAGTCAGCGCGCACCATCACATGGGTTGAGGCTAAATCAGCATTAAGGTAAGTGCGCAGTCCCGATTGGGTAATGTGACACCATGACGATCCAGTGATTGGCGTGTTTGATGCCTCAATTGCAACTGTGCAGTATATACGAGTCTGGACACAGCCTTAATCTTGGCTTGATGGCATCCCTGTTCAAGAATCCTGATTTATCAAGCAAAGAAAAACAGTTACCATATATACCACAGAAAATAAGGTTTGAGGCTGTAGTTTCCTTGCTGCTGTCTATCTGTGCTTATAAATACAAAACTGAATTATCTTCTCAGGCTTCACTTAACATTTTGCCTCCCACCATTGTTTGCAGAATGCTTAATGTTTGCATTAGATTAGAAACTTCTGCCAACTTCAGGGTGGTTCCAGCTTCCATGACCAGATTTTAGTAGGCACTGTTGTGTTGTAGATAGATGTCTGGAGTAGATGAATTTCTTGAACACGTCATATTTTTCTTCAGAAACCTAATTTTTCACTCATTAGTTGTTTTCAGTGCTGGTTCCTACGAAGCTGATTGCTAGACATTTTGCCAAGTACAGTTAGTGCCTCTATTTAAATGCAAAGTATTTGTTTGCTGCCAGCAGATGGTGACTCTAGATTACACCCTCACAACCTGTAACCTACTAACTGCAGAGTATGGTTAGCTGAGTGCTTGACACACACAAAAAGAAAATTATTAAAACATAAGAGGAGCCCAGCTGGGTGAGGCCATAGCCTCTCGAGTCCAGTATCCTGTCTCACCCAGTGACCCACCTATTCCTACCTTGTACCCAAAATTATCAGGGCAGCTCATGATGGATGGATGGATGGATGGATGGATGGATGGATGGATGGATGGATGGATGGATGGATGGATGGATGGATGGATGGATGGATGGATATAGCATGACTAAAAACATGACTGTATCCGCATGGGGAGGGGATCTTTTTCCCCCAGCCAAAGGCCAGGGTGAAGAGCTGCATCTTCATCAGTCTTAACACATACAATGAGGATGCCTGACATATCTCAGAGAGATCATTCCATAACCTGGGGACTATGACTGAGAAGTCACAGCCACAGATTCCCACCCCCCTAACTACTAAAGGTGGTGGGACTGCCAAGAGGGCATGAACAGGTCTACATGGCAGGAAGTGTTCCTTTAGATATTTGGGGACCAAGCCAATTAGGGCCATGTAATTGTTTCTGGGCATCCTCAAGCAGAAGGGAAAACCTTCATCTGCACTTGACTCCCTGCAAATGGCCTATAGTTTTAGAGAGGCTGAAAAATTCCATTGTACCCTAACAGGCTCCGTTTTGCTTGATAGATCACAGATTGTGCCAGTCAGCATTAAATATTACTGGCTAAGTTTGGGTAAAGCATAGTTAAGATACGGTACTGCCCATTGGCACCAGATTGTATTTTGTGACTAGCATTCCAGTAAAGCCACACACAGGTAAGGATGCTTAGTGTGTTGCAACAGGAGGAATAACCATTGTAGTTAAGTTTTTGATTGCACTAATGGTGCTAAGGGGCTGGGGCTGGTTGAAAGCTGTTGCTGCTTATGGCTGGAAGTAGCTAGTCTTTTTTTAAACTGCAGTTAACTGCCACTTTGCCCCCATCACATCACTTTATATGGCATCAGTGAATGATAAGTAGGGATGTGCATGATGAGTATGAATCTGGATATCCGTACACAAATCAAATGTTATGATATTCATGCATTAACATTCGTACGAATACGAATGTTTCAGTATATTCATATGAATAGTTCATACATTCGTTAAACTGGGGATACATATCAGATACGTATCAATATGTATGCATTCATATAGGATACGTATCCGATACATACCTATGCCAATGCATACATACAGTCTCTGATATGTATGTGTTTGTATAGGATGTGCATCCAGGATACGTATGCATTCATATAGGATAGTTGTATAAATACATTCTTATCAAATAGACTCCTACCACATTTGAAGGGGATCTGTTTGAATGAACATGAATTTTCTAACATTGGATTCATTACGAATTGAATTCCAAAAAAACCATTTGTGCACACCCCTAGTATAGAGAAAATGCTTTTGTTTCTCTTCTGTTCTTAAGACAGGGCATTAATATATCTAAATCTTAATTAAAGCTTCTGATTTAACCTCTTTTATAGGTGCATCAACCACAAGGATTACCCTTTCAAGGCTGAATATTAAAGTCTTCCCATCTGGAAAGTTCACAAACTTATGTTGGACTGTTTGTGCTGAATTCTTGGAGTTTTTTTCTCTCTCTCTTTTTTTTTTTAACTTCTCTACATCTTGCATTTTAAACATTTCCAGATAGCTTCAGTGTATCCTGAATAGCAGTTCAAGAAAAGAACCCCCCACACACTGTTTTGGCATCCTTGCTTAGCAAGGCCAAGAGGTTGGAATTATAGGAAGGTGACCATTAAGTTTAATTCCTGTACCAGTGTTTGAGATTTTATGGACACCTCTTTGCCCCAGAATTGGAGTGAAATGTTTGTGTGCCATGTTTTTCTTTGAGCCTCAAGTTGCCTACATGGGTAGTTGTCTGTAATGGGGGCAAAATATTTTCTTGACAGTATTGCTTCTAATAAAATTATCTGGTTAATACTGTGTTGTGCAGTTGTTTTCCTAAGAATACAGTACATTATAATAGATCCCAGCTGTGCAAGATTTTAAAAGCCTACATTGTCCCAAGAACATTTGTAGAACATATTTGTCTTCTGTTTTTAAATAAGTCCATGTTCTCACTTGTTGCAGTGCTTGGGTTGTTATGCCTCGATCCATAGTTCTATGAACCTGAGCTTTCAGATATAGCTACAATCTCCATCTTCAGAGGATCTCACTTCTGAACGAGTCAAATGCAACTGATGCTGTCCTAGATCTTCTTATCCTCAAAGCAAAATCCAAAAGCTCAGGTTCACAGAACTATGGAGCACAGCATAACAACCAAAAACTACAACAAGTGAGATTGTAACCAGCCATGAAAGCCTACATTCTACCGTAGGTAAACACTGTAAGTATACAGTGCAGCCCTTTCTGCACTGGGCTTTATTCCAGATTATATCCTAGGAAAGGTGATCCACATGGCAGTGCAGATTATAGCAACCCCTAGACGGGGACTGCCATAGACTGCCCCAGCATGCAGATATCAAGCCCTTATTCCAGGATATAATCCAGAATAGGGCCCAGTGCAGAAAGGGCCTAATGTTCTGAGCTAATGTAGAGCCTTTGCACAGCCTTTTTATTAAAAGACTTCTTGCATTCTTGTTCAATCTGCTTCCTGAGGCAGCAGCCTCAAGGAGAGCTAGGGTGTTTTTCCACTGTCACTAGAAGTACCCATTAATGCAGTGGTTCTGAACCTGGGGGTTGAACTACCCTTTCAGAGGGGTCGCAACAAGTCTCCCGCCACCCTTCCCTCCCACTTCCCAGCTGTTCCGCCCCCGTGGTTGGGGGTCTCCACAACATGAGGAACTCCATTAAGGGGTTGCGGCATTAGGAAGGTTGAGAACCGCTGCATTAATGGGTACAAAAATGCCATTAATAGGTACTTAATGGGTACTTTTAGTGACAGTAGAAAAACACCCCTACTGTGCTTAGTAAAAAGACCTTTCACCTGATCCAGCCAGGCTATAGTAGCATCAAATCAGTTTCTTCAATACAAATATAAATGAAGGCGGCCTCTGTATAAGCCACTGATGGGGCAGTCTAAGGGTAGGAGCATGACTACTGCATAAAAAGCCTACCCAGATGTTCACACATCTGGAATCCAGACATCTGGCCACAGGCTAGATGGATCTACAGGCAGCACAACAAACACTGACTTGCAGATTACTTATTTGGAAGGGGAGCTGCTTCCAGATCTTGGGGCAAGAACTAGCCCTTAACAGAGCATGGACACTTGCCCACACCCACCTCTGAATGACCAAGTGCCTTTAGATGCTTCATAAATCAAGTATCTTGTGTGTGTTAACTCAGAATGCACAATACTGGAAGAGGCTGTAGCTCACTGGCCTGTAAAGTAGAGCACTGCCAGTTCATTCTCTAGCCTTCCCCCAGAAATACGCAATGTCAAACTACTTCTACTGCTGCCAAGAAAACTGCATGGAGGTGTCCATGTAGTGAACCAGGGGCCTGTACACACTTGGCTTATATCCTGGAATAGAGTTCTGCTGTCCACATACTAATGCAGGCTGCAAGTTCCTATCCTGAGTTATATCCCAAAATATGGGCAAGTGCTAAACAGGCCCCAGGAGGCAGCCATGACTTGGTGGTACCCAACAACAACAACACAAAATATTTCAAATGCTTTCCAAAACATTCAGGATAGCTGTGCCCTTCCTTCATGGGGACTGAGTTTGCTTGATGAAATACCTCACAAAATCATTCTTTGGTGGCAATGGGTGGCCTCTCTTCCCAGGCACTGAACACCAGGCCTGTGGTCACGCCTTTGCTTCAAAACTTCTTCAGTCCATCTTCTGATTACAAACCTCACACCTTTTCATTTCTATCCAGTTTATTTGTGGATTTTCCACCCTCCATTGGGCTTTCCTGAATGGAAAGTCCACAAATATAATGAATAGAAATAAAAAGGTGTAAGCAGTCATATCTGAAGATGGTTTAAAGTGAAGGTGTGACCACAGCCCAGGAGAGGGAGCCAGAATCAAAGCAGGTGTGCACTCAACTGGTTTCTAGGGCCAGGCTTGCTAGATGTTCACCTAAGAGATGCAGGGCAAACTCAAATGTTTCAGAAAGCATTCATGATGCTATTTTGCATACTCTTCTAAGGTCAACAATGGCTAAATGTTAAACACCACTTGTCATTCTGTTTTTCAAGGACCAGAACAAAATGGCAGCCTCTCAGTATAAGTTACAGTGTTGCTATATGACCTTAATGTGGCAAATCTCTTGAGTAGAGAGTTTTCCAAAGATTCTAATAGAGCATGAATTCTTCCTGCTCCTAGTAATGCTATAATCCTCGAATTCCCCCATAATACTAATTGGGAAACTTATGTCAGATGAAATGAAGCACCCATTCACTTCAGGCCCTGGATTTTTTTGTTTTTATTTATGTTTCAAGCCACAAAAATGCTGAAATACAGAAGGAACATTAAAAAGATGTGGGATGTGTTGAAACACTGAGGTAATCATGTCTTTATGAAGTGTCCAAAGCCCAGATGTTATACAGGGCGGTAAGATGGTTATGAAACAATATATCAAATGCCAGAAACTGAGGAAATCAAGTTCAGAAAACAATTCGGTCTTAAAGCAATTGATAAAAGATGTGGAAATCCAAAAATCCAGGTTTATTCCTACTGCATACCTAAGAAAAAGGCGTACTGAACTTATTTGGGCTCTCTGGGTAGGTATTTAAAGTGCACCCTGGATCACAGCTAATATACTGCATTTCATAGCGGTACTGGGCCTTTACAATCTTCTCGCTGTTTTTCAGGTCTCAGTTTTGCCTAAATATCTTGCACAAGGGGTCAGTAGCCCTGCAAGGCAAAATGAGCAGCACCCCATGATGCAGAGCAATTAAGAACTGGAATCTTCCATCTTCTTTCACACATGGTTCAAGGATGGCCAGTTGTGTGGCTAATCCAATCTACTCTGTGAGAAAATTTCCATGGGGGCTCACACAGAACTGCACCTTTTATTGTTTCTTACCCACAACCATCTCTATATATACTAATGCTCAGAACCATTATCAAACCCAGCCACAGTGAGCACAGTCATCACTGATCCTGAACATGAAATAACAAAAAGGCCGACTCGGGGGTACCTCAGAGAGACAGAGTATGGCCCTCTTGTTCCCAAACCTTCTCAAATCTACCTTTTCAAGCACGGAGGCCTTTCCGCACTTGACCTTATTCTGGAATATATCTCAGAACAGGGACCTGATACTGGCATGCTCATGCCCAAGTGAGGCCTGCCTTCCATAGTCTGCATTAGTTTGTGGCCAGCAGACCAGTATCCCCAAGTTATATTCCAGAATAAGTCCAAGTGCAGAAAGGCCCCAGGATGTTCATGAGAGGGGGAGGGGCAGATGCAAATAGGCCCAAGTCTTCCCTGAGCTACCTTATTTATTTATATATTTATATTTGTATCCCACCCTATACCCGAGGGTCCCCAGGCAGCTAACAACCTTAGAGCTGCTCTTTTTTGCGGTGTCTGATCATAGCCTCAGACAAGTATTAGAAGGAGCTTACATCAGTTATTTGAAGATAAGGCTATTGCTGATGGTGATCCATGACGAATGAAATATCTCTGGAACTGAAGGCTGGCTGCTCAGGGAAATGAGTACAGAGAGCCATTGTGTTCATCTGTCATTTGTAGGATTTCTAGAAGAATGGGCCACCAACCCAATCCAGCAGCCTCTTCTCATGCAGTGAGAAGCCAGCGTACTGAGGCTAGCTGGAATGTTAAGCCAGAGGCCATATCTCTGCTTAGGTTCTGGTAAGCCGCTTGGATGAAAAAGGTCTCTTCAACTTGGCTTGGCCATTAGAGCAGCCATCTCCATGGTCGTCTCCTGTGGTGCTTCCTAGTGCTTCCTACAGTGCTGGTGCACAGAACTTCTCACCAGCTAGATTCTGTTGCCCCACCCCACCCAAACCCATTCTTCAGCCTGTGGTCACATCTTCACTTTAAACCTTCAGTCTGTCTTCAGGCCTGACCGCTCACACCTTTTCATTTCTGTCAGTTTTATTGTGGACTTTCCACCCTCCATTTGGACTTTCCTGAATGGAAAATCCACAAATAAAAGGGACAGAAATGAAAAGTTCTGAGCCGTCAGACCTGAAGATGAACCAAAGAAGGTTTAAAGTAAAGGTGTGACCGCAGCCTTAGTTAGTTAGGGTTTTTTTTACACTTAACATTCACAAAAATGTGTCCCACGATAGCTAAGTTCAGGATTGGTGGCCAGTGTTCACATTGCAAGCGCCAGCACCATACCAGATCTGCCTGGGGTTGGGGCATTGAAGTATACCCAGGATTGTACTGAGAGCACTCTAGGGATACACTTTTCTCTTCCCACTTGCAGATGCTCTTGTTTTAATACACAATAATTGTTTTAATGATGTCTGATTTTAGATGTTGCTACCCACACAGAGACCTCCGGGTATATAAGGGGGAATAAAAATGTAAATAAGTAAATCAGCACTCTTAGTAAAGTTGTAGAGCATTTTTTACTGTTCCACAGTTAAAACTATTAGGATGGCTGTGCATGCTACTGGGTCACTCAAGGACAGAGAAGACACCATGGTGTACAGAAGCTCCATCTCAGAGCTTGGCCAGCCATCCTGATTGCCTACGGACAAAAAGGCCCTTAGTTAAGTTATGTTCTGGCCATGGTCACACCTTCAGTTTAAACCTTCTTCAGTCCATCTTTTCGTCTGACTGTGCACACCTTTTCATTTCTATCCATTTTAATTGTGAGCCTTACACCCTCTATTTCAGGAAAGTCCATAAAAAAAACAGATAGAAATGAAAAGGTGTGAGCAGTCAGGCCTGAAGATGGACTGACAAAGGTTTAAATTCAAGGTGTGACCGTGGTCTCAGTTAAATAACCAAACTGTGCAGATAAGATGCATATGCAAATGTGCATGGTTTACCCAGACAGTGCTGCAGCAATGGGATATCCTGGGCCTTATTATATCCCAGAAGAGGGACTTACTATCCTTTTGGTGGTATACAGTATGGCAGGCCCCAGAAAGGGCTGGAGTGATGCAAAGGAAATTTTGATTACTTAGTTCTTGTTTCCACTAACTTCAGTCCTCAGTTTAGGATGAACTAACTGCTAGGGTGGATTTCAGCAAGCAACCAAATCAATGTTTTAGTGTGAGTTTTCAGAAGAAAGAAAAAAATGAGGGAATACAGCCAAACCATTCAGGTTTTTAGTCATAAAACTGTTAGACTAAATATATCCCTGCGAGAGACATGTATCAAAGCCTTTCCATTATCACCGGTTGTAGAACTATTACGCTTGTTTCAACTTCACTGAGAACTCAAGGCAAAGTTTATGTTCTACCAAAGCAACACATCACACAGCTCTGTTTTTAACCGTTGTCCTCACCTGCCCTCACCTTTCTGGAAGGTTCCACTTTGCAGCTGAATTTTTCCATGCTTCAGGCAGAGGGTGCACTATGGGCTCACTGCAAAGGAATTCTTCAGAAAGCAAGAAAGATGCAGTTATGCTCCCAAATAAGGTGCAAAACAAATTTAGTCAGTTGGTTCAGATTGGAGTGGTGACAGTTGAAAGCCCTGTTAACAGGAAGAGACGTGATGGCATCATTTTGAAATCTACACTAGGCTAACCAAAATATTACCAAAAAACTGGGCAAATGGGGAAGCTTCCCCAGAATTTGTAATCAGGTTGGTTAGTAAACAAAGCAAGGATAGAAGGATAGGAGAAGAAACAAAAAGTCTAAACAATAATCAGTTCTCCACCTCAGACAGAACATGCAGAACAGGTGATGGTTGTATCATGGACTGCACCTGCTAAAATTTCCTCTTCTATACAGCTGTTAAAGGTGCAGGAGACTTGTCTCTGTCCCCTAGACAGCTTGTCTTAATTCAGAGAGAAGAAAGGCATGCTACAGTGGCTATACTAACATCCCAGGATCTAAGTTAAAGCCCTTACCTGGGCACACCTGCTCTATCTCCGGTCCCTTTGCCTTCTTTGGGACAGATCACTACCACACCACATTGCATAATGACATCATCACATGAAAACACACGTTTTTTGAGCTCTCGGGAGTTTGTCTGCAACCACACTCCAGTCTGCAACAGGCTTCTAAAGGGCAAATATTGATTGGTTGGTTGACTTTGTATCCCACCCTATACCTGAAGGTCTCAGGGCAGGTGACAACATTAAAACCAGGCATAAAAGTAAACAGATTAAAACAACAACAGCATCTGAAAGTAGGGAGAAAAAATAATAAACAATCGTTATTTGCCCTTTAGAAGCCTGCTTGGCACAGGCCGGGGAAAAGCTCTTGCTGGCCTGGAAATACACATCACCACATAATGATGCCATCAGGTGGCATGATGATCCATGTCCTCAGCTCCCAAGGCCCAAAGAAGAGCCACGGTGAAGGAAGCACCACTGTACCCTGACTTCAGCAGAAGAAACAGTCAGCTTCCTCCTCTTTTAATTAATTTTCAGTTGGTGGGGAGAGAAGGTGGTTTTATTGCAATTTACCCTGAGACTTCTGGGTAGGATGGATGGATCACAAAATTCTCCATTCATGCACAAAGCATAAACAGTGCAACATGAAAGTGCTTATGAATCACTTCGCTACAGTCAGTTCCTCTAATCTCAGCGGCGTTTACTCCATGGCAAACAGACTACTCACTAGAGATTTCAAACCAAATTTTGATACATTCAGTCATTCAGATTTCTGGATGAAAGGAGAGCTGGAGACTCACCCCCTAATTTTTGGATGACTATCTGAGCTGCCAGCTACAGAAAGGTAAGGGTGGCATGTTGTATTTCTGTTCCACCAGATCAAGAGTGTGGTTAGTCATCTACTTTTGCACTAGACTACCCATTGCTGAGGCATGGTTCCAAACATGCAATACGTGAAGCTTTCCTTATGTTTTCCATGTTAAGAAAAATATCATTCAACCAAGGCTGTTTCTGCACTGGGCCTTATTCTCTATTATATCTGGAACAGGCGTGCCTGCCAGTCGCATGCTAGTGCAGACTATGGCAGGCCCCATAGATCAGACTTAGCAAAAAAAAAAATGCATTTCTGAGGTAGGGATGCGCACAAATGGGGGGGGGGTTGCATTTGATTCGAAACAAATAGAATGTTTAAAAAATTGTATTAGTACAAATAGATCACATTCGAATTGGCAAAATTCTATTCGATATGAATCTGTTCATAAGTATCTGTACAAACATGATTCGATACGTATCTGATATGAACAGATAGATATCCGATACAAATAGATACGTATCTGATACTTTCCCCAGCTTAACAAATGTCTGAACTGTTGGTAAAAATGTCTGGAAACATTCCTATTCATTCAAATGTTAGCAAACGAATATCGTAACATTCAGTTTGGGTTCAAATGCCCAAATTTGGGCAAATTTCAAATGTGACCAATATCTGTGCACATCCCTACTTTGAGGTGCTTTTGAGGCAGGATAGTTTACACACCAATCTGTTCCCCCTTCCCTAAACATTCTGTGCTAGCAAAGGTGGACTAGAGAAGGGCTGGGAACACAAGGGCTACAGACTGTCTCCCTGAGGTACCTCTGAAGCACCACTGAGGCGCTTCTTTTGTTATACCTGGGCACAGCCATCAGACTGGTTTGCCTTTGCCATATGTATTTATATGATCTGAGGAGAAACCCCTTACCATTGAACTTACAACTCACCTTTACCAGGGCGAGGTTTGATCTGTTGGACGTCAAGATGACTCAAGGACGGTACCTGAAAATCCCAGTCCAAGATACTCTGTACATGCGAAGCCAAAGGTGTGGAGGACATGACACATGTTTTTTTTAAACTGCACTTTTTATAATAGTATTTATCACCTTTCTTTAGCAAATTATCAATTACTAGACAGCAGAGATAAAATGTATAGACTTCTTAGTGGAATTGATAAATGCACTACCATTTGAGTGGCCTTGTTTATTATCAAGACTGCCAGAATCAGAGTCTCACTTTGTATTGTATTTTCCGTATTTTATTTTATGATATGGTCAGTGGACTAATCATTAAACTCTGTACTGTACTGCCATCGCCTTATTGAGGGAAAGGCTGGGGATTGAACTGGTGACCCTCTGTTTTCTGGGCTGAGTTACTTCTGAGCTACAATAAGGGTGTTTTTCCACTTAGCACTAAAGGACCCATAATGGGTCCATAATGGGTACTCTAGTGCTAAGTGGAAAAACACCCTAAAACTGATCAAGGATATACGAAGTCCTTCAACAATAAATTATGCAAACCAACAATGCCAGGGACTAGCATCTTTAAATACACTTTAGAAGATTAAGATCCTTGCAACCAAAAGCACAGGTGTCAAACCATGCAGTTTATTTCATCATCTATTAGGAATCATTAGCTGAGTTGCTGCCCACCTGCTTTCTATTTATACCTGAATGGGAAATTAATTTCATTGGTTCTCCACATGTCTGTCTTAATGTCTTTGCTCTGCCTTTATGGAACCACCACAGGTATTTAAAAAGAAGATGCATATATATACATAAATGCAGATTTACATGATATAGTTGTTCTTTGAAGGTAAGAAAATGGTCTTTAGTTTTTAGGCTCTACCAAATAATCTTTGGCAAATCTATCCTTTTAATGTGGGCTTGAATATATTCATGTATGTTTGTAGTTTTCTGTATAGACAATTTTCTTGAATATTTTTCATGGGGGGGAAGAAGATTAAGTATGTTCAGAGCAGTACATTTTGCATGCATCTATCTATTGCTGTACTAATAGGCAAGAGAAAATGTTTGGGGCTAATTAAACTTCTCTCTCATAGCTGTGCAGCAGTTACAATTTGTAATAAGAATTTGTCTTGTTGTAAGAGTGCTACACTCCATATCTGGTAGTCTCCTGGTTCAATTCCACACTCCTGTCCTATATAAAGCCAGCTGGGTGACCTTGGGCTGGTCACAGCTCTTCTGAGCTTTGACACCCAACCTACCTCACAGGGTGTCTGTTGTAGGGAGAAGAATAGAAGGTTTGTCAGCTGCTTTGAGTTCACTTAAAGGTGAGAAAAGCAGGGTATAAAAACCAACTTTCTTCTTAAAAGGAGTGATTGAAAAGCTTAGTAAAAGTTTCCCATTGTAGGTTGCTTGTAAATGAAAATGAGAGAATGCCTAGATAAAGGCTTGCATTCACACCTAAGTTTTAATCCAGCTTCAGCTCACATTCAGAATGGGAGAACACATCAGTAAAGTAACCAGCTGTTTTTCTTTTGGCATTATGTTACTCAGAAAGTCCCCCTTAGGGTTAGATAATGTGGAAAGAAAGTGACTAGTCAGTTTGCTGTTGTGTTATTTCATTCTGAAAGTGGACTGAAAATGAATTAAAACTTAGGTGTGAACACAGCCTGTGTGCTTAATAGCTGGGCAAGGATAAGACATTTCTAGTTTAGCTTGCACAATGAGGCAAACTCACCTGCAGATGTTACCTGCGCTACAGAAAGGAAAATGCCAACTCATCTTTTCTATCTAGTCAGCTTAACTATCTTGCTTCTACTCCTTCAAAAGCAAGAAGGTCATAGGAGGCAAGAGCGGAGCCTCTACTTCATAAAGACTGAGATCAGATACCTACATAGTCCAGTAATAAACCCAAAGCTCAGTAGCCAGCCAAATTTGATGACCCTAGGCTGGCTGATCAGCCATGGTGATCACTGACCTCCTGACAAAACACACACACATATCCAGCTGTTGTTATGCCCCTGCTTGAGAAGGTTATTTAGTGTAGTTCTAGCCAGGTTGCATGCATTACCAAAGTGCATCTGCTTATCAGGAAAGCTGAAAGGGCCCATTTCAGGTGCTACTTTCTTTTAGGGGTTTGTTGCAAGCTCCTTAAAGGAACCAAAGCATTACCTGGTGACAACTTGATCAACCTGCAGCTCCAGGAAATCGAAGGGTGTGGCAGCCTAGGAGCCTCCCCATGATCTTGCAGTTTTGATCAGAAGCCTAATGCTGCTGAGGAGCTCTCTGGCAAAGGTATAATGACCTGAGATAATTAGGAAAGGTTCCAAAATGTAGAGCTTTTGGTTTTAGAAAAGAAGCCCGTGTATAACAGAAATATCTAAAACCATACAGTACGTGCTGTGCATAAACTGGATAAGGAGAAACATTTCTCCTCTCGTAGAATAGTGGGGAACAGGTGATCGTGTCCCTCAGTTCCTGACAACTGATGATGAAGCAAGAGGAAGGGAGTAATCTATGAAGCTGATGGGCAGGAGAGTTAGGACTAACAAGGGGAAGTGTTTTTTCCGCTCAGCAGGTCATCAGTGTATGGAATTTACTACCAGAACAGGTAGTGATAGCAGCCAGCCTGGATGGCTTTCAGAAAGAGTTGAACAAAATAATGGAAAGCAAGTGTATCTACAGATGCCTACATGCCTCCTCCAGGTGGGAGAGACAGGCAGAAGAAGAAGAGCTGGCTTTTCTACACCGCTTTTCTCACCCATTCAAGGGGACTCAAAGCGGCTGACAAACCTTTCTATTCTTCTCCCCACAACAGAACACCCTGTGAGGTAGATGGGCTGTGAGGGCTCAGAAATGAGCTGTGAATAACCTAAGGTCACCCAGCTGGTTTTGTGGGGGAGGGTGCAATCGAACCTGGTGTTCCCAGATAAGAGTCTGGCTCCCTAACCACTAGACCAAACTTGCTCTGAAGGCCTTTTGCAAGGATTTGAGAGCAGGTGAAAGGTTTTGCCTTTGTGTTCTGCTTAAGATGCCTAGAAGTAGTTGGTGGGCCACTATGTGAGACAGGATGCTTGAGTAGATGGGCTGTGGCCTGATCCTACAGGGTTCGTTTTATGTTCTTCTGCGCACTGACAATGGAATGGCAGCCACTTGGCCTGGAATTCTCTGGAAGCGGAACAAAAAATAATAATAATGGGAGGCAGGTATATTGGTTATGAGGGTTGTGCCTGGCCTTCAGGATTGGAGCCAATATCCCAATGCAGTACAAGTATTGGGCCCTGTGACTGGGGGATCCTAGAATTAGCAGGGTCTGCTTTGTGTACCAAGTCCATACTGCTCTTCAGGTTGCAAGGATTCAGACTAAAGCATTTTCCAACAGATGTCTGTTGGTCTATGTTCAAATACAACCAATAAAAGAGGTGTAAGTAAGGAATTCAATCCTCTTTGTGAGTGTCTTGTAAACGTGTGTTTGGGCAAAGTGTGAGCAGACTAGTATTAAGCCCAGTCAGTCAATGACCCAATCCAGCTGGGTGTTTATGTTTTGAACACTTGTCATGGCAAAGTCAGTTTTGGAGCTTTAACTCTTGATGGCCTTCTCTTCTAGCTCCACTTTCTTGACAGTCATAACCCTACAATATGTCTTCTGTAAGCCAAGCAAACGTGGCCACCCAAGAGGAAACTGGGGAATCGGAACAGGAGGTGAGTTGAAACAGCCTGGGATATGGATGTGCACAAATATTTGTAATGTTTTATATTCATACGAATTCAGACATTCGTATACTAGTTTAATGTTACGACATTTGTACATTGATGGTTATATTTGTGTTAATGTTTTGGAACATTCATGAAACAGGGAGGTGGGACCAGTCACATCTGCAACGGATCCAGAATGCATTTGACATGGTTTGAGAGTGGATTCAAAGTGGACCCGGGGTGGATTTGATGTTTTCAGAGTGGATATGTTATGGGATACGTATCGGATTGAGTATGAGTTTGAATTGGATATTCATACAAATTTGTATGAATACATTTGTATCAAACAGACTCCTACCACATAAAACTGAAAGAACTGAATTAAAAATGTGGCCTGGACATGTAAATAATTCCCTTACTGCTGGATAGTAATGTTGCCGTAAGGAAAAGATGGGGATCCCCATCTTTAACTGTTCAGCAGCAGAGAAAACTTTGTCAGGTGTTTCATGTATTACAGGCTACATGTCCCATCTCCTGCTCAACTAAAGCTTAGAAACAGTTTGAGCAACAGGGAAATTGAAGATCCCTTAATGCCATATTTCACGAGGTATATGTGCCATTACTCCTATCAGTGCAGTCTTTGGAACACAGGTGAATGCAGGTAAGAGTCCCTCTCAGGAGCGTGATAAAGGCAGGCAGACCTACATGAAGAATAAGCTCTTAGCCTTCTTTATCTTTGGCTGTGGTCACACGTAAGATTTAATCCAGCATCAGTCCACCTTCAGAGCGAGAGAACACATCAGCAAAGTGACCAGTAATTTCCTTTCCACATTATCTATCCCAAAGGTGAATTTTCTGAGTTATTAAATAGTGAAAGAGAACAGCTTGTCAGTTTGCTGGTGTGTTCTCTCACTCTGAAAGTAGACTGAAGCTGAATTAAACCTTAAGTGTGACCACAGCCTTACTACTGCTGTTCCTGACTGTTTCCTCTTTTCTTCTCTGAATATACAAACAGTGCTAAGGGCAAGAAGGTTGTGTGTGGTGGTTGTGTGGATTTGGCCCAACCCCAAGTGAGTGGACAGGATTGCTTGTGATGGCTTTGGCTGTTGTTCACACCCAACATTTCTTCCAAAGAATTTAAGGGAGTGAGCATCATTCTTCTCGCCTTTATTCTGCCCTCAACAATTGGCAGTGGGTGGTTGAAGGTCAGCTATGAACCTCCATGACTGGCAGTTTGAACCATGAACCTCCTGGTCCGACACTCTTGTCAATAGACAATACAGGCTATATCTTGAAGGTTGTTTCAGAGCAATGATTCATGTAGTAAGTACCTGAACAAGGGACTTTGAACCTGCTATACAATACTGTCCTCTGTGCACATGAGCTGACTGATCTAGCGTGCGCTCACCAGTATTTCTCCATCTTTAGAATGTCTTGAGGCGGGTAGCCAGCATGCCTCTGGTAAGCTCTGCCTATGACATGGCTGCTACGGCTTACAACACAACCAAGGACAACCACCCTTATGTGAAGTCTCTTTGCGATGCTGCTGAGAAGGGCGTGAAAACTCTAACAGAGGTGGCAGTCAACACCGCTCAGCCACTGCTAACCAAACTGGAACCCCAGAGTAAGTATCCTAAGAAGCTTTGGGCACCCATATTTTTACATCCATAACTGAGTTGTTTGAAAACTGTCATCCAGAGGGCCAGCTCACTTGAGGGAAGACAAAAGAGCAAGGTAGGACGGTCCTCCATCAGCTCCCAGCAATGGCCCCTGCCTCCGCCCCTGAGCTGCCATCAGAAGAGCCATCTTGCTTGAGTGAGTGGATCAGAAAGAACAAGCTGGGAAGGTCTTCAGTTAGCTCCCAGCTGTGGCTCCTTCCTCCCCCAACCGTCATCAAAAGATCCACATTGCCTAAGGGGAGCAAAAGTAGAAAGTGCAACCTGGGAAGATTCTCCATCAGCTCCCACCAGTGACTTGATCTCATGTAGAGTAAATGAGTTATTATGTGCAGTTTGCTGCATAAACCACTTTAAGACCTCAGGGTCTTAAAAGTGAATGAGAGATTAGTTCTTAGATCTATTGAGAGATCAATTTAGTGTTTCATAATCAGGACAGTGACTAATTCTGGGAGGGTGATAGGAAAGTTGCTGCGCAGTATTTCCTCCTTTCTGATGCTAAAATTCTCACGGTCTTAAAGATGTTTGTTTTGCCCGAACAAAAAACCTTAAGTGCTTTATAAGGACACAGAAATGTTTCTCCTTTCCAATTAGCTGTATCAATTTACTTATTGAATTTATATTGTTTCTGCCTAAATGAAGTTCCTTGTGTGACTTACAACGTACTGTAGATTCAAAAAGTTTTTACCATATGCAAAATATATAAATCTTCAACAAAATAATGTCCAGGTGAATGAAAGCTTTCACTTGGCATCTAAAAGCATGTAGAGATGGGGAACCTGTCATGCTGGGCAGGACCAACCAGAAGGCAAAGTGCATATTTTAATCTCCAAAATCTAAAATTGGGCAAAAGCTGCAAGTTAGCTGTCCCTGTTATAAGACTTCTAAGGTGATTCAGCACTGGCTAGTATACTGTGCAGACCCTGCCTCTTTGGATTGCCCTCTGGGGGCGGAGTAGCGTGCAGGATGGCGACACATCCTAAAACTAAACAGAATTGATGAGGAAAACTCTAAAGCAAACTACAACGTGCATCTGTAGTTGGAAAAAGTCTGTGCTGTTTTCGCCTGCACTTGGGGTTTAAAATAAGGACAGGATAGGCCTAAACGAAGAAGAGTTGGCTTTTCTACCCTGCTTTTCTCACCCATTTAAGGGGACTCAAAGCTTTCTTAATCTTCTCCCCACAACAGAACACCCTGTGAGGTAGGTGGGGCTGTGGGAGCTCAGAAGAGAGCCATGACTAGCCCAAGGTCACCCAGCTGGCTTCATGGGCGAGGGCGGAATCGAACCCGGTATTCCCAGATAAGAGTTCGGCTCCCTAACCACTAGACCAAACTGGCTCAAAGCTTTAACATTTCTCAGAATTAGAACTTGAAGTGCATATATTGTCATGTACTGGCATTTTAGAAAATAATAAAATATACCTTTGTTCTGTAGTTGCAACAGCAAATGAATATGCGTCTAAAGGCCTGGATTCTCTGGAGGAGAAACTTCCCATTCTTCAGTTGACAGCTGATAAGGTAACTTAACCTAAATATTTGTTCCTTGCCTATCTTCAAGGGTAGGTAAAATTAGTTCCCTTGGAACACAGCATTTATGTTTTTTGCATGCAGGAACGAAACTGGGAATTCTTGTATGCAAACCTTGTACCTTTGTACATTTTCATGCCTGAGACGCAATAGCATGACAATGAAGTACCATAGCTATGAAGGATTTTCTTCTGCTGCCTGGTAGGTTGCCTCAGACACAAAGGAGATGGTGTCCTCTACAGTGGCGAGTGCCAAGGGCGCAATTGCGAACAAGCTGTCTGAAGTCGTAGGCATGACAAAAGAAGCCATGCAGAGCAGCGTGGAAGCAACCAAGTTGGCTATTGGCCATAGTCTGAACACAGTGGCGGAATCCAAGGTGGGCCAGATGGCTGCCAGTGGTGCTGAAGCAGTGCTGGGGAAATCTGAAGAGCTTCTAGATCAGTACCTGCCCATAACTGATGAGGAAATGGGTAGGTGACGTAAAATACCATAGTCTCATTGCTTAGTCTCATTGCATATGTGAGAACCCTGTGTTGCCAAAAGAGGCTCAGCTCTTGGGTTGGAGTGTCCTGAAGGTGACTTTAAATAACTTCCCTTCTTGTGATGAAGTGCTCTGGAAATCTGATTTCCTTGTGGAAGTGCTTGCCTGCTTCCGTTCAGGCCTGCCCACCTCCCTAGCAGATCCCAGTTGCAGTCTTAATGTGCTGCCATCTTAACACTAGTGCTACAAGCACTACCCAGAACCAAGCTCTCAGTGATGCCCAATAAACAAAACAGGAGGATGTATGGACCAGTTCTTGGAGGGAAACACCAAAAATACTTATGCACGGTACAGAGGAATAGCCTTTTCTGTTGAAAGAAACTTGACCAATGGAGAGGCCCTTCTTTATGAGCTTTCCTAATACTCTAGAAGGAAGTTCTTGTGACGAATCTGGGATGGTTCTGCCTGCCTTCAGTCTTGCATGCTTTGGGACCATATTTTCCATCCTGGCCCTGAGTTATTACTGATTAAAGATCTCGTCTGCGGAACAAATGTTCTATCTGAGCATTCTAGTAAATTGTCCCTGTAAGGAGTGGCATGTTCATGCAGCATGTACCTCTAGGCAGTGAAAATTCCTTGACCTTAAGGTAGCTGTTCAGAGATGAGCAGGAAGTCTTGGAAACAATTGTATACAAACTAACCCTCCAGCATTGCTCTATTTGTGTCAAGGCAATGCATGTCTCTAAACCTACTGTTGCATTTCTCACATAAGCTGCAACAAATGTGCAATATGAACTGCTAGTTCTTCGCTTAGTAGAAATGAATGTATTGCAGTCATGATGTGGAATGACAGAGAAATGTGCTTTGGTGTCCCAACCCACTTCTTCCAGTGCAGACTTAGTAAACAATCGGCTAGGGACCCCCAAAGACACATCCTTGGTGGGAAGTCCATAAATAAAAACAGATAGAAATGAAAAGGGTGTGAGCAGTCAGACCTGAAGGTGGACTGAAGAAGGTGTAGAGTGAAGGTGTGACCACAAACTCTGTCACCATAGGACGAATGGACACCACCATCTTCCAAGATGAGGACTTGACCTTGAGAAGGATTCTTCAAGGATGATGCAGGGGTGAGGGATGTGCATGAATATTTGTGACATTCAAAATTCGTAAGAATTTGGACATTCAGAATCAAATCAAGTATTGGCACATTTAAAGATTGACATCCAAGTTCAAATCGAATGTTTCAGTACATTCATATGCTTCGTATGGGGTTGAACATTTGTATCAAAGGGAACATTCAAAGGGAATCTATTTGAACATTCAAAGGGAATCTATTTTAACAATACAGACTGAATACAAAAAAACATTCATGCACATCCCTAGCAGGGGTTCATACCTGTGGCAGCTTTGAGGGCAGTCACTTGATCCTGGAGCTAGAACCAGTTTGGTCTAGTGGTTAAGGAGCCGGACTCTTATCTGGGAATACCGGGTTCGATTCCACCCTCCCCCATGAAGCCAGCTGGGTGACCTTGGGCTAGTCACAGCTCTCCTCTGAGCTCTCACAGCCCCACCCACCCACTTTGCAGGTGTTCTTTTGTGGGGAGAAGAATAGAAAGCTTTGCCAGCCACTTTGAGTCTCTTTAAATGGGTGAGAAAAGCAGGGTAGAAAAGCCAACTCTTCTCCTCCTCTGAAGGAACATTAGGAAGAAGGAGGAGGAGGATGTAACATCTTACAGATATGTTGCATTTTTAAAGTGCTTTTACTGTATATCCTGTTTTTAATCTGTTATTATAACCCAGAGACCTTTGGGTATGGGGCAGGATAGAAATGTAAATAAACAAACCCTACTTGATTTGCTTGCAAGTCCTGGAGAGGAGGCCTGAAGGCTTCCTTCTGCTGATTTTCTGTGACTCTTTATCCTTCAGCTGAGCTTATAGCCCTTCTAAAGGACACCGATGTGATTCCTGTGCATCAGCATGAACACCAGGAGTATCTTGTGCGGCTGGGCTCCCTTTCTAGCAAGCTCCGCCACCGAGCCTATCTACACGCTGTTGCAAAAATAAAGTGGGCCAGGCAGCGCATCCAAGAACCTCTCTCTCAGCTTCAGCAGATACTCGAGCTGGTAATATGGACTTTGCTTCTGACCTGGGGTGCATGGTGTTGGTGGCACTCTTACCAATAGGCTGCAAAAGGATTCAGCCAAAGTCAGAATCCTAAATTTGCAGGGCCACACTTGTGTTGCCCACAGTATTCTGCTGGTGAAACCCTACAACTGCCTCCAGACACCAGCCAAATATTGTGCTAACAGGCAATATTCTGGAGAAAAGCTCCACCAGATTAATCGCGTGTTGAACAAATAGCGTGGGGCTGGTGCTGTCCGTACACAATGTGGTAACATGCATAAAACACCCGGAATGGCGTGATTTCCACCAGCGTGGCCATCTTTTTCAGCCCCTGCGCATATGGCCATGGCAAAGATGGCAGCTCTGTTCACAAGGTAAGTAATAGCACTTTTTTGGGAAAACCTATGAAGTTTAGCAGTGATAAGGTGGGGCTTTGATAGGCTGGCCACAGATAAATGTGGCCATTCCACCATGGCACGGCCATAATTGTGCCATATATCCCCCATCTGGACAGAATCTATGTGAACTGGCAGTCTGTAGGGAAACACATACTCCTGAGCTTCATCCAGACAGCACTTACTTAATCTACATTATTTAGATAATTCGGAGTAAAGCATCATTTATCCAAATAATGTGGATTAAGCAACTGCTGACTGGATGAAGATTTTAGTCCTTTGCTGGGGTTTCTGAATCCAATATGTCACAAGATTAACGTAGCTTCAGAGTATTTAATAGTTCCAGTCAGTCCCAGCTATGAATCCCACGGTCCTGTGTGTTTTTTATCCTCATAGGTTACTGTGCTGATCTAGCAAAGATCCTATTCATCTTCTACCAGAATTGTATAAGGTTTATACATTTGGGAGGAATTTGTTTCCTTTTTTGTTTTTTTGCAAGATGGGTTGTCAACAAAAAGATAAGCTTTCACAGTTTCACAGCATAATGTAACCAAGTTTAATATGAATGTGAGGAATGCTGAGAAACGCCTAAGAAACCTGAGATCTCTTCAGAAATCTTGGAGAGCCTGAATAGACAAAGATTAGAAGTGGCACTTCTTTTGTATAAGATGCTCAAACTACGTAATATGTGCAACTGTGTAAATACCCTATCATGTTAGGCAAAGAACTGCACATCCTAGTCAAGGCCTTTGTTCATTCCTGTAGCAAAATCGGGGGTTTAATTTCTCTATTAGTGTGCAAGTGGCTGTTTGAGAACAGCTGCTGGAATTTGTACAAGGGCCTGGTAGTTAGACATGCATTTACCAAGTCCTAGAATGGGAGAGGAGCCCTTAATTCCTACACACGTATCCTCTGGACTCTTCCCCAACAGCGTTGTGATCTGCAATATGTTAGCTGAAACACTCATGTTCAGGACTCTCGGAGATTTGCCAGCCTCATCCCATTTGTAGAAAATGCAAACAGCATGAAAGTGAGGCACTGTTTGTGCTTTTGAAGGTCTGGGAAAATTCTAAGAGGCCTGCAAATTGCGTCAGGTCACGCTGGAAGGCACTGAAGGAGAAATTCCACAGGTGATTACAAGTAAGGACTCTATTTACACCCACTTATAGATACATGCTAATGCACCTAAATAGTCGGTTCCTGGTGTGAGTCTTTGCACAACCCTAATTATCTGCCCCCTTTGCTTGGAAAAGTCCCTCTTCATGCCATTGCATGTTCTCTGACTAGCAGTGGCTGACCATACCAACTGGCAAACCTGTCTGATGTCAGAGTTGACCAACTGGCAAACCAGTCTGATGCCACCTGCCTTTTACTGGCAATCTCTACCCTCTTTATTCTTCCAAGTACTATGCAGAGGTGAAAAATAAGAAGTTATGTTCTTTCCCACCTTCCATAGCATCCATTTTGTGATTGGAACCCACAAAATTTAACATTCCATCTTAGGACGTAGGGTGCCTCTAGACACCATTAAAGCTTTGCAGCTGCTGCACTACTGCTGGTCAAGTGATCGGTCATGTGATGATCAATTGTCCATGGTGGCAGCACAGCAGCAGGGAACGTGTGTTGTAAAAAGCTTGGTCCCAGCATCCACCATTTTGATGATGACTACTGTGCATGTGTGGAGCCAAACTGCACCTAAAATGGCAGCTGTACATTCATGGAGGTCTGGGTATTTAATACCCAGATGTACACATTACGACATCACAGGAATAAGCAACCAGACCAAATAAGTCCTTTTGCTTGCCATGCACAATTGCCCAGCCGTCTTGGGCAACTAATGATTTATTCCAGAATACTGCTAAATAGGGCACTGTCTGGAGGCCATGTTAGGACCATGATAGGATCCTGACTGGTTTGGGGGTCTTTGATAGCAGAGTTGCACTAGTGTCACTGCTTCTTCTCCCCTTGGCCCTTCCAGATCGAATACATGAAGCAGGATGTTGGAGAGAAATTTCATGAGGGTGAGAAAAAGCTAAGCCAGATGTTGCTGGAGTGGTACAGAGCAAACCCAGAAGCAAAGGCTGACAGAGATGTGGATGAGCAGGAGGTATGTCTATACATGACTGCAGAATTAATAGTGCTTCTATCTTTGATGGTTAGAAGCTATCGAGTCAGACCTGACACATTGTAATATGGATGGCCATATCCATGCGCTTTCTTGGTAGTTATAGAAGTACTTTATCCTTGCCTTCTTTCAGAAAGATGCCAGGGATTGCATTGGCAGCCATCTACTTTCCAAGAGGTTGCGCTACCATGGAGGTTCGGCCATTTTAAATACTGATTCTTACCACTGGTTGAAATTTCTCCACAGGTAGAAACTCAAACTCTGACAATGTTCCATAACATGATCCAGCAGCTACAAAACACTAGCCAGTTTTTGATGACTGGCATCCAAGGCCTCCCTTCCACCTTGCAAGAGAAGATTCATCAAGTCCTTCAAAGCACCAAGGAACTCCATACTTCCTTCTCTACTGTAGGATCTTTCCAGGAACTTTCCAGCGCTCTCCTGATCCAGACCCGCCAGACAGTTCAGAAAGCCCAAGTCTTTGTCGATGAACTATTGGAATATATCACACACAATACTCCCCTCTCCTGGCTAGTGGGACCTTTCATGCTGTCTCCCAAGGTAACGGTTGAACTTGTAGGTCCAGAAAAGTGAGTGTAACCTGGAAGAGGAAAGATTTTTGCTCTTGCTACCTCATTCACTCCTGTTGCTGTAAGTAGTACTCAATAGGAGTGTTGACCTCTTACTTGAGAGACAATCACTTACCTTTCCCCAGGTGTGTTTTATTAATCAAAAGTAAAAAGGTTGATATTGAAGTGATAGAAATGGCATGTGAGAAGGTGTTGGCACTGCATGGTAAATGCTTTACTATATTGTCATTTGAAAGAAATAAATACAACTGCATTTGAGACTTAAAGTCTTCTGTCATTCTTCTGTTTTTCCGGATGCTGCAAATAAAGTGATTTGTGTCTGTGGGTTTTGGAGTTCTGGTGCAGCCACACTAAGGAAACAGGGCTATACTGGGGTAACTAGAGGGCATTTCCATCACATGTGGTCACTGGTAGGTTTGTGTGCACAAATATTCAAAGGCATTTGAAATTTGATCAAATTTGTCCGAATTTTGACATTTGAATTCGGATCGAATGTACATAAATTTTGAATTTAAAGATTCAAACAAATATCAAATTTTGGATCTATTAATTTGAATTATCCAGACATTCATATGTGTACAGGTTCGTACACAATGTGTACCTGCAGATACGCATCTTTCCCGCATCCATACAGCATGAAAACGGGTTGCATATGGGATGCGTACAGGATGCGTAATGATGTATAAGGGCACATACAAATGTTTTCGACATTTGTAAGTGCAAATTCAAATAAAAATTGGAACAAATAGCTTTGAATTTGAGTAATTTGAATCAAATTTGGTTAAATTTGGATTTTAAAGATTCAAATCAAATTGAATTCTTGGATATTCAATTCAAATCCCAAAAATTGCATTCGTGGCCGCCCCTAGTCACTAACTTGGCAGCCTAGATCTGACTCGAAGATCCAAGAAAGTGTCTTTTTGGATGAAATGGAGCAATGGTTTTCATTGAATACTGTAGGTTTTCTGAAGGGAAAAGCAGAAAAGCCGTTGGGCAAAGTAGAGTCAGGACTGGGGGGCGGGGCAACCCATTGTGTTTTCAAAAGCAAAAAATGGTTTTGGAGGAAAAGCAGGGAGTGGAAACAATAGTGGAAGGGATGGTGCAGTCAATTGGGCAAATCCATTCACACACTCATTCTTGGAAGTCCACTGTAATGGCTTGTCCCCATGTCTTTGTAGTAGGGATGCGCACAATGAAGTGAATGGGATGGAAATTCACATTCATGTGAGGGGATCCACTTCAAATATGCTAGGATTCTAATTCTCTTTGAAGCCCTGCTGCCACTAGTTGCCCCTCCGAATACACTCTGGATACGATTGGGCAGCCTCTTTGAATATAACAAAGCCTTGAATGAAGGCACAAAACCTTTTGCTTTGCATGCAAAAGTCAGTCTTCAAAAGCAGCCAATATTTGATTTGAATGCAAAAGTTTTGAACATTCACAATTCATACAAATTGTGATGGTGGCAAACGCTTTTTGCCTATCCCTCATTTGTAGACAAGATGATAGAGGGTTATTAAAAAGAGGCAACTTATCAGAGCTACATGTGGTTGTGTTACAGTTCCCTAAAGGCATTCAGTGGTGTGAGATCCATCTTCCACTTAGGTGGTGTTCTGAGAATCCTTGGGTAGCAAACGGCCTGCTCACACTCACCTGACATGCATGTTATAATAACAGCATAACAGTCAAGTGAAGATCATACCCAGGGGATGGGGGAGCCCTCTGTACATCAAGCAGTAGCAAAATCCCAAACCAGACCATCGGCACTTGGAGTGCAGATGGCCAAGCTGGATAGCCATGGGTAATGGCCTTTGTTGGATGTTGCCATTGGCCCAGATTGAATGAGCATGGAAACTGTCTTCCTGCCACTGAAGAAGAGTTTTCCAGTATAAAATTGACACAAAAACCTTCAAAACAATAAAATTCCTGATAAAACAGTCACCAATTGCCTTTTCTCTGGCTAGTATAAAAAGAACACTTACAGCAATACACAGCCTATACTGACCCCTTCACTTTCCAAACACCTAAATGAGTTTTCATTTAAACTTTGGATCCCTTTATCAAACTCATCACAATGGCTACAATCCAGCACAGAATCACGTTCTTTGTACTCACATTTTCTCAAAGACTTCAGAAGCCTACCACCACCTACACTTGGCTTTGGAAGTTATAAAAAGAACTCATTTCTCTTATGTTCTAGGAGGATGAAAAAAAATATCATGGAACACCTGATAAATTTATTATTTTTCCGTGATCTAAAAAATGCATTGCAAAAAGAAGCATATAGAAGGATGCAGGTACAAATTTGGCACGTGCAGCAACTCTCATTTCTGCCTATCCAAATCACTTGTTCTTACTTTTCTCTTTAGCTGCTGTTTTTTAAATAGTATCAAAAGTATTGCTCCAAATATCCTTGAGCTTGTTATGTCACTATGCTAAGTGATGTTACTTCTTGCTGTTATGTGAAAAATTGCACCATTCAAATTATTGTGTTTTAAAGCCACTTAAAAGGCGTCTATGAAAATTGTTTGTCTTCTGTACGTGCATACTAGCTATAAGCTGAAGCCAAGCAAATCTGGTAGCTACTTGAGCTCTATTTGATGTTGCACAGAGACTTAAGTTTCAGCGAAGCAGCAACAGCAGGACCACGTTGGTGGGCTGGAGATGGAAGTTTCTGCTCAGCAAAGCAGTAGTCTAGCAGAGATGTTTCTGTAGCTTCAAATGCCACTTTCAGCAACATTCCTTGAAAGGGTAATCTTTATGAAATCTACATCTGTGGGGAAAAAGAATTTGACTTTTACTGCACTTTGAAACTTGCTTTTGATTCTATTACTGGTCAAGATCGGTGATAAAACTCACATCTGCACAAATGAAATCAAGCAGCTCAAATGCAGCTTAGAGGTGGTAGCATGCGGATGCTAGTGTAACCATCCCACCTCTAATCCACAATGAAGGCCTTTGGAAGGGCATTTTCTGTAGTTTAATGTGGAGGCCTTAGTGTGCAGATGTTACGACTTCTAAGCCATTTTTTAAATCCATGCATATGTGATTTAAGGCTGTGGTCACACCCAAGGTTTAATCCAGCATCAGTCCACTTTCAGAGAGAAAGAACACATCAGCAAAGTGGCCAGTAATTTTCTTTCTACATTATCTATCCCAAAGGTGAATTTTCTGAGTCATTTAACACTGAAAGAAAACAGCTTGTCACTTTGCTGATGTATTCTCTTACTCTGAAAGTGGACTGAAACTGGATTAAACCTTAAGTGTGACCACAGCCTCCATCTTGGATGCTGAAATATTTGCATGCTACACTTCAGGTGGGCATGGTTCAGCTGGACCAATGAGCAGCTCACCCTTCTCCTTCCCACCCTGAATGCAGAACTGACTAATGTATGGATAATTAATTTTGCCCATTCAGGCCAATTTTCATGTGGGTCTGAATACCACAGCAGCTTCACAGGGGTGTGCAAAAAGCTGTTTTTGAGGGGGATCAAGTTTGCTATAGGGACAACATAAGAATGACAACATCTCAATTTTTTTTAAAAAAAGTTCAGACAGCACTTTGCATGTTCCTAAACCATGTCTTGCTTTCCTTAGATGCGGAAAGTTCTAGAAAGTTCTTCTTCCCGCAACAGACCCCCTATGAGGTAGGTGAGGCTGTGAGAGCTCAGAAAGAGAGCTGTGACTAGACCAAGGTCTCCTAGTTGGCTTCATGTAGGAGTGCAGAATCAAACCGGGAGACTACCAGAAAGGAATCCGACCAACACACTAACCACTAGAACAGACCAATACACCAAGTGTATTGAAGTTTAAAGGCAATATATAACTGCTCTGATATACATAAATGACTAGGAATGGATTGAAAATCATGGGAATCATACTCAACTAGGAAATGTATCAGCCCAATTGGCAGTAGATACCCTTGGCATGGAGGCATACAGCTTAGGCACCTGGTATGCATGCTGGCTCCCTTTTTATCATTAAAAGAAGAGGTATTGGAAAGAACCTAAGAGGAGCTCTGCTGGATCAGGCCACAGCCCATCTCGTCCAGCATCCTTTCTCACACAGTGGCCCACCAATTGCCCATGGGCATCTCAAGCAGAGACAAGGGCAAACCTTCTCCTGCTCTAGAATCTCAGCAAATGGCCTTAGAGGCATCCTGCTTGTCCCCCCAACCTGAAAGATGTACTTAGGCATCCATTCTAATAGCCATTGATACATCTGTCATCCGTGAATTTGTCTAACTCTTCCTTAAAGCCATCTAGGCTGGTAGCTGTTTCCAAAAAGAGCTGTCTTTTTGTGAAATACCATGTCTCACACGAGCTGACAAACATGAATTGCGAGGGGGCACTCACTGTTCCAGTGCACAGATCCTGTGTCTCTTGTTCAAGCTGAGTAACGTTTCCATTTCCTTTGGGCTTAGTTCAAAATCAAACACCTGGGGGGGAAAAATATGCTTATAATAGCTTTGCAAGCTGAAACCCAGCTCAGATGGACTGAGATTATAGATACCCATTATAAGAGCAGAACAGCAGGTCACCCCCACTATGCCAAGAACCTATGGCCCAAAATTTCAATTTTCATTCTCTTTTTCTTTCCCTAATGTCTACAGTGTGGCCTTCCTTTACCCTTTACAAGTAGAATGATGCTGAATCCCCAAAAGACTTATTAGCCCCTCTCGGATTCCTCTGCAGTCACTCTGTTATAGCTGACTTTAAAAGTCCCCTCCACTTCCAGAATAAGCGTCCCCCTGGCAGCCGCGATCTAAACGGACTTTCCGTCCCCGTGGTAGCAGTTTTCTCTTTCCAGGCATCCCCCCCCCCGCCCCCTCTCTTGTTAAAAGGAAAAATCGCCGGATCTCCGTCTCTTGAAACTGCTTCCTGCCTCTAGCAAAGCATATGACCGCTCATTCTTAGTCACTTTCATTCACTTTCAGCAGTTACTTTCACTTTGTTCTCTGTTAGAAAAGGCTGCAGGATCGGGAGCGCGATCCTTCGCTCATTCTCTTTTAAGGCTTCCCTTGAAAACAATGTTGCCATTCTGAGCAATTCTGGCTCTTTTTACAAAGGAAAGGAAGTGAACCTGCTGCATTTCTCAGATGTGTGAATGCTTTTTGGCTGTGTGTGCAAGCAAGCAATCCCCCCCCCTTTTGCCACGGAGCGTCCTCAAGGTAAATGTAGCGAGGAAAACCCGCGACTTACAGAAAGAGCGCTGGAAGAGTTGTTTAAAGTGCATGTATTTTGTCGCGCGATTTCCACGTTTTGTAGCGCTGGAACCTCGCTAAAAACCCTGGCTTGGGGACGCTCAGAGGCAAAAGGAGAGTCTTGGCAGACTTTTTATTCCTTGGGGACAAGCCCTGAGTGTGGCCTTGAGAGGTCTTCTGCCTGTCTCTCCAACCCAGAAGCAGATACCACACACCTATTCTAGTAGCCGTAGATATACCTGTCCTTCATTAATGTATTTAATTCTTTCTTAAAGGGTCCATCCAGACACCTTAATACTGTGCAATGGAATGCACATTCATGGTGGGTATGTCACACACCAAGATTGAGGGATCATAGTGGCAACGCATTATCCCATCATAACTGCGAATTTACCCTAATGCGGGTAAAAGAACACTTGCTGCACAGTATAAGGTAGATTTGAATCTTCCTACCAGTCTGGGCGGGATGGCGAGAAGAGATGACAAGAGCAGGAAGGGCAATTGAAATACAATTGGCCGCCTCATTCCACGTGACGGCACACTCCGACTCAACTCTCACAGCTTCCAAAGAGGAAGCTACAGAGGCTGTTTTTAATCCGGATGGCAGGTTGTTGCCCTGCACCAGGTAAGCTGCGATTTTGCTTATAACTGCAGATTTATTCCGCAAGTCTGGAAGGGGCCAAAGCTATCCAGGATGATTGTTGTCACAACTTGGGATGTGCACAAATATTCATAATATTTGTTATTCTTACAAATTCTTACGAATTTGGACATGCATACATAAATAGAATGTTACAACATCCGTACATTAACATTCGTACGAATAGTTCAGACTTTTGTTAACTGGGGATACGTATCAGATATGTATCTGATGTGAATGTGTTCATATAGGATACGTATTTGATATGTATTTAATGCATATGCATTCGTATTGGATATGTATCCGATACGTATGTGTTCGTGTTGGATACATGTTGGATACTTATTGGATACGTATGTGTTAGTGTCAGATACATATCAGATATGTATGCATTTGTTTTGGATATGTATTACATATTCATACAAATTTGTACAAATACTTTTGTATCGAATAGAATCCAAACAAAAATATGCCAAAAACCCCACATCCCTAGACACCACCCCTCCACTGAAAATAGTGCATATTTGACGCACAAACTCACATCTTCATGTGATTTTACTGCAGGTGAATCTCTTTTACTGCATTGTAAAACATTCATGTCATTATGCCCAAATGTCTACCTCCTTGTTGGAGGTTACTGCTCTGTGTGGTCTTTCTACCACAAGAGATCAGTATACACAAACATTCAACCACTGCTGCTGGTATCCAAAAGATTACCCAACCTATAAACTATACTTATCATCTGGAAGGAAAAGACTTATCATTTGGTAGGTGATATGGTGGCACCAGTTATCACATTAGAACATATACCTTTTCTGGCATAATTTCATGTAAGTAATTACATAATTTACATTTAATGTACAGTGTCTGAAGATTAGCACTCTGATTTATCAAGGAATGCAACTTTATCAAAGACAGACAGATGAGGGTTTCTTAAGAAAAATATTAATCCAGAAAAGTCAAACTCATTTTCTAAAACTTCTTAGACAGAAATATTGCAAAGCAAATTCCTGTATAAATCACATAAAAAGAAATACACTAATTTTCTTGGGACCAATGATTAATGCATGACAATTTATCAGTCATACTACTGCAAAAATACTCTTAAAAGCACAGGAAACAGTTCTTCCTAGTGCTCTGCTGAAAAGGTTTAAAATCTGGGATTAAAACAATGAAATTTTTATGAATCTACATTATGAAAAATTCAAACAAACTAGAAACTATAAATTATAATCATAGATGCAAAAATAAAAATAATGGAAATCTAAACATTTAGGTTATTCTAAGATAAGAATGTTAAAAATGTTAATTACTCCTAATACTTCAGTTCGATCAAATTGGAAATATTAAATATTAAAGAACAAAAAAATTGTTAAAATTACTGCAGAGGTGGTACCAAATTCTACCAAAATTAGCAAATATAATTAAAACAATCTCTTTGAATTGGTGGCATAACTGTGGGGAAAAGATACATATTTGCTTATGTGGTGGCACTGTAGAAAGATTAGTTTAATTTCAAAAGAAATAGAATCAAACATAAATGAGATATTGGAAACAAATACTGTATAATAATTAATCTCAGAACTACAGTAGGATGAATGCATTATTATAATGATCTTGGAGTAAAACAGAATTAAAAATACCTATTAGATCAACTATTATTAGCAGCCCCGTTAATTGTTGTTTTAGTTGGAAATAAATAACAAAAGTCAATTCAAATATGATGTAAATATGGAATTGACCAATACACATTTGATTTTAGAGAACTGTGTCTGATATTTGTAGCAACTCAGCCTAAATGGAGGAATGCTGGAAAGACATGTTTTCGTTACGAATTGTCATAGCAAAAATGTCTTTATCGTGCTACACATTTTAGAATAATAACACTGTTCACTACTGTTCTCCTGATAACTTCAGCAAGGCTGCAAGTGCAATCTAAAATTTCTGTGTGAAAAGCCAAAGGATGCATTATTACTATGATACCTCAAAATTTTCTTTAATGCGATGTGGTGTCACTGATTTAGGGATCACACTTGCATTTCTTTGGATCTGCAGGCGAATCAATACCTGTAATAAAAAAAAAGCACATCATGGTGACTGGGTTAAAAACTATTCTTCTACATCTATATGGTAAGAATTCTAGTATGGGATTGTACAGTAATACAGAGCTAGACAAATATGCTAAAAAGCAGAGATCGATTTTATCAACCAAAGTCTATATAGTCAAAGCTATGGTTTTTGAGTAATAATGTATGGCTGTGAGAGCTGTATCATAAGGAAGACTGAGCACTAAAGGCCAACACTTTTACTGTGGACAAATCAAACCATATAGGGAAGCATTTTCAACAGAAATAAATTGAACTGTAAAGACCAGTGAAAGACCTCATAGCATTGGCACAAAATGGTAGCAGTCACCGCTAGAGAGAAAAGGGGAAACAGCTTACTTGAGCTGATGTTTTATTATGTTTGGTTGCTATTTCTTTGACAATGGGGTCATCCATGAGAGAAGATGCCTCAGTTTTGGACCTGCAAAAGCAATTTTCATTTTTTTAATTCATTGATCAGGACCATTTAAATGCTTCTCTGTAATTAATTTGATGAAATCTTGCTATGGGACATTTTCTTTGAATGTATTTGTTAATTGCTCAAAAGTGGCTTAGAGGTGGTAGACGCCACTTGCTCCTGTTCCTGACATACTTCTAAAACACATGAAAAGACAGAACATGCAATTACAAAATGCATTTCTGGTCTTTATTGTAGTTGCAAGTGGCAGGGGAATACCAGTTGCCAGATGATCCCACCTCTAAGATACTTTTTTCCAATCTAAGGAAAAACTTGGTCAGTATGTAAAAATAACAAGGAAAGCATTTCCAACTATATTAGAAAAACTCAAGTGTTTGATATCAGAGCAAACTATCCTGAGGCTTTTCCGCACTGCAACGCGTTCCAAACGGAACGCGTTCAGGCGGGAAGCTTAAGACAGCTCCGGGCGCTTTCACCGTTCACACACAGGCGCGCCGGAACGCGTTCCGGCGCGCCTGTGTGTGAACGGTAAAAGCGCCCGGAACTGTCTTGGCCGGCAAAGGCCGGCCAGGGGCGCGCAGACAGCTGCGGAGGCAGATCGGCAATCAGCTGATTGTCAAACAGCTGATTGCCAAACCTGCGCCTGCGGGGGAGGCGGGCCCGTGGCTGTTCGGGAGCGAGAAGCAAGCGCGAATCCTTCTCCTCCCGAACGCCTGCGGGCAGTTCGTCCGCGCCCGAACGCATGTAGAGCACTTCAAAGTGCTCTACATTTGGAACGTGCGAGAGACAGCTCCGGATACGTTGGATTGCAAGCCCCGCAGCGGCAATGCGTTTGCCGCGTTCCGGGCTGTCTCCCGCGCGTTCCAAACACCCCCGTGCGAAAACATCTCTGGAAGATGATGGACTCTGGCTGCATCCAGAAGTCACGTTTTCTGCTACATTTGGATATTCTGGAATTAAGCATGGATATTTCAGAACATCCAGGCTTTATTCCAGAATATCCAAATATAGTGAAATAAATAAGCAACATCTGGATGTAGCCTCTCTTTTATTACAGTTTTAGCAGACAATTCCCTGCATTGCTTGGTAGTTTTAATTTATTTATTTAGTTAATTATTTAATAGTTTCTGTTCCATCCTTCATCAAAAGGTCCCAGGATGGGTCACAATAAAAAGATAAATAGAGTATTAAAATATATTCAAAATATAACCTTCCCTCTCTCCCTGACAGGACAACACCCAGGGGTTCCTTCCAAAACTCTCTATGGTAGGGGTGTACACGAATGCAATTTCTGGAATTCGATTTGAATGAAATATCTAAAGATTCAAATGTTTTAAAATTTCAATGTATTCACATTCGATTCAATATCTAAAGGAACGCCTTCTCCCATATCGACCTGCCCGTGCCTTAAGATCAAGTGGCGAGGCCCTCCTGGTTGTCCCACCACCTTCAACAGTGAGGTTGGTGGGCACCCAGGAGAGAGCCTTTTCTGTGATGGCCCCCAGACTGTGGAATAGCCTCCCCCTTGAGGTGCGTCAGGCCCCTTCCTTATATATATTTAGGAGGGCAGTAAAGACGCACCTCTTTGCCCTGGCCTTTGGCTAAGTTGTTAATGTTCCCTCCCTCAGTACAGACATTATTATTTTAAACATGTTGTATATTGTTTTATATGTATGGAAATTTTTAACGTCTTTTAATGTGTATTCTGTTTTAATTTGTTGTTTTAAAGTTGTAACCCGCCCAGAGACCTTCGGGTAAGGGGCAGGATATAAATGTAAATAATAAATAAATAAATAAATAAATAAAATACATTCAAATCTATTTGTATGAATATTCAACTAGTATTTAAAGATACGAATGTCGACAACATTCAAATGTGTTCATACACATCCATTATGCGTAATACACATCCCTTTTTTATCCCGTATGCATCCCGTTTTCATCCAATACATATGCTTAAAATGCGTACGGATACGAATAAGATGCATACAGATATGTATGTAATGTGTTTGTATCCGTACACACACATATGTACAAATAATTCTTATGAGTGTTTCAAAAGATTCGAAAATTCTTTTGAATGTTAAATTCAAATGTATAGACATTTGATTTGAATTCATATGTCGGTATTCAATCGAATTTGATCGGATTTTGAATGTTTCAAATATCTGTGCAGATCCCTACTCTGTGGGCCTTTTTTTTTTTCCACTTATCTCCCTGGAATGGTATATTCCAGTAATACCTGTGAGGCCTTTGCCACACCCTCCCCCAGGTTGGACATAAAAACTGTAGTTGCCACGAACTGGGGTGAAAGGAGAGGCAATTGGATCCCATCCCATGTTGCAAGTGTGAGATTGAAGCCTTTGCCACGATCTCCCCTAGGTGTGACTTGCCGCTGAAGATGGAAGAACAGAAAATCACCTGAGTTGGTTGTCGCTGCTGCTTTGTTGCAATTTCTGTTTAGTCTCTCCTGTGACATTTTTTAGTTGTCTTGTATTAATTGGTTCTATTATTGTTGACATTCTTCTTCGATACTTTGTGCTGCAATTTCTTAGACTACATAGCTTATTATTAGAATTCTGTACGTTGCTTATGATGTATATTTGATGTTATATTTATTGAAATGGATTTTTTTTACTTCTTGTATTCCTCTGATATGATGATTGTATACGTTATATTATGTTGTCTTGCTAAGTGAGGGTAAGATGGCCTGCAGAGGGAGCCATCTGCACTTCAAAGACCACCAGCATTTGAAGTGTGCATGGCCCAGCCCAGCAGGCTGGATAGCAAGGGCAACAGCCAGTGTGCACCTAGACATTGCCATGGCAATTAGCTTGCAGAATGTGACTGCACAGCCTCAGGCACACCATCACAACCATTTGCAGCAACACACCCCAAAGGGGATGCAAGCATGTTGACTGGAAACTCACTGGCTGCCCAGCTAGTAATGACTGGGGCAGACAGTGGTGGTTGTATGGTGTTCAGACAGGCCTCCCCAGAAGTGGCTGGAACCACTCTACTGCCTTCTTAGACCTAAAGAGTGGAACTTTGTAGGATGGTCCTCCTTCCAGCTCTGGGATTCTGAGGAAGAACAACCAGGAGCAAATGTTCCCCTGGCTTCTAGGGCTATTTTTACTTGGCCAAACAAGGAGGAGACGACCTTTTGATCTTCCCTAATTAAGACAATGGCTATCATCTGCCTGACTGCTGCTACCACATACACAAGCTGATTGTGTGGTTTGATATAAATAAAGAAAACACACTTCAAAACATCTTTACCATGGCCAATTGGGAGCTCCTAAAGGGCAATATGCAGTGACTGAAATTCCATTGGATTGACAGAAATTAATTAGTTGCTCTTGTGGCAGGTATGGGTGACTCTCAATCTGTGAACACAGAAGACGTCATCACAAGTACATGAAAGGAAAAAATACACACTTGGTGGTACTGTATTTCAAAAGCCTATACTATTGAACAGAGCCTGCATAATTATGGATGAAGAATGTGCACAAAAGTCTTTTTGTATCTGAGTGTATTGAATCAAATGCAAGAAAATTCATATTCATTTAAATAGATCCTATTTGAATCTGGTAGGGTTTGTATTTGATACGAATATTCCATCCCATAGGATCCCCATATGAATTCCATACGAATGCATATGAATAGCATACAGATCCCATACACGAATGCATATGAATAGCATATGGGTCCCATACAAATAGCATACAAATCCCATCTATGAATCCCATATACGAATCCCATACGAAGCTTCATACAAACGTATCAAAACATTCAATTCAAATTTGAATGTCGATCTTCGAATGTGCCAACATTCAATTCGAAATTGAATATCCAAATTCGGGCAAATTTTGAATGTTTTGAATATTTGTACACACCTCTATTATGGATGCTTCCATATTCATTCATTTTATTTGCATTCTTCAAAAAAAAAAGATGCTAAAGGCAGTTTACCACAAAACCCAGAAAATAATATAGTATGACAATATGTATGTAAATTTTACCTGGTTATTCGCTGGCTTATATTTTAATCCTGGTTTATTCAATAGTCTTTGTATCTGCTGACAGTTAAAGTTAGAGATTCCGATGAACTTAACCAGACCTGCATCCACCAGTTCCTCCATAGCCTGTGAGAGCATGAGACACAATCTATAATGAGGACAAACATAGCAATGATAGAAAAAGAAATATCAGGGGGGGTTTCCCACTTACATCCCTTAATCTGGATATAAGATGATCTGGACCTAAGAAATGGGTCCTTCAACTAATCTGGATTTAGAAGATCCAGACCAAAGAAGTACCCGATGCTTCTCCACGGGCAATGTAGCACCCAATAGCAATGGGCGCTAGTCAAGCTCGCCGTGGGAATGCCAGAGCACCCATGTGGAGAATCTGTCTGTGTCCAAGTGGGAGACGTCCATCATGCCATGTTTTGGGGGTCGATGTGTCTAATCTGGATTTGATGCCTGAAGACCTGATTGTAGACCCCTTTAATGGGGTCCACAGGAAATCTGGATTATAGGTCCTGAAGGACCCGTTTAATCTGGATTTCTCTAGTACAGGTGTGAACAAATGGGTTCTAATGGGTTCTGAAGTGGAAATGGGGTCTGCCTGCTCTGAGCCTAATAGGTCCATTAGTGGGGAAAAAACCCAAGATTCCATCCCATAGGGGCAAGAGTTCCTGCAGGTGTACATACTACTACATTCAAAGGGGATCTAGTCAAACCAATTTTCTAACATTCAATTTGTTACGAACCTAATGCCAAAAAACCGATTTGTGCACCTTTTGAATTCTTATGGAACTTTGAACTTGAACTCCATGTTGTGCATGGATAAATCTTTTTATTTGCTGAACTATTTGAAACCTGTATCTTTTTTGCTATTTTATGTATTTGCTCAATTTTTGACTTTCTATTTTAATAAACCTAATTATTCTACAATTTTCCTCTGGTTCTTTGTGCAGCTTGAAACCAGAAGGGGTATTTTGGCAGGGAAAGCCTTGCTCAATCTAGCCCTACCATCACAACACAATAATAAACAAAGTAAATAACAGAGGATCCTGCCAGATGAAAAGTTAGAAAAGACTCAAGGTCTCAAGTTGCTTTCAAATAAATTCTTGTATTTTTTAAATTTTTAACTCAGCTCACTCCACGCAATAAGAACTGCTTCTGGTGTTGTGATATAAAGAAAAATATTTTTCTTTTTAGGGGAAAGATTTATATATTTTTGACTGAGCCTACGGAATTCTCCTTGTGGAGCCCACATACATGTCCTAACTCCAAAAAGTTAAATTTTATATGTAAAGCTAAAGTGTTGTGAAAACGGATTGTCTACACAGGTAAATGTGGAACCAAACCGTTTCAAATTGAATGGTAAGTAGGTAAAGGGAGGGGTTTATCCTAGCTCTCCAGCAGGGAGGGTAGGATAGAATCCAACTGAAAGGAGTAAGCCAATCAGATTAAAGGCAGCAGTGCCAACAGTTATAAAAGGCAGGGTTGAATAACCGTTGAGGTTCTCTGCCTGGGGTTAACTGACAAGGAAGGAGGCTAACAGGGGAGAAACGGGCTCTAGGCTGTTCTGAGGGAAGCAGGCAACTGGGTCCTGAGACTTTATTGATTCTATATTGGGTTAGCAGTTAAGAGAGTTAAACGGTAATACATTCTCTAGACTGTAGGCAATAATCTATCAAGGACTGGAGGCCTTGGGCTTGGTCAAGGAAGCTGGATCCTTCATTCAGAGGAAGGAAGGATCAAAAGGAGTAGATCGACCTATATTTGCCGTAGTAAACTTACTTGTTATATACTGAGAAGACTGTAACCAATAAACTTTTTTGTTAGTTAAACATGGCAAAGCCTATCTTTCTCTTATATAAAGTATTTTAAAGCAAGCCTGTAAAGGCTAGTGATACTGTATATTTAAAAACATAAGCAGAATGCTGAGTAGGGGAGGTGTATTCCTCTTCAGCTCCCTCAGGAAGTCAACATTAATATCAAGCCTTAAGAAGAGAGAAGGAAACAGGAGGCGTGACTGTTGGTTGGGGAGATGTTTCAAAGTTTTATTCCTGGACATTATTTCACGTTACCAACATAATTAAAATAATTTAAAAGTCACTACCCAGACTGGGAGGGCGCCTCACTCCTAATCCCCAGATTTCTGTAGCCAGCAACAAAGTGGTTTGTGAGACTCAAACCATAGCATTATTAAACCCAGGACTGGAGGTTCTACCAGGTCAACTGACAAGGATATAAAGAGCAGAGGGTATAATTGTGCTTATCCCAGAGCCAAAAAAAATGCCCAGATTCTCAGCTTTGATATACGACTAGGGGTGTGCACAATTTTTTTTACATTCTATTCGAATCAGATCAAATACTCGAAAATTCAATCCGATTCAAATCTTTTAAATTTGAATTTAACAAGATTCATTTCATATTTACCAAATTCAAATCTATTCGTTTGAATTTTTCATTTGAATCTGCACATACCAATGTCAACAACATTCATATATGCACGTACGCATCTTCCCCTCATCCGTACACATCCGTACACATCCATACGCATCCTGTAGTTATCCCGTATGCAACCCGTTTTCATCTTGTACGGATCCATACAAATGTGTACGGATGTGGGAAAGATGCGGATCTTCAAGTATGCATCATGTACGAACCCGTACACATACGAATGTCCAAATACTTTGAATGAATAGATCCAGTTTGAAATTTGATTCAAATGTTTACATTCAAATTTCGGAACAATCTATTTGAGTTTGAATGTCAAAATTCAGCCCATTTAGTCAGTTTTCGAATGCCTACGAATATTCATGCACATCCCTACATATGACCACTTCTGCCATTACTGCCCACATCCAGTTCTTCTGTCAGTCCCTGGTGTTTCTCCAGCTTCTCAGTCTTTCTTCCTGGTGTAGAAGAAAGTTATGAAGCAAAACGTTAAGATGCTGTCGTTACCACCTACTCTATGAGAAATTATTCTGTGTCTCACTTTTCAGTCATTTTAGCTAGTAAGGAAAGACTGAAGTATGGTTGATCTTTCTCAGAGAAAAATTTACAGTTAAGCAAGCCAAAGAAGTGATCTCGAGAAAAAAAATCACCTCTGTGGAAAGCAGTGGCTCATTTTCAACTGGGGCTGAAATTTCATGGCGAATACTGTAAATTGTGATTTTTGGCCCTCCTCATCTGAGGGGAAATTGAGGACTTCAGGACTTTTAACCCTGATGCTGGCAACCCTGAGCCAAAAGAGACTGGGGAAGCTTCAGATGAGGAGATGCAGACAATTTTCCTGGTAACCCCCAGTTCATGTTAACTTCTGGACTCCTGACCCTTGACTGACTGACTGATAGCAGATATTTGGTAACCTGACTCCTGGCTTGCTCCGACTATGGCTTCTGACTAACTCTTTGAACTAACTTGGCTCCTCACTTGAGCCAGTTTGGTCTCGTGAACCAGTTTGGCCTAGTGGTAGGGAGCCAAACTCTTATCTGGGAATACCGGGTTTGATTCCACCCTCCCCCATGATGTGACTGTGGGCTAGCTGGGTGACCTGGGCTAGTCACAGCTCTCTTCTGAGCTCTCACAGCCCCACCCACCTTACAGGGTGTTCTGTTGTGGGGAGAAGAATAGAAAGCTTTGTCAGCCATTTTGAGTCTCCTTAAATGGGTGAGAAAGGCAGGGTAGAAAAGCCAACTCTTCTTCTTCTTCTTCTTCTTCTTCACCACCACTAGCCATGTGCGTGCATGTGCATGTGCTTTGCTGCTGCTGCCCACTCCAGACACAACAATTGGGAGAAACAAGTGTTTGGCCATTTAGTTAGCAACACCGGGGAGTCAGACTCTGAGACCAGCTGTAAGTTTAGTATAGGTTATCAGCAGATAAATTCTCCTTTATGCTGTTGCCTACTTTGTCACAGACAACAGTTTCCTAACATCAACCACTGCTCAAGCTGCTCTTCTGAACCCTTGGCCTGTGTGTTCGACAGCTATTAATTGGATCTACGTGTGAAACTACAGTCAAGTATTATTTTGCTTCCTAGAATTACTTCTGCCACTGATAAATAAATGTGAGCTGAACTCTCACTGTTGCACCTATTTCAAAACAGAACACAGTGTATTGATTCCTGAAAATCCTGTTCATGCTCTTACTAACCATAGACATTGAACCAAACACTTTAATTAAATACAGTCTTATCTACTCACCTCCCATGTTTCCAGAAAATCTGTATCGCTGGGCACTATCATACCATTTTTGTCTTCAGGAAAAAGATCTGCACCAGCCTGTTGAAGAATTTAATGGCAGGTCAAATTTTCTTAACATCTTTTGTTGTTGTTAGCAACAAAGATCTCTCTGAGATCTGTTTCCTTGTTTTATGGTTACACTTTGGAGCACAAACCTCATATCTGTTCCACCACCATATAAATGAGTTGTTGGTATTGCCACATATAAACTGAACTATGGATGTGCATGAATATTCATAACATCCAGAATTCACACGAATTCAACTGAATTCGGACATTCAAATTCGAGTGGAGGGTTGTCATATTCGAAGACTGACATTCGATTGTGAATTGAATGCTTCAGAACATTTGTGAATATTTGGGTGTTTTTCCACTATCACTAGAAGTACCCATTAAGTACCCATTAATGGGTACAAAAATGCCATTTCATACCCATTAATGGGTACTTAATGGGTACTTTTAGTGACAGTGGAAAAACACCCTTTGTTACATTTGTGAGCCTGGGAAGGTGGGAAAGCAGTTGCCGCAGTCACATCTGCAATGGATCCAGGGTGGATTCGAAGTGGATTGAGAGCGGATTCAGGGATTCAGGTTGGATTTGATGCATTCAGAGTGGATACAAACAGGATTCTTGTGGGATTCGTATCAAACATTCGTATCAAATTAATATCGAACATTTGTATTGAATTTGAATCCTACCACAATTGAAGGGGATCTAATTGAACAAATATGAACTTTTTTGCATTTGATTTGATATGAATTGAATACAAAAAAAAAACCTGTACACAATCCTAAACCTTTCCAATCTATCTTCTCTTGTGCTGACAAGCAGCTTGTCCAACCTAGTACTCACCACATGGTTCAATTTAAATCTCTTGTTGACTTCAGCCAACAAGACAGATGGTCACAAATAAAAAATCGCTGTCCACCTAAAGAGCACCAAGTTGGAGAAGGCTGCTCTATACCTGGATGAGGAGGTAGACATCATCCCTTGGGACCACCACTTGTTATGGATATGACACGACAGTGTCTCCTCAAGTCCAAATTATGGTTCTTCCCCATCCTAAGCCACCGCTTCTAGGTGGCCTGTGGCATCATGGCTCTACAGCCTGGCACAATGAAAGCAAGACTTCTGCTTGGTGGACCAAAGGACACCATCATCCTAACCTTACAGGCCACCACTGTGGCAACAGTATTCAGTTACTTAACTGTGTCTATCTTAAGCAGGCTGCTGACAGAAGCTCTGAAGACCTGGCAGATTTCCCCCAAAAGAATGAAGATATAAGAAGAGAGACAGGCTGTTTTTGCACTAGCAACAAAGACCCCATTAGGGACCCAATTGATACTCAGTTGGTACAGATCTGTTTTGTACTGTCCTCACACAAGACCCCTTAAGTACCCCCATTAGATGCCAATGAAATCATGAGTGCCGATGAAATCCAGGATTTAATGGGGTCTTCAGGCCCTTAAATCTGGATTAACAGTAGACCCCTTTAATGGTGTCTTCAATCTGGTCTTTTGTCCTGAAGACTGGATCAGAGGCCATGCATCCACACATATACCGGGGCAATGGGGTCCAGGGGCAGGCTTAGAGACCACCATTTGCAGCAGAGTTGCTCTGGCTCTGCTCTACCACTCATACCTACATAGGCCTGCCTGTCCTTCATAGCTGTCCACAAAACTAAGCACAAGCTTTATAGTGGCTACGTAGGCAGCTATGAAGCCATGTCTCTACCGCCACACCCACCGTAACCAGAAGTGACCCTTGATTGATGGCTAAGCAGGCTAAGTGCCACTGGCAGACCTTACTGGTTGGGCCTAATCAGGCCTAATCATAGCCTTGGGATGGGTGCTACAGCAGCCACATGGCAGCCCTGTTTAGCACCCATTGCCACCAGGTGCTAGATTGCTCATGCAGATGTATAGGGCCCTCACCAAGATGTGGATCTTCAAGGACCAGATTCAACGAAGACCAAATATCAAAGATCCAGATCTTCTTAATCTGGAAAAATGGAGGTATGTGCAAAAACAGCCACAGAGCACCAAGCAAAAGCAAAAACAGTCCAGGGTTTTCAGAATGAAAATTGGAGCAGTGGACAGGGAAATCACAATACCTTGAATCCCATGGGCCAATGCATCAGGTAGAGGTCAAGATAATCCAGTTTCAGTGATGCAAGACTTCTTTGACAAGCTGCTTTCACCAAAGATTTCTCATGAAATGTACACCAAAGCTGCAAAACAACCAGACGGTTCCTTCAAACAAACACGCATTTGCTTGATGTTTAACTTAATGCAGATCGTTATTGGATAAACATTGAGATGACAGAAGATAGCTGGAGGAATACATGGCTGAAGCATGGGGCATTATGAAGCCTTCAGTAGGAAGCCTACTAAAAATCCATCAGGCTGAATTGGCCTTGAATTATTTCAGGCTGCTTAGGGTCATTTGGAAGAATTCCATGTTTGCGGAATTCTTCATTGACAGTACACAACACAAGCTGTCACTGAAAAACTCAAAAACATTTTTATTTCAGTTCCACCACCACCACTGTTCCAAAGAAAAAAGAGGGCAGTAGCTGGGCAGGTCTTAGGTATTTCCCTACCTGAAGAAAAGGATAAGAAATTCTCCAGTTCATCTGAGGGCAAGCATGTAGCATGTAGAAATATAATACAGCACTTTGTCATTCCTCATTTTTCCTGATGATAATGTAAATCCTACACTCTTCCATCTTTATATTAGGATTTATTTTTATCTGGGGCATCAAAGCCCAGGGGCTTAGCTAGGGTGGAACAGGTCCATGGCAAAGAAAACCAGATGGGCCTTTGATACCAATGCAGAATCAGGATCCACAATCCAGATTTATGGCACTGTGAATGGATCGCAAGAAAGCTGGGTCTGCACAACCCTGTTCCTTCATTGTGCATTTGGTGCAGTGAATGAGTGCAACATCTGTATGGTTCTACATTCAACCCACCACCCAGCTGCCATCTGTGTCTTTGGTGGTCTGTTCAAAATAATCAAATATAGGAAACAACTAATGAGACCATTTCCTGTATTTGGTGACACACACCAGCTAGGGAATGAAAGTTTCCTAGCTGCAGTATACAGACTTTAAGAAAATCAAACAAATACCAAGGTCAGCAGCCAGCCAACTCTAAAAGGGCTCCCTTCGTCCTGCCCCCCCCCAAAAAAAACCAGGCCATGGTCATACATGAGTTTTAGGTTGCCCTGAGTCATCCCACAGGCCGTTTCACATTATCTTATCCATATTCTAAGCCGGCCTACAGCCATTAGACTGTCCTAATATGTAGTCCTGTTTAAAGAGGACTGACCTGGACTCAGGCCGGCCTGGAATTCCAGTCCATCTTCTACTTCCTCATGTGTGACTGGGGCCTAAAAGGGACAGAATTGTGCTGTGGTGGGTGGCACCCAGAATTTCCTTTCAGCCAACTGGCATGCACAGAATTCGTGAGGCACCTCCCGCTCTCCTCAGTTTATGTGTACGTTTCCTTTCTCTAGCACTTTTTTACACAAATTTATTTTTATTATTTTTTAAAAAAATTAATTGCAAGGAGAAGAAAAGCACATAAAATGGAAGGGGTGTGTGGAGGTGGAGGAGCAGGCTGTAAAATAGCTGCAAACACACACCCTCACCTCCCTTGAGTGACATGAACATCATCCAATAGGAAATGAGATAGATGTAGCAATAGGGATGGAGAGCCAAGGGCTCTGTGGAGAAACGCCAGGCTGAAGTCTGCAGAAATGTGTGACCAACGTGGCCCGAGGTGAGGATGGCCTCAGGACAGCCGTTATCGATCCACGTCTAACCAGCACTGTTACAATTTGAATTCAAACTCATTAATAGGCTGATCTGTTTCAGACTCGTCTGACCAGGGCCCCAGGCTCTCTCAAACTGCATTCAGCATTTAATCCAGTTTCACTCCACTTTCAGAGTGAGAGAACACATCCACAAAATGACTAGCCATTTTCTTTCCACTTTTTCTAAACCAAAGGCAGTGGCGGCAGCCTGCTGGTCTAGGCCGAAGCCACCCATGCCGGCATCGAGAATCGGTGGTAAGGCCTTGAGTAGACCTCGTCAAGAAACGGGGTGAAATGCCTTCTGTGGGCCGTGGCCACATGGGAGGAAGGGAGGCCAACCCCAAGAAGCACTCGGCCCCACAGGGAAGACAGGGAACACAGGTAAGTTGAGTGAGTCGGGGTCCCTGGGCTGGGAGGGGGGAAGCAGAAGGGGTCTCTTACCTTGTCTCCTCAAGAACCGCAACTTCCACATGCTCTCTAAGGCCTACAAATGGAGATAGCCTATCTTATCCCACAGTGAAACATGAAGCATCCATCTACTTCCTTCACTAAAACAAAGGTTCTTTATAGATCCCAGAGAATGAATTCTATGTATAAACCTCAGCTTCCCTAGGAATATTTTTGATAGAGCTGTACCTTACTGACAACAAACAGGTTCTCTCGTTCCACAGCCTTTTCCTGCATTTTCTCCTTCAGCGCCTCACCAATTTCCTCCTCATTCCCATAAATGTGAGCGCAATCAAAGTGCCGGTATCCAACGTCCACAGCCAACTTCACTGCATCTCTCACTTTTCCTAAAGGAGACTGAGAGAAAAGGGAACTTAGGGATTTCAAAATATATTATTGTCTGGAGGCCATCAAGAAGTTTCACTGGAGTGAGGCTGCATTCACACCTAAGTTTTAATCTGGTGTCAGTCCACTTTCAGAGTGAGAGAACACATCAGCAAAGAGACTAGTCATTTTCCTTCCACTTTATCTAACTCAAAGGTGGACTTTCTGAGATAAATAAATTGGAAGGAAAATGACTAATCACTATGCTCATATGTCCTTTCTCTCTGAAAGTGGGCTGAAACTGAATTAAAACTTAGGTGTGAATGAAGCCTGACAGGAGATTCTAGTGGCTACAAAACTCAATCTGCCTCCTACTCAGCTACTATATTTCTTCTTGCGTAAAAAATAGAGGCCAAACAGAAGATAGATGTAGTATTGGAGCTAATAAAGAGTGAGGGGCCACTTCCAGTCTCTACACTACTGCTATCAGGATCAGGTGCAGACAGAGAGAAATGAAAGGAAGGTTTCCTAGGAAGTATTCATATACAACAAACAGCGACTCAAAAGTGGCTTAGGCCATATATTCCAGATTATATCCCAGGTTATAACTTGTTATAACTTGTGATGATATTTGTTATGTACTACATATTACTTTACGGAACTCATCAAAACGTGGGTTTAAGGATTAAATTATGAAAGAAAGTGCCTTTTTGCTTGACTGGATCTTCCACCTATGGTTGTTGTTTTTTTAACATGCCCCCTTTTGAGACTCTTGGCTGGATGACAAACAGCAACAAAACAGAGACCTGCTTGACAACATTGTATTGAGGCATAGAGAGTAAATCTAGTGCTTACTTAAGCTAAGATGCAAGATATTCAGTACCTGAGAGTATTAACCATTTTGCTGCTGGCTGCCTTGATGGAAAGCACCAGAAGTTGCTAACTAATACTATTCTGCTATTCCTATTTTCCTATTGCCTGTGTCCATGGCAATCAGAACATACTCCTAGGATATTGGGATGGTATCCCACAATAACATTATTGTGGGAAAATCAACTCCCAAAGTGAGCTTTAAAGATATAGCAAGGGAGTTCATCTGGTCTGGATGCCTCTTCACACAATCTGCCATCTTGGGAATGGCCATTTTGGGAATTGGCAGGGCCAAACCCAACTAAAAATGGCAGTCATTGTGAAGTTCCAGGTAGCAAAATACCTAGATGTACATGTCATGCTATACCAACCACCATACTGGTAAGTGCCTCCACTTCCTGCACTTCTTCCAATTGTCTGGACAACACATGATTGTTCTGGAATTATTTTATTCCAGAATATTGCTAAGAAGAAGAAGAGCTGGCTTTTCTACCCCGCTTTTCTCACCCATTTAAGGGGACTCAGAGCGGGTGACAAAGCTTTTCTATTCTTCTCCCCACAACAGACACCCTGTGAGGTAGATGGGGCTCTGAGAGCTCAGAAGAGAGCTGTGACTAGCCCAAGGTCACCCAGCTGGCTTCATGGGGAAGGGTGGAATCGGACCCAGTATTCCCAGATAAGAGTCCGGCTCCCTAACCACTAGGCCAAACTGGCTCACTAAATAGCAATATATTCAGACACTATGTGAAGTGACAGACCCTCACTCACTGTGGGCAAGGACCATGGAAAAAGGAAACAAGTTTTATTCAATTAAACAGTTGAATTGACTCATCAGCTTATAAAACTAAACAGTCTGAAGATTATCAAGACAGATTTAGCACATGGTAGAGATACATGTGGAAAAGCAAAATCCGATGATGTTCAAGGGTTGTTTTTTTGACTGCTTGGGAAGGGATCACAACGAATCACACAATACGAGTACTAGCAAATAATCCTCAGTGTAAAGTGACAAAGATCTAACTTTAAAAAAATAATAATAATGAAGTGCATGGGAATCAGAAAATGGTTAAAACAGTTTTGCATGAAACCCAGGGAGGTAGACTGAGGATTATTCAGAGTGTAGCTTTAAGAAAAAACTCTCAAAGGAAAGCAATTTTCTGGGTGAAATTCTGTGCTGAATGGTTTAATTCTGTATATAAATTTAATAGGGATGCACAAAGATGGGGGTTTTTTTGCATTCGATTTGTACCAAATCAAAAGTAAGAAAATTTGTATTCATGCAAATAGATCCCTTTCAAATGTTGTAGGATTCTATTGGATATTCGTACAAATATCTGACACAAACACATACATATCCGCTATGTATCCAATACATATCCATACCTATCTGATACATATCCCATAACATATCCACTCTGAAAATGTCAAATCTGCCCTGAATAACTTTGAACCTGCTCTCAATCCATGTCACATGCACTCCAGATCTGTTGCAGATTTGTCATGTCCCAGGCAGGCGAGGGCAGTGAGGCAAACACATATGCTCAGAAGTAGTCAGCTTCAATTCAGTCCAAGGTCAGAGTTTCAGAGATACGGCAAAGTCACAGCAAGTGTCGGGCAGTCCAGGGTCAGGGTTCCAGAGGTACAGCAAAGTCACAAGGGGATCGAAGAATCAGAATACAGGCACGGCAGGAGTTGCATCCGAGTTGTCTGCAACAATGGCTCAGCGTGTGCTGCTTGACTAAGTAGGGGAGTCATCACCACGCCATTGCCAGTGCAGCTGAAGCAAACACTGCGAATGGCATTTTACCTGCTTCTGTTGTCAAAGAAGCATAGGGGAGGGGCACTCTTGGGGTTGACTGTCTGAGCTCTTATCCCCAGAGCTGTCTGTGTGCTCCCCCCCAAGTGGCCTCAGACCTTCAGCGGCTACAGTGCTGTGCCCTAGTTGCTGCCTAGGCTGTCTCACCGTTGCAACCGCGCCCTACTCCTCCGAGGAGAGTGGAGAAGCAGGACGGGGCATGACAAGATTCTACTGATGCAGCCATTTTCCCACCTCCCCAGATTCACGAATGTTCCAAAGCATTTGTATGAATATGAATATCAATGTACAAATATCGTAACACTCAATTCATATATGAATGTCAGGATGTGTACAAATTCATATGAATATCGAATGTTACAAACATTGGTGCACATCTCTAAAATTTAAAACAAATATTGCTTAATATTCTGTGAAATAGGCTCTTTTTCTTAATCTTTTTTTCCACTCCTGCTTATAAAGCTAAAATGCACACACACAAATTCAGGTCAGATTTTGCTTTACATTTTCCAGAGTTCTGGGAGACTTCCAGACTATAAGTGTTGAAAGAATAGAATCCAACCATAGAAGCATGCCAAGACTCGATTCTGACAAGATTGGTCAAAGGCTATTGCTATGCTACTGCCTGTTGATTGCTAAGCACCAATTAACCTGAAAAACCTCTGTCAGATGCTAGAGAAGCACTATAAATTGGCTGGCACAACTGTTAACATCTGCAGTCACAAATCACAAGGGTTTTTTTGCAATGTTCTAAGCAGCTGAATATTCAGATATAGTAAAGTGCGTGTGCGTGTCCAGTTCCAAAAACACAGCACAGGTTACCTGCCATGTCCCTAATCCCAGGATGGGCATCTTGGCCTTGTTGATTATCTTCAGGTAGGTCTGCATCTTTTTTCTGCTCTGTTCACTCTGTACAGGGAAATAACAGTCCCCACCTTGGTGCAACTTGTATAAAAAAGAGTTTCTGATCCGCCTACCTGTCGGTGACAGTTATGCAACCGAAGAAAGGAAACCTGAGAAAGCGATGCCCTCTTTTTACCCTCCTTTCCTGGGTTGCCTTTCAGCCAACACAGATGAAACTTATAAGCCTTACAGCACAAGAATCATGTAACACCACTAAACAAGCATTTCTTTTTCCCACTTCTGAAGTGATGATAATTCCTTTGTCCTGTTTAAAGCCTTATTCCTAGGGATGGGTACGAATATTCGTAACATTCAAAGTTTGGCCAAATTCAGACATTTGAATTCAAATTGAACGTGGGCACACTCTAATTCAAATCAAATGTTTTGATACATTTGTATGAAGATTTGTATGGGATTTGTATATGGGATCTGTATGCAATTTGTATGCATTCGTATGGGATTGAGTATTTGTATTGACTTTGAATCCTGCCACATTTGAAGGGGATCTATTTGAATAATACGAATTTTCTTGTATTTGATTCAATACAAATCAAATACAAAAAAAAATTGTGCAGTTCCCTACTTATTCCTGTAGTTACCTGCTAACTACAGGGGACAAGCAGGATGCTTTTAAGGCCATTTGCTAGGATTCAAGAATGGGAGAAGTTTTGCCCTTGTCTCTGCTTGAGAAGCCCATGGACAATTGGTGGTCCACTGTGTGCAGCAGGATGCTGGACTAGATGGGCTGTGGCCTGATCCAGCAGGTCTCCTCTTAAGTTCTTTTTACCAGAAAAAAACACAAAAATTTTCCCCTCCCTGACTGAATGGGCTTTTTTTCTCATGGACTTGGCATGACACTAAGGACCTTTCTTCACTCACCTATCATCTGGAACAGGTGGGATCCTTCATGGGCCTATAGGGATTTTTGCTATTCCAGGAAAACCTGCATTGGGTTTTCCTAGAATAGCAAAAAGGGCAATTTTCTTCCATATCGACCTACCCATGTCCTAAGGACTAAGAGGGGAGGCCCTCCTGGTTGTACTGCCACTCACAGCAGTAAATGAGGTGGGCATCCAGGGTAGGGCCTTTCCAGTGGTGGCTCCCAGACTGTGGAATAGTCTCCCTCCTGTACTCATGTACCTACAGCCAGACACCTTTATGTGTTTAGATGAGCTGGGAAGACACAACTCTTCCCCCTAGCCTTTGGCTAAATAAAGGAAAAGTCTTTTCCCCCACATTCAGACACTGGCAGGAAGAAAGCCAAAAAGGTGGCTGTGCTCCTTCATACAGGCTTGCCATTCCTGGGGCGATTTCACACTTCCCTTCCCATCCTATAGGCAAAGTCCAGTGCAATCGGTCACTCACCTGGGGCATTTGTGGCACCCTCCATGAATGCATGTGTGTCCACACCATTGCCATGATGACACTGACACTCTGCACATGTGCAGTCACATCTATGGTCATCTGAAGTGCCAGCACACTTGTGCGGCACCTCAGACAACCCCGGAGCACCAGAAATGGTGTGGGTGATTGCTGCAGGACACTTCTGGTAAGTAAATGGGTAAGGTTAGTAAAGGTGTGGAGCACAATTTCCACACCTAATGCATGATTAGGGAACCTCTGGGAAGGCAGGGGTGCCTGGAGGCTGTAACAGCCTCAAGGTGAGGATGCTCTTCCCCAGAAATTCCCTAATCACACACTATGAATAGGCCTTTGGCCATGGGAGCAGTGAGCATAGATGCTTTCACCACAAAAAGTAGCAGAGCCAGAGGGCTTGCACTGGCAACTCCACAGGGGCGCATGAGGGCCACCTTTTAAGCCCTCCTGCTCTCTTGAAACCCTTTTCGCTCCTGGTTATTGCATGCACAAATTCATGCGATTTTTGTGCCAGTAGAAGAGAAATGGCTTGCCAGTGCCTTCATCTGGGATCTCTTGCAGCTTCTGTAACTCAGATCAATGCACTGTTATAGATATCATCACCACAACAGAATGAAGCGTTATTCTGCCTAGCAGCCATTAGAGGATCCGGGCATAGACATTATGCTAACGTGGATACGGATGCCGACCTTGCTGTGACCCCATCAATGGTATAGTGCCAAGGTGAAAAAAAGCCTCTCCAAGTTTCCAATGGAACACTTATAATTGGTCTCAGTGATGATTAGAGAACTGTGAATATTTTTCAGTGGGAATTGGAGTCGTATATGTCAGCAGCCTAGCTTGGCTGTAATACAATAGTAGCTCAGCAGGTGAATTTTTGTTTTCTTCCAGTTTAGTTGTCTTCTGCTTTAAGACTCTTCACTAAGCAGAAGGAAAAAAAAATTTCTATTCTTGTTTTCTTTTAGGCTGAAAATGAATAATATATTTGTATATCAGGGTATTTGTATACCTATGAATGTTCTTTTGTATTTTTTTTTCACTTTTTTAGTTTTGCCCCCAATTTTGGGTTTAAAAAAAAACCACAATGCAGGTAAATTTTTAAAAAGTACTAAAATTAAGCAGCAAAAGGTGGAGAAGGTAAAATGAAGAAAAGTACAATAAATAATGGAGGAATAAAATCAGGAAGTGCTAGATCCTGCTATAAGATTTCAAGCACCATCTTAATCTTTTTAATTCATCTACAGATAACTATAAAACAAAGTGGGAATAGGAAAGTTTAAAAATAGACATCCTTTTATTTTAAAATTCCTGCACTTTTTCAATAGTTTCTGCTGCATCCATACAGATTTTTCTTTGCATTTATTATCATTTTAAGGATCATGAAACTACACAAAAAGGTTAAAACAAAAGCTAGTCCATGCCAAGCCCTTTCCTTCTTTCCATCTGGCTACCCTAACCCAACAGACAGCAGGTGAATATCCCACTAGCAAGGGATAATGCAGGATATTAATTCCCCACCATTTTCCCTTTCTAGTCTGACAGTGCTGTAAACGGCACTGTCAATGCTCATTTTACTGATGTGCAAATCCAGGTATTCACTGAATACCTGGATGCATGCATCAGCACCTCAGTGCATGCATATATGCCTGTTTCAGTCTCCACACATCTATGGCAGCCAGAGCTATGACAGGTTCTCTGTCTATGAGGTAAATAAAAGGCTCTATTCCTGGAAACCCCATTACCAGCACTGGGTTTTCCAGCAAATATAATTAGCACTATTTACTGGGGGAAATGCAGGGCTATGTCGGGGTTGCCTTTGATGCATGAGGCAGTACCACCATAGTGGTGCTGTAACAGCATCTTATTCCCCTGTCGGGGAGGGGGGGTACTCTAAAACTAACAGATCTATTATGGCATAAGCTTTGATGGTCTACACTAGCTAACCTTTACGCCACAAGATGTTTCGTGCTTTCATTGCTACATGATAAGGGTGCCAGGATTCTCCCCAGTACACACAGGTGCCTCCCAGCTGGAGGGGCCTCATCCAACAACTGGTAGAGCCTGAATAAAGGCAGTATGGGTGATCCGTGTGGGTGACCTTTGTGTTGATGCCACCAAGTTCTTGACACCTGAGGGATCTATTAGGCTGAAGTTTGGGATGTTGTTTTTCACCCATCTTACATCAGCTGTACCTTCTATTGCCCCTGGGGAAGAGACAATCCTACATAAAAGGAAGATGTTACTTTACAATTTATTTTTTATGTCTTCTCCAGAACCCAGGTGGCAAGCTTTCACCCGCAACTCCAAGTCAAGCTGAAAGAAGATGGCCCTCAACAAGGATTCTTTCATAAAGTTGAGTGATGGCAACAAAATCCCTGTACTTGGCCTTGGGACCTTCTGTGCTGATGAAGTAAGCCTAAACATTTTCTGCAGTTCTTCTATACAGCTGTCTTTTACACAAACAGGAAGTTCACATGTTCTGTATGAAATGCAGCCCTGGTCTAAACAGCAGACCCTTTGTGGGTCTTGTTCAGCATTCCTATGTGTTTAATTGTTATGCAAAATAGAGGGTTTGAGTAGGTATTTCATGTCGGCATTAACTATAAGCTAAAGAGATTCCCCTCATCTAGGCAATTATTCAACACATAATAGTTATGTCCTCTTTGTCACATGGCAATGATGTGTTTTTTTTGCACGTGGGGACTAGTGGGATGGAGAATGAGGCAGCTAAAAGATGGTGGTACCAGAGGTCAGAATAGACAGAATTAAGACGCTGAATTTATGTAAACTCACCTGAAAATGGGCTTCACTGAATGTGATAGCTATGCACATCTTAGCTAACCTGAACTGAAACACTCAGGATGGAGAACGTGAGAATGGACTCAAGCTTTCAGTGGTTGGGTGGGATGGGGTGGGGTGTTTCAGTTCGCTTGGATTTTATGGACTATTGCTCTTCAGCAACCCTAACAAATACCACAGCATTTGATGTCCTTCCCTCCCTCCACTCCTGGCAGGACACCATCGAGAGAAGCTAAACATCAAAGTAGTCATTGTCCTCATTGAAGCGATTTACATTTGTGAAGTTGTATATAAGGTTGGCTTCATTCCCATGATGGGAGGAAATGGTGCTTGCTCAGCAGCAGGAAGTGCGGCACCCATACTGTCTATGCCTAATGCATTCACAAATCTCAAAATGAGGTGGAGGTTACAGTATGGGCCACAAAATATGGATGGGTGCAGCATGGAGCAAGTAGGTTGCTCATCCCACCACCACCCATCTTCACTGCAACAGTGCAAGCACCTATGTTGTTCTTAAAGAAAGACAAAGCAGGTTTATCTGATATCATCAGAATGTTTCTAAATGGCAGAAGGCAATCCTAGGCTCTTACCTTATCTGTCATTTCTTCACAGAGTCACTGCTCTTGCAAAAGTACCCGGATCCACTTTTTGCTTTGTTTTCATGCTTCCTACATCCGGGTACTTTTGCAAAAGCAGTGGTTCAGATCTTTTACCCACAGTTTCTCCCATTGATCCATTTGGATATTATACCCAAAATTTCTTGCCCATGTAATCATACAGTCTTTAACCTGTTCATGTTCCATTTCAATTTGAAGTAAAACTTTATACTTCATACCTATCATACCCCTTTCAGCCTTGCTCCTCCCAGTCTTGTTTCTCCCACTCAAAGTTTATATTCTCTTTATCTTTTCTAAAGATATCTACAAGTTGCACATATGCGAACCACTGTATATTTTTTCTCTCTAAATTTAACTCTTCTGTTTACATGCTGACCCTGGACTTCACATTCTGGCCTTCGCAACAGTGCGAGCTTTCTGTTTGTGGTTTTTAATCTGTTTGCTGACCTCCGTCAATAACTTGTCTGGCTGACTGTCCATTTTTCACAGGCAACTCTGTCCTTCAATCGCTCCAATTCATAGCCGTAATAGTTCAGAATGTTCACATCTGAGGGCGGAAGCACCCTTAGAGCTGTTCCTTCTGAGCTTCAGGAAGGGCCCCTTCTTCTTCAACGTCTATTTTATTGCATTTTTCAAACAATATACAATAATAAGTAAAGTGTACAAAACCTCAAACTGGCAGATCAATCTTGGTGGCTCTCCAGTTGCCCTTCATGCTCCATTTCTTCCCTTGTATCACTGGGTTTTCCATGTTTTGACAAAGATAAGTTACAACTCTTGACCATAAATGTACAACATTTCCCATATATTTAATTATTGCTTTCCCTTATAAAATCAAATTCCATTTGTTCACCAACATAAATGTAGTGCTGTTAGCTTTCTATTTCTCAGGGTTTTATAAAATGTAGACTCTGTCTTCATCTTTTTTATACCCAACTTCATCTCTGTCACTTTTCTAACATTGGGTGTTTTTCCACCGTGCTTCTTTAATCCGGATCTAAGAAGGTCTGGATCTAGGGAATGGGTACTTCCCTTAATCCGGATCTAGTAGATAGGGATTAAGGGAAGTACCCAATGTGTTTCCATGGGTGGTCTAGCACCCAACAGCAATGGGTGCTAGCCTCCCTGCTGTGGAAACACCGGAGCACCCATTTGGAAATCCAGATCTACCCACGAGGGGTCTGCCTATTACCCCAAGTGTTTGGGGGGACAGGGGGTGCAATCTCCGAAGTGGCTCTGAAATCACTTTGAAATCATTTCAAAGTCACTTTGAAGTCTGTGCAAAATAGCTCTGGAGCATCTTTGAAGTCTGTGCTGATCTTCGGAGTAAACTTCGGAGTGACTTTGAGGTGACTTCAGAGTGACTTTGAAGTGACTTCGGAGTCACTTCAGAGTGACTTCAAAGTTCACTCCAAAGATCAGCACAGACTTCAAAGACGCTCTGGAGCTATTTTGCACAGACTTCAAAATGACTTTGAAATGACTTTGAAGCTTAGGTTTTGGGGCTCCCCCCCAAGGGTGCCCCCTCCCCCTAGCCTCCTCTAGACCCCATTGCCAAACTAACATGGAAACAGGCTCCCTTTAATCCAGATTTTCTGGGTGAAGACCCCATTGTAGACCCCATTAATGGGGTCTACAGAAAATCGGGATTAAAGCCCCAAAAGTACCCATATGATCCGGATTTCCTGAGGCACAGTGGAGACAAATGTGCCCCTAATGGGTGCCATGGTGGAAATGGGGTCATCTGGCTTTCACCCAAATGGGTGCAAAAATGGGTACTAAGTGACCGTGGAAAAACTCCCATTATCCTGTTCTTTGGGGTAGAGGTATTAATTGCCATTATTTCCAACTTACCCATATTTATAACTAAAACCAAGGTCTTCAATGTACAGTGGTACCTTGACATACAAGTGCCCTGACATACGAGTGTTTTGAGATACAAGCCGCCGAGCGAGTGATATTTTGCTTTGAGATGAGAGCAAGATTTGAGATACGAGTATGTAAATACAGCACAGTACATAACAAAAACAACTGAGGTGGTGTTTTGGGAGCTGAAATGGATTAATGGGAAAATTGCTTTGAGATACGAGCGATTTGACATAAGAGCAAGGTTACGGAACGAATTAAACTCGTATGTCAAGGTACCACTGTACTTGTACTACTTGCCAACACAAAAATGTGGATGGTGGAAGTTTTTTTCTCACAACTTTTTTATGATCTTTGAACAAGATTCAGAAGTGAGTAAGACCCAAGATCTGCTTAACTTCATCAAAATTCCTTCATAACAGGTCCAAATTCAACTATGCTTCAAAAGACTATTTTATGAGTAGCAGGGTGTATTTGTTTTTTATTTTGGCCTAACAGGTTCAAAAAAGTAAATGTGAAGATGCTGTAAAGGTGGCTATTGAGCTTGGTTTCCGCCATATTGATGGAGCGTACATTTACGGGAATGAAGAGGAAACAGGGAGAGCTATTCAAGCAGCAATTGCAGGCGGAACTGTGAAAAGGGAGGAATTATTCTTCACTGGAAAGGTTAGTTTAATGGGAAACACTGTGGCTGGTTGGCAGATAGGTTTCACTTCTAAAACTTATTGAAAACCCTTTTTACAAAATACATATGACCAGTCATTTATCTTATAAAATTATGCTGAAATGAATTAGAGTGCATTTTGTTTTGCTTGGATAAGACCTATTCATTTTAAAAAGAAGTTGTACTCAAAACCTTTTGCAGTTGTGGAGTACCTTTCATCGTCCTGAACTTGTTCGGAAAAATCTAGAAGAATCTCTAAAGAAACTAAAACTTGACTATATGGATCTGTTTCTTATTCATACACCATTTTCTCTCAAGGTAATTCCCCCCTCTAGTTTCTTCCCTTTCGAAAACAGGATCTGTGTGTGTCGTTTAAAGCAGATCTAATATAGTTTTGTTTAACATGTATGATCAGTATAATTTGGAACTGTATCCATATTGGTTTTAAGCCTCAAATTGCAAGTGTAGATGAGGAAATCTTTTTGCTGTTGTTCCAAATAAAAATGCCACTACAGTGAGTGAGCCAGTTTGATCTAGTGGTTAGGGAGCTGGTCTCTTATCTGGGGATGCCAGGTTTGATTCTGCCTTCGACTAGTCACAGCTCTCTTCTGAGCTATCACAGTCTCATGTACCTCACAGGGTGTGCTGTTGTGGGGAGAAGAATAGAAAGCTTTGTCAGCCGCTTTGAGTCCCCTTACATTGGCGAGAAAAGTAGGGTAGGAAAGCCAGCTCTTCTTCTTCTATAGGAAGCAAAGTTTTTAATAAAATTTTCCTTTGCATGTATGATGCTCTAAAATAAAATATACTACTGACTGGTTAAAAACATGACTTCTGTCCTTAAAAACATCTTATACAGAAGTCAGCGGCTGCCTAGGCTTGGGAAACTGAAAAAGGTACTTGATGAAGAATAATTTGTAGTGCAGACAGCACAAAACAAGAAATTTCAGCAAGTGCTGCCTGCATTTATAAGCTAGTACAAATTCTTCTCTGTGTGCAATAGTTAAAGATATAGGCATTCTGTGTAGTACTTTGTGAGGTGCTTTTTAAACAGCTCTCTCTATATATATATAAAAAAAGCTTGCTGTACCACTGAGCTAGTTTGAATGTATTTTATACATTTTGCATGCTGAGTTTTGGTGAGTGTTGAAATATATCTTTTTGTGTGTGCCTTTAAGCCAGGACCAGATATTCTACCAAAAGATGAAAATGGAAAGCTGATCTTTGATGATGTTGACTTGTGTCAAACTTGGGAGGTATGTGTCATTGCAGCAGGTAAGAGCAGCAAAGGAATGCACCAAAATGAAATTATAGACTTCAGTAATGATAAGTGTTGCTGCCAACATGGACAACTGTGCTCCAATTAAAAAAAAAATAAGATCTACCCTCGAGCTGCCACTTATTCTTGTGGCTTGTCTTTTGCTGGGTCTTTTTTTTTCCAGCTACTTCGTCATCTCATTTGTGGTTGCTTGTATGCCCTATTGCCTGTTTATAAGCAGATCTTGTTAACAGATCTTGAAAGCAAGCTAGTGAGCAGGCAGCAAGGCCAAACCAATAGAAAGTAGGATGAGAAGACAACTGAAAAAAAAAAGAGAGCCAGCTGCAGAAGGACAAGGATGAGCTGCTGACTCAGATCTTCAGGCACAGAGTCTGATCTTAGGGAAAGATTATATATTTTGGCTAGAAGCCAAGCAATTTCACATTTGAGTTCTTGAAGGACTCTTGGGCTGTTTCCACACAGGCCCCGTAGACCCAATAAAGAACCTGATTGGTATAGATTTGGTATGCATTCGCTATGTTTCTTCTGCACTGCAGGCCCCATTAAGACCCCATTGGGATCGCGTCATCCACATGAGTATCGTCAAGTTCCAGATCTAATGTGGGCTTCAAGCCACATAATCCAGATTAGCTATAGACCCCCTCATAGGGGCCTGCGTTCCATTCCTGCGCCCAGGCCAATGGGGTCCAGGGTGGGCCTACATAGCCGCTACGTTCCCTCTTCATAGAACAACTACACAGAAGAGCTACGCAACCGGTGGCCCCCAACATAGTAGCTACATAGGCAATTATATAGCCATCTCCCTTCCACGCCTACTGCCAATGGAAGTGACTCTTGATTGATAGATGCACAGGCCAATCGCGTCACACTTCCTGCATGGGCCTATTCAGGGCCTTTGCATGGGTGCTATGGTGTGTCCTCACAGCAGCCCTGCTCAGCACCATTGCCATAGGGTGCTATACTCCCCATGCAGATATATGGGTTCTTCCTTTAGATCTGCAGCTACAAGGAACAGAATCTCCAAGGAACAGATTCTGAAGATCCAGATTTACTTAATCTGGAGTAACTACAGTAAGTGCAGAAATGACCTTGGATGAATGCCATTGGTTCCCAAAGATCTGTTAGCATATAGTTTGTTATTCTCATTAGCCATGTTCCTATAGAGCGAACATTGATGCCAGTAGCATTTATAAATACACTTCTATTTATATTTTCACATTCTTACACAGGCCATGGAGTCATGTAAAGCTGCAGGGTTGGTGAAGTCTCTTGGCGTGTCCAACTTTGACCAGAAGCTGCTAGAAATGATCTTGAAAAAACCAGGCCTAAAATACAAACCTGTCATCAACCAGGTAAAATATAGGTTGTGTTCCCACCTACTTCAATTCCGGATTACTCTGGTCCAAAGTAATCCGGGTTCTAATGCGGGTTAGGGTTGGAGGCCAGGAACAGCACCGAGAGCGCATCAGGCTGTCCCCAAATTGAACCCACAGGTGTGCATAAGCACACCTGCAAATGGCGCAGCAGTTTTTGAGGACAGGAGCCGCTGCCACTGCTGCCACCCCAGCCTCTGCCACTGTCCGATGCTCGCTCACTCGTTCAGCCCAGCCTCCTAATCGTCCTCCTCTGATCCTGCAACAACCATCCACTGCCACTGCATTCCCTCTCTGCACCCCTGCTTGCCGTGGCCTCCTCTTCCTCCGATCCTGTAACAACCATCCGCCACTGCTGCATTCCCGCCCTGCACCCCCCGCTTGCCCTGGCCTCCTCCTCCTCCTCTGATCCTGCAACAACCGTCCGCCACCACTGCATTTCCTTCCTTGCACCTCCACTCACCCTGGCCTCCTCCTCCAATCCTGCAACAACCGTTTGCCACCGCATTCACTCCCTGCACCCACCCACCCGCGGTTGCTCACTCACTTCATTCATTCACCCTGGCCACCGGCTTTCGCTGCGACTAAAATACTGACTGGATTGGAAAGTCCACATTTCACCAGTTGGGTCCCCCCCCCCCGAATTTCTGCAGGGGTTCCTGCTGAAAATCCACGGGAAAAGAAATGGCAGGGGAACAGCCCTTCCCAGAATTTAATGGGAATGCTGGTTTCCGAGTCCGTATCCAGTCCAGATTTTAGTCCCTATGGTGACAAGTGTTGACCTTTCTGTCTGTCAAATTCATATCTCCTTATTCTTTCCAAAAGATAAGGAGAGGCTAACTGAAGGGTTTTCTCTTGTATCAGCAACAAAAAAGTTGGAGAACAAAACTAAAGGAGGTGGGACATGCCAGCTATTACCATGCCGATCACAATGCAGTGTGTAATTGTACATCTGAATTACTAGCAAAAGATCATTATGTGGGGGAATGAGTTGATTCTGGTCTCATTCCACCAGCTCAAGTGCAGATGGTATTCCACAGATGTGAGCAATGTTACATTTACAAAGTCTACTGAAAGTGGGGAGCTGGACATGAAGAGCAGTAAATAAATGGTAAATAAGGGCCTGTGTGCACTTAACTCAGTGAGATTAACCGAACTGAACTGGAGGTTAATATCAGGCACAGAGGGAGACATCTGCACTTCAAGTGCTGATGCAGCCTCTAACCAGACCACCAGCACTCAAAGTGCAGATGGGCTGGGCTGGCCTGATCACCATTGCAATGGCCACAGCAGCATTCGGTGTGTGCCAAGATGTTGCCATGGCAATCGTACCATGGATGCAACTGTGCAGCTGTAGCCATCCTCCTTGCTTGCAATGCTCACACCTGGAAAAGAGTGCAAACGCTGCATCCAGGAGCTCATCAACCTACTCTTGATGTAGAAGTGGACAACTGCAGAAGATTAAGGCAGGTAGAGTGGGCTCTTAGACACTCCAGGTTGGCAGCAGTGGTACAGAGCATGGACAAACCTTCTCCGAGTGTCTCTTCCGGCAAGTGCAAACAGGCCCTGTTTATCCTATTCTATGCTTTCACAAAGCAATATTGTTATGTTCTTTTTAAAAATGCAGCTGTGGTTTTCTGTTATAAATTGTGGTTCTCATCCTTGGATTGTGGATGATTTCTCTGGCAGGTCGAATGTCACCCTTATCTCCCACAAGTCAAGCTGTTAACTTTCTGCAAATCAAATAATATTGTCCTTGAAGCTTTCTCTGCACTGGGATCAGAAAGGAAAACCTGGTAAGAGAAAACAATAAATTTTCCTTCTTTCATGCAATATTTCAAAAGCTATCAAGTGACAGTGGTGAAGTGATAATTATTCTAATTTTTCCTTGAGAAGGTCAATCACTGCTCTCTTACTCCCTTCTGTTACTTTCTCTGAAGGTCTTTCAAGAGCTAACTTAGGGGAAGTTTGAACTTTGCTTCCTGTCCGTGGGAAGCAAAAAACAAACTTGCTCACACAGGTACAAAGCATTCAAACTAGTGAATGCTTAGTACAAGCAATCCCTCTCCCCACATCTCCAGGAACTTACCTGAAGAAGAAGAAAAGAGTTGGCTTTTCTACCCACTTTTCTCACCCATTCAAAGGGACTCAAAGTGGCTGGCAAAGCTTTCCATTCTTCTCCCCACCACAGACAGAAAGAGAGCTGTGACTAGCCCAAGGTCACCCAGCTGGCTTCATGGAGGAGGGCAGAATCAAAGCTGGTATTCCCAGGTAAGAGTCCGGCTCCTTAACCACTAGACCAAAGTGCAGGCGGTGTCCAGTTGCTGCCGTCTTCCTATCAGAACTAGCATGTGTGCGCTGGTGCTGTCACTGCGGTAGCCTTGACATGCCGGCATGCTTGTGCAGCACGTCAGGTGGATCATAAGGGGTGGATCATCAAGATCTCCTCACCACTCAACAGGCATGCCCAGTGCTGTTGCTGCAGCAGCCAGGCAATGTGGCACACAACCACAGCTGCACCGCCATGTCCCAGGCCCTGTTCATGCAGAAAATGTGCAGTGCAGCCACGCTGGGCTTTGTTTTGTGCTCTACAGCTCTATCCATGGAGGATACTCTGGCACTGTTTTGTCCCCAGAGCAATGCTATGAACTGGCATGTAGTGAAATATCTCTGGCTCCAGGAACACAGCCCGAACAAAAGACTTGTCCACAAACTTCTTAGATTTTTAAAGGCTTTACTAGTTACAAACACACATACCATGAAACTGATCTCTTCTCTCTCAATAGTCTTGGTTAAATACCTTGCTCTCACTTCTTTGTGTGTTTTATCTTTCTTCTGTGGACATTATCTCTCTTCTGTGGACTTTATCTTTCTTCTTCTGTGGACTTTGTCTTTGTCAAAGGAAAATACTCTCTCCAGGTCTGACTTGGTTGCAAACTCACTACACACAAAACTGAAACTAGCTGGAGAGGCAGTATAGGACCCTAGAATTTCCCACAATCCTTTTCTTTCTTAAAGCTATAGACATCTATTTCCCCTTCTAAACTAATACACAGAAAAGCCTATTATAATCTCAACTACATATATGTCTCAAGAGCATCAAAGATGCTCTGGAGGCGTGACAGGCACGTATAGAGAATGCCAAGAGTATCTATGCACAGTACAAATTTCCTGGCTGCATAGGTATTTTAACACTAGTCTTCATGATCAGTTGTAGACAAGGTGGCAGGGCTATTCATGACATGCAAACTGAATTATTTCATCTGGCACTCTACCTTGTAGGATGGACACAAACACACCAGTATTGCGTGAGGACCCAGTGCTGGTGAGCATTGCCAAGAAGCATAATCGAAGTACAGCACTTATTGCTCTGCGCTATCAGCTACAGCGGGGTATTGTGGTCTTGGCCAAGAGTTTTGCCAAAGAACATATTGCAGAAAACATCCAGGTAAGCCCAGGGTTTAGCGAAGCACAAAACCAAAATCCAACTTCTGGATGAAATCTTGCGAGTGAATATTGTACACTGGGCCTTATTCCGGATATATCTTGAAATAGGGGCCTGCTGTCCTCAGAATGCATTACTGGATAAAATCTGGAATAAGTCCTAGAAAAAGCCTATGCTTTAAACAGAAGTAACCTACTTATGAAATAGCCTGTGAATATATGTGACCAAAAAAAGCAACTCGGGAGAGCTTCAGAAGTTGGTCTTTCGTTCTCACCCCACCTCTAATCCTCCTTCTCTAAGTTAGAATGTTCATGAGAAGGACAATGGACATGGAAAGGATTCCATGTGAAAACCGTCTCTAAGCCTCCTCAGAGGTGGTATTGTTTTAATTCCACATTTTCAACATGAAAGAAGTGTGTCAAAGGTCAATGAAATATGGATGAAGGGATGCTCACTCCAAAGTAGATCTCAAGGCCAACCTCTGGTGAGCAAGGTACAAGATGGACAAATAGCTGTTTGTCAAATGCAATTATCTTTCACCTCAGCAGCCATTAGGATGCTTTCAATGGTTTCCAGACACAGTATAAATGTTGATAGGGCTGGCAGACTGGCCTAATGGGTTCCTCAGGGGTTGATCTTATCTCCCACACCTTTTAATACCTGTATGAAGCCACTGGGAGAGGTCATCAACAGATTTGGAGTGAGGTGTCATCAATATGCAGGTGATGCCCAGCTCTATCTCTCTGTGCCATCTGAATCAGGAGAGGTGGTTGAAGTGCCTGACAGGTGCCTGGAGGAGGCATTGGGCTGGATGGGAGCTGACAAATTGAAGCTGAATTCAGACAAGACAGAGGTGCTGTGTGTCATAGGTTCTCAGGTCCATGTAGTGGGAAGACAGCCTGTCTTTGATGGGGTTGTAATCCCCTGCAAGGGACAGGTGTGAAATTTCAGGGTGCTCTTGGACTCTGTGCTGATGCTTGAAACTCAGGTGGAGGCCGTGGCCAAGAGTGCCTATTCCCAACTACAGCTCGTGTACCAGTTGAAGCCTTTTCTGGACACAGATGACTTGGCTGTCCATGCTCTGGTAACCTCCAGACTGGACTGTTGTAATGCACACTACATTGGGCTTGAAGATGGTTCAGAAGCTGCAGTTGCTGACGGGGACAGCTGGCCAGGTGCAGACCACACTAGTCTTAAAAGAGTTGCACTGGCTGCTGATTCACTACCCAGCCCAATTCAAGGAGTTAACTTTATCTTATAAGGGCCTAAATGACTTGGGCCCCAAATATCTGGAGGAATGCCTCCTCCCATATCGACCTGCCCATGCCTTAAGATCTGGAGGGAAAACCTTTCTGGTTGTATCACCACCCTTAGCAGCAAAAGGGTGGGCACCTGGGAGAGAACCTTCTCAGTGATGGCCCCTAGGCTATGGAATAGTCTCCTCCTTTAGGTGTGTCAATCACCTTCGCTTCACATGTCTAAGAGGGCAGTGAAGATGCCCCTCTTTGCTCTGGCCTTTGGTTAAATGGGGATACACTTTCCTTTCCCATTTGCAGACACTGATGTTTTAATATACATTGTAATTGTTTTAATATGATTGATATTAAATGTTGTTACCTGCCCTGAGACCTCTGGGTTTAGGGCTGGATAAAAATGCAAATAATAAATAAGTCAATCAGTCATTCAGTCATGTTGGGCCACTGCTAAGACATCACCCTAAAAACATAGATTAAATTATGCCTGGAATATCGTGGTATCAGCATTGTCTGGCACATGTTGGACTGGCATAGCATCAGATCTGGGGCCCAGGAAAGGGGCTGGTACAACACGTTCCTGTAAGTTTAGTTAGAAGCTCTGCCAACAAACAGAGATGTAATTTGTCAACCTTTTCTGGAGGGTGAAGTTAGGTTGTTAAAAGAATTGACTTTTCTCTGCATCATCTGATAAGTCCCTTGAAGGTCATCCAAATCAGCATGGGAGTAAATGTGTGCAGGTTGTCTCAGCTCCATGCCAGTCAAAGAGGTCTACTGGTGAGCATGTCCAGGTGGGAAGCCCAGTTAATGAAGACAGGTTCCATCTGTAAAATAGTTCCGGCTACCGTGCAGGAATAGAGATAGAGCTTCAGATATTAGTCTGTGGCCCTCTTGCGTACCCTGCTGACTGTAGTCATGTACTCCCAGAATCTCCACTCTGAGTGTTATGCCAAGTGAAGGCAAGTTATGATTGGAATGTTATCATTGGCATAAGGTGGTACATGCAAAATAGTGGTCATTGTTATCAAATTTGTACCAGGTCATGTTATTCAAGATATAAAATATACTTTTGAAATATAAGATATGCTTTTAAAAGTCAAGCATCTGCTTTGGCTGTAAAGAAGTTACAAAACAGCCTGTCTCAGGAAGGAAGCAATCTGATCACATCTGCATTTACAAAAGATTAGCCTAAGGCAGAAGGAAATGATTCCATCACAACAGTTTTGGAACCCTGTCCAGAGATTTTTATACCAAAATGAAGTAGAGGAAAGGAGCCTTTTATTTACATTTTATATCTGGAGAGATCTTTTCAGGAATGTTGAGAGAGATTAAGCAAGTTTTGAGCAGGCCTTTTGCCTACTTGATTGGGTTGTTTACAGTGGAGCCAGGTCATCAGGTCATCAGTGAGCCAGTTTGGTTTAGTGGTTAGGGAGCCGGACTCTTATCTGGGAATACCGGGTTCAATTCTGCCCTCCCCTATGAAGCCAGCTGAGTGACCTTGGACTAGTCACAGCTCTCTTCTGAGCACACACAGCCCCACCTAACTCACAGGGTGTCTGTGGTGGGGAAAAGAACAGAAAACTTTGTCAGCCGCTTTTGAGTCTCCTTAAATGGGTGAGAAAAGTGGGGTAGAAAAGCCAACTCTTGTTCTTCTTCTTCAATATATGATGCAACCAACATCTCCTCTAGTCATGAACACCCTTTTTCTCTTTCCCACCACTCACCTATCCCTTCCTTTCTCCATTCAGCTGAATGGAACCTTCAGTCCCCACCTTCTGGGCTGTACTTTTTTGGAAACCTAGTGGTGATGTTGAATCTTGTTTCTTCTGCTAGGTGTTTGATTTCCAGTTATCAGAGGAGGATATGAAGACTCTGCGTGGCCTCAATAGAAACGTCCGCTACATGAAATTGCAGCAGTGAGTTACTCCATTGAGAAGGGGAGGAAATCTAGGTCACTTACATACATAACTATTTGAAAAACCCATGCATAGGAGAGGCTCTGGATATGACCATGCCTTACGCATTCAGGTTCCAGAAGAGGGTATGGAGATATCAATGGAATGGGCTTAACTCACATAGTGAATGTGTCCATGCAAAATTTCCATTTTCCTATTTAGACTAGAGATGTGCACAAATATTCATAACATCCAAAATCCATATGAATTTGGCCAAATTCAGACATTCAGATTTGAATCAAATGTTTTGATACATTCGTATGAAGCTTCGTATGGGATTTGTATGGGAGTATTTCAATTCATATGGGACTCGTATGGGATTTACCATTTCTATCAAATATGAATCCTACCATGTGCATGAAGTAGGGGTGTGCACAAATATTTGTAACATTCATTATTTGTACAAATTCAGACATTCATACACAAATAGAATGTTACAATATTCGTACATTAACATTCATACGAATACAAATGTTTCAGAACATTTTTATGAATAGTTTGTACATTTGTTAAACTGGAGATACGTATCAGATACATATTGATACGTCTGCATTGGTATACGATACATATCTGATATGTATGCATTCGTATAGGATCCATATCTGGGACCCGTATCTGATATGTATGCATTCATATCGGATATTCATACAAATTCGTAGAAATACATTCTTATCGAATAGAATCCTACCACGTTTGAAGGGGATCTATTCAAATAAATACAAATTTTCTAACATTTAATTCATTACAAACTGAATGCCAACTCCCCCCCCCAATTTGTGAGCAGCCCTACTATTAAGCAAGTATCATTATTTTATATAGCAATTGCTACTAAGATCCAAAAGCTGGGAAAATAATTGTGGGAAGGGTTGTGTTAGGTATTCCCTATGAAGCCTGAACTTCATTCTATCTTTTCCCCTCTTAGATTCCAGTCCCATCCAAACTATAGCTGGAGAGATGAATAGAAGTCTTGCGTTGAATCCTGGTATTGTTTTCTCCTGTGACAAGATTAGCACCCAAGGAGATCTTGCTTCAGAATGCTCAATATCCAGTCCAACAGGGGAACATTGGAAGCAGTATTATGAGGCTCAAGAGAATGGATGATCTGTACAATGGATGTCTTCAATCTCCCCGTGATGGCTTTGGGATATCTGCCACCGCGGGTTCTTTTAGGGTGCTTCCGCATTGGACCTTTAACACCCATTAAGCACACATTTTAAACACTTCAGAAAACTACATCTGCACCGCAGCACCCATTAGACACACATTGGGGAGTACGCTTCCACACTGATTCCCACAATATGTGTCGCTAATGGGTGCTAAGTGCTCCTTAAACTGGTTTCCCAGAAGACTACATAGAATGTAGTCTTAATGGGTGTTTTCGCAGTTAGGATACATCCGTTTCGGATGTGTCCGCACTGTGAAAGGGTCCCTAACTGGGCCCTCCCCCAGCCCTCCATGATTGGCTCCTATCTCGGGGCTCACCCTTGCCCCAGAAGCCTATTAGATACAGATCTACTTACCACAGATTTCCAAAATCCGGATCCAAATAGATCCGGATTTTGGAAGTCAGTGCGGAAGCACCCGTAGATTTTTCCTGGAGGTGAGATTCTTCCAATAGAGAGAAAACTACAACTCAGGATGCTCAGAGGGTTGCTTTTCTCATCGAATGTAATGGAAGGTTACTATTTACAGTACTGAGGACCCCAATGTCCCTTCACCACTTCACCAGCCTTTCTCCAACTGTCCTCTCTTCTCTTTCCAACTCCCCACTCCAACGGTCACTCCCAATGGTCACTTCTCTCCCACCTACTAATTTACCCCTCCCTCACATTCAGCAACTCAGCAGTTCCATAATCAGGCCTGCCTCCTGATTCATGGTTAAAGATGGAACCACCACACTCCAGTAATAAGATTACAAAATGTCATAAAGACTGTTTTAAGAAGCCTTTTTTCCCCCTTTCTGCAGATGTTTCTCTTTGTCTTCTTAATCCAGCAAAGCAGACTCCTAAGCAAACCATGGCCCTTGCTCTTTAAGAAGTGCCAGCATCACGCTGGCAGAGGGGGAAAAGTGACTGCCAGACCTCCAGGAGCACAGCACTGGATCAGGCTTGCTGTGGTGGCTACTTTTCTTTTGTCTTGTTTTCATGTGTTCATTGAGTACCTGTAGGCCTGATCCAACCCTTTGCCAATGCACAACCAGATGCCAGATCTCGTGGCAAGATGTTGGCACTTTTAAGATAGTGTGAGAAATCCTGCATTATCTTTAACCTGGCATTTTGGCATAACATGTTGTCAGTGGTCTGGCCTGGAATTGGATTTGTCTGCTACCCTGTTGGGATACCAGCACCAATATGATACTACTCCTATTCCCACCTCCAGCAAGTCTCCTAGATTTTACCTGTTCAGCCAGCATCAAAATAAATATTAATTATTGACATACACCCAAAGGATAAGCATGACATAAGCAGTGGGAATGTGCACAATTTTTTTTTCATGTTCTCTTCACATCAAAATGAATGTGAAGATAATTTGCATTTCTATGAATGGAGCCACTTCGAATATAGGATTTGAATCTGCTGCGAATGCTCTTTGAATATTCTTTGAATCCAATTAGAATCCCTGCTGCCAGTTGCCCCTCCTAATCCCCTCTGAACCCACTTTGAATCCACTCTGAATCTGCCTTGAATCCGCTCTGAATCTGTTCCAGATGAGACTGGGCAGCTGCTTTGCTGCCGCCTCACCTTTGTGAATATAACAAAGCTTTGAACAAATGCACAGAAGCATTCATTCAATATTCAATTTGATTGCAATTTTTTGAATTTAATCGAATTTGTACAATGAATATTCATGCACATTCCTATACAGAAACAATTTGCACCTTCCTTCAATTCTATGCGGCCGTATGACGTGTAAAGAAGAAAGAGCCAAAACACTCCAAAGAGCTGCCAAAAGGCTCTCAAGTACTTTGAACAACAGAAGCAGTTTTAAGTACTGTGTATTCTTGTGCTAGTGAACCACATAAAAGAAAGCCAGGACTATTATAGCTCTGTGGCGACAAGCAGGGCATGATGGAAATTGAATGGAGAACACACCTACTCTTCCCCACAAACCTTCTGCAGCTGCTCCCTGGTTCCAGGTTGCTCAGGCTACCAGGAATGGGCAGAGCCATGTCAGGCCATGCTTGCAAAAACAGCATCTGCACAATGATCTCACTTGCAAGTCCAATAGAGCCGTGTGCACTCCTATGCTCAATGCCTATAGAATCCACACTTGCTGACAGACCAGACCAAAAACTGGTCCTAACAACTAGGGGTGTGCACGAATGCAGTTTTCAGATTCAATTCGATTTGAATCGAATATTCAAATGTTCAAAATCGTACGAATAGAGAAAAAACGGATGTATTCAAATTTGAACCAGTTCACATACATTTGTATCTATTCATACGAATATTCTATCCATATTTCAAGATACAAAGGTCGATGACATTCATATGTGTCCATACGCATCCGTACACATCCCGTTTTTATCCAGTATGCATCCTGTTTTTGTCCTGTACGTATCCGTACGACTGCATATGGATACGAATAAGATGTGTACAGATAACGTATGTAATGCGTATATATCAGCACACATACAAATGTCTGAATAATTCGCATGAATGATTCAAAACATTCATCCAAATGTTAAAAAACGAATGTATGGACATTCAATTTGAATTTGATCACATTTTTGAATATTTCAAATATTCTTGCACATTCTTACTACCAGCCTCTTGCACAATAGTGCGGTGTAAGGATTACCTTTCCCCCTCCCTGTATGCTTCATCAGCCCAGGACAGAACATTGAGTTCACAAATGGTCATAATCCTACTCTAATCAAACTCAGGGATAGACAAGACCCAACCCCTCACTCGCTCCCAATAGTTCCCCTACCAAGATTCCAATATGTAGTTGAGACAAAGACCAAACAGTAAGATGCTCATAGGATTTAATAAGGATGAACATAAAAGGTTATATTAATTATAATTAGAAAAGGGGTGAACATAGAACATATAAACATCATACATTACCTGTGGCCAGCGGATAGGGTGGATCAAAGAGGAGCAGCCCCGTCTTCAATACTAAGGGCACCTATGGCACTCAAAAAGCATCTTTGGACAGAGCTTTCACACTTACTCCCATGCGAAAGCTGGATGGGGGCAGGGTGGTGTGGTGGCAGCAAGAGAGTTGTGTGCCACATCACCCGATCATCATAGCAGTGAGGTGGATGCTGCCAGAAAGCAGCATTTGCACTTACTCTGCTGCAGGGGTAAGATGAAAATAGGTTTGGGAAGAGGCCGGCATTTGCAAGATGAACACCAGCCTCCATCCTTGATCTTAACTCCCCGGGACACTGTCCCAGGGAAGATAAGAGAACAAAAAAGCCCAAAGTTAATTTCTTCCCCGCTTTTATCTCAGTTTCTATTTCAGATCATTAATACTATTTTCCTACTGTCCTACTTTTATCTAGATCCATTTCAATCTGGCTTCAGGCCCGGTCATGGCACGGAAACTGCCTTGGTCGCCCTGGTTGATGACCTTCTCTGGGAGAGAGACAGGGGAAACCCTCTTGGTTCTCCTGGACCTCTCAGCGGCTTTTGATACCATTGACCATGGTATCCTTTTGGAGAGACTATGGAGTTTAGGAGTGAGAGGCAATGCTTGGCACTGGTTCTGCTCCTATCTCCAATATAGATCCCAGATAGTGGTTGTGGGAGATACTGTTTCGAATCCCTGGGAACTCACCTGTGGGGCCCCTCAGGGATCGATCTTATCTCCCATGCTATTTAACATCTATATGAAGCCGTTGGGAGAGGTCATCAGGAGATTTGGAGTTGGGTGTCATCAGTATGCAGATGATACCCAGCTCTATCTCTCTGTACCATATGAATCAGGAGAGGCGGTTGAAGTCCTTGACAGGTGTCTGGAGGCGATAATGGGCTGGATGAGGGTGAATAAATTGAAACTGAATCCAGACAAGACAGAGGTGCTGTGTGTCACAGGGTCTCGGGTCCGGGTAGTTGGGAGATACCCTGTCCTTGATGGGGTTGCAATGCCCTGGAAGGGACAGGTGCATAACTTGGGGGTTCTCCTGGATTCCACGCTAACACTTGAAGCTCGGGTGGAGGCTGTGGCCAGGAGTGCCTACTCCCAACTACGGCTAGTCCGTCAACTGAAGCCTCTTCTGGATAGAGATGTCTTGGCCACAGTTACCCACGCTCTGGTAACCTCTAGATTGGACTACTGTAACGCACTCTACATGGGGCTGCCCTTGAAGACGGTTCGGAAGTTGCAGCTAGTGCAAAATGCAGCGGCTAGAATGCTGACCAGAACATCTAGCTGGATATGCATCACACCGGTCTTAAAAGAATTGCACTGGCTGCCAATTCGCTACCGAGCCCAATTCAAGGTTTTGACTCTAACATACAAGGCCCTAAATGACTTGGGCTCCAAATATCTAAAGGAATGCCTTCTCCCATATCGACCCGCCTGTGCCTTAAGATCAAGTGGTGAGGCCCTCCTGGTTGTCCCACCACTTTCAACAGTGAGGTTGGTGGGCACCCGGGAGAGAGCCTTTTCTGTGATGGCCCCCAGACTATAGAATAGCCTTTACCCTGACCTTTGGCTAAGCTGTTTATGTTCCCTCTCAGTACAGACACTATTATTTTAAACATATTGTGTACTGTTTTATATTTGTTGAACTTTTAATGTCTTTTAATGTATATTCTATTTTAATCTGTTGTAACCCACCCAGAGTCCTTCGGGTATGGGGCGGGATATAAATGTAAATAGTAAATAAATAAATAAATAAATTTAAAAAGAAAAGAAACCTTTTCTTTATCTATCGGTGCCATCCAATGATTATTGTTGATATTATGGTTAATCATTCCCCTTTATCTGTCACTAAGGACAACACTTTGTTATTAGTAAAAAGAACCACCTTCCTACTTTGGTTTTAAGCACATTTTCAGCTTCTCGGTGTCCTGTCCAGTTAAAAATTCTGTGAAAGGCTGGTAAGTTCTATGATTTTCTCTTTTCTTTTTGCCATTGAAGAAGCAGGAAATGAATTGGGTTTAATTGAGTTGTTACCATGATATGATATGAAATATAATTTATGGATTTGTGGAGAAATAATGAATCTGTGATTTCATGAAAGACTAAGGGTGCTTCCGCACTGACCTCCGAAATCCAGATCTATTTAGATCCGGATTTTGGAAATCCGTGGTAAGTAGATCCATATCGAGTAGATACGGATCTACTACCACACCTTCCATCCGCACATGCGACGGAAGGGGGGATTCAGATCCAGATTTGAGGTGGGTGCTGTGCTTCCGCACTGCACTCACCTCAATCCGGATCTCCAGACTCCCTCCCCTGGCCCGCCATGATTGGCTCCTCCGGAGCCGAGCATAGCAAGCTGGGGGTCTCCTATCTTGGGGCTCGCCCTTGCCCCAGAAGCCGTGGATCGCGGCTTCTGGAGCCAGGGGGAGCTTCTCCTAACACCCCCCTAGCCCACCCTGGGGAGAGCACAAGCAATCCCTTCCCTAAATGCAGCCAGGCCAATTCTGGCTGCGGGGTCCCAGTTCCCTTTGCACCTGTGTCCGGCGCACCTCCCGATTGGCCAGGGCCGCATGCCTGCGCAGAGAGCCTCCTGAAGCCTCTGTGTCAGCAAAAGGATCCTATCTCTGGCTCTCTTGATAAGAACATGCCAGAAACAATGGGATTTTTACAGGCTCACGTCTGACCACAACACGTGAAATTTCTGAGTTAGTATAAATTTGAAATATATATATGTTTCTCCATTATTTTTCATTTCAAACTTTGATGGGTTTTTGGACATTTAAAAGGAGTTTGTATTTATATGGTCAAGATGCTAAGATTTCCCAGAATTGGCTAAGGATCTGTTTGTCTGTGTGAATGCTACTTTTTACAAGCTGGCTTTCCAGTTTGCATAAGTAACATAGTTCTGATAATGGGATGGTTATCTGCCTAGCAAAATTCCTTCTCTATCCTGTTTTTGAGTGAAAAAGACAAAAGACCATGTGCTTTTTACTCCATTGCTTTGGGTTTTCTTCTTCCCAGAAATCCTTGCATTTCTTGAATCATTTCCTATTGAGCGTTTGGCCAATTTGAAGTAACTTCCTTTGGAAAAGTACAACCTCCAGGGGCATCATTATAAGTGCTGGAGAAGTTTAGGATCTTTCTCTTTCTCTCTTCTTTTTGCTGTGCTCATGGGGTTGGTAAGGGTGCTAAGGGTTTATCCTTTCTCTTCCCCCCATCATTGATTGCAAATTTTCTTTTCCTTAAGAATGGCTTTGCAGGGGGAAAGTTTTTCCTAGTTGCTACTTTTTACTAACAGAGTGAGAAGCTGAATTTTTAAACTATTTTAATTCTGCTTTTGAGTTTTTTTTTCTTTTCAGTTGCAGCAGGGCTTGCAAAGATACAATGCGATTCTTTTGCATTATTTTTAAATTGCTTTAAAGAACTTTAGGCTCTTTTTAATCATTCTGAGCCTTAAACCTTTTGAATTATTTTGCAGTTTACTAGTTCTAAAGAGCTTTAATTAGTTTTGCTCCTGAATTAGAAGCATACCTATTAAAAGGGTATTTTTGTTTCTTTTCAATTTTGGAAGAATGCTTCTGAAGTTGATATTCTGATACTTTCTGATATCTCCATGTTTTTTTAATTTTAATGTGGAGCTAGGATGCTTTTCCATAGATTAGGGGTTTTTCTTTATTTCTTTTTCTTTCTTTTTGCTGGTTTTCTTAGTTTCAAGCTAAATATGTTTTATTTTAAAACTGTTTTCTTTTTGAGTCATTTTAAAGAGTTTTGCTGCGTTTTAGTGCATTTTTTTAGTTTTGCTACATAATATGAAATGCTAGCAAGATAACTGTAAATTTTTGCACTCATTTGTGTTCTTTTTGTGTGATTTGTACATCATATGAGCTATGTGCAATGGATTAGCTCCATCCCCATTTCCGGTTTTCTTTTCTGTACCCTAACATTCAGGCCCGGTTCCCATTACAAGCTTAAAATCGTTTCCCTAAACCGAAATAATAGAACCGGATGCTAACACGAATTTGCCTGATCCCATTACTTTTAATCGCGTTCGATCCGGATTCTGAGGATCGTACGTGGCGTATGTGACTCAAGGGGGTGACTTTCTAAAAGCCGGTTTTCAAGGCTGCCCTGCCCTCTTCCTCCTGGCATGAATGAGCCACCCATAATGGACCCCTTCACGGAGCCTAGCTGGGTGGCTGGGTGGCTGCCGCTTGCCTAGATGGATGAAAAACGGCACCGGGCAGCCAGCGATTCTTTCCCCTCCTCTCCCCATTGCCCAGGGCACACAGCAGCAGTGGCAACTCAAGCCCCCTTCCCCTTAAACATTCACACATCTCCCAGAACCTGCAGCTGCTTTCCTTTCTTTTCTCTTTCTAAAGGTCAGAACTTTCAGAATTGCACAAAATTGCAACATTGTTATGAGGTGTGAAGTGGGTGGATTGCTACAGTGTAGCGGCTGCTGTAAGGGGTGGATTTTTACAAATCACTATCTTTGGAAGCAAGCTATTGGAGGAGGGAAACCCTAAACATGCATTCTCATCCCACTAAAACGGTACCATTCCCACAGTAAGAAATGTAAAACGTTTCAAATGCACGAACCGGAGTGAAACCTGTTGAAATGAGTGTTAACGTTTACAATGCTTTGCGGCGATTTAACATGCGGAAAGCGTGTTAAGCCAACCTGACATGGGGACTGTGAGGATCAAAACCGTTTCGGAACCGTTTTAAGCTTGTAATGGGAATTCACCCCATGGATATGTAAATTGACTGTTGAGCATAAACAGTCTCAGAGCTTGGGATAGTTCAATACAGGATTGTCTCAATTGGAGAGGGACTAGTCCAAAGAAGAAATAGAAACACATTTTTGGATGTCACCCCACAGTACAGAGGATGGCCTGGCAACTGACCAAACACCAGGTATGACTGCAGCCCTTGTGAGATTAATGGTCACAGCTCAAGCCATTTAGGACTTTTTCTGTTAACCTGAACGTCTTGACCTGGGCTTGGTAGCAAAATACAACAAATGAGTAAGCAAGCAAACACACAAGCAAGTAAAAGACTCATTCGCATATAAGATACACCTATAATTTGCCATTAAATGTTTAGGAAATACAAATTAAAAAGCAGATCACAAAGTGATTTTAGGAGAAATTATTCTGGAAAAAATGTAGGTCTCATATGGCAAGGAATACAATAAGTAAAACAGGTTTTCATTGAAGAGTCACAATTTGGTCTAGTGGTTAGGGAGCCGGACTCTTATCTGGGAATACCAGACTTGATTCCATACTTCTCCACAAAGCCAGCTGGGTGATCCTGGGCTAGTCACAGCTGTCTTCTGAGCTCTCACAGCCCCACCTACCTCACAATGTGTTCTGCTGTGGGGAGAAGAACAGATAAGCTTTGTCAGCTGCTTTGAGTCAGCTTAAATGCATGAGCGCAGCAGAGTAGAAAAGCCAACTCTTCTTCTTCTCTCTACGAGGGTACAGTGGAATTTCAACCCTGAGTGCTTCAAGAGAAGATGGCACTTTCTAAGGACCATGGCATTTTAATGAACGATGGCTACAAAATTCCCATGCTTGGATTTGGCACCTATTCTGCAAATCTTGTAAGTATATTGTATGATTTTCAATTACCGTAAATTGAAACTAGAGAAGATCTTTTGGGCACGTTCCCACATGCTAAATAATCAGTTTAAAGACCAGAGGCCTTTTCACACGAGGGGTTTTTGAATGCATGGAGAACGCGCGGGGATGCTGCATTTGCACATCGGGGCAGCTGGATCCGTTCCAGACCCGCCCCAAGCATCCCAACGCACTTTCCACACGTTCCGTTTTCAGAGCAGTGTTCAGCATTACTGAACATGTCTCTGCATGTTCGGCATTACTTCAGAATGCTATACCTGGATCCAGGTTGATATGCCTCCTTCCTACCCCCACCTCTCTCTGGTTGTCTTAAGATTAAACAGGATTGATCATAGATTACTTTTCTGCTACTTCCTCTTTCTAGGCTGATTTCTCTGAAGAGCGCAAGAACAATCCTATGCGATTAGGCTAGCTCAACCCTTTATCCCTCCTGTTGACTTACTCCTGCTCCTATTTTCTCCTGGTAGGAAAAAATGCCTACCCAGCTTTTGTGCATGGAAGAGAGACGGAGCAGGGTGCAGTGTGGACAAGGTTCTTAGTCCTCTTATGCATCTGATTAAATGGATCCACAAAAGATTTGGATTAAGGGCCTGCTTAACCCGGATCTAGCTCCATCTTGTGCAGATGAAACAGGACAAAGGGGAGCATGGCCACATAGATCCACATTAACATGCAGATCTAGGGTGTTTCCTCACATACCTCCTGGAAGCCAGACTAAGGGAAACCGTTTTTCTCAAATCTGTCTCTGGGAAGATCTGTCTGAAATAGGGATGGATTCAAATAAGGCCCCATGATTCCACACTGGCATGGGAAGGCCGGATTCTGGAGAATGGATGGAGTGGGTGCTGTGCAGACGCATCAGCTCCCATTCCAAAAGTCCTCCAGCTTGCACGCCGCTGACGCCACCCCCAGAGCTGCGGGACTAGAGTGGTTAGCTGCCAGTCACTCTGTGTTTCCGGTGGTAGCCGGTGCACAGGGGAGGGGCTTTGGAAGCAGGTAGTCCTGCTTCTGCCCTTCCCAACATGGCGGCCGGAGGGACATCTGTTCCCTCTCCTGTCTGTGTGCAGAAGCATCCTCCTTTGATGTGGCTTTTCCACACAAGAACGGATTAAGACCTAATTTTTCAGGTCTTTCCGGGAACCGGTTTTAGCGGTGCCAAGACCACATTAGAGACGGATCTCGCACAAGCCTGTGCGAAGCAGCATCCTTGAAGTGTCCTGGATCTGGACTCCAATGTGGAAGGTAAGTTCCAATGTGTTCTCTGTGTGTCTTTAATGTGTTTCTAAATGCGTTCTAACGGCCTGTGTGGAAACACCCCTAGGTAGCCTAGAAGTGTTCTACCTGAACCCTTAATCTGGATTAAGGATCTGTGCAGAAAGGCCCCTAGTTACTCTGCCTCATCAACTTTTGATTGTTCTTACTACACTTTTAATAAAAGTATCATTGTTTAAGAACCTTCCCTAAGAATTACTTGTCTGTAAAGACCTGTCGTATACCAAGTCAGCCAGGTCTTAGCATAGGTGCTCAGGGCTAACAATAGTAGCAACCAGCCAAAGTTCAATATTCTTTCAGAGAGCAAGAATAAAGCATAGTAAAAAATGTTCTGAGTTCCAAGATGCCAGAGGGTCTGTGGTGTCAGGTATCAGGTATCATTCCAAGGATCAAAGAGCAAATTGAGCTGAGTTTGCAGGATAAAGAGATGCATTGTCTGCAACAAGTTCTGCAGGCATGAGGTATGTTTAAGTAGGCAGGGGAGAATCACGACCTCTTTGACGCAGGTGCTTAGCCTGCAGATGTGCTGACTGTCTCAGCTGTTGTCACTCTTGCCTCAGAGTGCTCAGGGAAGGGTGTAGCCCAGCATCTTCATCCAAGCTGTCTCCATCATGAGCTATAGGGTCATTGTTTACATTGAGCCCCTGAGTCACACCTCCCTCACCCTGACTGTCAGGAAAACTGAGCTCAGCATGGAATGAGTTATTACCTGTAAGCCATCTCTGAGCTGCTTTTTAAAAGGTATCTGCACTTATTTATTTAGGGTATGGCGAATTCACATTGTTATACATTAATAAAATGGCTAAACGCAAGATAGAAAACAGGAAAAGTCTGTAAAGATCACATGGAAAGATCTCTACATGGAAACTTATATCTTAATCATGGGCATAGTCTATTGCACCTTTTATTGTTAGGAAATCTCAAAACTTCCCCTATACGCTTGATTTTGACATTCTTCCACAAAATGCTGGATTGTTTGTCTTTTCCGCCCCACAGTCCCATATGAGGGATAGAGTTATTCACCATTTAAAAAGAGCATCTGCACATCTATCGTGTCCCATGTGTATGCAACTTGTAGTTGTCCCTATTGCACGGGGATGATTGAATCCAGGTGGTTTTTCCAAAATGCAGGGCAGGCTCTAAAACTGTGGAGGGCAGCTGTCTATCCAATGTTGTTTCCATGCATTCATGGCATTAAAATCATCTTCCATTAGGGCTTTGGCAGTAGTAACCCGGTTACCTGCACAGAAGCATCCACTGTTTTCATCTTTTCTATTGACAGGATCAAAGCAAATGTGAGGAAGCCACAAAGATAGCTATAGAAAGTGGCTTCCGCCTCATCGACGGTGCACTTATATACGAGACGGAAGAGGCAGTTGGGCGAGCAATTCATGCAAAGATTGCAGATGGAACTATAAAAAGGGAAGACATTTTCTACACTGGAAAGGTAAGTCTATATCTATTTCCTGCTCCCGCTTTTGATTTTAATAAACAATAAATAGAAAATCATTATCTGGGTGCGTATTTCACTGACATGACTATCATGATAGCAATATAAAGGTTAGAAGTAATCAACATATATTCTTTACTAATCAAAATAAATTTTCTTAAAGCAGTTGGCTTTTGTTCCATCACTTTTCCTGGTGATCAGAAAGATGCAGCTTCTTATTTGGAAAACAGAAGGCATGTTTAACTGATTTTCAGAACAAAGCCTTTCTTAACATATCATCTTCCATCCAATTATAAGAACAAAAGAGGAGCCTGCTAGATTAGGCCACAGCCCATCTAGTCCAGCATCCTTCCCACCAATTGCTTCTGGGCATCTCAGGCAGAAGACAAGGGCAAAATCTTCACCTGCTTTCAGCTACCTGCATGAACAGTATAAAAATATATTAGCAGAGTCCAATTAGCTAAATGACTACGCTGTAGGACTTGAACACAGGACTGGAAAGCGGGAGCAGAATTCCCCACCAGCTATCACATTCTACTGTTTGTAACATCTCAGTATCATCTGATTCTGGTGGCCCAAGCATTCTTCGGCCTCCTGGTGCACTGCAGAAGGCAGAGGCACTATGGAGAGGAGGCAACCCCTTGTCTCCATTTTGAAGTGGAGAAGCACTGTAGAATGCTGCCTCCTTTGTGCAGGGTGGGGAAAAAATAGCAGTGTATTGGAAAAGGGCTCACTGGCACCAAAAATGGAGATGGGGCAACAGCAAGCGTACATCTTCTTGGACCCACAGAGGCATTGAGAAGTGGAGCTGGAACCTCAGGCTGTAGAAAACAGTGCTTTCCAAGAAAGCCATCTGAACTCAGGTACTGGCACATACCCCAATGACTGGTCTGGGGATACTGATGGCACATGGGCCCATACAAACAACCCACCACCAACAGATGCAGCTAAAAAAGCCAGAATGACTATAACTGTGGTTCCCAACATGGGGGACACATCCACCGGGGGGGGGGGGTTGATTTTTAAGGGGGGCAATTCAAGAATGAGTTCTTAATAGTGGGGGGTTGCAATGAATTTAATGGCCTTTTAGGTTTCCTCCACATGAATAGGAGTTCAATTTTTTAATAATTGTATGTCACAGGGAGTGGGCATCTGGATTTTAGAGATGCTTAGGTGGGGCATGGCCCCAAAAATGTTGGGAACCACTGGTCTATGAGAGTATATTTTTGAACAGCTTTGGAATACCTTCCACCGTCCTGAGTTGGTTCGGACAGGTCTAGAACAATCACTGGAGAAACTGCAGCTGGACTACTTAGATCTGTTCATCATACACTGGCCATATGCTCAGAAGGTAAGCCTTGTCAGTGCCATAACTATCAAGAGCCTAATGGTAAATTCACAAGGACTTCTGTAATAATCATTATTTGCCCAGAAAGCTGGGCACCGACATGAAGCAAGTTAAAGGACTTACCTGGTCCAGATGTAGGGCAAGTCCCCATGATCAGGAAATGTGAGTTCGCCTTGGGAGAGTCCCCATGCAAAGCTCTAATTTGGGCTACATGGGGGACAAAATCCAAAAGATTGAAGTACCCCCCCCCCTTTATAACTGTTCTCACACCGAATTAGGGGGCAAGAACAGGTTATTCTGGGGGCATGGGGACACTACCGGGTTACGATTGCAGCATTAGCTGGCAGGGTTTCACTGTCCCCACCACTAATGCTGTGATTGCAACTGTCCCCCCTTGCCTGCGTGCACAGTCATCTAGGTAAGAGCTTGCTTTACCCCAAACGATCGCCTAACAGCTTCCCTGCAGTCAGCTGAGCAGCTGTCAGGCAGGTATAGGGGCTGTCATGCGCACGAGCAGAGCTCCAGTAAAGTGATTAAAACAGCCACAGCTTTCGGTGGTAAGGGGGTGGTAGAGAAAACCGTAGCATCCTGATGCAGGGATTTACCACAGTTTTCATGGGGACTCCTTAATGCGAATTAAGATTCGCATTAAGGCTGCCCCAAATCCACCCTGAGGCATTGGCAGCCCCATGGGGACAAGCCCACAGTATCTCGTTATGTCACTGAGATGATCACCACCCTGCATGCATGTGTGACCACAATTATGGTCCAGTTTGACCCTGCACACATGCAGTGGCCATTTCCAAAATGGTGGGGCATGGGAGCTGTTGTCCAGATGAGGTATGTTGTTCTACCTGTTTACAAATCCAGGTTGGGATTATTCCACAAATGTCTGTCTGTCTGTCTGTCTGTCTGTCTGTCTGTCTGTCTGTCTGTCTGTCTGTCTGTCTATCTATCTATCTATCTATCTATCTATCTATCTATCTATCTATCTATCTGGTCCTACACTTAAGGCCACAGGGAGATTTAGGCAATTCTCTGTTACTCACTCGCCCTTCAAGAGCCTGTGGAGGAGGCATGAAGCAGCAATAGGTGTGTCACAATTTGATATCATTGAAAATTGAGAAATGTCTGTCACTGATCCATGCCTCTTCTCCTGAAATGGTAATATCCGAGCCAAGAAAAGACCCTTTCTGCACTTACCCATACTTCTAATTACAAATCCCCGTTGCTGGTTGCTGGGCTACATCAACCAGCATACTAGTGCAGACCTGTGAGAGGCTGCTCTGGTTGACTGCAGGTAATTGAAGCAATGGTTACCAGACCAGTTGATACAGGGCCCCAACTGTACTTTTAATAAAAATACTTTTTAAAAATGTAATAGGGATTATTTTCTATGCCTAAACATCTTGCTGAGTGGTCTTCTTGAATTAGCAAAAATATAGACATGTACGGTATCTTATTATAACTCCCTATGTTAATTCCTTCCCTTCGCTTGAATATTTGAAAACTCAAACAGATTATTTCTTTTTTACATCAAAAATTTAAAGCACATTACTCCCTTTTTCCATTCTTTCCCTTAATTTTGTTTTTAGCCAACACCAAACTTAGCTTCTAAGAGAGAAGATGGGGGAATGATTTTTGAAACCGTAGATCTTTGTCAGACATGGGAGGTAGGTGTTTTGTGGATCTTGGGAGACGTTCTATAATTTAAAAAGCGCTTAATGAGAATGCTGTTTTTGAAGCTTGACTTTGTTCCTTGCTGCATTTACCTGCAATCTGAACAAAAGGGCTGCGAAGGTCACTTCTGGCCTTCATAAGAACATAAGAACATAAGAGAAGCCCTGCTGGATCAGGCCACAGCCCATCTAGTCCAGCATCCTGTCGTGCACAGTGGCCCACCAAATGCTCATGGGCATCTCAAGCAGAGACGAGGACAAACCTTTTCCAACCTTCATCTGTTTCACGCATTAGTGTGACTCTGCAAGACCCCATAAGGTCCTGCCTACCATTTGGGCACCGAATCCACATTGCATGGTGCATGATCCCAATCAGGGATTACTGGTAAGACTTTGACATTAAGGTCTATTGGGGGACCGGCATGGCCTAGTTTGGAACGTGTGCAGAAGCAGGGATGTGCATGAATTTTAAAAGTGCTTAAAAGTAGGGATGTGCACGAATAGTCAGAAATTGGAATATTCAATTTCAATCCAATGAATGTCGACATTTGAACTCGAATTGGATTTTCGGAAATCCGAATTTGCTCATTTGAACTTGAATATGGATTTAAAAAAATCTGATACAGATTTTCGAATAATTCGAATGTGTAGATTCATATCTGTCATATACAAATCTGCACAAAAATTATATGTATCTTGTGCTTAAAATACGGGATTAAAATGGGATGCATACAGATTTTTACGGAATGCGCACAGATACGTGTAACAGATACTAATGTTGTCAACATTCGTATCTTTAAATACAAATCTAACATTCAAATGTACAGATTCTAATGTTACGGATTCGGATTGGATTTTATGACATTCGGATCTTTAAATATCCGAATCGAATCGGGTTTTTTGACATTCAATCTACTCGGATTCGAATGTCAAAAATACATTCGTGCACATCCCTTTGCAGAAGACTACCAGGGGAATCATTTGGTTCCTACTGTATTTTGATCCACAAGGGCCTTATTAATGGCCACTACACTCTCAGGCCCTTTCTGCACTGGGTCTTATTCCAGATCGTATCCTGAAATAGGAACCTGCCATCCATGTGTTAGTGAAGTCTTTTGGCATGCTCTTGACGAGGCCTGCTATAGAAGATGATGATGGTGATGATGATGGTGATGATGATGATGATGATGATGATGATGATGATGATTAGGTTAGCACTAGCCATGTGGACAGCAAGTCCCTTTAAGGTTAGCACTAGCCATGTGGACAGCAAGTCCCTTTAAGGTTAGCACTAGCCATGTGGACATCAAGTCCCTTTTCTGAGATATGCACCAGAATAAGGCCCAGTGAAGAAAGGGCCTAAGTTTCAAGTTGGGTGGGGGGAAAGAAGCTCAGCTATGAAAACTTTGAACATAATTATATCTAAGAGTTAGAAAAGATATTGTGTTTTCTTTCCTAGGCAATGGAAGCCTGCAAAGATGCAGGCTTGGTGAAGTCTATTGGGGTGTCTAACTTCAACAGTAAGCAGTTGGAAATGATCCTAAACAAGCCAGGACTGAAATACAAGCCTGTTGTAAATCAGGTAAAGGATAAATGCGTTAGCAGTGCGCTCCCATTCAAGATTTAAAGAGCTTTGAGACCATTTTGTGTGCTCACCATTCCCAAAGTTTTAAAAAGAATCGGCAGTTTCTGAGAATTAAAGTCTCGTGACAAGTGGATTATCTATATTCAGATCAAAAGAGGTCTTGCTGCTGGATTTAGAAATACTCCACTTTATTTAGCAAATGGAAATGCAAGCGGTTTTTTGGCGGGAGGGAACCATGCTTTACGTGTGTTTCTCCGACCCAATGCAGTTTTCTTGTCAACAAGAAACAAGTACCCAACAATAATTTTGCTCTCTTCTCGTTCATATTTTCTAACATAACACTTCTGGGGTTTGTTGGGTGTGGTCATTTTGCAGGTTGAATGTCATCTTTATGGGAATCAAAACAAGATGCTAGCCCTCTGCAAGTCAAACAATATCATCCTTGAAGCTTACGGTGTTCTTGGATTACAGAGGGATGTGCCATGGTATGATGTTTAGCAGCCAGATTATTTCAGGGACCTTCTGGAATAAGGGTCTGGCTCCCTAACCACTAGACCAAGCTGGCTCACAGATTGAGAGACTATTACATAACTTGCATGCATGAAATCTGCCATAGAATGTTGTAGTCTGCAGTGTCCTGTTCAAGATTCCAAACAGAGAGATTTCTTCTTTCCAGGAGAACACACTTCATTTCCCCTCCCATTTCAGAGGCCAGTTTGCACCTGGCCTCGTTATTTGTGATAGGTGAACATCTGGGCAGGTGCATTTGCATTTGCAAGAAGCATTTATAGCCAAGAAACAGCCCCTGCCTGCCTAGATGTTCACCTATGAACCATATGAAGCCACGCACCACGTGCAAACAACCATCCCCAATTGCAACCAAAACCTTACCTGTCTCATCCACACAATGACAATTTGCACCATTTTTGGTACAAAGGGTTATCTGAGGTAGGGATGTGCACAAATTTTTTGCATTCAAATTCAATTCGAATTGAAAATTCAAAAATTCTATTTGATTCAAATGTTCAAAATCCGGATTTTCGAAAATCCAGTTCAGATCCAGATTATTTGGATCCATAATTTCAAAAATCCAATTCAGATCCAGATGTATGAATGTCGATAAGATTTGTATCCGATATACGAATTTCTGCAAATATGTATTTATCCCATATGCGTCCCATTTTCATCCTATATTATATACACAAATTCATATAATTTTCATGCATGTTCATATACGATAGACATGAATCTGTTCATTCGAATTATTTGAAAATCCAAAATTCATCCAGATGTGTAAATTCAGATTTTCGAAAATCCTATTCGAGCTTGAATGTTGACATTTGAGAGATTCAAATCAAATTTTTGAATATCCGTGCACATCCCTAATCTGAGGTACTACGCAAGCACGTGTGCAGAGTGTCGTCGTCGCCATAGCACTGGCGCATGCACACCACAGACACACAGGATACCGTGATCAAAATGGCAGCACCCTGCTCCGGATAAGATGCACAACCGAATGGAGGTCAGTGTCCGGGTGCCTCACAGATAAGTTACCGTGTACTAGCATATCTTGGGAGGTCCCTGATGTACCTTTGTGGGGCAGCTATTCCATAATCAGGAGGCCACCGTAGAGAAAGCCCTGTCATATGCTGGACACAAACCCGCACATCAGAGACTTTAGGTCAGAGTCCTTTATTTTTGCCATCCAAATTGCTCTCTGATTTCATATTGCTCTCCTGATAGGTTTAAATCAGATGTTCCAGCCCTGCTGGAAGACCCTGTCTTGATTGCAGTTGCTAAGAAGCACAACAAAAGCCCAGCTCTTGTGGCCATTCGCCATCAGCTACAACGAGGCCTTGTGGTCATTGTGAAGTCCTTCACCAAAGAGCGGATTAAAGAAAACGCCCAGGTAAAGGAGCGACAGAGAAGCCGTGTCAGCTGAAAACATGCATGCTCTGACAGGATTTATTGGGCCTTTCTACACTGGCTTCATTCTGGGATATAAATGGCGGACAGGCCCTGCTTTGGCTGCGGTCACACTTAAGGTTTAAGCCAGCTTCAGTCCACTTTCAGAGTGACAGAATACATCTGTGTCAGATAACTCAGGAAATTCACCTTTGGGATAGAGAATGTGGAAAGAAAATTACCAGTCACTTTGCTGAAGTGTTCTCTCGCTCTGAAGGTGGACTGAACCTTAGGTTTGGCCTTAGCCTTCAATTCTGCAATACAGTGGTACCTCGACATACCAGTGCCCTGACATACAAGTGTTTTGAGATACAAGCCGCCGAGCGAGTGATATTTTGCTTTGAGATGAGAGCAAGATTTGAGATACGAGTATGTAAATACAGTACAGTACATAACAAAAACAACTGAGGTGGTGTTTTGGGAGCTGGAATGGATTAATGGGAAAATTGCTTTGAGATACGAGCGATTTGACATAAGAGCAAGGTTACGGAACGAATTAAACTCGTATGTCAAGGTACCACTGTATATCCCAAGGCCCAGTGCAGAAAGGGCATTGGACTCCATAACTTCCAGTGTGTATGAGAAACAGCTGAGGCAGAGGTAGTCTTCCAGATTTTGAACTACTGCTACAACAACAAAACAAAATCAGGAGAATCCCCTCTCTTCTTCCAACCTCCTCCATTTTCCCTCTTGTTAACCCTCAAACACAACAAAATCCAGGTTGTGGACTCTTTGAACCAAAGATCTGTTTTCCTTGCCTCTACTGATGTATTTATTATATTAGTCCCAAAAGACTGGAGGTTCTTACCTATGCACTGCTGATTTTATGCCATTCATGACTATGATGGGCTTTCAGAAAAGACTAGAGTTCTCAGGCTTTTGGAGGCCATTTCTAGCATTTGGGAAAATGATTCTATTTATCTATATAACATTTATATACCCTTTACTAGGAGGCCCCAGGCAAGTCACAACATACAATAAAACGATTACTAAAGCTTATCTAAAAATGTAACCCATCCAGTCTCCTTGCATGGCTACCTTGCCATCCAGGTACACAGGAGTGAAAGACAGTGGGTGTTTTTCCACTGTCACTAAAAGTACCTATTAAGTACCCATTAATGAGTACTTAATGGGTACTTCTAGTGACAGTGGAAAAACACCTAGTGAGTCCTCTCCAGGGGTCTGCAGAAGGGGTCTTGGGTGTTGTGTCTTCATATTCAGTGGCAAAACACATGAAGGACACAAACCCAGGGTACCAGGGAGAAGGGCAAATTGTGCTCTTCAGAAAAGCACCCTCACTGCCTTCTTCACCCATCAATGGGGAAGGGGGTCAGGACTTCTACGGAGGCACCCCAAGTCTTCCCACCATGGCTAAGGAGACATGGCCAGTGTGTGCGTACATAAAAGGACATTCAAATTGGGCTGAGACTGGCATGGCATGCATTGACCAGGGGGTTGGACACAATGACCCTAGAGGCACCAACTCTCCAACTCTACGATTCCATGAAAGTCACCTGCCAGGAGTTGTAGTCTAGGAACTTCTGGAGGGTCACAGTTTGAGAATTCTAGGCCACCTCCAGACAGCGACCAAATAACCTGCTAGCAAGGGATAACACAGAATAGTAATCCCCCACCATATCCCTTGCTAGATAGTTTTCGGTTACATCCAGGGGTCTCGAATGCACTTGCTGTCACTTCTGTGCATGTGTAGAAACATGTTTTGGCATGCACAGAGACCAAAACATACATACACACATGCACAGTGGTGGCAACATGCACTTCTGAATATTCCATGGCAGTTGAATATCTGGATGTGTGCATAACTAGCAAGTCATAATGCTGAAGGAGCAATACCCCAGATTGTTGCTTGAAAGCAATGTATCTGGCCGCCACTTGGTCTTTTGGCTAATATCTAAGGTTTGTGGTATCTTTCCTACTGTTAGCAATACCCATTCTGACCCCTGGAATCGCTGCCTTTTATCTGCCTTGCCTTCTCCTACTTACCATTAGGGATGTGCACAAATGTTCTAAACATTCAAAATTCAATCAAATTCTATCAGTTGTGAAGATTCGAATTCGAATAGAATGTCTTCACATTTGAATTTAAACATTTGAATGAATTTCAAGTGGTCCAAAACATTTGTTCAAATGATTCAAATCATTCAAATGTGATACATACATAGGCCTAGAAACAGGTGCATTTTTCAGGTGAAAATAACAGCATTCATTATGAGCCCAGCAGTGATGTAACTTTTTAAAATCTGTTGTTCTATCAGGTATTTGGATTCCGTCTCTCAGAGGATGACATGAAAATCCTTGATAGCCGCCACAAAAATTTATCCTACCTGAGAGACATGTAAGTCATTTTCATATAATACTGAAAATGCAGGATTCGCTTTAAGGTATTGAGTTGAATGAACAGACTGTGTAGTCTGTGAGGGCACATAAAGGCCTCATCCCCATTACAAGCTTAATTCGGTTTCGATACGGTTTCAACCCTCGTGGACCCCACGTCAGTTTGGCTTAACACGCTTTCCACGTGTTAAATCGCCCCAAAGCATTGTAACTGTTAACCCTCATTTCAACAGGTCTCATTCCGGTTCGTGCGCTTCATACGTGTTACATTTTTTACTGTGGGGACCGCACCGTTTTAAGGGATGAGAATCCGTGTTTAGGGTTTCGCTCCCCCAATAGTTTGCTTCCAAAGATAGTGATTTCAGTGTAAAAATCCACCCTTTACAGCAGACTGTAGCAATCCACGCACTTCACACCTGATAATTTTGTGCAATTCTAGCTCTTTGGAGTTCTGACCTTTAGAAAGGGAAAGGAAAGCACCTGCAGGGTCTGGGAGATGTGTGAATGTTTGAAGCAAGGGGCCTTGAGTTGCTGCTGCTTCTGTGTGCCCTGGGCAATGGGGAGAGGAGGTGAAAGCATCACTGGCTGCCCGGTGCCATTTTTCATCCATCCAGGCAAGCGGCAGCCATCTGGCCACCCAGCTAGGCTCCGTAAAGGGGTCCCTTATGGGTGGCTCGTTCACGCCAGGAGGAAGAGGGCAGGGCAGCCCCAAAAAGCGGCTTTTAGAAAGTAGCCACTTGAGTCCCCCCTTGAGTCACGTACACCACCTACGATCCTCAGAATCTGGATCGAGTTGAAAGTAATGGGATCAGGCAAATTTGCGTTTGCATCCAGTTCTATTATTTCGGTTTAGGGAAACTGGATTAAGCTTATAATGGGGATGCGGCCAAAGAGCCCTTGTCTGACCCCCAAATCCTTTGAGATTTGTAGTTCCTAGAGATGTGCATGAATGGGCTTGTTGGTTTTTTGCATTTGATTTGTACTGAATCGAACGTAAGAAAATATGTATTCATTCAAACTGAATGTGGTAGGATTCTATTTCATATGAACATATTCATACAAATTCAAACGAATATCCGATATGAACAGCTACATAACTGCTATGTATACGATACATATCCCATAACATACCTGCTCTGAAAGTGTCAAATCTGCCCTGAATCCACTTCGAATCTGCTCTCAATCCATGTTGAATGCACTCTGGATCTGTTGCAGATCTGACTGGCGCTGCCTCTGCCTCACCTCCCCAGGTTCACGAATGTTTTGAAGCGTTCATATGGGTAGGAATGTCAATGTATGAGTGTTGTGATATTCTATTTGTATACAAATGTCCGAATGCACACAGATTCGTACGAATATTGAGTGTTACAAATATTTGTGCACTTCCCTAGTAGAGCCTATCTACAGCACTTTGCATTCCGTGTGTGTTTGCTGTGCTCTGAGGAATTTATGCCTTTGTTTTGTTTCAGATTTGCTGGGCACCCACAATATCTGCCACCAGATGACAACTAAAGACTCATTCAGCTGGTTTCTCTCCCACTAAAGAGCAACCAGACCTTCTGCATCCTGTAACAGCCAATCACAGAATTTAAAGACCACCCTGCGATTGTCTCTTGCTTCCTCATCAGGAGGCAATCACGGGCTTACCTGGTACTGTTCTGAGCAATGCCCTGGGAAAAATTAATCAGCAAAATAATTCTCCAAATCAGCACTCTCAAGAGGGCAAGATCTTTTGACACAGGTTTGAAAAACACAAACTCATCCAGTATAAACCAAACAAACCACACGTGAAAATTATCAAGCAAAAGATTCTTCCAAAACAAAGGAAAAAAGTTTATTAGGAATACAGGAGAAAGACTTTAAAGTCATTCTGTGAGCTAGTTTGGTCTAGTGGTTAGGGAACCGGACTCTTACCTGGGAAGAGCGGGTTCGATTCCTCCCTCCCCCATGAAGCCAGCTGGGTGACCTTGGGCTAGTCACAGCTCTCTTCTGAGCTCTCATAGCCCCACCCACCTCACAGGGTGTTCTGTTGTGGGGAGAACAGAAGCTTTGAGTCCCCTTAAATGGGTGAGAAAAGCAGGGTAGAAAAGCCAGCTCTTCTTCTTCTCAAAACTACTAATCCTAATAATTTTAAAGAACCGACAAAATAATAAAACAAAACATTGCAAAAACCTCTCAATCATTATTTCTCTGCTGGGATTTCCTGACACACCTATTAAAATTTTAGCAATGCAGCAAAGCACGAGCAGGGCTCTTCTCATGAGGAAAAAGTCAAAGAAGATCAATGGAAACTAAAAATCTAAAGAAAAGTGTAGAAAGCAAAGAAAGAGATAAAAACTAAATCTAGGGCTGCGTCCAGACCTGTGGAAGAAATCCGAAGCTAAAAGCATAGCTTACCTGCTGCGCAGCGACAACCTGCCATCCCGACTAAAAAGCAGCTCTGTAGCTTCCTCCTTGAAAGCTGCGAGAGCTGAGTCCGCACACGTGGTCACATGGGATGAGGCAGACAATCAGAGCTGAACTGCCCTCCTGATCTCGTTTGTCTCTGCTCGCCATTCTGCCTGGACTGGCGGGAAGATTTGAGTTTTTTAAACACTGCACAGCAAGTGTAGCAATGGGATAATGTGTCGCAATGGGATAATGCGTCGCAATGACGATCCATTGATCATCGTGTGTGATGCCCCAGTCACGATTGCGCATTCTGCTGCGCAGTATTAACGCATCCCTATGCAGCCTAAGGAGACCCTAAACTATAAGGAGTGCACACAGATGTTTCTCTTACCAATCCACACATTGAAAATAAAGACTCTGCCCCAGCCTGGTTCCAGTCCAACAAAACTTCAATTGCAGAAAAACAAAAATTAAAACTGCAGAATTCCAGCCAAAACAACCACTAGCTTCAAGTTCAAAGTATCTTTTTTAAGAAGCGTCCCAAAAAGTAGAAGAAATTCAGTTTAAATGGCTTCCCAGAATACAGCAAGCGGAAAATTCAAAATGTACAGCAGGTGAAGATGGAAGAAACCTGCTCCCTTTATCTAGCTATGGAGCAGAGAGTAAATGGGAGGGGGGGGAACCCTTATTGATTAAGGGACAAGAATTTGGGATAATGTGGAACCCCCAAAGTAAACCCAAATTCAAACTCCAAGGGAATATAGAAAGAGCTTTACAAAGGCTTTAATAATGAGAAACACACATATAACCGGGACAAAAACGCCATTCAAAGCCATCAGGAGTCAAATATTTCTTCTAAAACCACTGGAAAACGTTTATTAGAAATGCGAAAGAAAAACTTTGAAAAGGTAGTAAAGGCGTCTCAGAGAAACAACTCATTTGGACATTCACAAAAACAAATTCAAAAATACAGAACCCATAACATTGCTAAGATGAATGAGCATTCTTCTGTTGAGGTGAGTGAGTGCTGGTTTGCTCACCAGTGACGTCCGTCCACACTGGGGAGCCATGGAAGGTCTCCTGAAGTTGCTGCAGGCTCCCCCCAGAGCCACCCAGTGGTGGACTGCTAAAAAGCTTGACTGGAAGCAGATAGATCGCTCCCAGACAGCTTCATCCACACCCTCTTCTACATGTGGCATGGCGAGTAAGCATAATGATGTGGCTGTGTCTGTGGCTGCAGTGTCCAGATTACCATGACAACATCTGAACCTGAGCTGGATGTCAATTCGGACTTTGCCATGGTGAACTGGCCAACTGTTTGCACTGCATGAACTGCCAGCCACATACTGGGCTACTGGGCTACTACCTACCCTGACTGGTATAGTATTATACCATACCAGTCCGGTAAGTATGAAAAGGGTTACAAACAGGAGAGGCCATGCAGGACAGGAAATTGGCAGCAAGGAAGTCCAGAAGCTTCACTGTCCATGTGTCCATTGTGCAGTGCAGACATTCTTCCAGGACCCCTAATGCAGTGTGTCTCCACTGTGCCCCCTGCCAGCTTAAGGGCCAGATGTGAGGAGTGACTCTGAAGTTGCCACTTTGTGCCATGACACCTTCACTCACCCGATAGCAGCTCCTCAATGTGGACCAAAGCATCTGAAGGGTTACCTTACCTGTACATGGGAATCAACTTGTACATTCAGCCACTGATCTCAGCTTCTAGGCACCAACATTTACACTCACTAGCCTTCATGCCCCAGTAGCAAAGCAAATGGACAGCTGCTTTGGCCAGTGGCCAATCAGTGATCCACCCAAAGCCACTTTCCATGGAACTGAGCCAGAGAGGTAAGGGTAAACTTTTCCTGGCTGATCCATGGCAGTGGCTCGCTGTTGAAAGGTGTAATCAGACACATTTAGAGGCTGGGGCAAATCTGAGTTTGTAAAAACAAGACATCCCCCACCCCTACCCTGCATTCAATTTACCTCAGCTTGAAGTCTGAGAAAAGTCACCTCTTCAATATTTGGGATTTCACAGCTCTGAAGATGAGCGGCCAATCAGTGGCATGCACCCACAATCAGGGTAGATGTTGCCTGATTTGGACCCAAATATAGGCTGCAGTGTGGCAAAATAAAGGTAGGTTCTCAAGCATATATTCCGATAAGTGTTTGGACAACATGTTTGTGCATCTGGGAATGGAAATACAGGGTATTTAGGTTTCTTCCATAGGAGCTACTGCTCAGATGATATGTGAGTCTGATGCATCTCTTTCACATATCATCTGAGCAGTAGCTCCTATGGAAGAAACCTAAATACCCTGTGGCCTAACAGTCATTTTTCAGCTCTTTGGAGCATTTTGATCCAGTCCTTGGATGTCTCACAGCCCCACTGCATCCTGCATTTAGATAGGCTATGTTGGTGGTGTTTTCATTGCAAAATTACTCAATCTTTTTCCTATTTTTAAAAGAAAAATAATCTAATACATCAAAATAATTTAAGATTGCTTTATTTTCAGTCAAAAACACACATAAATACCACCATTCTTGAATATCAGTTGGCATACATAAGGCATTGATATAACACATTTTACAGATTACCATGAATAACAAAGAAATCATAAATAAAATCTTAATATAATAGAGGTTTAATAGTTTTTAAGTGTTTCAAATAACTGTTTAAGTACTGTATTATAGAATAGATTCAACACAAGGCAGAACTGGTCTTGATGACGTTTTATATTGTGTGGCTTTAAATCCCAGAAATTAAACACGCTAACCTTGTATAAGTTATAATTATCAACTTAAAAGCAAACTCAAGAACCTGACTTCAAAGTATCACATGCTCTAAGGAAAGAGGTGCTGTGAAAACAATCAGCAACTAATTGGGTTCACTGTTCTAAAATAAAAGCTGCCACAGGATCTGGATAGCAAGATAATAAAGACAATTTAATCAATATTAGTACTCCAAAGGTGAATGACAAAATAAAAGTGCTTCAGGTAAAATACATAAAAAAGCAATGTAATCTAAATCATGTCCTTAATATTCTAAAAGCAAGAATCCTAAAGTCCAAGATAGATTGCCTCCAGACTAGTGGAGTAAATCTGCAGTTAAATGTAAAAGTGCAGTATACTCACTGCACAGCAAAGACTGGCATCTCAACTGGAAAGGCAGCTCTGCAGTTTCCCCTATAGGAGCTGCAAGAGTTGAGTCGGTGCACACCGTCATGTGGGTTGAGGCAGCCAATCAAATTTTGTGCTGCCCTTCCTGCTTAGGTGGCATTTTGTGTCCTTTTCTCATTGTCCTGCCTGCACTGGCTTGAAGCTTCGGATGATCAAAATACTGTGTAGCGATTGTTGTGGACCCAGCATTAAGGTAAGTGCACAGTCCCGATCATATAATGCGGCACCACGATGATCGATCAATTGTCCTGTGTGACAGCTCAATCGGGACTGCACATTCAATGTGCAGCTTTAAACGTGTTTGGAGACAGCCATAGAGACACTTGTCCTTGTAAGCTGGACCTGCTGGTGTGTAATGCCTCCATGGCAAGTTGAACTTCAACATAGGTTGTAATACAGTTCTGTTTGTGTTTGGTCCATAGAGGTGCCACTCTGTGGCTGCTGGACAGTCTTATGCTCAAATCTTGGAATCAGTATATTCTATAAAGTTGTTTTCCAGCCCGACACATTTCAGCACAAAACCTTCTTTAGTGGCTGTCCAATTGTTTCCACAATGTTACATGTAGCTTCCCCTGTTGGAGCTGCAAGAGTTAAGAAAGAGGGTGCCGTCACGTGGGTTGAGGCAGCCAATCAAATTTTGAACTGCCCTTCCTGCTTGGCTGGCATCTCGTCTGCTTTTCTTGCCCTCCTGCCTGCATTGGCTTGAAGCTCCAGATTTTCTTTATAAGTGTGCAGACCTGATTGTATGATGTGACACCATGACAATCGATCGATTGTCGTGTGTGACGGCTTGATCAGAACTGTGCATCCCAATGCCCAGTGTAAATGTGTCTGGACACAGCCTGTGTTTCATTGGCCAGCGCGTGAGCAGTCGCATGTCTGAACTTGCTTCTATTTATTTACCTAATGATTTAAAAATATTTTTATGTTGCTTCTCATGAAAAATGTAATTTTAAAGCAGTTTACAAAATCTTTACCAAATAGTTTATGAAGCAAAAGCAGTTAAAACCATGCGGCCTTGATATCTAGATTCTTGCTGTCTTTCATTTGCATACATATCATTGCATTCTCTTGCGTTGATGTCGATGGACATTCAGGCATTGGGCAAAGGATGCTGGTCGTCATCAGAGCTCCTTGCCATTCACTTTCATGTAAACCAAAAGATAGGCTGTTTCACCCCTACAGGAAGTAAAAAGAAAGTTAGAGAAGCAGTTGGACACCAAACAGCCCACCTGACAGAAGGCAGGTATTTACTATTCGCAGGAACTGTAGAAGATGTCAGGATTACTATGCAGCTCCATCCTACCCAGTATACCAGACCAACAACCCTGGTGCAATCTATGGTTCCTAGTTCACTTGCTGTCTCAGTGTAGTGGTCAGTGTGCAATCACCCAGTGATTCTTTAGTGCATGATTTTATGACCCAGGGCAGCACAGGCTGAGGCCCAGACTATCATTCAAAACTCTCTTTTTCTGTATTACTTGGCAATATGAAATGCTATGCGGCTTCGACATAAGACGATCCATGCTCCAGAAATTTGCTAGAAGCTCCACTCGCAAACAGGACATGGCTAGATGTGCTCTACAAAAATAAAGCACATGGTACTGTGCAACACATTGCTCTACACCAGTGGTTCTCAACCTGGGGGTCGGGACCCCTTTGGGGGTCGAACTACCCTTTCAGAGGGGTCGCGACGAGTCTCCCGCCGCCCTTCCCTCCCACTTCCCAGCTGCTCCGCCCCTGTGGCTGGGGGTCTCCACAACATGAGGAACTCCATTAAGGGGTCGTGGCATTAGGAAGGTTGAGAACCGCTGCTCTACACTGTCTTGTTCCAAACATGTAAACGTCCTGCAACAACAGTGCAAGTTTAACCAGAAGCCTTTCTGCACTTATCAGGCCTTGTTCTGGATCAGTGGGTCTGGAAGAGCATTAAGGAGTCCCCATGGCAATAGAGGACAGGGTGGGTTCAAGGCAAACCTGCCCGTCTCCATGAAAACTGTGGTAAATCCCCACATCGGGATGCTGCGGTTTTGTCCACCACCACCCCTTGCCTTGCCCAGGCAAGGGCTTGATTTACCCCAAATGATTGCCTGACAGCTGCCCTGCAGTCAGCTGAGCAGCTGTCAGGTGGGTATAGGGGCTGTCAAGAGCAGGGCAGAGCTCCTGTAAGATGATTAAAACAGATGCGAAAGGTGAGTCTGTTTTAATCATTTTAGTGGAGCTCTGTTTGTGCACATGACAGCGGCTCAGCTGACTGCAGGGCAGCTGTCAGGCAATTGTTTGGGGGTAAATCAAGCCCTTACCTGGGCAATTAAGCGCTCAGGTAGACAGGGACAGTTGCGATCACAGCGAAACCCCGTCCGCTAATGCTGCGATCGTAACCCGGGAGTGTCCCCATGCCCCCAGGATAACCCATTCTTGCCCCATAATTCAGGGTGAGAACAGTTATAAAGAGGTTGGGTTGGGTTGTTTGTTTGTTTGCTTTGGTTTTGAGGATTTTGTCCCTCATGTAGCCCGAATTAGGGCTTTGCATGGGGACTCTGAGAGGCGAACTCACATTTGCCTCGCAGTATTCTTGCCATTGGGATACGGATGCTGTCTCCTGCCCTCCCTGCACCCTGATTCTAACAGAAGAATGACAAGGGGGGAGAGCAGATGGTCTTCCTTACCAGCGAAGAGAGGCTTTTCCAAACGTACATCTCACATCATCCCAGGACACCTACAAAGGGTTCAGCACAAGACGTTAAATACACAAGTAGGATTCAAAACTGAAATCACACAAGCAAGAGATGTCTTTCTTGAGACAGGCAGGGAATTGTAGGCTTTAGAGGGCTAGGGTCTGTTGGAAGAACAGAGGAGCATAAATGAGACTTTTAAACTAAGATCATCCTTCAAAACAAAGGATGTAACCATCGCTCAGTGGACTGCACAGGGCCGGACACCCGCCTGGTAGGTGTGGGCAGGCTACCCCAGGCCAAAAGCGCTCTGGCTCTGGCTGGCTTCTTTGTCCATCCCTGAGGCCAGGAAGTTGTACAGCCTTTGAAACAAACCATCTATTGAGGCTGAAGAGTGCTTTGTTCCTTTGCATTCTGGCAACATTTTGTCACGGGTTCCTTTAGGTTTTTAACGAGGGCTGCTGCATGCGCACACTGGACCCTGTTCAACATTTTTATTGCTAAGAACTGAATGATGCACAATTAAAAATAAACTGCAGTTTTAGATATGGCATAGAAAGAATGCCTCACAAATTGAACTTTTTTTATTTATGTATTTATGTACTTATGTATGTATTTATTTGTATCTTGCCCTTCAGCTGAGGGTCCCAGGGTGGATCTCAACTTATGATAAAACAAAAATGTATTTAAATCATCCATCCATCCATCCATCCATCCATCCATCCATCCATCCATCCATCGAGCGTCCCTCCTTCCCACCCTATAGAACTAGGAATCAAAGACCCTGGTGAAGATGTATGTTTCAACCAGGCACTGAAAACCATATAAAGTTGGTGCTCAGTGAGGAATGAAAAAAACGGAACCTCCAACTGTCCTTGTCCTGAGGTCTGGTCAACTGCATGGACATTTCCACACAGCTTCCTTGGCCAGAATAAGAAAGTGGTTTGCAGGAGATACCAGGGATGAAACCTATGGCCTTCTACTTTGGTTATTTGACTACGCAGCTACAGCACATCCAAGAGGAGCCACATTGTGGGCCTTTTTTCACTTGGCTTCCCAGCAATAGGAAGGTTTGGGCAAATGGCCCAGAATGAAACAAGCATCTGCTCTTGCAGATGCCTAGTGCAGTCAAACCCTCCTCTCAAACCCCACCTGAAATGCAGATGGCTGTCATCAAGGCAGCTATCCTTCTCTCTGGTGCCAGTCGCTTGCGCTCCAGCACCAGGATCTGCCAACCTCACCCGGACAGCCGTGTGACAAGCAAAGTTAGTGTGCCTGCATATCACATCACATCACATCCTCTTCCTGCACCTCTACCATCCAGAAGAAGTGTAGAAAGCTTAGCAGGGCTTAACTAGTCGCGTGCTAGTGCAAGTGTGGAGCATGTTTTAACGTTTCATGCTTGTACTACACATGGTCAGCTCCAGGATGCTCTGGGATCCATAGAAACATTTCTGGAGCAGAAACGGCTCTATGACAGGCATATGGCACATCTCAGAGATGACCACCATTTCACTAAGGAGGATAAGTGCAAACTGCCCCTCTGTTTGCCACACTAAATGGGGTTGACTGGGGTGCCCTGTTGGACAAGCTCATTCCACTTGGCTGCATACAACCTTAACAATAAGCCATTCTAGCTAAGTTGGGTCAACTGAAACAGGTCCTGAATATGCCAATTAAGAAGATTAAATTAGCAATATTAATATGTTTTGCTTGGATATGGAGCCAACCTTGCAGGATGGAAAGGAGAAGAAAAAAAGAAAACCTTTCTCATATTGCTCTGGCTTCCTTACCTGGCAGACGCTGGAATCGTTGAAGCAGTACCACTTCTTTTTCGTGAGACTCCAGATATAGGCACAGTAATGACCAAAGGTACTTGTGCCTGAGTGGGCAACCACTGCGAAGAGCTCATACAGACCATCCTCCTAGAAGTAATGACATGGGCACATTTCAGTGGAAACCAAAGCCAGATACAAAACCAACAACGAATCATTATTAAAATCATCTTTATGCACCCTCTGTCCAGTTAAACTAGAACTTCCATAATAAGGATGTGCATGAATATTCATGCTATTTGGAATTGATACAAATAGATATGGATTCCTAGATTTGTGGACGGATCGAATAGGACCCTACTCATAGGGCCCTATTCATCCATGGATCGCATTATCTGGTATTCATAGACGTTTGAGTCAAAGTTTCTGTGGATACTGGAAGCCCCGGGGCCTCCCCCTTGTGGACTCCTGCTCCCAGACTCCCCCCCCCCCACATTAGACTATTTGTGCGTGAATACGAATATCCCCCCCATTCATGGGGGTGGGATTCGGCCGAAGCTGAATTTTCCCACATTCGAATCGTATGTGGGAAATGAGCTTCATCCACACCCCTATTTCATAATCCTCAGTCAAGTGGTCAGAGACAATGGGATTCACAGTCAGGTAACAATCTGGAGCAGGTGATCATTGGTATCATTCTCATCTCTATGTTGTTTTGCACAGATTATCATGCTGCATGGCAAACACACATGCACACATTTTCAGACTGATTTCTACATGTCTATTCTTTTTGGGTTGGTGATTAAAAGCCTTCTCCACCTATTTTCTTGTCTCAAAGTGCTAGTGGGGAAGGCCCTTTCTGCACTGCTCCAGACATTCCAGAACAAGTATAGGCCAGACTAAGAAACCCAAAATGGCACCCAAGCTCAGTACAGCTATAGACCAAGAGGAGCATCACCAACTCACAGGGACTCTTTCTGGCAGCGCTGCTGAAAAGGACACTCCCACAAACTGCGAAGACTGGGAATGAAAGTTCCCGGACTACGCATCCTCCACACTGCCTCTAAGGGCTCTTCAGAAGAGGAGGGTGCTGCAGCTAGCTTTGAAGATGCCATCCAAGTGCAGACCGCCCTATTCCATGCCAGCTACAACCTATCACAGCTTGGGATCGGTTGCTTGTTCTGGGAAGAGGGCAGCCTCCCTGTCGTAGAACAATGGAAGTAAATGAAGAAGGGGGTGGAAGCCAGGCTTTCTGGCCGACTGATCATTCAATCTCTGATCTCTCTGGCTCTGACCTGGCACTCTAGTCAACATCCAAAACTAGACCTCCCTTCTACTGGCAGTTAAGGTGCCTCCAGATGAGGTCAAAACACTGCAATTCTCACGGGACTATACTAGGAAAACCACACGTCTGTGGTAGTCCCAATAACAGTCCCAGGTTAGCTAATCAAAAATCCAAAGTTTTGTTATTATGGAAAGTCTAGCACCAACGCCATGTTTTCCTTACCATGGTCTGTTGTTGCATTACTATTTCTGGTCAAAATGTCTGAATACAAGCTAAGGATGGGAAATATACAAAGGGAAGTGGGTGGGTGCTTGGCTGATAGCTGGGTATTTTAACCAGGAAGAGTAACACAAAGAACTGCCATTTGGAGGCAAGAAGCCAAGATGGGTTCCTACCATTCGACAGGTGAGGGAGGGCCAGTTGCAGCATCTAAAGGTCCTATAACTTCCTCTTGCCATCTGGAGCCACCCTTAGATAGCGGTAGTATGCAATATTCAGAATTCAAAGCATTCCAAGTGTTTCAGCTGACGGAACAAAATCCTTCTTGTTTCACGCTCCTACGAAAATCACTCCATTCCCATTTTAAATGTTCTAAATATTCCAGCTGTCATTCTGGCAGCTCTGCTTTGGCATCTTTTCTGGCCTTTTTATCTAGATGTCGATTCATATACTTATGCAGGTAAATTAAAGATATTGATGTTTTTTAAATAGCAGAATTTATTTAAAATGCCCTGACTGACCAATTATTTTTGGGGTTGGACTGTAGTTATCATGGGGTGCTTTTCCACTGTCACTAAAAGTACCCATTAGGTACCCATTAATGGGTAGGTAATGGCATTTTTGTACCCATTAATGGGTACGTAATGGCATTTTTGTACCCATTAATGGGTACGTAATGGCATTTTTGTACCCATTAATGGGTAGGTAATGGCATTTTTGTACCCATTAATGGGTAGGTAATGGCATTTTTGTACCCATTAATGGGTACGTAATGGCATTTTTGTACCCAATAATGGGTACGTAATGGCATTTTTGTACCCATTAATGGGTACTTAATGGGTACTTCTAGTGGCAGTGGAAAAACACCCAAGCACTGTGCCCTATTGCACAAACAGGTCAAGGGGCATAAGAACTCAGGAACGGGGTTGGACTCCTTTGTGTGTTATTCTGAGCTTAGGAAGAGGCATAAAAACTGTTCTGTGCAGAGTTCTGTTTCAGTTTGCTGATTTTAGTAGAAGGGAAAGAAGCTTAAAGACACAGAAGATTTGCAGGCTAGACGTTTCTCAGCTGTTTGCTTAAGGTTTTTCCTAGCAAAGAAATGGCCTGGTCCACTTCATTCCTGAACCAGCGTGGACAGGTTGAAATTGACAGTGAGACAAATAAGAGCCGTCTTGTCACCTGGGCGTTTGGTTGATATTGCTCTGGTGTGAGGATCTTGCTGAAATCAAGGTTCAGGGGGAAGGTTAAGTAATGGTTGATCTTTTGGGTTCTGCCCCCTTCTCTGGTGCAGAATCGCTTCAAGTGTAGCGTCAATGTCTGTGGCAGACTTGTTAGTTTCATGCCCTGAAAAATCAACACACACTAATTTCAAAAAAATGGAGAACCCTCATGGTGAGCTTAAAAATAATTAATAGACTGTGCTTACTGTCTGAACCTACAATTCAAGTCCCTATAAAACCAAGTCTGGTGTGTGTGTCAATTGATATATAAATTAACTATGTTTCTTTCTTCATAATTCATTTAAAACAGTTCTAGATAGCTTCCCATAAAAATCTTGAAGCTGTTTACAAAAATAAACCTAAGAACCATAGATAAAAACACCTAAAATTGCTATAGTCCATTGGTTAAAAGTTTGGTAGGATGAAGTAAAAAGTACCATTGAACTTGGAGGCCTTTTTGCACGACAGATGAACGGCTGTAGTGCACGAAGGCTAGGCCACGCGGGGATGGATTCCCCATACGCATCTAGGCAGGTAAGGAACACCTGGGGATGCATCCTTACCTGCTTAGATGCAAATGGGCAATCTGTCTCCACATGGCCTAATCTGTAAAGGCTGGTGTGAGGGTGGGATGCCCCCCCCAGGGCTGCCGCCATTCAGTTGGAGTCGAACCAGGGGTGGGCAGGCTGGTCCTGTTCCTTTCCCGGGTTCCTGCAGGTGAATGCTCATGAATGTTCTCCCTCCCATACAGGTGTGGGATGGCCCGGAACAGCCGGGAACACCCTGGGCCGGGTATGGGAATGCGAGTAGGCTGCCCTGGCATGGGCTGGGGCAGTTCCAAACAGAATCGCCGGCCCAGCAGTGCAAATGCTCTGTCCCGGGTTGTCCTACTCGCGTTTGAGAGGCCCTAATGCAAATAGGCCTCAGGTCAGAATCAAGGTATTACATTTGGCATTCAAGGCCCTAAACAACTTGTGACTGGTACAGTCTCTCTCAGTATAAACCTGGGAAATAATTCAGACCTCTTGTTGGTGGCACCCACCCTCTGGAACATATCTCCTCTGACATTCACGGGATGCCTACATTTTTTACTTTGAGGCACCAACTGAAGAGTTATCTTTTCCCCACAGGTCTTTCCAGATTTTTTTTATATATATAATTGACTGTTTTAGCTGTTTTTATGCTTAATTTTGTAAACTGCTTCAAGATTGCATTTTTAGTGGGAAGCAGTATGTAAATATTTTCAATAAGTACATAAATAAATAGCTAAAGAATTCAGTAGTGCAGCTTTTTTCTTCAAAACAATCTTACCTTCATCCATGGCGTTTTCCTCCCACACTGTTGACAGAAGCACACATTTTCTTCAGTCAGTAGTTCCGGTTCAAAGAAATAACATAATGAATGTTCCTAAAGCATAGAGTAAGATTAATAGAGAGGGAAGGGAGAGATTTGAGCCTTTTTTGCAATAGGCCTAATTGCAGGATATATCTAGAATAGGGGGCTGCTGTAGCTGCACTTAGCATGTGGACTTGCAGTCCTCTATTCCAGGATATATAGCCTCTTAAATGTGGTCTTTCATATAATGTTGGACAGCAGCTCCTATAGGACACCATCACAGAGCTGGTAAGAAACAGAGCTCATGTATCTTTTCAATAGGCTACCATTCTAAGGTCATAGCTATACAACCATTGTCTTTTCACAAGCACTTTACTGTGGTGGCTAGTGCCCACTTCGGCAGATAGGACATAGGACAAGAGACTTTATGCACTTACCTGGGAAGTTCTGTTCCAGTTGGTCTGGAACAAATAATCCTTCCCAAGACTTGCTGGAAGCCCTGCCTGAGGAACAGAACCTTGCCATCTCTCCCTGCGGTGGTCTAGTGGTGGCAGCCTAGACCATTCTGCCCTCTGGATGACTCTCCAGCCTGGCTGGGCATGAACATCTTGGAGGAAGTGATTCTTTGTGGGACTGGGACCTTTGGTCAGCTACTCTGGACTCACTTGGCCTCACCTGCCTCAATTTGTGTGTGTGTGGTTGTGTCTGGCTTATTTTGCAATGTTTTGTATGGCATGCAATTTACATAATGTACTTTTATTATAATGTTTTGATTATTATTTTGCATTGTGTATTTTCGGTTTGTTGTAAACCACTTTGGGCAAATGTTGTTCTGGAAAGGCAGTATACAAATAAAATAGAAATGAAAATGGGAACGATCCCTCTGGACTGTGGCAACACCACCTGCACAGTGATGCTGGGTTCCAGCTCGGTCCCCACAATGTCCAGACATTTGTGTGAGCTTTGGGACCAGCCTGCACAAACTCTGACAAAGCTTGGGGGAACAAAGGTTTATGGCACTGGAGCTCCTGGGGGATCCATTTTAGCAGCACAAAAAGGCACATCACTGATATAGGTCTCTTTAACCTTCTGCATGCCATTATGTTCCAGATTAGGCCTGCTAGTCCACCAGCATGCCTTGATATTGGGGTCTACCAGCCATCTAGACCAAGGGCCTCTTTCTTCTTCAGCTATGTTTCAATATGGAGCTGTCTAAAATTGGCAAAAGCCACTATATTCTCTATATGGTCAATTTTCATGGAATTGCACAGAACGCCAGCTCTGTAACATTTCACCTACTATTAGTTCCATTATTTAATGTCTTCAAGCAGTGCTGGTCTCAGACCACAAATAAATTCATTCTGTTCTTCAAAGCACTATCTCACTTATTTGCATTTTAATGCTTTACCTTCAACTCTGCCAACCACAATGGGCACCAGCTACCAATACTTCCTTTGCTCACCCCAAGAGAAGTTGGCCATAGCTCAGCAAAAGATCAAGTGACTGGACACCTGAGGGACACAGGCTAGATCCCTGCGTTCTCCCAAGAAAAAATATATGGCAATCCCTTTTGTAGCCTTGTCAAGAATGCTGGATAGACATATCCACGCAGTTGGCCAACCTTCAGTTATTAGGACCAGCAAAGTTTCTATTTGCTCACCCTCCCCTGCCCTTGTGAAACAGGATACTGGAATTCATAATGTTTCCTCTATAAAACAAAAAGCATGCAGCATGCAGCATGATGCTCAGTTGTGACCCTTTTCAATAATTCATAACTTAAAGACATACCAATGTCTTGATGTCCTGAAAGTGAGCATCAAAAATTGGGAGTGGAAGCATCAACATATTGCTTTCTTTCTTGACTTCAAGTGAGCACTTCTGACACGCCAGGGACTCCTCCAGCTGGATGTTATACAGGAGAGACAGACTTTCAACCTTAATTTGGAAGAGAAAAAAAGAAAGAGAATAAAGCATGCGCTTGATGCTGGGTCCAAGAACAGATATGGCTCTTTACAGAAAAAACTCCAGTGTCAAGACCATTTGCAGGGACTCGGGAGCAGGTGAAGGTTTTGGTCCCTGTCTTCCACTTGAGACACCCAGAAGTAATTGGTGGGCCACTGTGTGGGAGAGGATGCTGGACGAGATGGGATGTGGGCCTCTTACAGCAGGACTCCGGTTGTGTTTGTATCTAGATCTGATGCCTAGATATGGCTTACAAGCTGAGAGGTAGGCAGGCTGCCTCCCAAGGCTATTTGCAGGGAGCCGAGAGCAGGTGAAGGTTTTGTCCTTGTCTTCCACTTGAGATGTTCAGAAGCATTTGGTGAGCCACTGTGGGTGCATTCCCATGATCAGAATACTCCCAAGGTGAACCTGAGTTCACCTCGGAAGGGTCCCCATGAACAGCCCCTAATCCAGGCTACATGTGGGACAAACGCCAAAAATACACAGCAACCCCCCCCCCTTTCTAACAGTTCTTGCCCCAAATTAGGAGGCAAGAACGGATTGTCCTGGGGGCATGGGGATGATCCCGGGTTAAGTAAATTGCCGATCGCAGCATTAGTGGGCGGGGGTTTTGACATCCCTGCCCTGCACGCTGCGATCGCAACTGTCAGAGGGGTATACAGACTGTCAAGCGAAGGAGTGGAGCCCCAGTAAAATAACTGAAACAGCCACGGCTTCAATCAATGAGCTGGGTTCCCTTCTGCACCTCCAAAAGCCACACACTTCATAACGCCTGACAACTGATCAGCTGAGTGCAGGGAAGCTGTCCGGAGCCTGTGCGCTAAATCAAGCCCTTACCCAGGCATGCCTGCCCGATCGGGCGGTCAGGCAAGGGGGGCCATACTTGTACCCGAAGGGGAGGGGGGGGAGAAAACTGCTGTTTCCCAATGCAGGGGTTTACTGCAGCTTTCATGGCAACAGGTGGGTTCAGCTTGAACCTGCAATGTCCTCAGTTATCATGGTGACTTCTTAATGCAAACTACGATTTGCATTAGGGCTGCCCTGAATCCACCTCAAAGTAATCACAGCCCGTGGGGATGCACCCTGAGTAAGACAGGGTAGTGGCCTAGATGAGCAGGTTCCTTCTTATGTTCTTAAAGTGATACTCAGATCATTCATTCCTCTACTGCCACCTTGTGGGCATTCACTTTTTTTTACCCACACACTGCCCAAACAAGAGGGGCAGCTTTTTACTTTCCTTGAAAATCTTTAATTATAGAAATGGTAGAGCTCAGCTACACCCCCAGAGAGAGGAAAGTGATATATGGGAGAGTAACAGGCTAATCTCTTTCTCTCCATTCCCAGAGATGGGAGCAAATCTTAAAAGTTGCTGCTGGCTTTGCATAATACTGCAGTGCTTCCTCCAAACAGGAGACAGGTATCCTGCTAGGAGGCCATAATGACTCCTAGCTAGAAAAGCACTGGGTTTTCCAACAATAGTTTTTAGCACATTCTCCAGGTGAGGCAACCTTATAGCAGCACAGAATGGCACTATATTCCCTCTGTTTGGATGGACCCTAGGACTTCCCATAGTTCAAGTGGCCTGGAGAGGAGGTTGGGTTCTAACTTCAAGGGAACACAGGCTGTGGTCACACCTTCATTTTAATCCTTCTTCAGTCCATCTTCAGACCCCACCACTCACACCTTTTTAGCCGGATTCATCTTATTTGTGGATTTCCCTCCCTTCAATCAGACTTTCCCGTGTCCTGGTTTTTACAGGTCTCAAGCCATTTAGATAACGGATTAACACATCTGTCCTCATTTCTTGGGTGTGATTGGGAAGAGGACTAAAGGGGGCTGAACGGGACTATACTGGGTGGACAGTGCATGAATTTGCCTTCACTTTCGCCCAGCATGTGATTACATGCTGTTGAGTAACAGTACTTTTGTCCTATCAGACCTCAGGGTTTTGTGATGGTGGAAAGGAGTGAAGATCTAAAAGATTCTCAAGAAGGAGTCTCAGGATGGGAACAGAAAGATGTGAGCATAGCTACATAGACCAAGGAAGGATTATCAGGTAGTGGGTGTGATCAGAGCTAGTGCGTTTTGAGTCCTATTTCTTAGTAAGATGGACTATTTCAGCAAGGCATGACTATATAATGAACCATTAAGGTGCTGTCTTTACATATAGATAAAAGGCAAAGAAGTCTTCCCTTTGAGTTCAGTTCTGGTTGCCTACTGTTTTCTTCGTAACTGCGCAGAAGCAACAGAGTACTAAAAATATGTCAGAGAGTTGAACGTTTTGCATAAAGCAGCAGCAACTCTGATCTGCATACAATCCGACCATAATAATCATAATAATATTTCCCACCCAATGCGGGACTCTTACCAGATCTCCATTTGTGATTTGGGCTTTAATAAGATTCCAGAGTTTCAAGAGGAGCTGGGCAGCGTCATACTGAACAAACACTAGACAAAAAGAAGTTGCAAGCAAAATTTAGCATGATTGACTTTTATTTCTTTCACATCCCCCTTGAATTCTGGTGATCTAACCCACGTTGTACATTATATTCTTTTTAGACTCATATATTTACCAATGAAGAAGCCATCCTGTTGAGGACGCGTCTCCTTAAGCACACAACGTCCTCTAGCATCCCATAGCCCTACTGGCCACCAGCATCCATACCAGGAAGGACCACACTAGAGATGCCTGCCCCTGCTATCTGCTGCTTGTACGCTTTGTAAGCACCAGACAGAACATAATCCAGACCAGTTAAAATCCAGAATACTGCTGGTCCTGATAAAACAGGACCAATGGGGACCCATTTTGGTGGTGCACCTTGCTGCACTTCTAAAATACGTCCCCCAGGGACTCTGAGGACAGGAACTTGGGGGGGAGGGCAGACTGCGACCAGCACTTCCCCAATCCAAAGCAGCTGATCATGATCTGTGCAAATAAGTGCAGAAAGGCCCTTAGTTTCGCTTCCGGCCAGTTGTCTTCTCTCCTCTGTATCCACACTGCAGCCATTCTTTCTGAGCAATAGTGCAAGCAATTCAACCACAACAATGGAAACGCACTCTCTGTCTTGCACATTGGGCATCTATACTTCTGCAGGAGCAGCCAAAGTTAAAAGGCAAAAATTCTCCATATCCAGTTCAACGAATAATAGAATCATAGAGCTGAAAGGGACTTTTAGGGTCATCGAGTCCAACCCCCTGCTCAATGCAGGATTTCCTAAACCATCCCAGACAGATGTAGGTCCAGCCTCTGCTTGAAGACCTCCAGCAAAGGACAGCTCACTATGCCTACTCCCATATCAACCTGTCCATGGCCTTAAGATCTGAAGGGGAGGCCCTCCTGGTTGTCCCACCACCTTCAGCACCAAAAGGAGTGGGCACCCAGGAGAGGGCCTTCTCAGTGATGGTCCCTAGGTTGTGGAGTGGTCTCCTCTTGAGGTGTGTCTATCACCTTCATTGAATACATTCAGGAAGGCAGCAAAGATGCACCTCTTTGCCCTGGCCCTCAGTTAAATGGGGATCTACTTTTCTCTTCCCACTGGCAGATGCTGTTATTGTTTTAATGTTAAATGATGTTTGATTTTTGATGTTTGATGACAGACAGACAGACAGATCTATTCCATTGACTGATTGCCCTCACTGCCAGGAAGTTTTCCTAATATCTAATCTGTATTGCTGCCTTGAAGTTTCATCCCCTTGTTTCTAGTCCTCCCATCTTGTGCAAGTGAGACGTGAGAACAGGGACAATCCCTCTGCACTGTGACAGCCCTTCAGATACTTGAAGACCACAATCATGTCTCCTCTCAGTCTTCTCTTCTGTAGGCTAAACATTCCTAGATCCTTCAACCTTTCCTCGTAGGACATAGTTTCCGGACCACTAGCCATTTCGGTAGCCCTCCTTTGGACTTGCTCTAGTCTGTCAATGTCTTTTTTGAATTGGGGTGCCCAGAACTGGACACAGTACTCTAGATGAGTTCTGAGCAAGGTAAAGAGGAATAATTACTTCTCGTGATCTAGACTCAAGATGCATCCTAGGATGGTGTTTGCCTTTTTTGCAGCTGCAAAAGAGTGTTACCCTAATGTCCCATCTCTATTCATTAGAGCACCTGCATTCTCATTCTTAAACTATTTGGAGAGATTATCAGAAAAAAAAAAACCTCCCCATCTAAGTGACATCTCTGAATAGCGCAAAATGCTCCTTCTTTCTCCTTACATTGGACATTGTGTTTTGTGAGACAGCATGCAAGTGCCTTAGGATGCACTGATTTTTCTTTGCAGCGTTGCATCTGCTCCAAAAGCAAAAGCATTTGATAAGGGACACTCATTTTCTGCTCCGAGGCTTCAAATGGCACTTTGATCCTGCAAAAGAAAGAACAGAAACTGTGACTATACCCCAGAAGCACACAATACTACCAAAATAATCTGGAAACCGAAGGCGAGAACTAAATGGCTGAATCCCTGAAAGACTGCACTGCAGGTTCCATTTGCCTCACTCAACTCTTACAAGGAATCAATACAATGCTGTAGTGTTATTATGCCCATTCTATAGGTAGAAACACTGAGGCTATCAGCAAGAAGCTTACCAAGAACTAACAAGTGAGTATGTAGTCGAGAGCACAGTAGCTCACTGCTTATCATCTAACCCACCCCAGCTAAAATGTGTGATTTAGGGTCCTTCTGTGTTTAAAGGGCATGATCCAAAGGAAGGTCCACCATCTAGGATCAAGGATGGTTTGGAACAGCACCATCTGCATACGTTTTGGGTCCAGGCTCTGAGAGTTCGGTAGCCTTGGAGCCCACAGGGGACCCATTTGTCACACTACCCAAATAGGTCAACTGGTAGTCCAGAGGCGTGCTTTCTACCCACCTCCATGTTCTGGACTAAATACAGGTTGACTGCCAGTAGATCTTGATATCAAAAGGCCTTTCTACACTTGTGGCCATAGTTTCCTTGCAGTGCACTCCCAGATGGAACATCTGCACTGGGAGAGACCGTTTCAAAGTCGAATACAGCCCCTTCTGTGCAGGGGCACATTGGAAGCAAACTACGCGTGGAGCACCATTCTGGGCTCCACGCTTGCATTTGCTGTGTCCAATCATGTCCTGCCGCATCCTCCAGTAAGTCCACCCGCACATGACACACCATACAAGCATTCTGGTGCATTGGGTAACATGCCAGCATCAGTGCATGTGTGTGGCGCATCACTGTTGTCTTGCTGATGGCACAGGCACACTGGTGCCGGCCTACAGAGACAAGACGGTGGCATCCAGACACGTGTCCGCACTACAGGTAAGTCTGCAGACATGTGGGCAAGAGAGGATGCATGTACTACCATTTACTAGTGTGAATGCTAATACATACAGGGGCAAGTTCACTCTGGACAAGATGAGAAGTGCAAATTTGCTGAAGGTCTTCCAGTGATCTAGATCAAGGGACCCACCCTATGCAGATGGAACATACCAGTGGTGGGGGAGGCCTACCATATTCCACCTTAATGTGCAAACGGGAGATTCATCATCATCCTTCTGAACCTCCCTCAATGGCAGTGCAGAAAATCCCTTAATCTGGAAAACAGAATGCTGCTTCAACCGAGGGCGGGAAACTAGGCCTCCCCTCAATCCTAACTCACCTCCTGAGAATCACTGTGAAGTGCCTGTTCATGAAGAACACCTGGAGCAAGGAGTTGAGGCAGCAGTTGAGTCCAATATTGTACAGGCCAACTGCTTCTAAACACATGAGAGAAAACTGAACAATTTAGCCTTGGCAAAGGACAATAAAGAAAAACAGCCACCTGGGATTACAGCCTTTGTTATGATCATTTGCTATTTCATCTGCTAGGCCATGGGAAGAGGCTACACAGCATTAGAATTAAGCAAAATGAAATTCTTCTCCCAGTTACTCTGCCTCTGTTTTCTTCTCCTATGTTTTCCCATGTATCAGTTTTCAAAGTGTTAAGACCCTTTCTGCACTAAGCTTTATCCCACACTGGAACAGGTACCTGCTGTCCTCACACTAGTGAAAACTATGGCCTAGTTCACCTGGGTCAGGAGCCTTGATGGTATAACAGAAAAGTATTTATTACAGCAAACAGAGCTTTGTTGACAGAAGGAAGGAATTTATTAGCTAGGAATCAAAAGTAAAAGCCATTCCTTATTAACTAAAGCTGTGACCACACTTTCACTTTAAACCTTCTCCAGTCCATCTTCAGATCTGACTGCTCACTCTCTTTCCTTTCTATCCATTTTATCTGTGGCAAATAAGTCCAATGTGAACCCGCGGAACTGCAAATGGACTAAAAAAGGTTTAAAGTGAAGGTGTGGCTATAGCCTAATTTCCTTCCCAGAGCTGCGGAAGCCTTTTTTATAGGCTTCTCAAGTGAGAACCTCTCTCTCTCTCTCTCTCGTGTTTCTGTGTGGGAAGTATACACCGGTCTCAGGCTGTCTAAATCTGATATGTATATTGGCCCCCAGCCCACTCCTGACTCCAGGCTCTGTGGAGTCAACAATCCCCACAGGGCAAAGGAGGTCTAGGCTGAGCTGTAGGCCAATAGCTCTGGAGAGTTTCTCTGGTTGAGGGTACAACACAGTCCTCTTCACTGTATGCCCACTGAGGTTCAAAGGAAGGCCGCTAGGACCCCTCAATCCCAAAAGTATGTTTTTTAGTTTAAAATGCAAAGTGTGGCGAACACGGTAAGTCCAGACGCTTAAAAGTGTTGCCAAAGTGTATTTTCACAAGGGTAAGTAGCCTAAGGGAGGGGCTAGTTGAGCACTCCAAGGGGAGGGGTTGAATTTGCATCCAGGCGGAGCTCAGCCAATAAGAGCGAAGCTAACCAGCCAGGCCCATATTTAAGGGGGCCTGAGGGAACAATTTCTGTTCTCTGCCTTGGGTCGTTAATCCTGGAGGGAGGATAACGAAGGGGAGAAACGGGCTCTTAGCTGAGGAGGCTAAAGTTAGGGTCCTGAGTCTTTTAGTATATGAATGCTAAGCTTGTGAAGTTATTTAAAAGGAAAGCTAACAAATTCTGAACTGATTGAAGTTTTATTCTTGAACTTGTAGAGTCTTTTGACTTAGTGTAAAAGTGAAAGATTGAACTGCTTGACAGCAAAAGTAACCACGTGTAACTAACTGTGAGAAGAAACTGACTTTAAACTTCAACTGTATTCAATAAACACATGTTCTTGTTGTTTCAAAGAAGCTTCGACGAGTTCTGTTTATAAAGGGAGCCAAATAGGGCCAGAGTTCTAAACAGTAACTGTATCCAACCCACGGCTGGAGATCGGCAGAGTGGGGGCAGGGTGCTGTCTGCTGCAGCATCAGAAGGGAGGCAACATTATTATCAAGCCAAAGAGTAGAGAAAAGGAAATGGAAGGTGCGCCTCTTGGAAGGGAATAACAGAGATTGATTTACAAGTAAACACATCGCTACCACACTATCAAATAAAGATAAATATATATATGAAATAGATAAGGGTGGAGAGGCGGCCTTTACAGGTCACCCTCAGTGTGCCTCAACAGTTCATCAGTTCTGGTCACCCTGGGTGTTGTTGCCATCATGGCACCTATGAAACCATAAGGAGGTGCTGCAAGGCAAAATGAGGACTCTGGCAGGGTGAAAATACATGATAAGTGTGTCTCAGTGGTTCTCAACCTGTGGGTTGCGACCCCTTTGGGGGCCGATCTACTCTTTCACAGGGGTCGTTATGAAGTAGCAATGAAAAGAATTTCATGGTTGGAGGTTAGAGTTAAGTTAGGGTCCCCACAAGATGAGGAACTGTATTAAAAGGTCGTGGCATTAGGAAGGTTGAGAACCACTGGTGTACGTGTTTGTGAGGTGAGGAAGGGTGTCCAGGTTGTATGAAGCAAGTATGTGGCTGGATGCTGAGAAAATTAGCGAGGTGAGGTGATGAATGCTGTGTAAGGAAATGTTAGCCACAAGTCCCAGTTCCCGGTCACGGCACACAGAGTTGCTGAATGGCATATTTATTGATGTATTTGGCTGGCAAACAATAGTGAAGCACCCAGAATATAGGCATCACAACTTAATGCCCAGGTACAGCCTGAGCCAGCCTACATCCCCAAGTTCCTGCTCTGCATGTCCTTAGGAACATCCGCCCTCAATAAAACTGTCAACTGGCAGGTGCTGAAAGCGAATGGGAGAGAAGGAGAAACACGAAGATGTGAGGAAAAGCTTGAAACGGCTAGAAATGATGTAGGACTAGGGCAGGGTAGAGAGTGTGGAAGGGTCAGAATGAGGCAAGGGGTTGGAAGCTCGTAGGCCACTCTGGAGAAGCCTATACGGCAAATAAGAGATTTTGGATGTACCCCAGGAGCAGGAAGGTGGGAGAGAGTAGGTTTACAAAGGTTAGGGGGAGATACAGAGCCTGTTTGCACTTGGCCTTTTCCTGGAGTATATCTCAGGATAGGGGTCTGGGTTTCATACTAAGGCAGACCCTGGCATGCCTCCCTTGGGACCTCACTAGCATGTGGACAGCTGGCTCCTATTCTGGGATATATTCCAGAATAAAACCAAGAGTGAACAGACCCAGAGCTGAGAGGTTCTGGTGGTTGCAAATAGGAGAGTGACCACCTTTACCTCTGGGCCTTATTTCAGATTATGTCCCAGAATAGGGGCCTGCTATCTGCATGCTGGTGCACAGCACAGCAAGCCCTGCCTGAGGTCTGCTACAGTCTGTACTAGTGGGCTGGCAGCAGGCCCCTCTTCCAGGATATGATCTGGAATAAGGCCCAGTGCAGAAAGGACCTGAGACGAGCAGTTAGGAGGGTGGGGACACACATGGGAAGGCATTATTTGTGGTAGCCCCCAAGTTATGGAATAATCTCCTCTGCAAGGTATATCAGGCATCCTCACTATATGTCATCAGGAGACAGTGAAGATAAACCTCTTTACTCTGGCCTTTGGCTGAAGGAACAACATCCCTCCCCATACAGACACAATCATTGTCTTACCCATACTTTTTATATGCTTTTGTTGTGATATTATAACCTGCCCTGAGACCTTCAGGTATAGGGTGGGGTAGAAATATTAATAAATAAATTGAGAGATGGTGGTTTGCAGAGAGAAGCTTTGCTCTCCGCACACACCACAGAGCTTGCTTTTACAAATGGGCTTTGCAACTAGCATTCAGTATATCCTATGTTTCTGTGAAGAGCAGTGCTTTTCCTCTCTGCAAATATTCTAGAACCCTATATACATGAAAAGAACCCACTGGTTTAGATCAGGAATCCATCCAGCCATTTTTCCCCTAGGGCTTCTGAGGTGCTCCAACAAATCATGAAGACAGTCACCTTCACTTGAATGCTTCTTCAGTCCATCCTTGATCTTCACTGCTCACACCTTCTTAGTCCATTCCATGTTACTTGTGGACTTTCCCCCCTTCAATCGTACTTTCCTGAGTCCTGATTTTTATAGGTTTCAAGCCGTTTTAGTGTGTTAATCCGTTTTCATTTCTTGGGTATTATCGAGGAAGAGGAGTAAAGGGAGCTGAACTGTACTATAGTAGGTGGATATTGCATGAATTTGCCTTCTTTTTTGGCCAATGTGTGATTACATGCTGTTGAGTCACAGAACTTTTATCCTGTCAGAGCGCTAAGATGGTGGAGAAGGGTGGAGACCAAAACAAATCTCACAAAAGGAGCCTCAGGATGGGATCAGAAAAGTGTGATCATAGCAATACAAATTGAGGAAGCATTATCAGGTATTGGATGTAAGCAGAGCTAGTTCATCTTAGTAACAAGCTGTTGGAATGTTGTTAGAATAGGAAATGCTTGTTTAGTTATCCGTCTCACCAAGAACATTCTTGTAAACATCAGGGGATGTGTCATTTCTGTAACCTAGACACAACTAAGTTTCTGTTTTCCTGTGGGAACAGCGTGGTTATCTCAGCTAGACCTCCGCTTTACTGAGAAAAACAACCATATTCTGGATAAACCAAATACTATATGTGCATGTGGGTGCCGACCTTAGTGACTTCATGCAATCTCACAAGTGCCCATATTGCCTTAACAATGCTGTGATGTGTGCTGCTTGAATTGTATATTCTGGACTGAAGATGAAGATCTTAGTGGTTAAGTTGTAAACCATCTATTTGCCTTCATATATCCACTCATATACCCAGCAATGCATTTAACTAGTACCTATACTGCAATCATGAAGACAATAAAGGCCTTCCCTATTGGAAAGAATCAACATGTCATGTGCACACATTATCTGCTGTGATTCTAGCAATATGCAGTCTCTGCAAATCAACAGAAGCCAGGCTCAAACACACTATTTCAGAAAGGTGTGACCATAACCTAAGTCCTCTGCAATGGCCATGGTGTTACAGAACAGAACAGAACGAGAAGATAGGGCAGTGAGGAAATTTATTTTTTACTATTGTATGGAGATCACAAATTACCAAAACAACTAAAGGTTTAAAGTATGCCTTTGAGAGTAACATGTAGTTTTCCCCTCTGGAACATGAGACAGTGGAAACACTATCAAGGATAGAATTTAAAGGCCAACGGCAAAAGCAAAATCCATAAAAAATACATTTTAAAAAAATTACCATTGTTTGAATCTGCCATTCCACAGATTGCTTTGAGCAGCTGGTTGCGCTTCTCCAAAACATCCTTAGTACATTTTTTCTCATCACACTCGGACATCGTCTGGTATTTCTCCTCTTTAACTTCAACTGTCATGGATTCATATTCCGCTGGCTTAAGCATCCTTATTTTCTTTAGCCGGCCTGCAATCTGACCCATTAAATCTATGGCATAATGTAGGGGGATAACAAATCACTCAGCTTTACATGCTCCTCATCCTCCCAAAAATGAACAAAAAATATATCTCATTTATCTTGCACAAAGTCACTGAAGTATTTTCCCGCAATATGGTGCACTAAGAGAGTTTTTAATACTTTTTTACAATACATTTCTATTTGGGGCACAAGGGAAATGGAGCGCTTTTTTAGCACATACTGTTGGTACGTGAGAGCCGGACTCTTATCTGGGAATACCGGGTTTGATTCCATCAGGATTAGCAGGAGAGGGACTTGGAAGCCTTCCTTTGATTTCCCTGAGCTGCTTTTTGATTCATAGCATAGCCAATACGGACCTTTTTACCCTAGCCTTTGGCTAAGTAAGGGAACAGCTTTTCTGCCCCACATCCAGGCACTGTTATGGTTTTAAGAAGAAGAAGAGTTGGCTTTTCTACCCCGCTTTTCTCACCCATTTAAGGGGACTCAAGGTGGCTGACAAAGCTTCTGTTCTTCTCCCCACAACAGAACACCATGTGGGGCAGGTGGGGCTGTGAGAGCTCAGAAGCGACTTGTGTGACTAGCCCAAGATCACCCAGGTGGCTTCATGGAGGAGGGTGGAATCGAACCCAGTACTATCAGATAAGAGTCCGGCTCCCTAACGACTAGACCAAACTGGCTAGTAAGTTTAGTTAGTTTTAACATGGTGTGGTTTTAACATCTTCATTTTATATATTGTGACCCGCCCTGAGACCTTTGGGTGTAGAGCCGGATAAAAAATTTAAATAAATTTTGCTCCGAGTTCCTCATTGCTTTTGTTTTGCATGTTACTTTTTAAATTCTGTATCTATTTTTGCATGTGGGGGGTAAGTTATTACACATACAAAGTCAGGATATTAACCTTGCCAGTTTAAAAAAGGCATGACGCATTTAGAAGGGCAGCATCACGCCTTATTTTCTTTGCCCTTTTTATTTATTTTATTAAGAAATGTATATTTTTATGAGAAATGGATTCAAGAAAAGACTAATGCACAAATTCTCAGCTGTCTTGGAAAACACATTCCTCGACAATTTTTTTGTTTTGTTACATCTGCAACTCTTGTCTAGATTTAACTAAAGATCCTGAATGCATAATTGGGGAGGGGAAGGGTGTCAACACAACACAGCTGGACCATTTCTTATTTTGCTTCCAAAATGTCCATCAGATTTTAAACCCTCAACTTTCAACTGTGCAAAAGATTTTAAAAATAAATACCTAAATAAGTTCATTGATAATGAATGTATTCATTTAACAGGCAGATTTTTGAGATGTATGCTTCTTTTCCGGAACTTCTATACCAGGGTTCCTTTGTGGAATCCAAGGCTGTGGTCACACCTAAGGTTTAACCCAGCTTCGGTCCACTTTCAGAGCGAGAGAGCACATCAGCAAAGTGCCCAGTAGTTTTCTTTCCACATTATCTTTCCCAAAGGTGGATTTTCTGAGTTATTTAACCCTGAAAGAAAACCGCTTGTCACTTTGCTGGTGTGCTCTCTCGCTCTGAAAGGCTGCGTTCATACCTACATTTTAACCCAGTCTGAGTCCACTTTCGGAGTGAGGTACCACACTGGCAAAGAGGAGGAAACATGATAAGTCACCTTGCTGGTGTGTTCTTCCACTCCGAGGAAGCTGGACAGAAAGCTGGATTAAAACTCTGGTGTGAACGCAGCCATGTGTACTGAAGCTGGATTAAACCTTCAATGTGATCACCCACCAGGTCAGGGACCCTTGAACAGACGTAGGCGTAGCTTGCTTACCTGGCACGCAGGTGAAGTGGCAGAACCCCCCTCTTTTACGCAGCAGTGCAGAGTTACCCAGCCTCGACCTGGAGTCCATGCGCCAACCCTAGGACTAAAAGCACCCGAGTATCCTTCCCATTAAGAAAACCGAAGGCTGGAGGAAAGCGATGCTGGAGCAGAAAGGGAATCGGGCGGAGCCTTACCGGGGCGTTTAAAAAGCGATGCTCCGCTTCCCCTCTCGACTGCCTGCTGCTTTGTCCCCACACCTGGTTCCCCGCCCCTGCGCCCCGAGAGCATCTCTCTTCTGACAGCCAGAGGCACAGCATGGAAATATACGCTCCACGTCCGCGCCCGGCCGGAGAGGCAACGAGCTTGAGTTCTGTTTTCCCGCCCAGTCCTGCCCACATCGAAAGTGAAACCTAACCAACCCGGAGTATCTGCTCCTCCCTCCTGCCTTCGCTGCTTCCCGCTTGTCGTTCAAGAGCCCACCTTCAGAGCGAGAGGAGAACGTGGGCAAAGCGGCCAGGCAGGTTCCGTCCACGTTATCGATCCTAACAGTGAATTTTCTGAGTTATTTAACGCTGAAATGAAAACAGCTGGTCACTGTGCTGATGCACGCTCCCATTCCAAAGTGGACTGAAGCTGGATTGAACCTTGAGCCAGTTCGGGCTAGTGGTTAGGGAGCAGGACTCCTTTATCTGGGAATACTGGGTTTGATTCCACCCTCCCCCACGAAGCTAGCTGGGTGACCTTGGGCTAGTTACAGCTCTCTTTCTGAGCTCTCACAGCCCCACCTACCTCACAGGGTGTCTGTTGTGGGGAGAAGAACAGAAGGTTTGTCAGCCACTTTGAGTTCCCTTAAATGGGTGAGAAAAGAGGGGTAGAAAAGCCAGCTCTTCTTCATCTGAGCTCTCGCAGCCCCACCTACCTCACAGGGTGTCTCTTGTGGGGAGAAGAACAGAAAGTTTGTCAGCTACTTTGAGTCCCCTTAAACGGGTGAAAAAAGCAGGATAGAAAAGCCAACTCTTCAGTATGACCACCCATGGAATCGATAGGCAAGGGTCCCTGTATTCAGTATTCGCTGGTCAATAGAGATTTGCGAATTTCTCTGTTTTGTTTTTGCTTATTTTAAGAAAACTTCAGGGAATTGGGGATCGGTTTTTGTGTGTGTGTTGGTTAATCACCCCTTTCTTCCCTTCCTGCCTCCCCCCACTGCACACATTGTTTTATACTGTTTTATATATATGGTTTTATTTTAAATATTTTTGTCTTTTAAATATGCTGTTGCATGACCTGAGACCCGACCTAGAGTATAGGGCAGGATATAAATGTATATAAATAAATATTATTTTCCTTCAAGAAGCATCTCATTCATGTCATCCAGTGTGGGTACAGTAATTTGGGAATAGAGTTTACTAGGATTTTTTATTGTACTCACACATGTGTGTTATACATGAGACACCTTATGTTAAGGCTTTGGCTGTGTTCAGACTAAACATAAGGGGAGCCTCAGGGGTGCCCTCAGGGGCCTCAGAGAAACAGTATGGCTGTTGTCACACTTAAGGTTTAATCCAGCTTCAGTCGACTTTCGGAGTGAGAGAACCCATCAGCAAAGTGACCAGCTGTGTTCTTTCAGTGTTAAACGACCCAGAAAATTCACCTTTGGGATAGATAACATGGAAAGAAAATTACTGGTCCCTTTGCTGATGTGTTCTCTCGCTCTGAAGATGGACTGAAGCTGAATTGAACTTTTATGACCACAACCAGTATGTGAGGTCCTCATGTGTTCTCAAGCCTTCTCTAATCCACCTTTTCTAGTGCAGCCACACTGAGTATTTAGAGGCGATGCTTTTACTTTCCTACCTCTGATCACAGCCACACTGTATGCGTGTTTGCTGCAGGTTGCCAGGCTTTTGAACCTCTGGTTATTTCTTCCACTGAGTCAGTTCTGACGGCACAGCCAGATTTTTAAAATTTGTTCATTTTGAGCCATGGGTTCCACTGATCTTCCAAAACATTCAAGGCAATAGACATGATCATCTTCTTCCTATGAGTTCCTCAAAATGACCTTAGGAGGTAGGTTTAACCTGAACAATAAGGATTGGTCAAAGGTTACCTAGTAAACTTAAGAAGAAGAGTTGGCTTTTCTATCCCGCTTTTCTCACCCATTTAAGGGGACTCAAAGGGGCTGACAAAGCTTTTCTGTTCTTCTCCTCACAACAGAACACCTTGGGAGGTAGGTGGGGCTGTGAGAGCTCAGAAGAGAGCTGTGACTAGCCCAAGGTCACTCTGGCTTCATGGGGGAGGGTGGAATTGAACCCGGTATTCCCAGATAAGAGTCCGGCTCCCTAACCACCAGACCAAACTGGCTCACATTGGGGGCCACATTGGGGTTCGATCTTGGTCTTATTAGGCATACAGGTTTGGGGTTGGTTTTATTTTTCCTCTGCTTTCTCATGGCAATGGTTCAAAAGTCAGATGAAGCTACTTGAGGTTTATCCTTGTGGTTTGGTTCCACGCATGGCACAGCAGTGGCAACATGCATATCCGGTCATTCAGCATGGCACAAATGCCCAAATTGTGTGTCACAAATGCACAAAGACAATGCCACAGCACTGTCTAGTCAGAAAGCAATAATGGCAGGGGAGGAATAGCCCACATTATCACTTCCAACCACGATATCCAGCCCTGCCTGGGACCTGCCATCGTCTACACTAGCACGTGGTTGGGCAGATCCCTATTCCAGAATATAATCCAGAATAAGGGGCAGTGCAGAAAGGGGCCTAAAAAGGGGTTCCCTATATTGGTGTCTACTTGATTGTGATCCATTGTAGGAATAAATGTATACTTCCAACTCCATAACTGAATCCAAAACAGTTTACCCCCCACCCCACCCCACTGGAGGAGTACAAGTCAGTGAATTTTAGGCCCCTTCCATACTGGACATTATTCCAAACCCCAGAATAAGGATCTGCCATCTGCATGTATCCTGGAATAAGACCAGTACAGAGAGGATCTTATTCTTCCGCCCTTCATTTCATATTCCCTACATTCTGGTAAATAGATCAGGCTGAAATTAATGGCTGATCCAGAACCTCTGCTGCTGTATGTGGGCTTGGACATTTTCTAGGTCCTGACCTATTGCTCTAACCACTATTTGGATTGCAAGTGACTTAGATCTGAGGCATCCCAGCCATTTCTCATTTAAGTTTCATTTCTTGGCTGCTAACTATGAATAGCAGGAAACGACTTCTGCTGTTAATATATTACCTTAGTGGTTTGTGGTACAACCAGAAATCTGTTTTGAGTTCATCAAGAGACTTAACTGGCAATGTAATTATCTTCATAATTACTCATCGGGAGTCTTATGGGTATACTCTCAAAACAGGTAAATGTAAGATTAATAAGTTTTTAGCAATTTTTTTACTTTTTATTTCTTTTTAAAGGTCAGGTTAGAACTTTTTTCATGTTCTTTTTCTGGCCATTTGGTCTCTGAGATACCTGTATTTGGCAAAGCCTTTCATTTTAAGTGAAATCCACATTAGCCGAAATTATCTGTGTTTTACTGCGTTCATGATGATCAGCTCTTGTCCTGGACTTTCATTTCTGGACAGCTACAAGGAGCATTCAGTCCACCCGTCAGCTGGACACAGGAAACTGAGATAGATTGCCTTTGACTGTGTGCTCAACTTCTTCTCAAATGCCTCAAAACTTGCAATTTTGGCAAGCTGTTAGTTTTATCTCCACCAAGTTTTTATGAATTTGGGTAGGCAGTTAAAAAAAAATGAACAGGACTTGTGCATCTTCAGTAATGTCTCAGAGTTCCTCATTTGTGCGTAGCACTTGATTTCACTTAAAATTCAAATAATTTATTACAGCCACCAGCCAACTTGTTTGAAATATACGTACAGATCTGTGCTGGCTTATGATATGTACAAATCAACAGAAAACCTCTTCTTTAAACCAAACATCAAGGTAATATCCAATTTAAAATCCCAGACTTGCCCAGACAAAACAAAGCCAAAACCCAACCCTAACCTCAGGGTATAACAAGTTGAAAAAGGTGGAACTGCCAAAATAATAACTCTTAAACAGCACTGTTGGATGCTTGAGATAGTTCTTTACTTGGCAGCTAAAAGGTATTTTATCTGATGCCAGATGATCTCCACTGGGTAGAGAGTTCCATAAATAGGGAGCAACCACTGAAAAGACCTGGCCCAGGCTGCACTCGGCCATCACATCTGTACTATGGTGGGCTTGTCACTCACATGTATCTGTGGCAAAGCCAGCATAGCCCCCCTAAATCCCTCCTTAAGCCATTTTGGGAAAACCCAGCCCTGATGGTGGCTTTCTCAAAAGAGCACTGTGACTTACCTTCTAGATCAGTGGTTCTCAACCTGGGGGTCGGGACCCCTTTGGGGGTCAAACTACCCTTTCAGAGGGGTCGCAACAAGTCTCCTGCTGCCCCTCCCCCATGGTTGGGGGTCTCCACATCATGAGGCCCTTCATTTGGGGGTCGCAGCATTAGGAAGGTTGAGAACCACTGTTCTATATAGAGCTGCCTTCCTTGCTGTGGTCCCACACATGTGCAGGAGCTGGAAAAAAATGACTGCAGATACACAGTGATGGCAATCAGGCACTTCCAGCTTTTTGCACAGTTGAGATACCTGGATATTCACCTGAGTGTATTGAGCACAAACAGCACCAGCCTCACGCTCTTCAGCAAGCAATAATTCCAGAGAGGCTTTTCTCCAGAATATTGCTTGTTACCGCAATATTCAACCAGTGTTTGGAGCCGCTTTAGGGAATGTACTTCTGTATACTGTCACAGTTTGGAAGATAATTACTTTACAGTATCAAAGAGATGGCCCACAGAGTGGGAAGAGCTTTAATAGCAAAGTTAAGGACACAAGGACATAAGAGGAGCCCTGCTGGGTCAGGCCACAGGCCATCTAGTCCAGCATCCTGTCCCACACAGTGGCCCACCAATTGCTTATCAGCATCTCAAGCAGAAGACAAGAGCAAAACCTTCACCTGCTCTCGAATCCCAGCAAATGGCCTCTAAAGGCATCATGTCTGTCTCTCCAGCCTAGAGGATGTACCTAGGCATCCATTCTAATAGCCATTGACACACCTGCCATCCATGAATTTATCTAACCCTTTCTTAAAGCTATCAAGGCTTTACCAGGTGTTGTTAGCAAGCTGTGGTTGGTGAGGGTATAATTCAGAACATCCAGAGGAGGCCTGGCCAAACTGTGGCTCTCCAGAAGTTGCCATACTGCAGTCCTGTCATTTCTTACCATTGACCAGACTATATGGGACTTTTGGAAGCTGAGGGCCCTAGAAAATACCGGTGTTAATTATGGCATTTTTTCTTGGATTGCTGCAGCCTATGCAAAGCATTGGTTTCTATTCCCCTCTAATGCATGTCATAAAAAAGGAAGCCACTTGCAGTTTCTTTTCATATGGATGGTCAGTTTTTATATATGCTGCAGAAGTCACCATAGGGTGCAACTTTTCCTCCTTGCATCTTCAACTCCTGATGAAATGGGGGTAAGATATGCAGCATAAAGTTTGGTGAACCGTATTTATCAGTCCAGGTCAATCTACTGGGCAGTGCAATTTTAAAATTCTTCCCCGTCATTTTCTTCCTCAAAGGAGTCGGTGCCAACTTCCTCATAGTCTTTCTCCAAGGCAGCTAAATCTTCCCGAGCTTCTGTGAACTCTCCTTCTTCCATGCCTTCGCCAACATACCAGTGCACAAAGGCTCGCTTGGCATACATCAAGTCAAATTTGTGGTCCAGCCGTGCCCAGGCCTCCGCGATGGCAGTTGTGTTGCTGAGCATGCAGACGGCGCGTTGCACTTGGGCAAGGTCACCACCAGGCACGATGGTAGGAGGCTGGTAGTTGATGCCAACCTGGAAGAGAGGAGGATGAAAGACAGCAAAATAATGACAGGAGAAATAATGAGAGCAGAAGAAAATCCAACAAAACAGGGTGAACCACCAACAGAATAACAACTTCTGCATGTGCATGCTGTGCAGGAACAAATGGCTTTGAAAATCAGGGTCCCAAATATTGGTTTAGGAATGGGAGTCCCAGTTACCTTAACTTCTGAGCACTGTGGTGACAGACTATATGGCCGTGGTCACACCGTCACCTAAAACCTTCTTCAGTCCATCTTCAGGTCTGATTACTCCCACCTTTTAATCTCTGTCAGTATTATTTATGGACGTTCCATTCAGGAACATTCAAATTGAGGGAGGAAAGTCCACAAATAAAACAGATAGAAATGAAAAGTTGGGAGCAGTCAGATTTGAAGATGAAGAAAGTTTAAAATAATGGTCTTGTGGTCAGAATGTCAGACTTATCTAATAGTCTCCAGGTTTGATTCCATACTCCTACACAAAGTCAGCTGGGTGCCCATGGGTTAGTCAAAGCTCTTGTTTTGAGCTCTCACTGCCCCACCTACCTCACATGGTAGACACAGGGGTGTGGGAGAAGAATAGAAGGTTTGTCAGCCCCTTTGAGTCCCCCTAAAGACTCAATAGACATCGTTCAAGTGCTGGATCCAGCCACATCATTCCCAAAAGCAGCTCCCCTAGAGATGGCTAACAATAGCCATCTCTAACTTTTGTTCCATTATGTACTTTACACTTCAGTCCTATTCAAGTGTAGCGGATGATCATCCCTGCTCACCTTGAAGCCAGTTGGACACCAGTCTACGAACTGGATTGTCCTCTTAGTCTTGATTGCTGCAATCGCTACATTGACGTCTTTGGGCACCACATCGCCACGGTACAACATGCAGCAGGCCATGTACTTGCCATGTCGGGGGTCACATTTCACCATCTGGTTGTTGGGCTCAAAACAGGAGCTGGTGATTTCAGCCACAGAGAGCTGCTCGTGGTAGGCTCTCTCGGAGGAGATGATGGGCGCGTAGGTCACCAGTGGGAAATGGATGCGAGGGTAAGGCACCAGGTTGGTCTGAAACTCGGTCAAATCCACGTTGAGAGCCCCGTCAAAGCGCAGAGAGGCTGTGATGGAGGAGACAATCTGACTGATGAGGCGGTTCAGGTTGGTGTAAGTGGGGCGTTCAATGTCCAGATTGCGACGGCAGATGTCGTAGATGGCTTCATTGTCCACCATGAAGGCACAGTCAGAATGTTCCAAGGTGGTGTGGGTAGTCAGGATAGAATTGTAAGGTTCCACCACAGCAGTGGAGACCTGGGGGGCGGGATAGATGGCAAATTCCAGTTTGGATTTCTTGCCGTAGTCCACAGACAGACGTTCCATCAGCAAGGAGGTAAATCCAGAACCCGTGCCACCTCCAAAGCTGTGGAAAATCAGGAATCCTTGTAGCCCAGAACAGGCATCTGTCTGAAAAGAGAACCAAAATGAAAGGAAGACTGAACCCCATTGTGACTCTGTTCATATCATTAAAATATTTCCAAAACACATCAAAACCATTTTTTAGTCATATTTAACTATAATGATTAGACACCAATAACTTTGGTGGCTGTAAGACTGGAATAGGCTAAAACTAAGAGCAAAAAACACTTACTCCTCAGCTGTGCTAACTGATTGGTAGGGAATCATATTGTTTATACTCTACATGAATTTTCTCTCACAATTTTAATTTTCTATATGCAATTAATTTTCTGTGTGGCCTCTTATGACTAAATATAGTTACAGTATGGCACTCACTACAAGAAGACATGCCATTGCCCACAAACATGGCTCATTTCACAAAGATTTGGCCTCTAAAAGCCATTTGCAAGGAACTGAGAACAAGTGAAGGTTGTCTCCTTCTACCAGAAGCAATTGGTGAGCCACTGTGTGGGACAGGATGGTGGACTAGAGGGGCTGTAGCTTGATTCAGCAGGGCTTCTCTCATGTTCTTATGTACTTCTATAGGAGGTTGCCCTCTAGCTAAGAAGTTCAGGGAGATTTGATCTCTCCGTATTTCTTAAAGAACAGAATAAAAGGACTACTGAAAGGGAAGTCATTTCTTATTTTGAATTGCCTAGAACTGAGGTAATGTCAAGAGTCTACAATCCGGGAAGGATTTAAGACAGCATTACGGGGGAGGTGTATAACTGTGGAAAGTAGTCAGAGGAGGTAAAAAGGAACCATAGAGCACAACTGATACTATTGGAGCACCTTCAAAAAACTTGTACAGGCAAAAAATAGAAGAGAGAGAGAAAAGAGCGGAACAAAAAGAGGAAGGAATATCAACCTGATCTACTTGTAACTAATAGAAAATATTTAAATGCAAAGAATGCATTCCAAGTTTGAGACACTCAGAGTATGAAACAATTAAACAGATGCTTAACACAGAGAAATGAAAATAAGAATGATTGAACTGAAAATGAAAATAACAGAGTGATTAAATTGAGAATAAGACATGTGTTTATATACACAATGATGAGCAAATTGCACAAATAATGGCCAAATTTATGAGAAGTTATATGCTAGAAATCTAGTAGCCCAGACAGATTTAGCAATGGAGAATCAATAGAGGAACAAAGAATTGGCCAATTTCTCAAGAGGAAATTACTGTATTAGTAATTATTTTTTAAAAAAACCCTAAAAGTGTAGAATTCCCCAGACTCCCACTTTATACATATTACAGTATAAACTTGGTATCTAATTTAGAAAAATTATTTAATGAAATATACATCAAATAATTCCAGAATCTTGGAAGGCCTCTGAAATAATTATAATTTTTAAACTGCAGAAGCATCCTATGGAGCCAGGCTCTTATAAACCAATAAATTTGTCAAATCAGAGTTATAAATTTCCAAGATTATGACCAAAAGAATGGATGAACATTTACTGACAATCATAAAGGAAGATCAATGTGGATTTATTAAAAATTGAAATATAGATGATTCTGTAAGACATGTAATTAGTATAATTAATCATGCAAAAAATAAAAACAAGCTATTCTGAAATTAGACAATTTGAAAGTATTTGATCAGTAAATCATCAGTATCTAAAAGATATTTATAATAAATTTAGATTAGTTGATAGGTCATGTGAGTATACAAAAATTGTATCAAGAATCTGAAGCAAGAATCAAAATTAACAGGCTATCTGCCAAACATATAAACAAAACAAGGGTGCCCTCTTTCCCGTTTTCTTTGCACTGGCAGTAGAACCATTGGCTAATGAGGTTTGAAATGATAATAGATGGACTAAATATAAAACAAGTAATGAAGAAGTAAACAGGTGATGCAACAACCCAATCAAGTGGTACAAGCAATTAATAATAGAATCACTGCTGTATCAAGTTTAATAAAATCTGAAATTATGCAGATACTCTCCCAAATGAACAAAATCAAATCAGAATGATGACTGGACTATGATCGAGGAATTAAAAAAAGAAATACCTGGGTGCATTTATTATTTTAAAAATAAATTGGAAAATGCAAATTATAATCAGATGTAGAAAAGGGTTCATAAATAAATAACGGAATGAAAATCTAAGCATTTAAATGAATGTTTTATCCAGAGTTCATTGCAATAGTGTCTAAAGCAGAAGATGCACCAAGAATACTCGCAGTTGTCTCTTGGATAAGAAGCCAAAATGGGAATATTTTTTCAGAGTGGAAAGTTCTGAAAACTGCTGGAACCAAAATAATAAAATTTGCAGCGCCAGCACAATTAATGGATGTGGAATAATCATTTATGCTTGTTTGTTTTCCCAAACAGTTATGTTTTTAATTAATACATTCATACTTACTAGTTTCCGAATACGATCCAATACCATATCAATGCTCTCCTTCCCAATGGTGTAGTGGCCACGGGCATAATTATTGGCTGCATCTTCCTTGCCAGCAATGAGCTGCTCTGGGTGGAAAAGCTGACGATAAGTGCCAGCACGAACTTCATCTGTTATCAAAAGGAAATATATAAACAAGTTTATTTGGGGTAGACTTTCCCCAAATGAATTTCCCCAGAAAATCTTACATCAGGGTCACCAGTGGGGTGTCCTTAATGAATTACTTTGGTATCTCCCCTCCTAAGCTATCAAAAAAGTTCTGATGAAGTAGGCTTTGTCTATGCCACAACCACTTCTCTCTGTTAGTTTTTAAGGTACTATTAGACCTTTTTAAATACTGATCAAGACTGACATGACTATATCTTTGAATTCCTTCCCTATTATAAAGCAACAAGGGTGGCGACCTTTGCTCCATCCTGTCACCTAGAGCTGAAGGGAAGAACCTGCAGTAATTCCATTTTGAGGATTCATAATCAGAGTTTTATTGCTAGAGTTTTGCTGATTGCTTTTAATTGTGGGTTTGTGTATTTCTTTTCATGGTGTTACTGAGCCATATCTGGGGATATTTAAATATGAGAGCGGTTGTAGCTCAGAGGCCAGTTGCAAACCACTTCTGTGTAGGGATGTACACAAATATTCAAAATTCGATCAAATTCGGATAATTGAATTCGAATCAACTGTCTATACATTTGAATTTAACATTTGAACAATTTTTTGAATCTTTTGAATCATTTGTACAAATTATTTGAACATTTGTATGTGTACGGATAGGTACGCATTACGTACGTATCTTATATCCATACGCATTTGTATGGATACATACAGGACAAAAACGGGATGCATACGGGATAAAAACAGGATGTGTATGAATGTGTATGGATGTGCACAGATGTGTGCAGATGTGTATGGATGCATATAGACACATTCAAATGTCAACATTTGTATCTTCAAATACAAATAAAAAATTCATATGAGTCAAATCAAATATGAATACATTTGAATTTTAAAAATTCGAATCGATTTGAATCTTTGGATATTTAATTCAAATTGAACTGAATCCCAAAAATTGCATTTGTGCACATCTGTATTTCTGTGTGAGCCTGTATAGGCCCCAGGAGTCCACAGGTGGTGGTAAACGAATAGCTCTGGCACCCTTGGGCTCAGGCCTGCAAACACTCCCTACTGCTAGTCACTAAGCCAGCTACAGCCACTGTCCCTCAAAGATGCTGCATCAGGATCATCATCATCAGCAGCAGCAGTAGGCAGGGCTCCATCAGGCTGAACCCCACTCTCTCACTCTGGGGTGTCTGGGAGCAGGTGGTCTTTTCACAGTAAGGGCTTGCCTCTTGTTGCCTCCTACCAGACACAGGAGACAATTGTGGGCTTACCTTTGTGTCTATCTGATCCTTCTGGGGAATGAACTCACTAGCAGCAACCAGAAACCAGCCAAAATACCTGCCCATTTCCTTTTGGTTATTCTTCACATGCCTGATTGGCTTTTGGTAGCCCTAGGTGAGCTCATTCCAGATGGTGCCAACAGACTTGAAGGTAAGGATCCCTGTTACAAGAAACTCAGTATTATTGCCAGATTTCCTGTAATTGCAATTTTGCAATATTGCAATATTGCAGGTTATTGGTTGACTAATCCAAGACCATATTGGAAATGCCATGATCATAATATACTGCTGATAGAAATGCAGGATTTAGCCCTCAACTGGATGCACCTTTTATTTATGTGCATTTGCCTCCTGCCCTGTCTCACATGGTCATAGGGCAGGAGGTGCCAGAGAGAGAACCTGGGTTCCATCCAACTGCCTAAGTGGCTTCACTCTGGGTTCCACACTCACCCTGGGTTCACTCTCTTAACCTTTTCCGAGGCACCAATGCTATTTTACTCATAACTGGGGGGACCCAGTGAGCTTTCCTGGTACAGAGACTCCTGGGTTCTAGCCTAATGCCTTTAACCACTGCACCACCAGTTCTAGCAGTATGGCAAGTTTACAAATGCTGAGGTTTAGGAATCTTGTCTACTTTTAAATATAATTAACTTTATGTTGGCCCCTTGCAGTGAGATAGAGAAGCAGGCAGGCAGGCAAAGTATATTTTCCTTTCCATTTGCCATTGCTAATGAATTAACTGACCTACTACGGTGGGCTCGAGATCCACCATGACAGCCCTTGGCACGTGCTTTCCTGTGCGAGTTTCACTGAAGAATGTGGTAAACGAATCATCGTCATTGAATTTGCTGGGCACAGTCTGGAAAGTACCGTCAGGTTGAATGCCGTGTTCTAGGCAGAAAAGTTCCCAGCATGCATTGCCTATCTGAACTCCAGCTTGACCAACATGAACAGAAATGCACTCACGCTATAGTAGGGGGAAAAAACCAAAAGAAATTATTAGAGAAATTAGAGCAAGTATTTCTTCACATTTGTTCTTCCCTTTCATTTCCATTCAAATAGTGTTGCCAGTATCAAGGGTTCTGAAAAGTTAATTTGCTGAGAGGGGTGAGCATACAAGACTTTTTTCAATTGCCCTCTCCAGGAAACACTTCTCTCCTGTAGATGCACAAATGTCCAGACATTCAAACAGCAAAATAAACAAGCTACCTCATGTTTCCACAGATTACTATTTGATCACCTTGAAGTCCAGCAATGCCTTCCTGACAACAAGTGCTCATCATTGAACAGCCAGCCACCTGCCCCACTTTCTAGAGCTCTGATTGGTTGCAATCTGGCAGCATTTGTTCCCATGCTGTGATTGGTTAGATTTCCCCCCTCTATGCTTTCGAAGCTCCTTGCCGAATGCAACTGAAAGTGTGACTCTGAGTGTTATTATTTTCCTTATGAGGAAGGGACAGCCATTCCCAGAGCAGGGTGTTTTTAGATTTTAAGACTGCCCTTGCTTCCTCAAATTTGCCCAGAGGTCATCCCATTGAGCACTGATCACACCCTTAGGCTGCATTTTTCTGTAGCAAGAAAACAACTCAATGCACGTTAGAGATGGGCAGTTTTCATTTTGTATCAAATTCACCTTTTCTAGCCTAGAATGCTCATGAAAGAGGGGAGGGGCAGACTGGTATGAGAACAATCCTATCTGCAAACAATCCCTGAGCCACCTTAGAGGTATTTTTTCATTGTGTATGAATGCAGCCTTTGAAATATCCCAGTTTGCTGATGATACTAAATTATTTAGGGTAGTAAAAACCAAAAGAGATTGCCAAGAGCTCCAGAGGGATATTTTAGCATTGAGTGAGTGGGCAACCAAGTGGCAAATGTGCTTTAATCTTAACAAGTGCAAAGTAATGCACATCAGGACAAAAAATCCAAATTGTATCTATAAACTGATGGGGTCTGAGCTTTTGGCAACACACCAGAAAAGGGACCTCAGGGTTCTGGTGGACAGTTCAATGGAGGTGTCGACCCAGTGCACAGCAGCAGCGAAAAAAGCTAATTCAATGCTGGGAATAATTAGGAAGGGAATAGAAAACAAGTCAGCAAGTGTCATTTTATCTCTTTATAAATCTATGGTGAGGCCACATTTGGATTATTATGTACAATTATTAATATTATAGTTTATTTCTATAGCATTGTACATGTACTCAGCGCTATACAAGAGAAAATACATCAATAAATATAATATAAAAACCTGCCAGTGGCGTACAATCTAGAGATAAAACAAAGTCAAAAAATAAATGACTCTAATAAAAAAAGAAAAACAATGAAACATCAGCACAATAGCAGACCAAATATTAAAAGCAGGTCACACAAAATCTGGAAACGCTTCCCTAAACAGGAAAGTCTTTAACTCAGATTTAAATTCTGGTCACCACACCTCAAAAAGGATATTGTGGAACTGGAAAAGGTGCAGAGAAGGGCAACCAGAATGATTAAGAGTCTGGAACACCTCCCTTACGAAATCAGGCTGCAACGTCTAGGCCTCTTCAGTCTGGAGAGACAGCATTTAAGAGGGGACCTTACTGAAGTATATAAAATTATGCACAGTATAGAAAAGGTGGATAGAGAAAATTTCTTTTCTCTATCACACAACACTAGAGCCAAGGGGCACTCTATGAAGCTGATGTGTAGGAGAGTCGGATCCAACAAGGGGAAGTATTTCTTCAGAGGGTCATCAGTTTATGGAATTTGCTGCCAGAAGAGGTGGTGACAGCTATCAGCCTGGATGGCTTTAAGGAAGGGTTAGACAAATTTATGGAGGACAGATGTATCAATGGCTACTAGAATGAATGGCTAGGTACACCTTTCAGGCTGGGTGGGGGAGCAGGACGCTTCTAAGGCCATTTGCTGGGATTCGAGAGCAGGAAAAGGTTTGTCCTCAACTTGTGTTGAGATGCCCATGAGCATTTGGTGGGCCGCTGTGTGTGGATGGATAGATGGATAGACAGACAGACAGTCAGTGAGTCAGTCACTTGGTTAGTAAGTAAATAAGTTCCAGGAAAATTGTGCTTTTAAACCTTATCTGGAGGCATCTAAGCTCTGCAAGGTTGAGATCAGCTGTTCACAGCGGTATCAAATACAAAATTGTAGGTGGAGATGCAAACAACATTCTTAATCCCTCTGACATTAGAACAGCTCTCTAGAATGAGGTCAAGGCCCAAGCGAGTTTATTTTTATTTTTGACTCTGACTTTGCAGAGGTGGAGTGTATTTTTACACTTAAGAAGGTTACACTGCCTTCAGATTTCCTGGGGGTTTTTTTTCTATTGTAGAAGAGATAGTAAGGCCGGTCTTAATTATTTCCTTTCACATGTACCACTGCCCCACATATTTTTTAAAAATAGTAACCTTGACTGGTGAATATAAGTTACTGGTTAGATGATGAGAAGTGACCAAATAGCAGCTCTGAGGATTCTGGGTTATTTGGAGTTTTATAATACTCCATTCCTGCTGTGTTCTCCAAAATTTCAAAGACCTGAGCAAAAATGGATGGGAAAGATACAGTTTCCTAGCTAACAGGCATTGTCATTATGACCATAAAAGACTTGGTCCCCCAAGTGGGAATATAAAGAGAAAAAATATTTGATTTACATACCATGAATTTCCAGACACCCTTGTAGTTTTTAAGGTATAAAATGAAAAACCAACATTACAGTTAAAAATAAACAGCACTCACGAGAGTTCTTTTCGCACTACAGCCGAGTGCGCTAAGGGTGGTACATGTGGGCGATGGCTGTACCATTCACATTGGCCGGTAAGGGACCCGCTCTCAATGTGCCCCTTACCAGCCAAGGTGCGAATGATATAGCTGTCCCCTGTGTGCACCAGCTACCCACACACACAGGAGCCAGACGCCCCCCCCCCCCGGGCTGCCACCATTGGCTGCTATCGGCCCAGAGGCCTCTGATTTAAACAATGCCGAAAGGGGAACAATGAATCATTCTTGGGGGGAGGGAATTAAAGGCAGAATACAGTGCACCCATTTTGGTGGGATGCCTCTGACATTTTCTTCACCTCTGTCTTTGTTTGAGTGGTATGGGAATGGTTGTGCTGCCTCCTTTTCTCAGTATTGTTTTTATAGTACAATTCTGCACATTCTCTAGCTGGGGGTGGAGGGTGGGTCATCAAGCAGGGAACTGAGAACTCGTGAAGATGAAGTTTTGCACAATTAATCAATTAATAATTGTGTGGTTTTGTGCAATTAAATACAAAGGAAAGGTGGATGCAACATGGGTTAAGGAGCAGAGTGAGCATTGGAAATCCCCACCAGTTTAGTCTTGTGGTTGGGGCGCCGGACCCTTATCTGGAAATGCCAGGTTTGATTCCACGCTCCTACATGAAGCCAGCTGGGTGACCTTGGGCTAATCACAGCTTTCTTTCTGAGCTCCCACAGCCCCACCTACTTTACAAAGTGTCTGTTGTGGCGAGATGAATAGAAAGCTTTATCAGCTGCTGTGAGTCCCCCTGAATGGGTGAGAAAAGTGGGGTAGAAAAGCCAACTTTTCTTCTTCTTATAAGTCCACAGACAGGATAGCTGGTGGGTGGGCAAGGTGGGGATAGAGGGACGTGGCTTTACCCTCCCCCAAGAAGCCAGAAATTGCCTGATGGGAGTGCATCCAATCATAGAGGGCACAGGACAAAGAAGGAGGGGAGGGGAGGGGAGGGGAGGAAACGAGTACCCTGTCACCAGACTGAGATTGGGGAGACTGAAAAATGTGGCCTAAGAGATAAACCGAATAAACACTAATAGATGAGCATGAACAAGCCAAAACCAAGCTGAGACGCCATTGGGCCCTAAGACAGGCTAATCTCCTGTGGGGTGATCCAGCCCTTAAAGCCATAAATGACTTGGGATCTCCACTTTCGAAAGGGGTTGAAGACCTTTCTTTTAGATTCTTGAGAGCAAGTTATTTAGGTTTGGGATTTCTCAGGTATGAAGCATCTGGTGTTGGTTTTATACATATCGGGCAAATCCCCACGGCAAGCTTATTTCGAATTCAATATGGGTTCATTCCTCGCAGACCCCACGTCAGCATTGTAAATGTTAACCCTCATTTCAACAGGTCTCACTCCGGATCGTGCGCTCGATACGTGTTACATTTTTTACTGTAGGGACCCTACAGTTTTAAGGAATGAGAATCCATGTTTAGGGTTTCCCTCCCCCAATAGCTTACTTCCAAAGACAGTGATGTCAGTGTAAAAATCCAACCTTCACAGCAGCCGCTACACTGTAGCAATCCAGCCACTTCACACCTGATAACAATGTTGCAATTTTGCACAATTCTAGCTCTTTGGAGTTCTGACCTTTAAAGGAGAAAGGAAAGAAGGGGCAGGTTCTGGGAGATGTGTGAATGTTTAAAGCAAGGGGGCTTGAGTTGCCACTGCTGCTGTGTGCCCTGGGCAATGGGGAGAATCGCTGGCTGCCCACTGCCGTTTTTCCTCCATCCAGGCAAGCGGCAGCCACCCAGCCAGGCTCTGTGAAGGGGTCCGTTATGGGTGGTGCATTCATGCCAGGAGGAAGAGGGCAGGGCAGCCCTGGAAAGCAGCTTTTAGAAAGTAGCCACTTGAGTCCCCCCTTGAGTCACATATGCCATATAGGATCCTCAGAATCAGGATCGAACACAATTAAGCTGAAAGTAATGGGAACAGGCAAATTTGTGTTTGCATCCGGTTCTATTATTTCGGTTTAGGGAAACGGGATTAAGCTTATAATGGGGATGCACCTATAGTGTCTAATTATGAGTGTTTTTCCACTGTCACTAGAAGTACCCATTAAGTAATGGGTATTTAATGGCATTTTTGTACCCATTAATGGGTACTTAATGGGTACTTCTAGTGACAGTGGAAAAACACCCTATGTGTGCATATATATATTGTTTGTCTTGTCTTGTTCATTATTCCACCCTTTGGTGAAAGGGGCATTATAAATAAACATCATCATGATCATTATTACATGATATCATACATTCCTACTTGTATCCCCAAGTATGCAAAAGAGGGGCAGCTCTGTCTTGGTTCTATTAATTTCATCATATCATTTGGTTTGGAGTATTTTGTATATTTTTTTAAAAAATAGTTTAATCTATGCATTTGTGATTGGCTTAAAAGCAGTATTTACTTAGTTAGTAACTAAATAAATATATATAGCAGCTATATATATTTATTTAGTTACTAACCAAACACTGCTTAATGATGACATAGTCATATGACTGAAGGCTGCCAACTTTTTATTGTCCCATGTTGCTATGCCTTTTAAGAGGAACTTGATCAGCTTGTAGAACTGCTAACATCCAAGCTATGCATATTCCTCTTCTCTAGTTTCAGTAAATAATGTTTGCATGCATCTTGCTTATATGCTCCACAAACCAATAAACATATAATACAGCAGATCAATCTAAATAGTCACACAGGATTAAGAGACACGGTGGTTTAGTTTATAACAGCAGCCATCTATTTGTCCGTAGCGGTCTATTCAGTTTGTAGGAGCAAGGCATGTGCTACAGATTGGGTCTTCAAAGCCACCGCTACTATACGGAAGGAAAATGCCTTTGCAATTTCGCCGAGCAAGATTCTGGACTGACAGATATGAATGGTGTTTGCCTTTTTCCTGAGCTATCTTTAAGTGAAGTTAAGGGCCTGTAACTAAAGCTACAGCCTAAGAAGTTTCTGATCTGATGTCATAAAACATGTAGAGGTTGACCTTTCAAACCCTTACAAGCCAGTGATGATGGACAGACAAATGAGAGAGTGTTTACAATGTCTGTAGTTGCCACAGATACTTAAGTCTGTTGGGTCCAAAGAAATGGTCCACCCTTGTTTTAGAATTAGGGGGCAGGAAGAATACATGGGATTTTCTGCCACAATTGTGCATCACCACTCATTCTAAAGAAGCTCAGAAAGAGGTGAAATAGCCATCACAGCTGTTCTATCCCAAAACTGCCGCCTACTTACCTGATTTCCAGAACTCTCTATTGATGGGGTTGCTAAGCACAGAACGAGGGTTCTCCTGTCTGAACAGATGCTGAACACCTAGTCAGGAGGTTCTGCGTACACCTAATCCCTCCTTTGTGTCAAAATATCCAGGTTTAGGATTGTGAGCCAGAATAGAAAGCTTTGTCAGCCACTTTGAGTCCCCTTTAATGGGTGAGAAAAGTGTGGTAGAAGAGCCAATTCTTCTTCTTACCCTAAAGCAGTGGTTTTCAAGGATGGATTAAAAGGCCTTATTCCATGTTTGGCACGTCTCTCCAAGGTTCTAGACTGTATAATCCCGAGCCCAAAGAAAAGCTTAAGATCTTTCATATACCAACTATGGATCCGGTCACTGAGCCCTTTCTAAACTTCTAAGGTTGAGGTGGTGAATTAAGTAACTAACATTCGGAGCTGAGACTTAAAGGAAAGGGCCAGAGAAACCTAAAACTGCAGTACAGTTAGAAAGGTCAAGATCACCTCTTCATCACCAAAAGACTGTGGGGGACAGCAAGTGTCAGAATAAAACCTGAATCTATTTCCCCTCTTTCTGCTTCCCCTCTTTCCTCTTACCATAATGTTCTCACAATCTCCCTTTCCTTCTCGGTGAGCAGTTACAAAGCTTCAGTCCTGTCTCTCCCTGCTATTCCTGGTGTGTCACTTGGATCTGTAATGTGGGAAGAGAGGTGGAGCCAGGATCAAACAGCTGCTCTTGCCCTTCAGTGTCACAGAGTAGATGAGGAAAGAGGTCACAATTCCCACTACACCCCCTTGTTCAGTTACATCACCAAGTGCTTAGGTGCAGCCACGCTGTCAGATGTGGGCAACATCAAGCTCTTCTAATCTGTATAATTGTGGAGATAAAAAGACTGTGTTCAGACTTGTTCATACTGTGCAGTGGAATGCGCAGTCACTATTGGGGCATCACACACGGCGATCGATGGATCGTCACAGCGACACATTATCTGATCGCTACTGTGGACTTTACCTTGATGCTGATTTAACAACACTCATTGCATTATAAAGAAGATTCAGATTTTCCCGCCAGTCTGGGCAGAACAGCAGGGAGAGACAAACGAGAGCAGGAAGGGAAGCTCAGTTCTGATTGGCTGCCTCATCCCACATGACTGTGCCGACTCAGCTCTCACAGCTTCCGAGGAGGAAGCTACAGAGCTGCTTTTTAGTCAGTCATTTATGCTGGTCATTGCTAGCAGGTAAACTGCAGTTTTTCCTTTAACTGCGGATTGATTCCCCAAATCTGGAGGCAGCCAAAGACACACACAGTGTGTGGGAAGGCTGAAGTGGAGAAAGGAATAGACAGGTTTCTGGCTTAGTTGGCTTAATGTAAGCAATAGTCCCCATTCCTGAAGAAGCTTACAAGGGAACCAATGGGTTTCCACAAATGCAGGATAAAATCCTCAGTTCTCCAGATCTGGAATACCAGGTGTAGGCTGCATCCAAACGTCACTTGCTTATTCTGCTACATTTTGGTTCTGGATTAAAGCATGAATATTCCAGAATATCCAAGCTTTATTCTGGAATACCCAAATATAGCAGAATAGGTAAGTGATGTCTGAAATGCAGCCATCATTGTTCCAGGTCAGTGAAGTGATAACTCGCTGTATCACTATTACAGGAAATCGGCCAATGATGCTAGATTTCCTGTAATTGTTTCCTTTACCTTTCATGTCTCCTAACAGCTTCCGGAATGAGTTTGCTTCAAAATACTGGAAGCCAAGCAAGTTAACAAAAATAGGCTTTAGGGTGGTTTCTGGTAACACAAAGGCGGTGTTCACACCCAAGTTTTAATCCAGTTTCAGTCCACTTTCAGAATAGAGAACACATCAGCAAAGTGGCTAGTCATTTATCTAAACCAAAGGTGTGTTTTCTGAGTTAGATAATGCCTCAAAAAACAGTTCTTCACCCTTCTGGTGTGTTCTCCCAGTCTGAAAGCGGACAGAAGCTGGATTAAAATTTAAGGTGTGAACGTGGCCAAAAAGAGCTCCTTTTGGAATCTGCAGACACAAACATAAGCCTGCGATTGCTCTTCATACCTGCTAGGGGGCAGCAAAACCCAATTGCCGGATCCTCTTTTGATCCTGGATTGCCTCTTGCCATCTGGAAGGAGCCAAATGTGTTGTAATGAATTAAGGTACCGGGAATCTAACCACTAGGCAATCTTAGATTGGTGACTGCCTCGCACCTTAACCTACAGGGTCTATGGAATTTACTACTAGAAGAAGTGGTGACAGCATCTGGTCTGGATAGATTTAAGAAAGGGTTAGACAAATTCATGGAGGCAGGTGCCAGTGGCTATGAGAATGCTTTCCTAGGTATTGCCTCCTGGTTGGAGAGACCGGGCATTTTTGCACCTTCACTCCTCCAGAGCAGCATCCTGGGGAAATGAAGATGGGGGACAGAGCTAGCATCTGTAATTTGGGACGCCAGATCTATCCCAGGACTTTCCTATGCGCTTGCAAGGTGAGAACGGCTTCCATTATAGAGGCAATCATGGCAAAGGGGCCAAGAAGCCTGAAGAGTGCTGTTGCCACACTGACTAGACAGTGCAGTGTGCATATGTGCCTGTGCTGCCAGGTCACATGCTCCATCAGCGCCTCTTCCACCCAGAAGAGGTGCAAATGGGAGCGTGCAATGTTTTCCCAGCCCTGCTCCTAATATAGGGGCAGAGCAATTAAAAAAGTGCTTTACTCCTATACGCACGGGCGGAGGGGGACTTCTGCGCATGTGGGCCCACTACTAGAAAAGGTCTGTGCTCAGTCACGTATTCCTTTTGCGGACACAAAAGGTGTGATTCAGGGGCAGACGGGGTGGGCTGTGGGAGGCTATGAGTCTCCTGGGCTGATCCCAGCCTCCCTTGAGCATCATCCAGTCTGGGCCCTGGAAAACCAGGCAGCAGCAAATGGGGGGAGTGAGTAAGGGTGATGCCTCAACAAAGAGAAGAAAAGCAGCAAGATGAGAGGCTTTTAATGTGACATGGGGTGGGGTGGGGGCCCCTCCAGAAAATGGACACCCCAAAAAACAAAAAGGTGCCTCCTTTGTTGTGTCTGAACTAGGGATGTGTGTCTGATTCGTGTCAAACTGAATGTAAGAAAATTCGTATTCATACTAATAGATCCCCTTCGAATGTGGTAGGATACTATTGGAAATGAATGCATTCATACAAATTCCTACGAATATCTGATACGAATGCGTACATATCTGATACATATCCCTATATATCCAATATGAATCCCATAACATATCCGCTCTTAAAGCATCAAATCCACCCTGAATCCACTTTGGATCCGCTCTGAAAGCATGTCAAATGCATTCCGGATCCGTTGCAGGTGTGACTCTTGAACCTCTTCAGGTTCAAAAATGTTCCAAAACAGCCAATGTACAAACGTCGTACCATTTGATTCATATACGAATGTCTGAATTTGGACGAATATTGAATGTTATAAATGTTTGTTTGTTTGTTTGTTTGTTTACATTTCTATCCCACTCCATACAGGAAGGTCTCTGGGCGGGTAACAACAGATTAAAACAAGGTACGCATTAAAAACAAGATACAGATTAAAAACACTTTTTAAAAATTTAAACAAATTCAATACCCCTGCACATCCCTCGTCTGAATGCATCCAAAGACCAAAAACAGACACAGAGTACAGTAATAAACACTAAGCTTAGTGCGCCGCCACATGCGCCCAAAGCTCTGTCTTTGTTTCCTTGGATCCTAGCAAAACAGCCAAGATGGCTCAGTGATGTTATATATACCAACTCATTATCTATTTTATTCTCAAAATATAGGCCTTTTCACACTTAACTGCAGTGGGATAGTATCATCTTTAGATCCTAAGTGGACTTCCAAGCAGGACCTTTTATTTCCCAGGTGGTTTCTAGGAATATCTCATGCTTTATGGAGGAATGTCCCCTTAATGCAAATACATATCTACGTGGGGTGGCCTTGTGGTTAGAGTAAGCCAGTATGGTCTTGTGATTAGAGTGCCAGATTCTCATCTGGTAGTCTTCCAGTTCAATTCTGCATTCCTACACAAAGCCAACTGGGTGACCTTGGGCTACTCACAGCTCTCTTTCTGAGCTCTCACAGCCCCACCTACCTCACAGAAGGTTTTTCAGCTGCTTTGAGTCCTCTTAAAGGAAACTGGGTATAAAAGCCTACTACTACTACTACTACTGTGAGTTGGGCTGGAATGGTGAGGTTGGGCTGCTTCAACCCATGCATTTCCTGTTATACTACCAAGAGTGAGCATGGTCCCATTGGCACAGCAACATGATTGCCACACTTTGCAGCTCTTGGGATTCTGCACATTCAGATGTACACCTGTTTATTCAGAACCTGCCTTTTTTATACCAGAAGGGCTTCTGACACCAAAGACTCATTAGGTGGCATTATTTAAGGTAAACTGACCTGCCTTCATTTGGTGATGTGAAATTGCCTTTACAATATTGTGATAGCTTCAGGGCAGGTGAATTTCTTGAACCGGGGAGGGACCCTTGGCAATTCTGCCATGGTTGCCCATTTTTCATTTTCAGCAGGGAGGAAGACAGGATGGAACAGGACTAGGCTCAGTACAAATCTTTTCTTTGATCTCATGGCATCACATTTGGTTTTCATAGCAAAGGAAGTTCTCAAGTGAAGAGACACAGCCTCCATACTACGCTATAGGTCCCCAAGGTTCTGTTTTACAGTTGTTCTCTTCCTATCTCCAGAGCAGGTCCCAGAAGGTAGTAATGGAAGACTTCTATTCAGTGTCCTGGGAACTTTCTTGTGGAATTCCCCAGGACTCAGTCTTGTCTCCTAAGTCCTTTATTATGTATATGAAGCCACTGGGAAAAGTCATCAGGAGTTTTGGAGATGCCATCAGTATGCTGATGACACCCGACTCTCTCTCTCCATTCCTTCTGAGTCAGGAGAGGCAGTGGAGGTCCTTGATGGCTGCCTGGAAGCAGTGATGGGCTGGATGTGGACCAGTAAATTGAAAATGAATCCAGACAAGATGGAGCGACTGTGTGTCACTGAGTCCTGAGTGCAGGAAATTAAGGGGCACCCAGTTCTTAGTGGAGTTGTTTTGTCCCAGAAAAATGAGGTGATTTGGAAGTGATCCTGGATTCCTCACTGTCATTTGAGTCCCATGTGGCAGCAACAGCCAGGAGTGCTTACCACTATCTTTGTCTGGTCTGCCAGCTTAAGCCTTACCTGGATAGGAATGACTTGGCCACACTGATCCACACTCTGGTAACCTATAGATTAGATTACTGTAATGCTTTCTACGTGGGACTCCCCTTGAAAATGATCCATAAGTTGGAACTGATGCAGACAGTAGTCTGTGGCCAGACTTGCATCATGCCTGTCCTGAAGGATCTGCACTGGTTACTTATTCGCTACCAAGCCTAGTTCAAGGTGTTGACACTAACATATAAAGCCTTAAACAACTTGGGCCCTGGGGATCTGAAGTAGTGCCTTCTCCCATATAGACCTGCCTTTGCACTAAGACCGCAAGGATCTTGTGTTTGTAGTTCGTTCTCATTCAGAGGTGCAAGGCAAAGGGACATGTAGGAGGGCCTTTTCTGTGGTGGGCCCCAGAGTCTGGAACAGCTACCATCTTGAGGTTTGATAGGTATCTACACTGTATAGCTTTTGGCAGCTGGTTAAAACAGATCTTTTCACCAGACTTTCGAAGTTTAAATAGCTTCCTTGGGGTGCTGTCCTGTTAGGGTGGGTGGGAAGGAGGGTGCTGATGGTAGGGAGAGAGGGTTGCATTTTTAATTATGTTTTAGTATTTGATATGTATTATTCTTATTGTAACTCACCCTGGGACCATTTGGTGAAAAGCAGGATATAAATTTCTTCAATAAAATAATTTCACAGGAGATGACCGCGGGCTACTCTTTGCCCAACAGCTGTGCTTTGAATGTTTCAAATGCAGTCTTTTGTCTTGGTTGCACCTTTAGTTTAGGACAACTTCAGGTCACGTTTCTCACATTATTTGTTTTCCACGCCGGCCTAACCAGAGTCCTCTTTTCCAGAGGACTCAGACCGTCCTGGCATCCCAGGCCATCTTTGCTTCCTCATTGTGAGCGGGGAGACAGGCTAAAGGAGGCTGAACCATGCTGTGGTAGGTGGGGTCCAGTCTTTCCTTTCAGCCAATGTGCATGTGTGGAGTTCGTGAGGCACCTCCCGTTCTCTCTTAAACACACACCCTTGCCTCCCTTGAGTGACACAACAGAATCCAATCAGAAAGAAGATAGATTTGACACAGCGTAAGTGGTGGAGAGCCAAGAGTTATGCAGAGGAGTCTCAGGTTGACCGCGGAAAAAGGTGTGAGCAATGCAGCCCAAAGCAAGGATGTCCTGACCCTAACCCTAACCTATAACAATCTATGTGTGAACAGAGCTGGTACAACCTCAGTTTGAATCACTAATAGGACATCCTGTCTTATATAGGTGTGACCAGGGCCTAAATCACCTTCCAGTCTGCACAGCGGAAACTGAAAGCTGCAGCAATACTGATTTTAAAAAATGCCAAGAAAATACTAACATGAACAGGGTTAAGGAAAACTGGATTCTCTCAGAGAGGAGGAGGATAAACCTGACCTTGATGTTTTTACAGGCCTCAAGGAGTATCATTTGACTTTCTCTGGCCTACAGATGTAAAGATGGTTCTTGTAGCCCACCCTTTCGCATCAGACAATGTCAAAAGAGCATAAGAAGTACCCCACTGGATCAGGCCCATTGTCCCATCTAGTCCAACAGTCTGTTTCCACAGTGGCCAACTAGCTGCACAGGGAAGCCCACCAGCTGGCAATCTCCCAGCAGCTGGCTTTCAGAGGCATAACACCCCGTACTGCCATCAGACTAATAGCCATTGACAGCCCTGACTCCAATGAATATAAGAGTATAAGGAGTCTCCCACTGGATTGGACCCATGGCCCATACAAACCTGAAGTCTGCTCTCATAGTGCCCAACCAGTTGCACATGGAAGCCCATCAGCAGGACATGAGCACACAGCTTTGGGGGGGCACCACCTCCTACAGCCACCGGGGCTAATGGCCACTGATAACCCCAACCTCCATAGCCCAGCCCTGGGACTTCAATAGATAACCCACTGGATCGGGTCTCTGGCCCATCTAGTCCAGCAATCTGCTCTCACACTGCCCAACCGGCTGCCCAGGGAATACCACCAGCAGGACATGAACCCACAGTTTGTTCTGCCTTGGAAGCATACCATATCCTGCTGCCAATCTGACTTCCAAGAATTAATCCAAATCTTTTTGGGACCAATGTCTCCTCTCCCCTGCAGTTGTGTTTGTTTGTTAGTGAGCATAGCTAAAAGTACATTCCTAAAAGTATACAAAAGCACGGAACGAACGAGACAGGAAAGGGCAAACAAGGCTGTCAAGATGCAAGTTCATGCACAGAGAGGAGCAAACTGTTAAATTTCCTCGCTGTCAAGGATTGAATCAAATGAATCAGTGGCCACTTCCTCGTAATCCTTCTCTAGTGCAGACAGGTCCTCTCGAGCTTCTACAAACTCCCCTTCTTCCATGCCTTCGCCAACATACCAGTGGGCAAATGCTCTCTTAGCAAACATGAGGTCAAATTTGTGGTTCAGCCTTGCCCAGGCTTCAGCGATGGCTGTGGTGTTGCTAAGCATGCAGACCGCCCGCTGCACTTGGGCCAGCTCCCCTCCAGGGGTCACGGTTGGGGGCTGGTAATTGATGCCAACCTGTTTGGATAGGAAGAAGAAGGGGGGGAAGGCAAACATTTGGGTTATGTTTCAACTGATACTTAGGGAAAGGGAGATTTTTTAGCACATTTTGAAGTTGTGGGTTACTACAAGTGTTGTAAGATGGCTGCGTCCAGACAGGGCCTAAAATGTGGGATTATCCCAGCACTATACTGCGATTGCCCCTCATATCAGTGGCTATCCCAACATAACTCCAGGACAAAGGATTAAAATACCAGCATATCACTATTCCAAGAAAAAGAACTACCAAACCAGGTTGTTTTTTTTCCAAATAGCAATATAGCTTACCTGTCTGGACACTTGGTCCCACAGTTCATTTTGTGGGAAATGCCCACCTCACATGCCCAGAGACCAATGCTTGCACATCTCTGGGTATTTCACATCATCAGAATATCCAGAAGTACCCACTGTGCCATCATGGGATCAGGTGCCCAGACAGGTAAGGGCCCAGATTTGGTGTGCAATTTTGCCCAGCCACCTGGCATAGACAATGAGAGGTAACTGCGAGATCCTCTCACTGTCTGGAGGCAATCTATTTACTGGAAGAACCAAAAATCCCCCCCCAAAAAAACCCCAAACAAACACAACACAAGTGACCAAACAAACAATTGGGTTTTGTGCCAAAAGGAAAAATAAAATTTAAAATTTACTCAAAGGGTTACAATAACCCCACTGGAATAACAAATAATAAATGAATTAAATTGGATAATACCATAAAAGCACCAAAAGTATAAAAGCTCACAATAAGAAAAGCATTTGTGGAGTAAAAAAATAAACCACAAACCACAGCCAAAAGGTATATATAAAATCTGAACAATAGAAATAAAAATAAAAATAATGTAGATAGAAATAGGCGAAACGCGTTTCGACTTAGAAGTCTTCCTCAGTGGCCAATATTAAAATGTATAAAATATACTTAAGAATAGCTGTGTGTGAAAGTATCTCACTCAAAAGCAATATCAATAATGAGCTGGTGCTACCAGAGAGTCTCTTATATAGTCTAATTCCAGAAAGGAAAAGAATCCTGCAAAGACTCAAACAGCATCAGGGATGAATAAGGGTGTAAACCAGAAAAACATTAAATAAACCAGTTAACATTTTCATTCAAAGCTCTAGGAGATTCTGAACTCAAACGATGAATCCATTTGAGTTCCAAAAGCTGTAATTGTTTGATATTTTTAATGTGGGATAGTCCATCAATGCAACAAAAGTTCCAAAAGCTGTAATTTTTCTGAGTGTGTGCATTAAGTCCTTCTGTTACAGACAAATAGAACAAACCAAATGCTAATTATGATTTACAACACAATGCCATTGATTTGCTCCCAAAACTACAGCAGTCGATTAGTAACATTCAGGCCTGGTTCCCATTACAAGCATAAAACGGTTTCCCTAAACTGAAATAATAGAACCGGATGCAAACGCGAATTTGCCTATCCCATTACTTTCAACTTAATCACGTTCGATCCGGATTCTGAGGATCGTAGGTGGTGTATGTGACTCAAGGGGGGGACTCAAGTGGCTACTTTCTAAAAGCCGCTTTTTGGGGCTGCCTTGCCCTCTTCCTCCTGGCGTGAACGCGCCGCCCATAACGGACCCCTTCACGGAGCCTAGCTGGGTGGCTGGATGGCTGCCACTTGCCTGGATGGAGGAAAAACAGCACTGGGCAGCCAGCGATTCTTTCCCCTCCTCTCCCCATCACCCAGGGCACACAGCAGCAGCGGCAACTCAAGCCCCCTTTGCCCGCTCACCTCCACAGCCACAGCCTTACACATTCACACATCTCCCAGAACCTGCAGCTGCTTTCCTTTCTTTTCCCTTTCTAAAGGTCAGAATTTCCAGAATTGTGCAGAATTGCAACATTGTTATCAGGTGTGAAGTGGGTGGATTGCTACAGTGTAACTGCTGCTGTAAGGGGTGGATTTTTACAATGAAATTACTATCTTTGGTAGCAAGCTATTGGGGGAGGAAAACCCTAAACATGCATTCTCATCCCACTAAAACGGTATGGTTCCCACAATAAGAAATGTAAAATGTTTCAAATGCACAAACCGGAGCAAGACCTGTTGAAATGAGTGTTAACATTGACAACGCTTTGGGGTGATTTAACATGCGGAAAGCGTGTTAAGCCAACCTGACATGGGGACTGTGAGGTTTGAAACCGTTTCAAAACTGTTTTAAGCTTGTAATGGGAACGCGGCCTCAAAGTGTGTAAAACAAATAAAGGAAACCTTTTGTTATTCAGGTGGTGCTCACAACAGTTCCTTTCAATGCAGATCATTAGCCAGGCTGCTTGGAAGTGATAAAAGTTCAACAGATTTGATTAGACAGTTATATATCTTTGTTGTGTCTCTGGCCAGCAATAAGGAGCAAACACAGACACACGCACTCAGGACAAGCAGTAAAGTTCCAAAGTCCATTGAGGGTTAAAGAGTTAAGCAAAGTCAGGGAAAGCCGGTGTCAAAGGGTATCAGAGATTCAGCATTGTGGGTAGTAATTCAAGAGGCAAGGTCAGAAGGTCCAGGAGTCACAGATTTGTGATTGTTTTGTCTGCAACAGCTCCTGTTCGGTCTGAGCAGCTCTTAAGAGGTGTGCCCTTTTTGCGCAGCTGCTGCTTGAGCTACAGCTGGTGGGAGCGTCTTAGGTGTTTGCGCTGTTGCCGGAGAAAGCTCTGCGGAGGGTGTTGCTCAGTGTCTTCGCTCGAGCTGTCTCCAACTTGAGAGACAAGACCACTGTTTATGTTTGACTCCTGAGGTGCTCCTTCATCACCCTGGCTGGCAGGGAAGATTGTCTCAGCTTGTCTCGCATGTCCGACACCCTCCTCATCCTCAGAGGAGGAGGGGCTGATGGCATGCGGCATGACAATCTTCCTCATCCACCATCTAAGAGGGCAGCCACCCATGTTTTACCATGCATTAAATCAGAGCCAGCTACAATGAAATTCCACCAAAATGTGAGTTAGCGTGTCAAATGTGCAGTTTCTTCAAATGAATCCATGTTTTCTGTAGCATGCTTTTTCCAACATTCCAAGCACATTGCTTCTTTCACCAAAGTTTTTCGTTTGCTTTTTAAGTGTGCATCACAATTTTTCCTCTTGGGTTATGATCACATCTTAGGTTTGAGGAAGACTGATGCTATCTTAAGTCCTCAGAAACCAGATACCATACTGCATTTCTGGTTTTTTCTTAGGACTTTCCTGGACCAAAGAGCAAAATCACTTCTACTAATCAGGGTTTTTCTTACAAAGAGAAAGGTGGAGGTGAGTAATGCCTTCCTATCAGTGAACCAGACTAACATCGGCATTAAATCTGAATCTGCTTTGCTGACATGGGGGCTTTCTTTTAGTCACTAGCTTGCCCCTCCCTGGGTGAGGCATCTTTCACCTCCACCTACCTTCTTGCAAGGAAACAGGTGATTGTGTCCCCCTTCTCAGATGATCTTTGACGACAGGCCATCTTAAACAGCAAGTTTGGCTAGAATGTGTTAATGTTGTAAAAAATCTTTGTAGAGAAAAATAGTCCATTCCTTTAAGAGTCCCTGCTTAAAGTGTATTTCTGGCTATCAGATAGTGACTTCTTTAAATCTCAGGTGACCTTGCACAAGACCAGTTCTCCTTTTAAAAGGTTTATTAATTGTCTCTTATTTATAAATATTACTATGAGACTGAGGGTGCAATCAGACATGCTTAAGAATGTACCCACAGGGTAAATTCAAATCTTTAATGACAGACATTTTTTACTTGCATCCACCTTACCTTGGCTTGAAGTTTCATAACTCATAGCTCTGAAGGTATCTCTTTCTTTAAGCCAGATTGTACAGGAAACTACATAAGGAAAGAAGTGAGGGTTTCCCAACTAGTGGAAAGAAATGGTTAGTACCCATAGTCAGGGAAGGTGTTGCCTGACCTAGAGGTGAATGTGGACTGCAGTGTGACAAAATAAGGTAGGTTCCCAGCCACATACACAAATAACTGTATGGAAAAAAAATTGTGCATCTAGAGATGGGACACTTTTTCTTAAAGGGACAATTTAAAGCATTATCTAATCCATTTGTCTATCCATTTAAACCATAAAGAAAACATCCATTGATTATTTTCCTCACCTTGAAGCCAGTTGGACACCAATCCACAAATTGGATTGCCCTTTTAGTCTTGATTGCAGCAATCGCTACATTGACATCTTTGGGCACCACATCGCCACGGTACAACATGCAGCAGGCCATGTACTTGCCATGTCGGGGGTCACATTTCACCATCTGGTTGTTGGGCTCAAAACAGGAGCTGGTGATTTCAGCCACAGAGAGCTGCTCGTGGTAGGCCCTCTCGGAGGAGATGATGGGCGCGTAGGTCACCAGTGGGAAATGGATGCGAGGGTAAGGCACCAGGTTGGTCTGAAATTCGGTCAAATCCACGTTGAGAGCCCCGTCAAAGCGCAGAGAGGCTGTGATGGAGGAGACAATCTGACTGATGAGGCGGTTCAGGTTGGTGTAAGTGGGGCGTTCAATGTCCAGATTGCGACGGCAGATGTCGTAGATGGCTTCATTGTCCACCATGAAGGCACAGTCAGAATGTTCCAAGGTGGTGTGGGTAGTCAGGATAGAATTGTAAGGTTCCACCACAGCAGTGGAGACCTGGGGAGCGGGATAGATGGCAAATTCCAGTTTGGATTTCTTGCCGTAGTCCACAGACAGACGTTCCATCAGCAAGGAGGTAAATCCAGAACCTGTGCCACCTCCAAAGCTGTGGAAAATCAGGAATCCTTGTAGACCTGAGCAAGTGTCAGCCTATTAAAAAAAACTGGTGGTCAGAATGCTGCATCCCATAACCACAATTTTTATGTACATTTATCTGGTTAGAAAGTAACTTATAGAAGGGTGAGTTGGGGAATAAACGGCTTCTTCCTCACCTTTTGTGAACACTGAGAAAGAAAGGATGATCATCCAAGCAGTGGAGCAGAAGGGTGCTAAGCCCAGACAGTACATTCACACACACACACAAAACCTACTCTGAGAATGGACATTATAAAAAACAAATTCTAGTAAATCATTTGGTTTCAATGAGTTCAGATACTCTAAGGCAGCTTCCAGACAGCAAGGGGCATTTGTAGGGTCTAAAGGAGATGCCACAATTGCCTCTTGCCAGCCATCAGCAGATGTGAAAAGCAATCATCTAATCATCTTGAGATGCCCACGAGCATTTGGTGAGCCACCGTGTGTGACGGGATGCTGGACAAGATGGGCTGTGGCCTGAACCAGAAGGGCTTCTCTTATATTCTTATGTTCATCTAACTGGAAAGTCAGCCAAGCACCTGACCTACTCCCTTCGTTACATTTCTCACTCATGGCTGGCTTCTGTTTATCCAGTTTAACTTTATTTTGGAAATAAAGACATTCAGAGAAAGGGAATGATTACAGGAAACCTGGATTTCCTATCATACCGATAGATCAGGGGGTGTTTTTCCACTGTCAAAAGTACCCATTTTTGCACCCATTTAGGACCCATTTGGGTGTGAGCTGGATGACCCCATTTCCACTTCGGCACCCATTTGGGACCCGATTGTTTCCACTGCCATTGGTGAAATCCGGACCTAATGGGTACATTTTGGTCTTTAATCCAGATTTTCTGTAGACCTCATTAAAGGGGTCTACAATGGGGTCTTCTCCCAGAAAATCTGGATTAAAGGGGTCCAAAGGAGGCTAGTGGGAGGGGATGTACCTTTGGGACACCCCCCCCCCCAACGTTGGCTTCGAAGTCACTTCAAAGTCACTTCGAAGCTGACTTCACATTCACTTCAAAGTGACTTCGAAATCACTTCAAAGTTCCTTCGAAGACTGCACCCCCCTGTCCCCCAAAACACCTGGGGTAATGGACCCTTTGTGGGTTGATCCGGATTCCTAATGGGTGCTACACCTCCTGTCCTCTACAAATTTATATCTGATAAAATGTAGTCCTCTGCTTTTATCATAGGCTCCAAACAGTAAGGGGGAATTTTTATTTCATACTTCTTTACTGAGTTATTGTTATTGCACCATTTGCAAACTTAACACTGTTTTGCTATTTGAAATATGTTTACAAATATGTATACTTACACAGATCATTCAAACATATCTTTCAAATGTCTTCTGAATATCACAGGAGGAATATAACGTAATTATGGCATACATACCTATGACAACCCCCATAGCTCTCTTATATCCCTCCCAAAAGCATTAGAAAGTATTGCTGGAAAACCCAGCAGGTTTATTCACTACTGGACAGAGCTGCCGCCGTCACTCTGTCCCTCACACATGGGTGAAGTAAGGATGTGCAAGAATATTTGTTATTTGAATTTGGCCGAATTCGGCCATTCAACTTAGAATCGGATGTCCAGACATTTGTTTTTTAATATCCAAACGAATGCAAATATTTCGAATCATTTGTATGAATAATTCAGACATTCGTATGTGTACGTATGCATTATATACATATACATACTCATCTTATTTGTATCTGTACGCACGGATACATAAGAACTTTGTTGACATTCACTTCATCAAATACGTATTGAATATTCATACGAATAGATATGAATGTATTTGAATCGGTTTGAATTTTAATACATTCGTTTTTTTCTCTGTTCGTACAAATTCGTACATTCGAATATTCGATTTGAATCTAATCGAATGTCAAAAATGGCATTTGTGTACACCCCTAGTGTGGAGTCGTGTATTTGTGGCGATGGGGCTCTGCATCTCTGGGTATTTGGTAGCATGTGAACATAAGAACATAAGGGAAGCCTTGCTGGATCAGGCCACAGCGCATCTAGTCCAGCACCCTGTCGCACACAGTGGCCCACCTAATGCTCATGGGCATCTCAAGCACAGACGAGGACAAACCTTCTCCTGCTCTCGAGTCCCAGCAGATGGCCTTAGAAGCACCCCATTTCCCCCCCCCCAGCCTAAAGGATGCACCTAGGCATTCGTTCTAGTAGCCATTGATACATCTGTCATCCATAAATTTGCCTAACCCTTCCTTAAAGCCATCCAGACTGGTAGCTGTCACCACTTCTTCCGGCAGCACATTCCATAAGCCGATGACCCTCTGGGTGAAGAAATACTTCCCCCTGTCAGACCTGACTCTCCTACCCATCAGCTTCATAGAGTGCCCCCTGGTTCTAGTGTTGTGCGATAGAGAAAAGAAATTTTCTCTATCCACCTTTTCTATACCGTGCATAATTGTATATGCTTCAATCAGGTGCACACCACAAAAATGCACAAAGACAGCGCTAGTCACAACCCTGTCAGGCCGGCAAGGGAAATATCGAAGGGGCAAATTCCACGTTATTGCTTGCTCGCAGGACATCTGAAGGCAACCCTAGACCTGTGTCTTGCATGTTGTCCATCCACATCTTTTCTCCCTTGCAGGACACAAGCAGAAAACCACAAACTGTCGCACTGGTCTGTCTAAATGCACTTTCGATGGTTCCTTCCTTACCAGTTTTCGAATGCGATCCAATGCTATCTCAATCCTTTCTTTCCCAATGGTATAATGGCCACGAGCGTAATTGTTAGCAGCATCTTCCTTGCCAGTGATCAGCTGCTCCGGATGAAAAAGCTGGCGGTAAGTGCCAGCTCGTACTTCATCTATGGAAAGAAAAGGATCGCTTGCAATTTCCACAGGCATACATGAGGTTTCCAGAAGGAAGGCAGCTTAAAACTAGACTGGGGGTGCCATTACAACACTTGCTTAAACTGTGGCAGTTTTCTCTGCCAGGGTAAGATATACTGTGGCTTTGTTTAAGTAGGACCATATTATGGGAAAGAGAACAGGAATGCCCCTTTGATTTTTGGATTTGCTGCTACTGTTGTTATTGTTGTTGTTGTTGTTGGGTACCACTGAGTTGTGGCCAACTCCTGGTTGACTGCAGGGGCATCTCCATGCAGTTTTCTTAGCAGAGATACAGAAGTGGTTTGCCATTGTCAGCTTTCAGGGAGAGGCTTGGGATCAAAGTGACATCCCTCTGCTTTCTGGCTTATCTATATACCACCTTTCCAAATATTTCAGGCTGAGGGGGTGGGAAAGCAGGACACTTCTAAGGCCGTTTGCTATCATTCAAGAGCAGGAAAAGGTTTGTCCTTGTCTCTGCTTGAGATGCCCATGAGCATTTGGTGTGCCAGCATGTGTGATGGGACGCTGGACTAGATGGGCTGTGGCCTGATCCAGCAAGGCTTCTCATTCTTATGTTCGTTTCCATATGGCAGTACTAGTATACCTTCCCTTCCACATTTAATACTGTTGAGAATGAATCTACTCAAATCAGCTCCTTATCTTCATCTCTATTTGTATGGTTTCAGACAAGCTAAAAGTATCACAGTGCAGACATGATAAGAACATAAGAGGAGCCCTGCTGGATCAGCTACAGCCCATCTAATCCAGCATCCTGTCCCACACCGTGGCCCACCAAGCAGAGACAAGAGCAAACCTTCTCCTGCTCTCGAATCCCCCGATGCAAAGCAACTGCTGCAAAGAGGCAGATGGAAAGTACTTTCCAGTGGTTTAAGATCGTCTGGATTTTTTCTCACCATCAAATAGGTTTGAATATATCCAACAGTGATTATGGTGCTAACTATGAAGTTGCTGTTCTACAAGGTAACTGAAAATGTAAGTGTGGAAGGGGTCTAAATGGTACATGTTACTCCCCTTTGTTTGGCCACCATCACCCGACTTGTTAGCCGCGGCCCCGGAGTGATACTTTATCATACACCCTGTCTTTAATCTGGGATCACTGGGTCTGGAACAGCCTGGCCCACTTATGTAGAGCAGGGAGGCATGGGCAGAATCAGGACCATCTACACAATGGCACTGATCCAGATTAACTCATGGGAGGAATGGGAGGAATCTGGCTGAGTAGTAGCACAAGTGGAAAGGATCTGGGTATACTGGTTGATCACAGGATGAACATGAGCCAGCAATGTGATGCAGCTGCAAAAAAGGCAAACACCATCCCAGGATGCATCAAGAGGAGTCTCAAGTCTAAATCATGAAAAGTAATTATTCCTCTTTACTCTACCTTGGTCAGCTCATCTAGAATAGGGATGTGCACGAATGTATTTTTGACATACGAATCGAGTAGATTTGAATGTCAAAAAATCTGATTCAATTTGGATATTTAAGATCCGAATGTCATAAAATCTCATTCGAATCCAGATTATTTTGAATACATTCGAATTCAACATACATTCGGATGTTAGATTCATATTTAAAGATACAAATATCGGCAACATTTATATCTGTTATACGTATCTGTATGAATTCTGTAAAAATCTGTATGCATCCGGTATCATCCCATATTCATCCCGTTTTAATCCCATATTTTAAGCACAAGATACGTATAATTTTCACACACATTATATGTATCTATATAACAGATATGAATCTACACATTTGAATTATTAGAAAATCCATAACAGATTTTTGAAAATCCGATTTGAGTTCAAATGCCAACATTCAACAGATTTGAATAAAATATTGAAATTTTTGAATACTCATGTACATCCCTAATCTAGAGTACAGTTCTGGACACCCCAGTTCAAAAATGACATTGCCAAACTAGAGCTAGTCCAAAAGAGGGCAACCAAATGGTTAGGGGTCTGGAAACCACGTCTTAAAGAGAAAAGGTTGAAGGACCTATGAATGTTTTAGCCTACAGAAGAAAAGGCTGAGGAGACACGATCGTGGTCTTCAAGTATCTGAAGGGCTGTCACAGTGCAGAGGGATTGTCCCTATTCTCATTTGTACAAGATGGGAGGACTAGAAACAATGGCGTGAAACGTCAAGGGAGTCCATATAGATTAGATGTTAGGAAAAATGTCCTGACAGTGAGGGCGATCAGTCAGTGGAATAGGTTGCCACAGGAGATAGTGAGTTCTCCTTTGCTGGAGGTCTTCAAGCAGAGGCTGGACCTACAACTGTCTGTGATGGTTTAGGAAATCCTGCATTGAGCAGGGGGTTGGACTCAATGACCCTAGAGGTCCCTTCCAACTCTATGATTCTATGCTGTAGCTGCTGTGACACTCACATGAGCTTTGCAGCCACAGCCCCATGGCTCAAAAGGCTAGGAACATTGTGGCCTGAGAGGGTGGTTTTTGGTGGTGCTCTGTGGCATGCCACTGAAAAGTACTCCCCCCAATAATCCCAAACATGGCAGATGACCTGCTGCGTGCCTCCCATTTTCTGGATTAGGGCTCTGATCTCTCTGGTAGTAGCAGTTAAACAATGCTACCAGAGATCTGGATTAATGACCTCCTTAGTCCGAATTAGGCTCCATCTAATGCAGATGGTGCTGGACTGGTGGGGTGGGGGAGAGTGTCCCTGATCCACATTAACATGTGGACAGGGGCCCCCAAAATGTGTATTACCTGGACCCTTAATCTGGATTAAGGATCCGTGCAGAAAGGACCATGCTTACATAAAACACGAATCACAGAAGCAGGATAGAAAACCATGAGGGCCCTTCTCTATTGGCCACTGAACTAGACTCACCAACTACTGTTTCTTCCAAGTCCACCATGATCGCCCGTGGCACATGCTTCCCAGTGCCTGTCTCTCTGAAGAATGTAGCAAAGGAGTCATCGCTACTGAATTTGTAATTTTCACTAAAGGTGCCATCTGGCTGAATTCCATGCTCCAAACAGAAGAGTTCCCAGCATGCATTGCCGATCTGTACTCCAGCCTGGCCAACGTGAATGGAGATGCACTCACGCTACAAAAGAGAGCAGGGCAAAATTGGAAGACGTCATTTGTATTCTATTGCATCCTTCTTTTAAAATATATGCTCATTTTTGTCTCGTTTGAAGTAGAGCAACAGAAACTGGAGTGTGAACATTATACATCTGGGGGATTGCAGGCTTCCCATTTCTGATTTCACTGGCTTGTTAAACTGGCTCTTTAGATGTGAAGCCATACCTTCAAAAATATGACTCTGATTTGTGATTTTTTATAAATGAACTCAAAACCTGAAGCACTGGTTCTCAAAGTGTGGGTTTTTAAAACCTGGGGAAGTTGCTGGCCAGGTGGTGGGAGTGTCGAAATAATAGTCAGGTTTGGCTTTTTTCTTCTAGTTCTGATGTCTGAGGACCCTTGGCAAACAACTATGGTGGAAATGTCTACACTTAACCTTGATTGATGACCTTCTGCAGTTCACCAGTTTATATACTCAGTAGCAGCCAGCATAGATGAGTGCTAGGGTAGCTCCTTCCCCTGCCTAGCACCAGATCATGGACTTAATTTGATGTCTATACTGACAAACTTTCCTCTGATCCAACCCAAGATTTTCCAGATTCAAGCAAAATTTGCAAACTGGCACCTTCTTCCACCTGTGCTCACCCACACCAGCCATTACATTGGTGCCACATACAACTGCAGTATATAAGAAATTATTAATAGAATGGTGCATTTATAAAAGGCTCCATCCAGACAGGATGAATATAGTGCCTATAGTGGGGTTGCTTCCATTCACCTAAAAAGTAGTAAAAGCTATTGCTGGAAACCCCAGTGCAGGTCACGCATTTGCCAGCAATGGCATGTTTTACTTCCCTTCTGAATAGAGCCGCCATCGTGGCTCAGTCCGCTGTGCATACAAATATTTGTAACATTTGTTATTTGTCCAAATGTTACAACATACATACATTAACCTTTGTACGAATACTAATGTTTCGGACATTCATACAAATAGTTCATTAAACTGGGGAGTCCTATCTGCAATGGATCCAGAGTGCATTCAGCATAGATGAACAGCAGATCAAAAGTGGATTCAGGTCAGACGTGATGCTTTCAGAGTGGAATATTCAAAACATTCAAAATTTGATGGAATTCATCAAATTTGGACATTCGAATTTGCATTGAATGTCTATAAATTCGAATTTAAACATTCACCAAGAATTTCAGATTTTTGAATCTGTTCATTCACATCATTCAGATATTCATCTGACTTCATCCTCTTCCATTTTCAAACAGTGACCAGTGGAAGAGTCAGAAGTAGGACTGCAGTTTCCCCATCAGCGCACTTTGTTACACTCTTGGCTTTGACTGCATGCTTACTTCTTTGTCATACCAAGAAGATGGTGGATACTTTGGTTTACCTCTGCTTATTAAAATACACATCTTAAAGGCTCTTTGTGGTAGTAGTTTCTACTAGGGATATGCACAAATATTCAAAACATTCAAAATTCAGTCGAATCTGATTGATTTCAAATCAAATGTCTATAAATTCAAATTTAAACATTTGAACGAATATTGAATTTTTAAATCTATCCGTTTGAATTATTTGGACATTCATATGTGTACAGGTATGTACACAATGCATACTTACCTGTACGCATCTTTCCAGCATCCGTATATATTTGTACAGATCCGTACAGGATGAAAACAGGATGCATATGAGTTAAATACACGAAAATATTTTCATTTTGAAAAGTTTTTAACTAAATAGTCAACTCTTAATCTGTCTTTAGTGTAAGTTATGCTGCTTTATATACTTTCATGGTATTTTAATATGTTTTCATTCACATTTTTTTACATGTTTATGTACAGTATATGGATAGTTTTAATTTTATATATCATGGTATTGCTGTTTAATTATGTATGCCACCTTGAGTCCCTGTCTGGGAAAAAGGCAGGATAAATCAAATAAATAAATAAATAAGTAAATATGGGGCGCGTACAGATGTGTACAGATGCGTATGGATGCATACAGGCACATACGAATGTTGTCGACATTCATATATGCATATTCGAATAAAAAATTTGCACAAATAGATTTGAATGTATTCAATTTGAATCAAATGTAAATATTCAAATTTTAAAGATTCAAATTTTTGGATATTCTATTCAAATTCAATCCCAAAAATGGCATTCGTGCACACCCCTAGTTTCTACTACTTTGCATTTTTGACCTATTTTACAATTGCTTAGCCAACCACCCTTGCAAAGCCTTGGGGCTGTAGGCCTAGAGGATGAGTGGAGGTCATGGTCCCCTCTTGGGCTCAGTCCATGATCAGCTGGATGAAGTTCACAGCACAGCCCCTCTAGAAGAGTCAACTCCTGGGACATTCTCTATCAAGTACCCCCAAAGTTCCATCCATCACCCCTCAGCTATTCTAGATTCTAGAACAGCCTTTGTCCCCTGAAGGAAGAAGTTCCAAAAGAAACCTCCTTTAACCTTGGCCCTGCTTCTAAGGACGCTGGGCTTTCCTTTGCAGCAGAGAACTTCCTACCCTGCCTTACCATGGTGCCTCTGGCAGTGTTCTCGCCCCTCCCTGGTAAAGAACAGCAGCTGTGGATGTTGATGTTCCCACTGCTGTCTCACTCTAAGCAAGTTGATGCCAGGGAGCCCAAGGCATGCGTGTCACCCTTAGAGAGTGCCCTTGAGCATCACAGTACAAGGGACAGAGGTCATAATCCCCCTTGGCAACCCCTGCTTCCCTCCTCCTGCCCATTTACATCAATGCACCTTCACACCTGCATTCAGGAGATGGGCTTACCAAGATCTGTGGGTGCACACTCCAGAAAGTGTGGGATCTTCTCCCTTTTGCAGTATGCTTTTTAGAGAACAGCAGTGTAAAGCTACTCCTGGACTCCACCATTTCAGGAGACAGGTAGAGGCTGCATGTTCCAAGGCTTCTCCCATAAGAGGTTAGAACAATCATAACATGCCTAAAGTGAAATACTTAGCAAGGGATCTGAGTTGTATCCTTTTACACAGAAGATCTGAGTAGTATCCTTTCAGCCCCACAAGCACTGGGGATAATTCATTCAGGTCTCCCATCTGCATCCTGAAATGGTACCGTACATACAAGAGTCTTGCCATTTTGGTCTAGTGGTTAGGGAGCAGGACTCATATCTGGAAATACAGAGTTTGATTCCATCCTCCCCCATGAAGCCAGCTGGGTGACCTTGGGCTAGTCACAGCTCTCTTTGGAGTTCCCGCAGCCCCACCTACCTCACAGGGTTTTTTGTTGTGGGGAGAAGAATAGAAAGCTTTGTCAGCCGCTTTGAGTCCCCTGAAATGGGTGAGAAAAGCGGGGTAGAAAAGCCAATTCTTCTCCTTCTTCTCCTTCTCCTTCTCCTTTTCCTTCTCCTTCTCCTCCTCCTCCTCCTTCTTCTTCTTCCTCCTGGATACCTAATGGAGCCTTACGCTTCCAAAGGATTGAACCGCTCACGGAGCTCATCCCACCGGCTGTCTGGTGATCTTGTGGGTTAAGCAGGAAGCAGATAACACTGATGTTTTGTATCTGTCAAATTCCTGGATGTCCTCTGGGATGTCAAAAACTAACCCTTGGCAGTTAATACAGTTTTTCCCAGATGCCCCCTTGTATATGCACAAATCTGCACTTACTCAGTTTTAGAGCTGGAGGGCAATTCACCGGGCAGTGCTCAATATCCAGAGAAAAAGGACTGTGGGGTAAATCTAACAGCCTTGCCTCTCTTTGGATCCCATCCCTTACATATTAGTAAACGCGTAGAGAGGGGGACTTACCCACTAACTCCACACACCTTCCCTGCTATGATAGATCCTTTCATGGACGGTCCTTCAGCATGCGCCAATGTGCATGCGTGTAACATCACAAGATACCTTGCGCATGCCCAATAACATGAGCTTCAGGGTCTTCGGCAAAGAGCCATATAATGGGTGTATCCATTACATCACCAGGGGTGTTTTTCCACTTAGCACTAAGAGTCCTTGATGGGTCATTAATGGGTCCTTAAAGGGTACTCTAGTGCTAGTGGGGAAAAAACCTAGCACTATAGTACCCATTAAGGACCCATTAAGGGTCCTTGATGGGTCCTTAATGGGTCCTTAATGGGTACTCTAGTGCTAAGTGGAAAAACACCCCAGGTGTAAATCCTGATTCAGTGTGACCCAAAACAAACAAACAAACAAACAAAAAACCCCTCAAAGACAAAAATCAGGGGGAAATATTTTATAAACACAAACAACTGAATGTTAGCTACACATACACACACCTAAAAATCAGTTCTTCAAAATTAAAAATAAAACAAGGAGTCGCCCCTCCAAAACCTCAGTTTAAAAGCAATCCTAGTTGTCTAGGGCCTCATATTCCTCGGACAACAAATCTAGCATCTTAGATTTCTATTAGCAAATCTACCATCACAGTCAAATGCATCACATACTATGGCGCTACTATTCCACTTTCCTTTTCTTGGTGAAGATCATCTATTGATCATATTAAGTGTAAATACAGAGCTGATCGATTGCTCTTCTAAAAACTGCATTACAGCTTTTCCAGTAAAGGCTTGTGTGTTCTTAAGAGAGCCAAGATGACATTAATGCAGGTTAGGATCAAAGGGTTGCCACCTTTTCCTTCTAGAAAGTTCTATGCGTTGGCAAAGGGAAGAGGTCAAGATCACCAAAGCTTCAATCATTATTGCATTCCATCGCTCTTGTGCCAGGAAGAGGCATGGCTGCTGGAATCACTTCTTGCAACACAGAGAGGTTATAATGGGTCAAGGAAGGAAGGAAGGAAGGAGGAAGGGAGGGAGGAGAGAGGGAGGGAGGGAAGGAAGGAAGGGAAGGAAGGAAAAGGAAGGGAGGGAGGGAGGGAAGGAAGGAAGGAAAAGGAAGGGAGGGAAGGAGGGAGGGAGGGAGGGAAGGAGGGAGGGAGAGAAGGGAGGGAAGGAAGGAGGGAAGGAAGGGAAGGAAGGAGGGAAGGAAGGGAAGGAAGGGAGGAGAGAGGGAGGGAAGGAAGGAAGGTAAAGGAGGGAGGGAGGGAAGGAAGGAAGGAAAAGGAAGGAGGGAGGGAGGGAGGAAAAGGAAGGAAAAGGAAGGAAGGATTGGCATACATAATGATAACAGAACAAAGGATGATCCTCTTCATCTATGCAGCAAGCAGAGCATCAGATAAAACAGGAATTATGCATGATAATCTCAGGATTACTAAGGCACCATCTTGGCTTCATGTCCATAATGCAGGCAAACTCCTGGGGAAGCCTTCAGCACCCATTATCCCAAATAATTGCCAAGTATGGTTGGGGTAATTTGGTCTGGCATAGGGAGGAAACACCCAACGTCTGATGCAGCAAAAACACAACTTGCAATTAAGCTCCACTGTTTGGAATTTGTAGGGTTTTTTTAATTATGCATGAAATTTGGATTTAGTAGCTACCGTGACTGTTCTATGCAAACCTGGAATGAAATAATATCTCAGAATAGTACTAAAAACCAAAAGATACCCATGAGTAAGGATTTTTTAGGAGTGCAGACTTCATACTCCGTTCAGCTTCCTACGAAATGGTCATGGGAGAAAAATAAGATGAGCAGCTTCCTCCGGTGTGTACATCAGACCAATCCCTTAATCCTTAAATAAGCCTGACTGGCTTGTGCCTACAGAGTGTCCTTTCACATTTTCCCATCAAGCACTGCTTTATCATGAGGGAAGAGATGGTAGATTCACTCAGTCACTGGAGTCTTGTAGGATGGAGACAGTATAGCCAACTTGGCTTCATTGAAAAGCTGGATTAGTCTGTAGAGAAAGGGTAGAGAAGCTGGAGAGGCTGGGGGGAAATGAAATGGAGGTAAGATTACTTTTATATTTCCATTAAAATAATGGTTCAAATCAAAATATTGTATCCACATTGTGTGATACTGCTAAAATACTCCTCTTCCAATTGAAATAAATAGGAGGTTCTAGTGTTGGAACACGTCAGTAACATTCAAAGGAATTTGTGCTTTCAACCTTCCTGAGCTTGATCACTTGCAACTATTTGGTTAAGACTGTAAAGTTACAGCTGAGAGCTCCATCTGTTCTACAAGATACAGTTATCGGCCTCCTTTTGTCTGAGAAGGTCATGGAAAGAGTCTGGGCATGTAGATATGGAAACTGAGTTGCCCAGGTATCAGAGTTTCTCTCTCAGTCTCCTCAGGGGGACCCAATAGAGTATAAATACAACATTTGGCACCAGGCTGGCTTCCAGATCTGCTGGAAGAAGAAGAAGAGTTGGCTTTTCTACCCTGCTTCTCTCACCCATTTAAGGGGACTCAAAGTGGCTGACAAAGCTTTTCTATTCTTCTCCCCACAACAAAACACCCTGTGAGGTAGGTGGGGCTGTGAGAGCTCAGAAGATAACTATGACTAGCCCAAGGTCACCCAGCTGGCTTCATGGGGGAGGGTGGAATCAAACCAGGTATTCCCAGATAAGAGTCTAGCTCGCTAACCACTAGACCAAACTGGAGAGGTGAGTTGTGGTCCATCCAACTCTAAACCTGTCGAAGTTCACTACCTTAGCTTTTGCTTTTCCCAAGGCAACCCCATATAAATCATTCCAATTAAAAGAGTAGAACAGGGCAAACATATAAAATGCTCCTGGAATAGAAGTTGTATAGCAGCTAGAGCCTCAAAGTAGCGCCTGGGGAACCAGAGTTCAGATTTCCACCAGGTTATGGAAGCTCAATAGATGATCATAGGCCAGTCACAGTTTCTGAGTCTAAGTTACCTCACAGGTTGTTCTGAGAAAGCAGATGAAACTAAATGGAATAATGCCTGTTGCCTTAAGCTCTTTGGGGCTAGGACAGGCATACCCTAAATGCAAAAAATCATAATTAATGCACAAACACAGACAAGAGGCATTTCCGCACTGCAACGCATTCCAAACGGAACGCGTTCAGGCGGAAAGCTTAAGACAGCTCCGGGCGCTTTCCCCGTTCACACACAGACGCGCCAGAACGCGTGTAAACGCGTTCCAGAGCGTCTGTGTGCGAATGCTCAAAGCGCCGGGAGCTGTCTTAGCCGGCAAATGCCGGCCAGGGGCGCGGAGACAGCCGCGGAGGCAGATCGACAATCAGCTGATTGTCAAACAGCTGATTGTCGAAGCCGCGCCGGCGTCGGAGGCGAGCCCGCAGCTGTTCGGGAGACAGAAGCAGGCGCGAACGCTTCTCCTCCCGAACGCCTGCGGGCGGCTCGTCCGCGTTGGAACGCATGTAGAGCACTTTAAAGTGCTCTACATTTCGAACGCGGAAAAGACAGCTGCGGACACGTCGGAGCGCAAGCCGCGCTCGGGCAATGCGGATGACGTGTCCGCAGCTGTCTTTTTCGCGTTCCGTTCAGCCCCGTGCGAAAACGTCTAAGGTCCAGCCTGTCCAAGCTGTCTTGTAAACTAACTTCCAGCTACTCTCCCTGAACCGAGTTCTGTCTCCTCTGTCACGCTGGCTCGGACAGAACACTTGGTAAGATTCTTCTCATATCCAAGTATCAACTGTGCACAACTTTGTATCTTGATTAACCTCATAAGTTCCTATCGCACATCCAAACTTCCAGTTCTCAAGCTGCATTCACATGTAGCAAAAGTGCCTTACAACAGCAGCATGTGGCCCTTGAGTTTTCATTCCACCTCTAATCGCTCTTCCCTAGTCTAGAACGTTTATCAGGGTGGGAGGAGATGGACATCTCAGCATCCAAACAGTCTCCAAGCCTCCTGAGAGGTGTTTGTTTTAAACCCTGTAGGAACACAGGCTCAATTAAGAAAAAATGATAGATAAAAAGACCTGCTCCTATAATTTTAGCTTGAATACCTGGGTCAAGCTTTACGACAATGAGACACAACATGAAAGCTGCCAAGAGTGTCTTTTTGTAGGGAATGGCGTGAAGCTGGCTTGCAAGTGATGTCAACACGCGACGCAGCTGGACCAAAACAGTCAGCGCCTTTTGCGATACCAAACCTGCAATACAATAGGAAATTGTTAAGGATGGGAACAATTAGCAGGAGAGATGCAAACAAATCCCCCACCCACCCACCCGTTTGTTTCGCATCAAAGTGAATGGGATGGAAATTTGCATTCATGCAAATGAACCACTTCAGATATGCTAAGATTTGAATCTAATTCGAATCCCTGCTGCCACCAGTCACGCGTCTGAATGCAATGCGAATCCACTCTGGAGGTGGCTGGGCAACTGCTTTGAACGTAACAAAGCTTCAACAAAGGCATAAAAGCTTCTGCTTCACATGCAAAGGTTAGTCTTGAATATAGACATTATTTTGCAAAGTTTCAAACATTCTCAATTCAAATGAACTGTGAACATGAACATATTTTGCCCATACCTAGTGAGCAAGAGATATCATTACAAGGAGAGAAAAACCTCTAAGACAAAACTGTCTGAAGAAAAAGCATTTCCCCATAGCCATCTCACAATGAAAGCTGTCATCTGAGAACTGTCCAGCCATGCTTACAGATTCCTTGAGGCTCACCCAGGCAATGTCTTTTTCTTCAGCAAATGTTTTAAGAACCTAAGAAGAGCCCTGCTGGATCAGGCCACAGCCCATCCAGTCCAGCATCCTGTCTTACACAGTGCCCACCAATTGCCCATGGGCATCTCTCAAGCAGAGACAAGGGAAAACTTTCTCCTGCTCTCGAATCCCAGCAAATGGCCTTAGAGGCATCCTGCTTGTCCCCCTGCTCTGTGGAGTTGCTCACTGAGAGGCCTCCTCAACTATCTCAACCATCTTGCCTGTGGGGAGAGTAAGAGAGAAGGAAACTGAGTGAGCACCTTCCCTCAAGATCCCAGCATTGACCCCTCCCCCACAACTGTCACCACACAGGCTATGAAGGAGCCATCTTGCCTGTGGGGAATGGAGGCGAAAAAAGAAAATAAAAGTATTTTATCATTGCAAGGACACTGTTGCTGCCAGAGTGTCCCTGTTTTCTCCCACACCGTTTTCCTTTTGTATCTTGTCCCTTTAGATTTGTATCTTAGACAGGGACCTGTCTAAGATTACAGTATATTCTGGCATATAAGACTTTTTAACCCAGGAAAATCTTCTCAAAAGTCGGGGGTCATCTTATATGCCAAGTGTTGTCTTCTTATACAGCGAGAATGTCCCAAACTCTATATTTTAACTGGAAAAGTTGGGGGTCTTCTTATACACCCAGTTGCAATTTTCCCCCAAGGTGGAGGCAGCATTGAATGAATTAAGGAGAGATCCAGGTTTGCTACACACCTATCCCTTGTGCAACAATTTTGTACAGTATAAGGTGGTTTGCTTTTTATACAATGGGCAAAATGTTAATTCCTTTTTTCTAATAAAATAAAAATAAAACATTAAACTCCAGAAAAATCTAGTTAATGCAAAGAGGAGAATCAAATAAGACAGCTTTTAACGACAGAAGAGGAAACCTTGAAAAATGCCTGAAATTTCAACACAACAGCATAGAGAGGAGGATCTAAAAGACCAAGGATTCATCCTACTCAAATACCAACAGGGACCTCACTAATCCCTCATAATCCTCTTCAGGGTCTCCAGTGAGCATGTTTGAGGTCCTGCCCAATGCTGATAAGCCAGATCAAGAGGATTTGGATCACCAGGACATCTCAGCTCAGGCTGGTCTGGATCATGGAAGCATGCAAAAGGCACACCTCCATGTTCTAGACTACTGGCGGATCCATTTCAGCTCATGTTTCAGGGCTCACAAAGGGGCTGGTCTGGACCAGCACCACCACACAGACAGGCAGCACTGTTCCAGATCAGACCTTGCCATGTTGCAGAGCAGCAAGTCTCATAGTCCAGCCTCACTAGCTTGGAGCAAAGCAAGGTAAGTGCAGACAGGCCCAGATATAAAGCGAGAGTGCCTGATGCTTCACAGAAAGGAAGCTATTCCATGAACTGGGACAGAGATGAAGAAGGCTCTTTCATGCATCTTGGCCACAAGGAAGGACAGAGGGCAGTAGAACTACCGCGTCTCTTCAATAGATCTTAGCATATTATAGGCAGTCTATGTGGGAAGCTACAAAATAACACAATAGGTGTTACCCTCCCTGGGAAGTTCTGGAAGGGGGGGGAAACGGAAGGGAAGGGAAGGGAAGGGAAGGGAAGGGAAGGAGGAAGGAAGGAAGGAAGGAAGGAAGGAAGGAAGGAAGGAAGGAAGGAAGGAAGGAAGGAAGGAAGGAAGGAAGGAAGGAAGGAAGGAAGGAAGGAAGCTAGTTCACCCAGTTGCTGCTTCCATGCAATTTCCGTCTGCTCCTCTGGATCTGGGTGCTCCTCCTCTTCCTCCTGATGCAACCACCAATGTTGCTTCTCCTTAATAGACTTCTGTGCCTCCTCCTGCTGCTCCTTACTTAAGGCCGTGCAACTATGAACCAGCTCTTCGGCCTCTGCAAAACGTCCCAAAGGCAGCAGGATATGAAAGAGATGCAGCTGTACCAAGAGGCCATAGCTAGGCAGATGCTGGTTGCCAGAGGAAGCTAACCAGTCACTGCCAATCTCCAGCATCACACGAGGTTCTTCCACTTTGCTGTGGAGAAGAATGCTACAAGAGAATGCCAGACGAGCACTGTGTTAATACCACGAGTTCAGTGTCTTATATTTCCCCTACTCGTTATTACTGTACAGATCAATGACAATTCTGTGGATTCAAAGGCAGGGGAGAATTGGTTTAATACCGCTTTTTCTTGACCGCTTGAAAAGCTCCCAGGCTGGCTTTGAGCAAGTTACACCCTCCCTGCTATGGTGATGTTTAGGCTATATTTTGCCCATAATTCACACTATTTTGTCCATCCTACTATTGAGGAATAGGTCTCATTCAAGCAATCCCTCGAAACACCAATGTTTTTCACCTTTGTGTATTTGCAACTGAGCCCTTTGCCCATTTCCCAATATAGGCATGTCCCCATATCAGCGGGGGATGCATACCTGTTCCTACCGTGGTTAAAGGAAACTGTGTGGCTATAGAAATACTGGGAAATCTCATGGGATTTCCAATGACTCCTTGCAAATACCACAGGATTTCCCATGTTCCCTGCAAATCATGAGAGACTTCCCATGATTACCACAAAATCCCACAGGATTTGCAAGGAATCATGGGAAATCCCATGAGATTTCTCACAACTTCCAATTGTCCCAGACCTCCAGGAAGCCTCCAGGAGGCTTAAAGGTATTCTTTGGGGGAAGGGGGAGGCTGATTCAGTTAGCTGCCGATGAGTGGCTCCATTTGGATCAGTGGATACTGGGGGGTAGGAGTGTATGATCAGTTATTTTTATTTGCAAATTTGGTACTCTCAGTCATTTGGCCAACAGCTCAACTTTGCAAATAACGAAGAACCCATATACATTTACTATTAGCAGCAGTTCTGAACTTATTACAGAAAGGCAAATGAGCTAAAAACATACAATGCAAATGAGAAAATACACATCATAGCAAAAGCACCAGGGGCTGTGAGAAGATTTTTGCTGCCTAAAAATGCTGCCATCTTCCTATCCTATCAAATGCCATTAAAGGCAATGAGAGACTACTGAAGGAGAAGACCACCATATATGGTATTTTAATTAAAGTAGAAATAATAAAGTAACCAGGAAGTGGCTGAAGCTCAGTAGCTCTCCAGCAAACAAAACGGTTGCCGGTTCAATTCCCAGGTTCCATCTAGAAGGAGGCAATAGCAAACCACTTCTGTATCTCTGCCAAGAAAACTGCACAAAGGTGCCCGTGGAGGTGCCCAAATAGTCAACCAGAAGTCAACCTTGACTTAACAAGAACAATTAAGTAAACTGGTAGGGTCCCAAACTCTGCAGGCTGAAGTGGTACAGCCAGAAAAAAGGCTTACCACTAGAGTTATCATATGAAAATAGGATATAGCTTGTCGTGCAGCCAACATCTGCTGAAATTGCCTCTTTTATGCAGCTATTAAAGGAACGGGATCCCTGTCCTCTATTTCAGACAGTAACTGTAGTTACTAACCCCCCTATATAGAAGAAGAGAACCTACCACAGTTCCAGAATTTTGGGAGGCCAACATTTAGGACTGTGATAGTACTGGAGGACCCAAGGGAGGACTTCTCTCCATCGGTCCATCTCAGCCAAAGCCTGGATACCCACAATGCACAAGGAGCATTTCAATTCTTCAGAGCTAATTCAGGATAGAAAGAAAGTTTGTTTAAACATTTTTCAGCAAGGTAAGGATCTCAAGGATAATTTACAAAGAGAATCTGTCAGCAATAAGTGGCTTGGTATGGTAAAACCGCATTATACCAGGTCAGTAAGGATGGAGTGCAGTGGCAGCCATCTGCACTACAAGTGCTGAACTAAACTCTTACCTGGCCAGCAGTGCTTGTAGTGTGAATGACCAGCCCAGGGCTGTCTGGATTACCAAGGTAACATCCAAACCAGCATCTGGTGCATGGTCAGGCATTGCCATTGTGATATGGCAGCTGCACACAACTGCACAGCCGCAGTCAGCCATGGTCAATTGCCATGCTGTACCCAAAAGTGTGCAAATCCACATCTCCAGAGGCAATTCAGCTGCTTCTGGGCAGGCAGTTCACAGCTAGTTTGCTCTGGAGATGGGCTATTTCACTCCAGGGCAGCTGTAGCGGCAGAGAACTGCATTCAGGCTTGGCCTGAGAGCAGACAGAAGCGCTTCAGCAGCTAAGTGCAAAAAGGCCGAGACTTTCTTTAGTTTCTCCTAGTTTGAAAAGGATCATTCTGGAATTTTGTGGGGCTGTGGGTAAGCCTATGGAGACATCTAGGACCATCCTGTAGCTCTTCACAGAAGCCTGAAGGACAGTCATGCAGAATGCAACTGAGGGAGAGAGAGGACAAAATTACTGTGGGATGCAGAAAACATAAGCAATTGTTTTCTCACAGGTGCCATGAATAATTCTAATTGTTTTAGGCCCCGTTCCCACTTGACTTTTTTAGTCTTGGTTGGACTATTTTAATCCGGATACAGGGTTGAGTGCACATTTTGGGCTGTTCTCATTTACCTGATGGTAAACTGGGCTGAACCCGAATATTGCCGTTCCCACTCACCATCCAAATCCCCAGCAGGGAGAAACAGGACCTTGTAATCTCCACCACCACCACCCCAGTGCAAACCCTGTAAGTCTGCCCTGGTCAAACAGCTGAGCGGAAGAACAGACACACACAGGGCAATCACACTCTTCCTTTTTCCCATCTTCCCTTTCAGATCAGATGTTTCCAGTAACGTTACCGCCATCCATGTTACCAGGAAGACAGCCTTTGCACTCAAGCAGATCAGCGAAGGAGCAGAGTGCAATTAGAAGGCTGACAGGGCAGCTTTAAAACCTTTTTGCTTGATACATATGTACCCCATTGTTAGCAGCTACTAGAAATGTACCTATGAGAGATACATTCCTAGTAGCTGCTAACAGAGGGATACATATGTATCAAGCAAAAAAGGTTTAAAAGCAAAGCTGCCCTCTCCCCGCATTCAGGGGGAATCTAAGCCTTTGCCTTTTCTTAATCGAGGCTCTAGCATTGTGGGCATGGCAAGGGAGCTGTGAAATCCCACCCACATCTGACAGGCATTGGTTAGAAGGCTAGATTTCTGCCCCAAATAGTCTGGGAGCATTCCCATTTTGGAGGGGGGGGAGAGCAGACTCGGCTCCCAAAGGGGAAAAATGTCCAGTTTTCCTCAGGACTTTTTTCCTCTGGATTTTTGCTGCACAGTCCTCATAAAATCCAGGAATAAAAAGTTGAATGGGAACTCTGGATACTGAATTCAGATTCTATTCAGATTTAAACCCCTATTCTTATTCTTATATTCTTGCATAAGGCACCCTTATTCTTGTATTCTAAGTTTATATTTTACTTGTAAAAGGTATACAGTCTTTATGAAATATGTAGTATAGAAGTCCAATATATATTTATAGATGCACCCCATAAATAAATAAATGAATGCTATAGAATTGGTTACCACAAAATGAAGGAACTCAACTGGGAAATTTCCCCAAAGACAACTGAGGTCAAAGCAGCATCAACTTCTGCAGTGGGCCAAGATGGAAATTAGCCTGCCTTTGACTGGGCCACACCACATTTTGAACTGCTATGCCTGGCCTCTCCTTTGAGCCATGGCTGGTTCATAGGTTATGATTACTTAGAGCCAGCTACAGCCACGTTTTAATGCACTTTCAATCCACCTTCAGAGCGAGAGAATAAATCCACAAGTGATGAGTTTTCCTTCCACATTACCCAACCCAGAAAATCCACCTTTGAATTTTGCAGAAAGAAAACTGCTAGGCTCTTCGCCAATGTGTTATTTTATTCTGAAGGTGAAGTGAGGTTGGATTGAAGCTTAGGTGTAGCTGACCTCTCATCTGCACCTCTACCTAGAAGCACCTTTTCAGGGCTACTAATTCCAGCCACAGCCAGTTCTGGAGGTTCCCAGTTACCATTAGGTTATGCACATCACAAATGGGGTGGGGGGATACAGAGGCATTCCATACCTGTCAGATGGTTCATGCTCAGGGTCCCCCATGAGGCTCTCACAGCCTCTCTCACAGCTGCCCAGAGCAGCAGCAAAGTCCCTATGCATCACCAGCAGATCTGCAGCTTCTTCCAGCAAGAATGCAGCTTGGGACATCTCTGGAGAAAGAGAGGCAGGCTCGCTGCTTCGCAGAAGGTTCCCCGTCCCACCAATTCCAGCCAACCCAAGAGACAGGTCATTCTTCATCATAGCTAGATGGTAAGATCCAGACTGAATACTTCAGTGTAGCAATGCTCAGGGCCCACCAATGCCTTAGTCCTTTGCCCTATCACTATATAAAGTCAGTCTTTTGGAATTTCTTTGTCGATGGGAATTTCCTAAGCATCTTTTCCTCTTCAGAGGCAAAATCTTCTTTCTGCATTCAGCCAACTGCCAGAAAAAAAAATTGCATTTAAGTGGAAACACGTTATTGGCCTATAAGACTATAAGAGGAATCCTGATGGATCAGCCCACAGCCCATCTGCTCTCACACAGTGGCCCACCAATTGCTTCTGGGCATCTCAAGCACAAGGCAAAGGCAAAACCTTCCCCTGCTCTCAGCTCCGTACCAGGGTCTGTTAGAGGCGTCCTGCCTGCCTCTCCAACCTGGAGGCATAAGAATGTAAGAGAAGCCCTGCTGCATCGGGCCACAGTGGCCCAAAAGCTTTTGCGCTTCAAGCAGAAGAGAAAGGCAAAGACACCACTTGCTCACAATTCCCTGCAAATAGCCTTGAGCAGCATCCTGCCTGTCTCTCCATCCTGGAGGCAGAACTGGGCACCTAGTCTAGTAGTCACCTGTACCTCTCTGCCCTCCACAAATTTATCTAATTTTTTTCTTAAAGCTGTTCAGGCTGGTTGCTTCCACTACCCCTTCTGGTAGCAAACTTCTAGGTGAAAAACACTTCCCTTTCCCTATCATAACTCTCCTGCCCATCAGCTACACAGGAAGCCCCATGGTTCTAGTGCTGGGCGACAGAGAAAATAATTCGCATTATTTTAGCATGGGAAAGGGACTACAAGCAGTGCTGGAGAGCCAAGGACCCTTTTAACATCCAACACCCCACCTTAAAAACACTGAAACTAGAAATGCAAAGGTTTTCTCCCTAGAGAGTCAAACCACACAAAGTGCAATTGTTGTTATTGCGTACACACACACAAAACCTTCCTCGCCCCCCTGATCTTACTAGCACAGCAGCAGTAGCAGCAGCAGCAGGAGGCGCCGAAAATAGACGTCTCCTTTGTTCTCACCGGCGGCGCGTATAATTGTTGTCAGTCTCTCGCAAAGCCTGATGGGACTTGTGGTTTTACGCGCCAAGTCGACGAGCTGTCAATACAACAAGCGAACTCGAGAAAAGAGCCTGGACTACTAAGAACCAGAAAGCAGAGCACTGTTATATGGAAGGCTACGTGTGAAAGGAGTACTTGAGAATTTCCTGAGCCTTTTTTTTAAAAAAAATAGCATTCTCAAAGTCCAGTCCAGATCAGTAAGGCTGTGGTCACACCTAAGGTTTAATCCAGTTTCAGTCCAGCTTCAGAGCGAGAGAACGCAGCAGCAAAGTGGCCATCAGCTTGTGACTTTGCTGATGGGTTCTCTCGCTCTGAAAGTGGACTGGAGCTGGATTAAACCTTAAGTGTGACCACAGCCTAGGAGGGTATGCTCTGTACATATCTGGCTGCATGCTAATACAGTATTCAAATATCTGTTTTTGCAGGGGGAAATGGAACACTCAGGTGTATACCAGCCTTCCCCAGCTTGTACTTGTCAAATTTTTGGACCACCTGATCATTGATAATATTTGTGGAAGACTGTAGCAGCCAGAGTTTACACCATTTAGAGTATGAGGTGGAGGGGGGTGTTATATTCTATAGTGGGTTTTTTTTTCATAAACAGTAACTTTTATTATTATGCACTCATCCCAGATATTTACTTAAACCAGGATGCCATATTGCTTCAGGACACCTGTGTATTTTGCAGTCTTGTTCTCCACGTTTTTCTCTGCTTGTTTTCGGAGTTACATCATCTGCTTTTCCTTTCTATAATGAAGCTTCGCCTTCTTGCGTTTTTCCTCCAAGGTGGCTGTAATACAGTGGTTCGCAACCTGTGGGGTGCGACCCCTTTGGGGGTCAATCTACTCTTTCACAGGGGTCATTATGAAGTAGGAACGAAAATAATTTTATGGTTGGGGGTTAGGGTTAGGTTGGGGGTCACCACAACATGAGGAACTGTATTAAAGGGTCGCGGGGTTAGGAAGGTTGAGAACCACTGCTAATTGCTTGGAACTTCCACCTAACCTCATGGGCAAGCCGATCCAAATAAGCAGACTTGTGTCTGGGTTTAAGGCACACTACTTTCCAGGCTGCTGGGACCACCATCCTCTTCCACGTATCATAAGCTGGGGGAATGCAACCTTCAGCATCTCCAAAGCAGCTTGGCCACACTTGGTTTTGTGTGGAATCATTCCACGTACTGTTCTACAGAAGATTCGGCTGGGGGCATGGAAGTGGTAAGGACCACAGGGTTGGAGATCATATGCTTGCGCAAAAAGGTGAGGTATTTCAATTTGTTACGGTAAAAGTTTCCAGATATGTTGATCCCTTCACATAGCACAACAACAACAACAACAACAACATTACGTCCTAGCAAGACTTGCTTATCACAGTGGTGGCCAGATGACTCAGCTGATGGCCACGTCCATCAATCACCAATACCTTGGGCTCCGCCATAGCTACTTGTATACTGTAGTATATGAAACAGCATGTAACATGGCATTTTCTTAAAGATCCCACAAAGCATTAATTATCTGGGTCAAAAAGCCAACCTTTCTTCTTGCTGGCGGGCAGGCGGGCTGCTGAACCTATTGTTTGTTTATTACTGCACTCTCTGAATGTTTTTGGTCACAGCCTACATCATCCTGTAGGTCCATCCTGTTTTCTTTGCCAAGGGTCCATTCCACCCCAGCTTGTATACAAGGCTTGATAAGATGGCATCCCCTGAGCAACAGGCCAGCATGTCATAATGGCAGCTTGATTTGGGCAGAGAGCGCCGGAATCTGCTTTGCCAGTCCTGATTTTCACACTCCAAAACAGAAGATGTGTTTCTTCTATGTTGTCACAAGATGTCACTCATACAAAGCACATTTCCTGCACTATACTTCGAAAATCATAGAACTCAAGCTAGCAGCAACTCCAAGCAATTTAAAATAACCAGTCATAAGTACTATCTTCAAAAGCAATCGGGTTAGGCTGTGACACCTCTAAGTTGAGCTTGATTCCTGATTACTACAGGGACACATTCATGCAGGCTTTCCTACAAGCAATATAAAAGTGGTGCGCTGTTGCCGTTTCCTAGGGGGATGCCAGGGGTTGAACCTGAAGCCACATTCCAGATCCTATAGGTGTTTTCACACTTAATGGCCATGGGAAAGTATCCCACAGCAGATCAGGGATGGTGGCCAGCCTTCACACTGCAAGGGCCAGTCCATCCCAAACTTCACCCAGTTCTACCTGGGTCTGGATGAAGTGCAAACAGTCCAGTCTGGAAACACCTGCCTCACCACAGCAAAGGCCATGTGCTCCAGGACATTGCTACAGCAAATGGCAATACGGTGAGCAGCTCTGGAGTGGCAGTGCATCATCTCCATACAGCCTTTGCACATGGAAGTATGTGAATGCTGCATCTGGGACTTTGCTAGGAGAACCATCCACCTTCAGCCCACTTTTAGAGTGAAGCAACCCAACAGCAAAATGACAAGCTGTTTTATTTCTGTATTACCAGACTCGGAAGATCTTCCTTTGCATTGGACAATGTGGAAGGAAGATGACCTGTCACTTTGCTGAAGTGTTTTCTCACTCTGAAGTTTTGTTGTTGTTGTTTTCTAAAGGGAGTTAGATGACAGCTTCTAAGCCCAGAAGAAAACTTCCAAGAGGTATGGCTGTATCCAGGGGTCTTTATGCACTTACCTAATTAGTTTGCCATGCAGTAGGGCTGGTAAATTTCTGGTAAAGGTGAACCATTCACATTTGCCACAAGGAAGGCTCCCCCAAAGCGTCCATTACCAGTGAGAAGTGCAAATGGCTCTCCAGTTAAACAGCCCGCACTGATGCGTCCAAAGCCAGAAGCTCCACCTCCTCACTGCCGTGATTGGTCACTGTCTGTTGCGTCATCACCTGATGTGATGTACTCAGATGCCATTGTAGAGGAGCACGTTCAAGCACAGGGACATATTGTTGCTAATCAAGTCAGTGATGGGTGGAGAGACCAAATGTGGCTGTGACCGAACACGCAGTGCCCACTACTCTGTCACTGATCGAACACCCCTCTCACGACTCTATGACCAGATGCCACTCCCACCATGGCCAGGGGCAGTCCCCGGCGATCAGAGGTCCAGTCATGTCAGAGGTCAGCGATTGAACATGGCTGCCACAGGAACCACGTCTGCTAATTAGGTTAGTGCATAAAGGCCCCTGGATACAGCCATACCTCTTGGAAGTTTTCTTCTGGGCTTAGAAGCTTCATCTAACTCCCTTTAGAAAAAAAGAACTTTAGAGTGAGAAAACACTTCAGCAAAGTGACAAGTCATCTTCCTTCCACATTGTCCAAGGCAAAGGAAGATGGTCGCACCGCTGGATGCTCCAGGTAAGCTTTTGGACGTAGCAGGTTAAGATTAGGTAGCTTATGGAGCATGATTTCGTTCTCCACAGCTTGTCAGCCATTAAGCAACTTCTGGGAAGGCAGGAGACTCTGTAACAGCCTCTTCAAAGTACAGATGCTCTTAAGTACAGATGTTCTTAATTGCTGACTACCAGCTGAAGTATGAATTGGCCTCAGATGAAACTTATTTATTCTGCTATTTTTCGATATTCCAGAATAAAGCACTTCCGGAAGTGCTTTATTCTGGAATATCCATGCCTTATTCCGGAAGGCCAAAAAATAGTGGAATAAGGAAGCGATGTCTGGGTGCCGCTGATGTCTGAGGCACCAGAATACGTAGCCCATAAATACAAGCAGAGAACAATAGAGCAGTTAGGTTATTAAGTGTTTCGGGCTTACCCAGTGCATTCCTGAGATAGGAAGACTGGCAAACAGGATAAGCCTTAGCATTATCTAAAATAGTGAAGGTGGGTTTGAGGAAAAGTGGGAAAACGTGACTAAGGCAAGATACAAAAGGGCAGCCAATTGCAAAGGAAGACATTTATTTGTTAAAAGAAATGATGATAGTGGCTCAAACAGTAATTGCACTTGGGTGGAAAGACCATAGTAAGAGGAATTTTGATAGATGGAAGTATTATGTAGGAGAACAATGGGTTTTTGATACTATGAGGGAATGGAGAATGGTATATATGGGACAGAATGGGACAGTTAACATGAAAATGAAATGGAAGAAAGCACTGGTCTTTAGCTGTGTTAACAAAGACAGATGTTTGTTTAAAATATTCCAAGTGATAGGAGATGTTATGTATAATGAATGTGAACAGATTATAGATATACATGGACTGGTAGGAACTCTAATGCCTATGGGAGGTGGGCAGGAGGGAAGGTAGAGGGATAGATAATAAAACATGATACAGTTATATGATTGGATTTGATCAAGTTTCACTGTGGAAACTAGCTGAGAAGAAAGGATGGTTGTAGAGGGCTTGTTTTGGAAATGAGGCTGATTATTAAGAGTCTTGTTGTTTCAGGTGGGAGAATTACAATCATAGGAAGCAAGACAGTCCCTAAAATTCATCACATCCTGGTTTTCAACCAGGCACTTCCAGTAAGGAACAAAGCAATAAAACAATCATTAGACATTATTTTGACTGCTATAAAATAACAAGCACACACTCCAGAGGCTGTTGGGGGTGGTCTCTAAGGGCAAGAAGAAGAAGAAGAAGAGTTGGCTTTTCTACCACACTTTTCTCACCCATTTCAGGGGACTCAAAGCGGCTGACAAAGCTTTCTGTTCTTCTCCTTACAACAGAACACCCTGTGAGGTAAGTGGGGCTGTGAGAGCTCAGAAAGAGAGCTGTGACTAGCCCAAGGTCACCCAGCTGGCTTCATGGGGAAGGGTGGAATCGAACCCGGTATTCCCAGATAAGAATCCGGCTGCCTAACCACTTGACCAAACTGAGTAATCTCACAGATGAGGTTCTGTGAACAGAAGAGGATCTGAATTGAGCCAGAACAGAAATACTGGCTCTCTGCACTGGCTCCTATACTGGATTATATCCTTGAATAGGGCCCTGCCATTCCAGGATATAATCCAGAAAGGGCCATAGCAGATGAGGCTTACTAATTCAGTATTCTTTTTTATTTGTTTTTTTTTTCTGTTCACATTTTGTAGTCCCTTATTTTCCATAGCTGGGTTTTTCCCCCCTAAGGAGAAAAGATTATCCAACCAGCCATGTATAGGAGATATTCCCCACTCTCGGTACATTTTCTTCATACCAGCTGCCAATCTTTTTCGGTGCTGTTCAGCCACATAGAAAAAAACAGGCAGGAGACAGAACGGCCAGACGCTTTTGTATCCTATTATTTTATGCCCTGTCAAAACATCAATTAAGATATTTGAAAAAAGGTGCTTTACTACCCATTGTAGTTCCGGAATTCTAAATTCAGAGACCAGTAATAAGGCCTCCAGCCCAGGACAAATCACCTCAGATATTAGGCCGGATTGGAAAAACACTACTGGCCGTAGAGTCTCAGAACTGTGGGTGGTGAGTTCCGGGCGTCTTCTGTGTTAGTGTTAATTGGAGATTAGCAGCATAAGGCACTGAGCTGGAAGGAATAATGCCGCGAAGCTGAGGTTGAAGAGGAAAAAAATAGTCACATCTTTTCAGGCTGGAAATAAAACAAATGGTAGCAATACCAGATTCATCAAATGGCCCTAAACCAAGTGACAGAACCACAAAGCTTGCAACCCTAACCTCAGGTGAGTCTTCTTTATATCTTGATCATCCGGCTTTTTCACTGAGAGTGATGCTAAGATTGCACACTGAGAATCCTAAGGGTAGCTACCAAGTAGCGGGAAGAAAGAATTAGGTTGGTAAATCATGCTTTGGGTATATAGGTTGTCGTCATTTCTTCGCTGTTGATATTATCTCAGCTTGCGGAGAAATGAAGCCAGCTAAGAGAAAGCCATGATAGGATATGCATGTCCTTTGCTCTGCAACTGCCCATGTGATAAGAGTCTGTTTGCTTTCTTCTTCTGCTTGAACCAATGGCCCCAGTTTATAACCAAATCTAACTACTTTCGCAGCCTCACCGCCTTGTAACCTGTGATTGACAGTTGTTTTATAGTGAAACTGATCTTGGGCTTTAAATTGGGATTCCCAAAGAATTGTATTATTTAATGTTCGTTACTTAAAATTGCAACGTTTGGGGCACAGTGGATAAAGGAGGGTGGGGAAGGAAAAGACACAAGCTTGAAGTTTGTCTATTTAGCAGTTTCATGTACCAATTTGTCATTGGGGATTATGCACCGATGCTTCCAGTGGGTTCAGCCCATCGTATTTATGTGTCCCTCCCTTTCTGAGGTTTGTGTTTAGACACCTGCTGAAGAAAAAACAAACAAGTCAATGTTTTCATTTAGAGACTGAATTCATAAATACTGAGCAACACTGCTTGTGAAATGCTTCAGCAGATCATGTTTCTAACCAGAAAAATGCATATTAGTTTACAAATAAGTTTTGCTCTGCTGGAACTTTTTCCTTATAGGTGAACCAATTTTAAATATGACAAAAGCCAGGAAGATAGTTTATCTCTCAGTTTTGATGGCTACTTTATTAAGATTTGAACTTAAAACAATGAGACAAAAAGCTTTGCCTGTTATAGATAAAGCAACAGACTGCGTTAGGAGTTGAAAGGGTGTATTTTAAGAATGCAGATTGAGTTAGTATTCTTCAAATACTTGAAGGATAGTCACACAGAAGAGATTAAAAGGGCAGAAGTAAATATAATGATCTTAAAATAGAAGAAAGGAGATTTGGGTTAAACATTGCTGGACCTCTCTTTCATCAAGAACCTTTTCCATTGCAACCAGTTACTACGCAGTGAGATAGTCATCTCTGTGGGAAGTCTTCAGGAATAATCTAAGGGGAGTCTGTGTAACTTAGTAAAAGAGCCTTTGACTTTGCATACGGAAGGTCACAAATTCATGTCCCAGAATCTCCCAGGAAAAAAGACAAATCTTGCGTCCAGACAGGGGAAATATTACAGCACTGCTATGGTGGGGTTGCCTCACATATCTGAGGCAAATCCCATCATAGCCCCTGTTATGTCCCCCCAAAAAGCATGAAGAACTGTTGCTGGAAAACCCAAGGGTTCTCCAACAATAGCGCTTTTTAGGCCCACCTATGTACCTTCTCAATGGAGCCACCATGATTGCTCCTTCCAGTACACGTGTGGAGGCCAGGACAGATGTCCACTCATGTGCAGAGGTGACATCAAATATATCTGAGAATTCCAGACATGTCTAGATGCACATGTGACTTAAAACAGAAGAGCAATAACCCACATAATGACATCTAGTGTGATATCTGGCTGCTGTCTGAAGTTTGCCTCCTGTGAGCCAGTTTGGTCTAGTGGTTAGGGAGCTGGACTCTTATCTGGGAATACTGGGTTCAATTGCGCCCTCCCTCATGAAGGCAGCTGGTGACCTTGGGCTAGCCACAGCTCTCTTCTGAGCTCTCACAGCTGCACCTACCTCATAGGGTATCTGTGGTGGGGAAAAGAATAGAAAGCTTTGTCAGCCGGTAGAAAAGCCAACTCTTCTTCTTCTTCTTCTTCTTCTTCTTCTTCTTCTTCTTCTTCTTCTTCTTCTTCTTTTAGCCTTCTGAATTTTTTGCATGTAGTTGGGAGTCTGGCCATGTCTTCAAGATCCCCTCCAGTTCTTGGACTTTCTTCCACACCACCTGATTCTTTCCTTTCAAATTCCTATTTACTGCCCTGCTATATAAATTGCCAATGTATCTTGATATATATTATACCACTAGGACAGAACAGCTCAGAAACACTCAGAAGAGCAGGGAAATAGAAACCAATTTCATAGCCTCTGCTTCCCTCTTTGTTTCTCTTGTTATATCTGCTACCCACGAGAGAGTTAATGAACGGCTGTTTTGCTGGCAGCCCTGTATGGTTGCTAGGATACAGTGCCCTGCTCTCAAGGCAGGATCAGCTAATTAAAGATTTTTCTGATGATGAAACTTCAGCCTTTGTGCTCCACTGGTTGATGGTAGTGTCACTCCAGTTTCTAACGAGGGTATAACTGTGCAGAATTCTGAAATTAACTAGTAGATACGCTTCTCTCTTTCTGTACTGGATTTTGTCTCTGTGTTCCTGGTATAATAAGTCTAGGTCTACATCCAGATGTTGCTCACTTATTCCGCTATATTTGGCATCCTGGAATAATGCAAATATAGTGGAATAAGTAACGAATATCTGGATGCACATAGTTCTTAGGAATTTAAATCCATGGGATTTAAGTAAAAATGATTGAGTATTTCTGCCTTGATAAGAGCTTTGAAAATTTGACTATAAATTCTTTGGGAATGTTTTCCCATCTGTCCCCAGTCTGGATGGGACCTATGAACAGGACATGTTGTTTTGCTCTTGGCTTCCAGAACAGACAGGTGAATTAGAGAAGCCACAGGTATAATCCAATACTTCTCGATTGTTACCCTTCACCAGTTTAACCCAAGCAATAAATACTGCTGCATTTAGCAGCACCTTTGAGTAGAGTCCTTCATTTCCTCACCGTCTACACCTTCTGGCTCAAGAGGTACAAGACTAGGGCCCTTTTTGCACATGCAGCGCAGACCTCGTTAGGAACCTGATAGGTATGCAGTTGGTACAGATCAGTTACTTACCTTCTGCAAACACTTAAGGACCCCATTAGGATCCCATTCTGAATGGGCTGTCTGCAGAAGTACCATTGAAATCTGGATTTCATGGGGTCTTCTGGCCCTTAAATCCGGATCAACACAAGACCCCTTTAATGGTGTCTTCAATCTGGTCTTCCACCATGAAGACTGGATCACAGGCCATGCTTCCGCATGTATACTGGGACAATGGGGTCCATTTGCAGCGAGGCGGCTCCAGCTCCACCCTTCAACGCATACGCTCCATATGTTCACATGTCCTTTGTAGTGGTCTACGAAGTTGAGGACAAGCTTCATAGCAGCTACATAAGCAGCTATGAAGTTGTGTCTCACTGCCACACCCACTGTAACCCAAAGTGAACCCTGATTCATGGCTAAGTGGGCCAATCACGCTGTGCCACTGGCAGACGTTCCTGCTTGGGCCTAATCGGAGTCTCCTTATGGGTGCTATAGCGGCCCTGTTTAGCACTCATTGCCATTAGACACATGGGGCCCTCACCATGATGAGGAACTTCAAGGACCAGATTCCACAAGGACCAGATACCAAAGATCCAGATCTTCTTAATCTGGATTAAGAGAGGTACATGCAAAAAGGCGCCAGAGCAAAATGTGACACAGATAAAACTAGGGGTTGTAAACCAATTCATAGTCTCTCGTCATAGTTTTTTCTGGAAAGGCGCAGGGCAAGAAATCTGAGTCTCTGGCTGTTTTAGTCTAACTTTTCCGATGGGTAGTAGAACTGAGCTCTGAAGCAAGGGTATCTGTATCATTTAAAACTGGACCTTGTATGGGCTTCAGCAAATGGCATTCTCTGCCAAGTATCTGACTCCAAGGAAAAGCCACATTTCTCTGACATAACTAATTTGAATCATGCTGCATATCTTACATAATTTATACACCCTCTGCTAGGCATGGGAAAAGCAAAAGACTGCTGCATGGAACACTGACTCTCCCCTTCAGCAAAAACTATGCTTCATTATAGTTTCTCCTCTGGCCAAGGCTTCAGAAATCCCACCATCATTATAAGCCTCCTTTGAGGTCTTAAGGAACAGAAAAATTGTTGGATACTTTTTTTCAGCATAACAAATGAAGACAGAGATTCTAAAAAGTGCTTCCTGGGACAGTTTCTTTCACTGCAAGAGTACAAACGAACTTGCAGCAGGAAAGGCAGCTTAAATGCTCTCCTTTCTTTGCAGTTTCAAGTTTTCTAAAACAAAACAAAGCTAAACTCAATGCAAAGCGCATTCTGGCCGTTCCCATTTTTTTAAATTTTAAACCGCAGTCAACCCTGATGCTGCTGTCCCCACAGAAAACGCTTCAAAAATGCATCACGGAAAGCAGATCTTTTCCTCCCTGCCCTCTGTCAGCCGGAGTGCCCACCCCTCTCTCCTGAATGGGTTCGATCACACGATGATGTGGCCAAGGGTGGGGAATCCCAGCTCCTCCTACCCTCCTGCTTTTGCTGCTGCTGTTTGCTTTCCCACAGCAAAGCCGAACCACAGGGATCACTTACGATGTTGTGCAAAATCACCTCCCTATGCCTCTTTGCCCATGCCTTCCTTTCACTTTCTCCTTTATCACAACTTTCTCCTGCCGACCCACCATGGTTGGTTCATGCAGGAAGGAGCCAGCCAAGCTGTTTTTCCACAGTCGAAAAAGGAGAAAGTGAGGGGAAAGCACGGGCGGGAAATGAAACTTGTCATCAGTGTGAAGTGAGAGAAAGTGAAACTTGTTACTTGTTATCAGTGTGAATGGGTGAAAATGAAACATTTTATCCACCATGAAGTGGCCTGCCAAGGGAAATAGGGGTGGTGGAGGCTTGAACAATTTAAACTCCTTTGCAAAGGAGGAATGCCAAGCCAGGGGCTTGCCTCCTGGGTGAAACCCCACTTGTTTCATGGTGCATCTCCCCGCAATACTGCGGTACCATTTCCAAAGAAATAAAGATAAAGGGTTTTAGCAGCAAAAATGGGAGTGAGAGCTGTTTTATCAGGTGTTTTTTATTGCAGTTTTTAGCTATTTACTCCTCGGAAAATGTGGGAACCCAATCTGTAATGGGGCCAAAGAAAATTCAAATCGTTTTCAAACTGCAATAAAAGCCAGGTGAGAACAACCCCTTTGAGTAGTATTGGAGAGGAAGCTTTTAACAGGGCATTTAATAGATTTGCTTTGTCCCTAGCACCTCAATCTTTCTGCTATAAATAGTTCAAAGATGTTGGGTCTCTGGGTACTTCACTGGGCTCATGCTAGCTTTATGCATCACTCTCACTGTCAAGTGATCCTTAACATTCCTGCATACATCAGCTCCATTTATCAGTGAGCCTGTAACTGACCCTCTCTCCTTTGTAAGATCGCTGTGCTGCAGCAGCAGCAGCCTGCTTAAGTATTTAAAATGTGACTGCCAGGCAAAGAGGGAATTCTGGCAAGCTCAACAGCACACAGAAGTACAGTTTGGATTTTGGATGCCCTAGATGGCCAACAACTTTGGCTGTGGTCACACCTAAGGTTTAATCCAGGTTCGGTCCACCTTCAGAGTGAGAGAACACATCAGCAAAGTGGCCGGTAATTTTCTCCCCACATTTTCTATCCCCAAGGTGAATTTTGCACACAACATGCATTAATAGGGAACTGGCAATAATTATGTCTTAAAACTCAAAACCTGTCCAACCACATATTACTGCTATAATACCAATACACGCCAGATTGCACATGACTCCTACATAATCTAAAACATCCCATTGAAAAAAAATTAGGGAGATTTATATGAGTGCATCAGATCTTGCATTACTCTTAAACCACAAAGGCATATTTAATGGATTTGGGCATTCCTGGGGCTTTAATTTAGGAACTACTTCCAATAATGGTTGCCAAGTTGATTTAAAAAAGTGTCCCCCAGCTGTGGATTTTTTATTTTCTATACTATTGTAGTAATTAACTCATACACAGCAGATTCCCCTATGTTCTGGTACCAGCATGTGATATTCAGGTTGCTAAACTGTTGGCAGCAGCTCCTCTAAGTCATTTTATAGAAAGACGAGTGAATGTAAGGCCAGCATGATGGATAAACACGTATATTGCTACATGAGGAAAAGAGGAACCAGCCTGGATAGCTTTAAGAAAGCATCAGGCAAAGCCACACTGGACTAGGGATATGCACGAATATTCATAGGCATTCGAAATCTGATTGAATATGCCAAATTTTGACATTTGAACTCAAACTGAATGTCCCGAAATTCAAATCGAATTTTGAATTTTGGATCTATTCATTCAAATTAACTGGACATTTGTATGTGTAGTGGTTTGTACATGATGCGTACTTGAAGATCTGCATCTTTCTCACATCCGTACAAATGAAAACGGGTTGCATACGGGATAACTAAGGGATGCATACGGATGTGTACAGATGTGTATGGATGTGGGGAAGATGTGGAGAAGATGCGTACTTGCACATACGAACGTTGTCGACATTCATATGGGCAGCTTCGAATCAAAAATTCAAACAAATAAATTCAAGTTTGGTAAATTCTAATCAAATCTTGTTAAATTTAAAATTAAAAGATCAATTCGAATCGGATTTTGGGGTATTCGATTTGGTTTTAACAGAATGTCAAAAAAACATTCGTGCACCTCTCTATGCTGGACTGGTGTATCAAAGGCCACTAGAATGGATGTTTAGTACTGCCTCCAGAGGCCTTTTCGCACAACAGGTTGTGTTCCTTACCTGCCTCCGTGTGAATGCGGAAAGCATCCCAGAGTGTCCTAGCCTACGTGCACTACTGCCAATTGTGAGAGTGGGAAACATATCTTGCAGCTGTCAGGGAGGGAGGCATGCAAACTCTTCCCTCTCTGAATGGCCGGGGATGGCCAGAACGCGCTAGGCTGGGTGTAGAGAACAATTAAGTGCTCTACACCCGGAATGCGTGGAGGCCACACTGGGACGAGCTGCGGCGGTTCTGTATGGAACCGCCGGCCCATAGGAGCGAATGCTCCACCCTGGTGCATCCTGCACGGGTTCTCAAAGGCCTAGTGCGAAAAGGCTTCTGGTTGGAGGGATAAGAAGGATTCCTCTAAAGGCCATTTGCAGGGATTCAAGAGCAGGTAACTGTTCTGACTTTGTCTTCTGCTTGAGAAGGTCCAGAAGCCATTGGTGGCCACTCATAAGGCAGGATGCTGGATTAGATGGACTGTGGCCTAATCCAGCAGGATGTCACTTTTAGGATGAACAAACAGAGAAGGGTGGCACAGACAAGTAAGGGGGAAGAAAGGAAGGAGCATTGGAGGGGTGAGCAGCAATAAAGGAGCAAGGAAAAGGAGCACAGGAGGTTGGGTGTGGGTGGCAGTAGGGAGTTGCCACCAGGGCAAGCAAGTGAGACAGAAAATGAGAACAGCAAAACAGGCAAGTGGACGGGAAACTACCAGTGAGGTGGGCTGGAGAACATGTTGCTAGGGAAGCAGAGCAAGGGGAGCAGCTCATTCAAGGCACCCAGGTCCATTCTTCTGCCCTTCTGATGAACACCAGTAGAGCTAAATCTCAAACCACCATTTTGGGTGGTTTGGATTCTAAACATGTTGAAACACTGAAGTTGGGGGAAAACAAGAGTAATTTTGCAGTCTTTCAACCCCCGAAAACTACACTAAAAATTATACACTCAAAGCTTCAGTGGTGGATTTCCCAACAGTAGTGCATTCATCTATCTTATTGGTAAAGCCACCACTGTCACTCCTTCCACTGAGCACCTACAGAGGCTGAAACTGACAGCGGTGTATGCACAGTGGTGGCAACACAGTCTTCTGGTACTTGGCACCAGGAGGATACCCAGATGCACACATCACTTTAAGTCCACAGAGACAGTGGTTGACGCTGTCTGACTAGGAAGTGATAATGGCATGAGAGCAATACCCTGAACATAAGAACATAAAAGAAGCCCTGCTGGATCAGGCCACAGCCCATCTAGTCCAGCGTCCCCTCGTACATGGTGGTCCACCAAATGCTCATGGGCATCTGAAGCAGAGACAAGGAATCCCAGCAAATGGCCTTAGAAGTGTCCTGCTTTCCCTCACAGCCTGAAAGACGTACCTAGGCATCCATTCTAGTAGCCACTGATACATCTGTCATCCATAAATTTGTCTAGTCCTTCCTTAAAGCCATCTAGACTGGTAGCTGTTACCACCTCTTCCGGCAGCAAATTCCATAAACCGATGACCCTCTGGGCGAATGATCACTTCCCAGTGGGTTATCTAGCCATCATCTTGAGATGGCCAAAGTTTATTGAGGTCAATTCATGAGGAACAATCCCAGATTCACCTCCATGTCTATTGTCCCATCCCATCGTGATTTTGCATAAAACTACCCAGAAACCAGCCACAAACCTGCCCGCTTCCTTTTGTTATTGTTGTTCCCTCCTTTGACTGGTTTCTTGGTAGCCCTAAGTGAAACAGGTTGTCAGACACGAAGGTAACCATCACTCTTACGGGAAACTCGGTATCACTGCTGGATTTCCCATAATAGTGATATTCTGGGCTATCAATGGACTAACCCAGTATTGTAGTGGGAATACCACAATTCCGTCTGCCATCCCCAGGTTTTACCCCACATGCAAGACACCTTCACCTACCATTAGCTCTGCTGTTTTGCTGCCAGGTGCTGCTTTCTTTTCTGCTGCATTGCCCTCTGCCTCTCCAGCCGAAATGGACACCAGCTGCCATTGTGAAGACGATAGCTTGGCACGCAAAAGACCTAGAACTAGCTTCTGTGAGAAGATTTGCTGTACCCAAAAGGAAAAAAAAGAGGCTCGCTTCTAATTAGTACATCTACAGCAGAACTTCTGTTGTCTGGTTTAAGATAAGAAAGCTTCCTAGGTTCGTGAACTGAAAATTGAATCCTGCTCCTGCTGTTGTATCATGGCTTCGGCTTATCTGAGGTGTGAAATGCAAGCAATCATGAACCAGGCCTCCCAGGAGGCCCTGAAGCATTTATAGCTACTGAATTATTTTACTGGTTTGGCTTTTTACAAAATTATTAGTACTGTAAGCTAATTCGGTCTCCTTTGGAAGAATAATGTGACATATATTAGATATAAGGAAATAACTTAAATGTCACAGTAGCCTGTGTTCCTGAAGAAGAAGAAGAAGAAGAGAGTTGGCTTTTCTACCCTCTTTTTCTCACCCATTTAAGGGGACTCAAAGCGGCTGATAAAGCTTTCTGTTCTTCTCCCACAACAGAACACCCTGTGAGGTAGGTGGGGCTGTGAGAGCCCAGAAGAGAGCTGTGACTTGCCCAAGGTCACCCAGCTGGCTTCATGGGGGAGGGCAGAATCGAACACGAAAAGCAAAGTATGGAATGTCCTACTATACTCAGCAATTCAATACTTACATCTTGTCCCCCTTTCTTCTTTACTGATGGCAAATGTGCCCAGACTAATCCCCCAGTGGAGTCAATTTTCATGTTTTGCACGGACTTCCAGCCACATTGTGTGTTGTCTACCATTGGCTTTGCTTCTTCTCATCCCTGATACCACTTCCTTTTATCTGCCTTGCCTTCTGCTCCACCAGTTATGACTGAGTAGCAGGTGTGGCGTAAAAATGGACAGGAAACAACCAATCCCTAGCGCTGCCCACCCCACCCACCTAAATGGACTCATCCTATCCTTGCATCATTTGACTTTCAGAAGTCAGATCCTCTGAAGATGGATATCGTAGCTATATCCAAAAGCTCAGGCTCACAGAAGAGCTACAGAATACGTCAAAATAAACCCCCAAAACCTGCAACGAGTGAGATTGTAACTGGCCATGAAGACCTGCATTCGACCATGGGCTGAAAATGCACAGGAGGGCAGTGCTGCTGTCTGGCCAGGATGGTGAGAGGCAATTGTGGAATCCAAACAAGACCCCACTTTTTGCTCTCGCTGTCTAGAGGCAGTCTTCACGTCTTTAGTAATAGCTTCTAGTAGCCCAGGTTCAGTCTTTGTTCCTTCAGACTCCCTCCTCTACCTCACTGGGCTAAATCAGCTCCTTCATGTGGGTTACAAGAAGACAACAGTTGCAAGGTGCAAATCAAGCGTATGAAGCATCCCTTGGAAAGCATTTTCCGCCAGCCTTTAAATCACAGCTCGGGTGACCAGCCAAGCTGACCATTGTCTGTCACTGCAGAGGAATGGGGAAAAAATTACAGATCATATCCCCCAAGGTCTTAAAAGAAGGAGATAATTTTAGGAAGGGGCAGTTTATCGCAGCAATCTTTTCTTCTAACCTCTTCAGACCGTTCAGGACTTGATCATTTTCTGTATACCATATTAGGCATTTTGAACCCCACACACTGTGGCAATTTTCCCTTCTGGAAAAGGGAGAGAGCACGGCTCTGGCTTGTTTCTTTTCCAGTTGACTCCTCGACTCAGGCCTAATCTTTCATTAGCGGCAGTGGGCCAGACAAAGAGGAAAGCGGCTTTAAGAGGTTTTATCCTGTCTGTAACAGCCATTCACTGCTTCACTGCCTTTGACAGACTCCTCATTCCTTACGTTGCAAGGCCCCTTGATGCCTTCTCAGTCCTATTTCGGACAACCCTGCAATACTGTCCTATTTAAGAGAGCAAGTTGTGTACTGTATTTATACTGTGTTTCTTATGTGATGATAAAACCTAGTCAGTGGCAGTGTCCCCATGTAAGCGATTTTACTGTCTGGCAAGACTGTCTGGCATGTGACCAGTTGTGGGGCTGAAGCCAAATCTTGCCATCCCCATGCACTTGAGCTGTTTTGTGCACCTCCTGCTCTGCCAGCCTTGGCGATCCTACACCAGGGGGAGGGCTTCTTGCCAAGGGAAAGGGAGTAAAACCAAGCCTCTGCCCTGCCAGCTGTGATCATGCACCCCACAAATAATCCGGGACTGTCCCCATGTACAGGCTCAACTCGGACCAAATCGCCCAAACCATGGTGAGAACAGTTTTTTTCCAGGACCAAATTTGGTCCTGGTCTGGGCGATTTGGTCTGAGAAAATCGGACCAAATAAAAAATGCATGGGGACGCCCCCGCCCCCTGAATCCGATTTTGATTCAGGGCAAAATGTGCATGGGGACACGCCCAGTGAATTTGCCTAGTCAGCTCCTGAGTTCTTTTTACACATACTTTGTTTGTTTCACATAAAGGTCCTAGGGTCAGTCCCTAAAGATGCAGTCAGACATGGTTAGAGGGATGCATTTTGGATGAATTTGAGGCTCCAGGAACATAAATTACCTGAGTTTGCAGCCTATATATACTGTAAAGTAATCAAAGAGCAGGTAATACCTAGAATCACCTTACCATATCCCGAAGCCTCTTAATACCCACCTCTTTCTCAGACAGGCATTCATAACTCTGAGGGTGTCTCAAACTTTAAGCTGGGTTAGGCAGGAAACTGCACGAGCAAAGAGGCAATGATTTCTCATCCTGTGGCCAATCAGTAGGGAGCACCCTTGTAGTCAGGTTAGGTTGCCTGACTCAGATGCAAAGATAAGCTGCAGTATAAGGCAAGTTTGAGTCATATATTTGGAATAATCATTTGGAAGGAATTTTGTGCATCCAGGGATGGGATGCTTATTCCTAAAGATATTATTTTAAAACCCCTGTGTGATCACACTCTAAATTAAAACAATAAACTGACAAAAAATAAAATAAGCTTAAAATGTAACCCTCGGACAACTTACAGAGGAAGATAAGTATCAAAGCCCGGGTAGTAATATCTGACATATCTCTACTGCCTCCCCCCCCAAAAAAAATACTCCTTCTTGTTTGCCACCATCCCTTCAACATCTGGGGGTGGTGGAACTATACAAGAAGCAGCTCTCCTTCTGATCCTAATGGCCAGGTAATTAAGTACTCCTTCAGAAATGTATGCATCCATGTATGTACAATATACCATCTCCGTGAGGCCAAAACTGTATGCATGCCCTTAAGGCATCATAATTTTTGTGATCCATTCCTCAGCTCCGAGCCTCCATTCATAAACATCCCAGATTAACATTTCATTCTCTGAAACACTGTCTGTTTCACACCCAAGGCCAACCCGACAGACAAAGCTGAAATGTCTCTAAGCTTGGATGAGATGGTGATTTGTTAGACTCATTGGAGAACATTTTGGAGTAAGCGCTGTACCGGTGGGATGCACTCCAGAGGAACAGGGTGCATCTGGGGCAGGAAGAAACATTTAGAAGGCAATTTTGAGAGCATGAGTAAAACCTGTGCTGGCTTCTGATGCTCAGGTAGTAGGGAAGTGCACGAATATTCATAACATTCAAAATTCAGTTGAATTTGGCCAAATTTGGACACTCAAACTCAAATAGAATGTTACGATATTTGGTTGCTAACATTTGAATGAATGCAAATGTTTCCAAACATTCATACAAATAGTTCAGACATTCGTTAGATTGGGGTGTGGAAAAATGGAGCGCCAGTCACATCTGCAATGGATCCAGATTGCATTCGACATGGATCGACAGCATATTAAAAGTGGATTGAGGTCAGATTTGACGTTTTCAGAGTGCGAATGTATTATGGATACGTATCAGATACGTATTGGATATATATTCATACGTATCAGATATGTATTTTTTGGATATGTATTATTCATTTGTATTAGATATGTATCGGATATGTATTCGTTTGTATCTGATAGTATCAAATGTTCGTAAGAATATGTACGAATAGATTCGTATCAAAGAGAATTTTACCACATTTGAATGCGATCTTTTTGTACAAATACAGACTTTCAAACATTCAATTCTTTTGAATCAAATGCCAAAAAAAATCTGTGCAAATCCCTATCCGATAGCACCTGTTCAACCCCCACAACATGACACAGAGGTTGTTTTTCTTTAGCCTGTCCTCTACATATGACAAAAGTTTAATATGAATCCATTTCTACTTTCTAGTAGTCCTAACAGATGCTCGAAGTCATCTAGATATACATGAGCTTCTTAGATTCATTCTTTTATTTTTTTAGAACTGGAAGAACTGCCAGGACCGCTTTGTCTACAGCCACCCCTTCTTTATATTTTCTCCACCTGTTCAGGGCAGATTCTGAAAGCAGATACTGACAATAAAGCTGGAAGCTGAGCTTGGCAGCAGGATGGAAATGCTGTTAATCAGTACTGAGCTGTTTTGTTGCAGAGTTTGACGGGCCTTAGAAAGCGTGCTTTGATAGGCCCAGAAGGAGCAGGACTTTTTCCTTGTTTATTGCTAAGAATTTAATAAAATAAATTATATACAGTCGATGCTGTCTGTGCACATTTCAACTGATGTGCACATCTGGGCATCCGGGTGTCCAGAATGCCCAGATGTGCTCATCGTCGCCTCCATGCATGCATGGACGCCTGGTTCAGCCTCCATGCAAGTGCCCTGATGGAGCAATCAGGTCACTCCAAAAGTCAAGTAAATATGCAGTTGTAGGAAAACCCACAACCAAAGCTGGATTTCCCAGCAGTAGTTTTTAGGGGGTGCTTTCAGGTGGGGGTAGTGGTAGTGGGGTGAAGAACGGGTATGATGGGGTTACCTCAGATATGTGAAGCACAATGTAGGGGCTGTCTCAGATACATAATGGCACTATGGGTGTTTTTCCACTGCAGCCCTTAGATCTGGATCTAAGAAGATCCGGATCTAAGGAATGGGTACATTCCTTAATCCGGATCTAGTAGATCCGGATTAAGGGAAGCACCCAATGTGTTTCCATGGGAGGTGTAGCACCCATTAGCAATGGGTGCTAACACCCCTGCTGTGGAAACACCTTTGCAACCATCTGGGGAATCCGGATCTACCCCCAAGGGGTCTGTCCGTTACCCCAGGTGTTTTGGGGTGCAGGGGGGGTGCAGTCTTCAAAGTCACTTCAAAGTCATTTCAAAGTCAACTTCAAAGTTACTTAGAAGTCACTTTGAAGTTAACTTCAAAGTCACTTCTAAGTGACTTCGAATTGAATTCGAATTGAATTCGAAGCCAATGTTGGGGGGGGGCTCCCAAAGGTGCATCCCCTCCCCCTAGCCTCCTTTGGACCCCATTGCCTGTTTCCAGTGGAAACAGGCTCCCTTTAATCTGGATTTTTTGGCAGAAGACCCCATTGTAGACCCCATTAATGGGGTCTACAGAAAATCCGGATTAAAGGCCAAAATGTACCCATTAAATCCAGATTTCCCCCACGGCAGTGGAAACAATCGGGTCCCAAATGGGTGCCGTAGTGGAAATGGGGTCAACCGGCTCACACCCAAATGGGTCCTTAATGGATGCAAAAATGGGTACATTTTGACAGTGGAAAAACACCCTATATTCTCCCAACCCGTCTGGCTGGGGCCTAAGTGAGAGCTTTTTCCTTTTGCGACTTCCTTTGTGTCGTTATGTTTTTCTTTCATTGGGAAAACATTACACAAAACTAAATTTAACACCTAGTCTGGCTTGGTGTTGTTCCTACTGTGTAAGAAGCGTGTTGCTCGGGGACAGCATCTCTTTTCATGTTTGATTACATTGGAAGGTACAATATGGATCACTCATCAGTGCCTATAACTCAAACCAGACCAGAGGCCTATTCACACTACAGCCCATAGTGCATGATTAGTGACTTCTGGTGAAGAGCATCTGCACTTCAAGGAGGCTCCAAGCACGCCCTGCCTTCTCAGAAGTTCACTAATTATTGATTAGGTGTGGAGCTCGAAATTGTGCTCGATATCTTAACCAACGTTAACTAGAAGCTTGCCTGGAGTGTTCAGGCAGTGACCATCGTTACCTCTTCCAGTGCTCCGGGGTCATCTGAGGTGCCATGCAAGCACACCGGCACCTTGGACGACCATAGATTCGACTGCACATGCACAGAGCGTCAGCACTGTCATTGCGACGGCAGTGACTCGTGCACAGCCGTGGAAGGCACCACAGCCAAAATGGTGGCGCCCAGAAGAGGACCAGTCCCACAGTCGAATCAGGTAAGCCCCGCAATCAAATACTTACCTGGTTCTATTGTGGGGCTGGTCCTCTTCTGGGCACCACCATTTTGGCTGCAGCGCCCTCCGCGATTGCGCATGCATCAGCCCTGTCGCCATGATGATGTTGACACTCTCTGCACGCTAAACGGAACGGCTAAAGTTGACTAGCGCGCCAAGTGCGAGCGCTACTCAATGTTCCATTGGGCAAGAACGAGGTACGAAAACGTCACAGTTTTCTCTCCCAACTCTATAGATCCTGAAGCTTCTGCTGATTCAGCACTACAGAAGATTTGCCCTTTAAACCTTCCTTCTAGGAACAAGTCATTTCAGCCAGGCCCCATACAGGCAGATGGTGGTACAGACAGTGCCAGTTTTCTTGGATAACTTAGCAACATAACAAGGAGCCATTTATCCCGCCCATCTCCCTTGCTGCATCTCTTCTGATCAGAGTGAAATCTAATTCCCTCCCTCAGTGAGGAGGGGTCCCCCATTCACAGCAAAGAAAAGAAGATCTACTGCTGTTTCTTTCTCTGCCCCCAGCCGAACCCTTTGCGGATGAACATTCCTGGCATTTGAGTTTCATCAACGATTCGCTCTTTTGTTTTTGGCATTTCTCCCCCCACCCCACCCCACCCCACTTTCTTGGCACAATCCAGAAGCGTTCAGCATTTTCTGCTTCAAGAGTCACGTGGTACAACATTTGCACAGCTGTATGATGCTAGCAAAGAGCCACAGAGGAGGGAGAAAGCTATCTGTTATTCCATGCTCCAAATCAGTTTGTGTGCACTTGGAAACAGAGCTGTAATCCATTCCACCCCCTCTGTGCAATCCAGTATGTATCTGTGCCCCAACCGTTTACTGGACTCGCTCATCTTCTTAGCACAGCAAAGCGTCACAAACATCTTGATTTTATTATGACACAGCTGTTTCCACCAAGAATAATACAGGGGCACCATCTGCCTCTTCCGGGCTTCCTGAGTCATTCAGCGTGGGGATGTTGGTGGGACGCTGATAGCCTTAGAAATGATGCAGCCTCCTTCAAGAGAGGAAGCGGCTGTGAAAGGCATAGCCTCAGACTAGAGGAGAGGTTTCCACTTTGAAAGGTTGAGAAAACTTAATGAGGGCTGCCAGCACGCACTAGACATTGCCATGGCTGTAGCAATCCAGCCAGGCTGGCCCAACCCATCCGTGCTTCAAGTGCTGGTGGTCCGATTGTGGATGCCTCCCTTTGTGCCTGATCTTAACCTCACTGGGATGCTACTGGTATACCACCTCATTGAGTTAAGGGCCAAAGAGTAGAGTTGAGGTGAGGACTGAGAAGCCAGACAAACAAGCCTGTGATCTTAGGCATGTTAAGCATATGAGTAAGATCTCTTACCTGAAGCCTGTCCCCAAGGAATAAAAAGTCTGCCAAGACTCTCCTTTTGCCTCTGAGCGCCCCCAAGCCAGGGTTTTTAACGAGGTTCCAGAGCTACAAAACGTGGGAATCGCGCGACAAAATACATGCACTTTAAACAACACTTCCAGCGCTTTCTGTAAGTTGCGGGTTTTCCTCGCTACATTTACCTTGGGGGCGCTCCGTGGCAAAAGGGGCGGGGATTGCCGCCTGCACACACAGCACAAACACAAGCGCAGCTTCACTTTCTAAAGCTCAGAACTAAAGAGCCAGAATCACGCAGAATTGCAACATTGTTGCAATCGCTGTGAGGTGTGAAATGGGTGGATTATTGCTAGGGGTGGATTTTAAAGCGATAACAGGGAAAGTGATGAGTGAATGAGCGATCGTGCACTGGACAGGGTGGATTTTTGAAAGCAATAACAGGGAAAGTGGTGAGAGTGAATGTTTTCCAGCACGAGAAGCCATTTCGGGGGGGGGGGGAGGGAGATCTGGGAGACGAACAGAGAGCCGATTGCTGTTTCTCCTTTGCACTTGTCAGGGATTGTCTTCCTGGTTGTGGCCACACCGAGCGCAGTCCCTCCCCATTCCCGCTGGCACCCTATGAACAAGAGCAGGGGCAGGGAGAAAAAGATGCGCGCAAAGAAAACAGGGATCCTATGGGGATGGAAGGTGCGTTAAAAACACGCATTTTCCTGAGCCTCATGCGGACGCTTATTCCTGATTTGCATGGCACTTTTAAAGTCCACTTCAATAGAGTGACAGTAGAGTGACAGTGGAGAAGTAAATAAGTATTTTGGGGATGCAGCCTGAGCTGTCCTGAGTTTGATTCAGCTCTGACAGTCAGTTTGTCCTGTGTGTGACAGGGAAGCTATGACCGAGCTCTTGGAAAGCAGGGAGATAATTCTCCAGGAGCATCCTAGTGTTTCTGTTTATGGGCCTAGAGACAGATGCACATGTTCATGGAGTGGAGCACTTTCCCTGTGCTGGAACACAGCCAATAATCTCAACGCCGCTCCTTACGCCATTATCTTTTGCTTGGGAAATTGTGCTGATGAGGCGGTTGATGAGAATGCGGCTGCCAATTAACTGTTGTCATTTTGATGCCCTCCTTTATGAATGATGGAACAGATGAGGCCTCCTAATTCCATTAGCTGCCTCTGCAAGGTCCCCAGGACTGCTAAGGAGCAGTAATGCTAAAGGAAACATTCCCACAGTGCTGCGGTTCAGCAGTCACACAGACATAGCCACCTGCAGACAGATGCTGAGCATTTCTGAGGGACAAAAAGAGAGTTTTAGTGGCAGTTTTAGTCGGACAGATCAAAATTAGAACACCAAAACACCAAGGATTAGGCTATTGTCTCAAAGAACCACACACAAAAAACCCAAAAACACAGGACCTTTCTGCACTCACCTGTTTTTGGACCAAACCAGTGGGTCTGGATGAGCCAGGCCCACTGGTTCCAGACCCACTGGTTTGGACCATGGAACGGCATGGTCTGGAACAGTGCCATCTGCACAATGGCACAGATCCAGGCCAGCCAAAACTACCCCAGCCTGAAGCTCACATGAGCTTCTTCGGTCCCTTCCAGACTAGTAGATTAAATCCACAGTTAGAATAAAAATCCGCAGTTTACCTGCTGAGAACTGACAGCTCACCGTCCTCACTAAAAGCAGCCTCCGTAGCTTCCTGCTCAGAGGCTGAGAGAACTGAGAACAGCACATGTTCACATGGGGTGAGGTGCTTGTCACGTGGGATGGGGCAGCCAATGAGAGCTGAGCTGCCATCCCAGCTCTCGTTGGCTGTTCTCGTCATCCTGTCCAGACTGGCGGGAAGCTTCGAATTTACTTAATGCTAAGCAACGAGTGCTGCTATACCAGCATTAAGTAAATTCCCAGTAGTGTCGCTATAAAGCAACACCCCTGCAAAGTATCAGCCATCATGTGTGACAGCTCGATATTGGATGCGCATTTCCGATGATAGAAATATAATCTGGTTATAAGTGGAACAGGTACAGTAGTTTAGAATATTTTCTTTTCTCATTATCTTATCCGATCTCACCTTTTCAGTATTAGCAATTTAGATTTAAATTATAAGTTGTCATTAAAAGGTTGTTATTATTTGGCGGTAAGGATTATGAAGATTGAAAACAAATAAGGCTAGTTCTGACAAAGGAACTGGTCAGCTTATAAATGAAGCAAGAAACTTTCAGTGAGCAGACAAAATAAACAAGAAGATCAAGAGATGCTGGAGAAATGGGAAGTTGACAAAGACAACAAGAAAATGGACTTTATGATACGAGACAAATTAATGTGTTATGTAATGTTTTTAAGTTGTCAAAGAAAAATATTTTAAAAAAGAATATATATGGAAAAGAAGCATGGATGCAGCCTTCTATTCAATGGGTGCTTCCGCACAGGCGCAAATAAAACCGGATCCCTTGCACCCGGATTTATTAAAACCGGATCCCAGTGGAACCGGTTTTAATAACTCCAGATGCCCGGCAGATCCGGTTTAACGGGGCAGATCCGCACGGCACCCGTCTCCCATCCAGGATGGAGGGCCCTCCCCCGGCCCGCCACGATTGGCTCGCCGGAGCCAAGCCTGGCGAGCTGGGGGACCTCGCTGCCAAGGCTCGCCCTCGCCCCAGAAGCGGCGGATCGCCGCTTCTGGAGCCAGGGCGAGCTTCCCAAAAGCCCGCCCTAGCCCACCCTGGGGGGAGCGCAGCGGTTCCCCTCCTTACCTCGTCAGCGTCGCCCCAAAACTGAAAGCAGGCGCCCAGAATGCAGCGCGCCTGCATCCTGCGCTCCTCCTGAGAGGCCGGGGCTGCGCCTGGCAGCCCCTGCCCTCAGGAGTCGTTCTGCGCAGGGGCGCTGCCCTGACTTGCTTGCCAGCCAATCAGAGGGCGTGCAGGACGCAGGCGCACTGCATCCTGGGAGTCTGCTTTCAGTTTCAGGGTGATGCTGACGAGGTAAGGAGGGGATCCGCTGCGTTCCCCCCAGGGTGGGCTAGGGCGGGCTTTAGGGAAGCTCGCCCTGGCTCCAGAAGCAGCGATCCTCCGCTTCTGGGGCAAGCGTGAGCTGAAAGGTCCAGGGAGCCAATCATGGTGAGCTGGGGGAGGGCCATGGGTTAGCACACTTGCGCTGTGTGGCCGCATCCAAAACGGATGCAGATTCACAGCGCAAAACCACAAGATATGTGGTGTGCAAAAAACACCCATTAAGCACGCATTAAGTCTGGATAGGTGCGGACGCACCCACCGGAGGTATGCTATTTAGCCCTCGCTAATGCGAACGCTCCGGCAGCAATCCGGTTTTGCCGCCAAAATCCGCATTAAAAACGGGCTCGCTGTGCAGACACCCCTCACCGGAAGTGTCCTAATTAGCAACCCGTGTGTGGAGGCGCACATTGGAATGCGTGCTTAATGGGTGTTAAAGGGCCTGTGCGGAAGCACCCAATATGTCAGCCAGCAAGCCAAGCCCTTTTCTACAATAATCTTCTTTTCCAGTCTTTCTCTCCCTCACACACACCTTTTTCCCTTATTATCCATTAAGTAATGGGCAGGATTTGGGCCCTTTCTGCACTTGGCCTTATTCTGGAATGCCTCTCAGCCTATTGGTCTGCCAGCCACAAGCTAATGCAGACTATGGCAGACCTCACCTGGGCCCTTCCATAGTCTGCACTGGGATGCAGATAGCAGGTCCCTATTCTGGAATATATTCTGGAATATATTCCAGAATAAGGCCGAGTGCAGAAAGGCCCACGATCTTCACTTTTCCTTTTTTCCTTCTAAGGTTTATATCCTAATGCCTCTCTCTTGTGCACCGCTGTTTTCATTTTGGTTACATGAATCAGTCCAGGATCAACTGTACAGATTCAAGAAAGCAACTGCCTTCAGGGCGCACCATAAACATATTCAGCTCTCTGCTGGGCCTCCAACATTTGCCATCTCCGGTAAACTAATGGCACAAGTGTCTTCCCCGTGGCACTAGAAAGGAAGCATGTTTTAGGAAACGAAGCGGTTGCATTCTGCTTTCCATGTTCCAGCTGCCCACACAGCTGCTCAGAAAAAGCGCATGCCAAAGAAGTGGGGAAACGAACCAACAGCGACTGAAAGATTAGCTACTTCTTCCTCCTTCCTTCCTTTCTCAGGAAAAATAAGAGCAACGAGGCAGGAGCTAAAATGAGTGGGTGGGAAAACCTACAGCACTTTGCTTTCCCTGTCTAGTATGTTGTGATTAGATTTCCCCAATATAATCTTCACAGGGTGGAAAAAGTAGAATCAGCCCTCCCCATTTACTCAGAAGAAGGGTGGAATTTCTCCTTCTACAAGGCAGCCCTGGGGCACAACAAGCATGTACCCAGACACCCACACACACTCAGACATTTCTTCCCTCAGAAGTCCTCTGGGAGTAATTTTGTCCACAAGGTGATTTCTAAAATAGACAACGGCCTACTTTTCACTATTTTGTTGTGTTTCCAGTCAGAAGTAGCAGTACGACTGTGTCTCTTACCCTGCCTTGGGTGGAAGGGCCTTATTCGCTTCTGCCCCTTTGATCATCAGTGATGGCGGAGTGTTAGCAGCAGAGGCAGAGCTGGGGGGTGTTCCGGAAAGGTGGCAGGGGTGCCTGGGTGCGGTTGGTGGCAACGTGTTAGCAGCCGTTGCAGCAACTGCTGCAATAGTGAGGTATTATCTGTGGTGGAGGTGGCAGAGGTGGAGTCAGGGGATACCCGGGAAGCAGTGGTGGTACATGGGTGCTGGCAGCAGTGGCACTGAGTCAGTGAGAAGGCAGCAGCAGCGGTGGGGGTATTCAGATGCCAGCAGCCCTTTGCTTGGCTTGGTCCATTGCTGGCTGAAATGCATGCAGCAGTCCATGGTTAGACCTTGTTGAAATAGTCCATCTGATTAAGAAACCGAACTCAAAATGCATTAACTCCAATCACACTCAATACCTGATAATCCTTTCTCTGTTTGGCCTCAGTTTGGCTCGCTATGCTCACACCTTTCTGTTTCCATCCTGAAATGGCTTTACAAGATGTTTTTAGCTCTCCACCCTACTCCGCCATCACAACACCCCCTGCGCTTTGATAGGATAAAAGTCATGTGACTCAACAGTGTGTCATCACACATTGGGCAAAAAGGAAGTATCTCCCCACTACTATGGTTCCGCCCCCTTTAGTCCTCTCCCCCAGTCACACCCAAAAAATGGAAACAGATAATACTCTATAATGGCTTGAGACCTGTACAGATCAGGACTCAGGAAAGTCCGACTGAAGGGAGGAAAGGTGTGAGTGGCGGTGCCTGAAGACGGACCGAAAAAGGATTAAAGTGAAGGTGTGACCACAGCCTCAGTGTTGGGATTTTCTGAGGCCTATTCTGGATAGGAAATTTCTTGGAAAAAATAGAAACGCACTTCGGTGTCTGGTCCCCGAGAACTCAATTCAGCCTGTGCCTTCCTAAAATTGAAGGTATGGCTATGGCCCTAGGAGCCTAAGAAATATTGACGAACATAGAGTAATTAATAACTCAAATATAGATTACAAAACAATATTGCCCATTCACACAAGATGTCTCATTGACCCTTCCTCTCCGCTCTGAGGGACTGATTCAGACACAACCAGACAGGGTTGTTTTCAGAGAATATTCTGAAATGGTTGGGCATTAACACCTTCTGGAAAGATGATGGAGATGAAACATGTGATCCGGGGCTTTCCAGGTAGTTGCTTAACCACCTCATTTGTGTAATTTTCTTATGGAGCCACAAATACACAATGGGCGTGTCCCCATGCACAACTCAAATCAATTTCAGCAAGGGTTGTCCCCATGCACTTTTGATTTGGTCCAATTTCTGTGGACCAAATTGCCCAAACCAGGTCCAAACCAGGACCAAATTTGGTACTGGAAAAAATAGGTCTGGGCATGGTATGAGGGTTTGGCATGCATTGCTTTGCAAGCTGAGCCTGTGCATGGGGACAGTCCTGGGCTATCTGGAGGGGAGATTGGCGTTTGCATCAGTGGGAGGTGGGGTTTCATGTCCTATGCTTGCCGTTCCTGCCCTTGTGTATTGGAGATCACAACTGCTGAGATTTGGGGGGAGTTAATGGTGTTAAAGCCAAAACAATGAGGGGGTTGAATGGCCTTCGCTGCCCAGCGAGACTCTTTTATACAAGTATTCCACCCTTCGTTTCCCGATCGCCAAGGCAGGCAGGATAATGGCTTGATTTTTCTCCGTTTTAAGCTTGCCGGGTATTCTTGCAGTTCCCAGGTGGAGTGGAGGTGTGCAAAACTGCTTAATTGCTCAACAGCCGCTAAACCTTGTAGCGGCTTTGGTTTTTTAAATTATTATTTTTTCCTTTTGGTCCTGGCTTTTCTGTGCTGCTAAGGAGGGGTGGATGCAGCATTTGCAGCGGGCGGCACAGGAGTGGGGTTATGTCAATCTAGCTTCCAATGAGGAGAGAGGGGGTGGATAGGAGATGACCAAACCCCTATGCTGGGGTTTGGTGAGGTATGCATGAGGACGGCTGAATCCGCACCCAGCCTACACCCAGCCTGCATTACAGGAATGGCATGGGGACAGGCAAGATTTAATCTCGGTCCTGCATCTGGTCCAATGCGTGCCCAATCAGACTCAAACGGCTTGCATGGGGACACGGTCACTGTCTTCTAGATTCCTTTTATTCTCAAAGCCTCTGCTACATTTAACGCTTAATACACCAATCTTTAGAGTGATTACTGATTTCAAAGGGGTATTCCTATAACCAGCAGCGCACACGATTATAGAACTATGGTACCTCTTACTTACATAAATAAATCTTTTTTGGGACTTACTCCTAAGAACATGTGTACAGAATTGGGGCATTCGGCCACAGTGCTGTGCATATGTACTCTGAACTAAATCTGATTTATTTGGCTTTTGCACAAGTAATTCTACACAGAATTACAGCATCCTGCTTTGAATTCTTCTCCTCTGGTGACGACCCCCACTCTTGGATTCATTGTGGGATCACTGTAGCTTTTTGTTCCCTCAATAGTGAAGTATGTTGGCTCTTCCAGAGATTTATAGACAGGGTAAATGAGGCAGCGGTAAAAATAGGAAATAATGTGTCTGCCAGAGAAAACTCTCTAGTGTCTTCCAAAGAATGGTCAGTGCATAATTTATTTCCCACCTTTGCATCTTTGTTACTCTACCACAGGAGACCACTTTCTGGTTGTCATGACAACAGTGACGACCAACTGCTCGCTGCATCATCACGCCATCTCTTCCAAGATGCTCTGATGAGATGCTTTGGGGGCAGCGTATTTAAACGAGATGGGCATCCAAAATATCTTTTCTCTTTCTCCTTGGTTTCCAGCATCCTCCACATCCGTAAGCAGAAGGAAGACGGGAAAGCAATAATTCTAGGTTTTCTGGAGAGGCACGTTTGTCGCAGGGATAAAGCATGAGAAAAGCAGACAGAAAGGGGGATTTATGATTCTGGAGACACACCAAATCAAGGACCACTAAACCTGTGCATGATCTCCTTATCAGCAAGGATTTTTAACCCATGAGAAGAAAACACGCATTTCACTTCACCTCTGTAAGTACTGGCATTTGAATATTTGAAACTGGTCCTTAGGGGCAAAAATTCTGTAACTGCAAGTTATTTCTTTTGTCAACTGGTTCCGTAGATGTTTTGCTAGGGCTGCAGCAGGATATATCTTAGGGTTGCCAGCTAATCAAAGCTTGAGGTCCTCAGACTTGTTGCTTGAAAATTAACATCTATATGATAATAGGGACAATGGGAGGATGGGGGAATAATGGTATTACGGATTAATTACATGCAGAAATGCAGCTACAGCTCAGTGCAATACCATGCTGTCTTTGGGGCTTATTTCCTAATAAGTAAGTTTAGGGAAAGTCTATAATTGTCATGAACTTATGAGAGTAAAACTTGTTTATTGCTGTGGAGTGTAGTCCTCTGATTTTGGAGCACCATCTCTTTAATTCCAGACTTGTGCTGATGCTATCTTTGGCGGGTTTTTCTTTTCATGAACAAATGATCATAGAAATTATTTGTACAATACTTTTATTTAATGTATCCTGTGACTTATTTTGAATAATGGTGTTTTATTCATTGTTTTTATAGTGGGTAGTGATTTTATTATTCCTTATGGATGAAAACTGAAAGGCTTAGCTTTCTGCTGGGTTCTTTGTTGTCAGTTTAATTTTTGTTTTTGTTAACGCCATCATTTACACACATACTTACTGTACTGGAAAGATTATTAGTAATCATGGCAACATAGTGTGTGAAGACTTTGTCTTCTGCCACCTTATTGGAGAGATAGGCAGGATGCTTCTGTGAGCCATTGGCAGAGTTTTGTCTTTGTCTTCTTCTTGCCAGTGCCCAGAAGCAATTGATGGCCACAGTGAGAGGCAGGATGCTGGGCTGAATGGTCTGCGGCGTGATCCAAAGGGCATCTTATGTAATGCACTTTGGAAGTGCTTCTGCTGGTCTTTTTTCCCCCCTGCTGGTCTTTAATATAAGGCATTTTCACACGACGGCCTGAGGAACGTGTGTAGGATGCCCTGAGATGGAGCATTCGCTCATGTTCCAGGTGTAGAACACGAAATCGTGCTCTACACCCAGCCCAGGGCATTCGCGGCCATCCCTGGCCATCCTGCAGCTGGTCAGGAAAAAGTGCATTCGCACATTCCCTCCCTGACAGCTGTGGGCCCCGCCTCCGGCTGCCCCCATTGGGCAGGTCTGTCGCGTTCCTTCCCCAGGTTCCTGCAGGTTCTAGAGGACCCCACCTGGGCACCCACACCCTCGAGCGCGGGCCTATGCAGGGACACATGCGCGCATGAGGCACTTACCTCGTCGCCGTTGAGTTCCGAAGTGGCGAGCCCGGCCGGCAGCGTTGTGCACTTGTGCGCCCCACCGGCTCTGATTGGCCATGGACAGGCCTGGGAGGGGCGTCCCACCCCCATGCCAGCCTTTTTGGGCTAGGAGACGAGGGGACGGGTTCCCCTTTCGCACGTAGGCAGGTAGGAATGCCTGCCTAGCTGTGAATAGGGAATCTGTCCCCACGTTTCCTAGCCTTACAGCTGTAGTGCAAAGAGGCCTATAGATTGGAGGTGTTAACAAGTGATGCTGCCACACGTAAGCAGCTTTTGAGCTACTTTTGTTACAGTCTAGGATGCACCATTTAGGAAAGTCCAAATGGAGGGAGGAAAGTCCACAAATAAAACAGATAGAAAGGAAAAGCTGTGAGCATTCAGTCCTGAAGATTGACTGAAGATGTGCACCACCAAAATCAGCCCTCCCAGAAACAGCGAAGGCCACAAACAAATGTTTCTGGCCTTTAAAGATTCTATCCTGTGGGGCATGATGAACTGTCCAATGTGGACAGCCCTTGGAGTGGGCTGCTTCTAGCAAGGCCCACACTTGCCAGAACGTGCTACATAGCGGGGGAAGAGCCCCATTGAGTTTGGAAAGAACCTGAGTTTGCAGCCTATATATACTGTAAAATAATCAAACAGCAGCTAATAAAAATAAAACATGAGCAAGAAAGTGGTATAAAAGGATCAGAAATTTTCAATCCATGCAGAAAAATCATACACGGTTGAAAAGCAACATGGTAACAATTGTCGGGTTGCCATGTGGAAAAGAGGAAAGCACTCTTGTGCCTTTAACACTTTTACGGAAAGAGGAAATATAAGCAAGTGTTGTTTACATCATAAGGTATGTTTGATGAAATTTGTACTTCTGTACAGCTTTTAAAGCTCCAGGAGCTCTGGCCACTTTTCCATATGGTAAACCTAACTGCAACTTGGGCCTTTTCTGCATTTACCTGGGTTAGATCCGGATCACTGGATCCGGATTAACCAAAGAGTCACTGATCCAGATCTTGTGGAGGCATGGGCCAAATCAGTGCCGGCCAGGTTAGGAGCAAACATTCCTAACCTCAGGGCCTGGTGATTGGTTTTTGGCAGCCCCATATACCCCAAACAGCTAGGAACCTCCAGACCTACCATCAGGGAACCGCCAATAGTTCTGGATCATGGAACCATGTCATCTGCACATCTTCATGATCTGGAACAAGAGACCAATTGTAAACCCAATTAAACATGTCTACAATAGATCCGGATTGAGGGCCTCTTAATCTGGATCTGGATCTGTCTTGTGCAAAGGGAGCTGAACTAACAGAGGTAGGGCCTCTTTGATCCACATTAATATGGGGATGAAGAGTCCCAGGATCTAGACCAGTGGCTCCTTGATCAGGGCCTTGCTTTCTAAAAAGGTCAGAAGAGTTTCAAAATAGTTGGAAAGTTTGTTTTGGCTATTATAATGTTAATACATGTCATGTCTGTTGACTAAGGAACAGCTCCTCTCCACTGCTAAAATGGCTTGTTTTCTCCTCCAGTTTTGAGTTTGGGGCCTGTTGAGTTCCCAAACAGGGAATTCAAGAGACACCTGAAGCTGGAAGTTCAATAGAGCCATGACTCTGGTTAAAAAGAGGACAGGTCAGGAGTATATTGGTTTCAGGCAATAAGGACAAAAAAAACCCTTATAGCATCCAGACTTGAATGCATCTCCTGTCAGCAATGGAAGATAGGCTCAGCGATCTCAGTCTGAGGACAAAAGAGAAATGTACGCACGTAACTCCTGCTGATGCTAATGGGAGTCACGAGATGAAATTCCCTAAGCACCGAGAACCAAAGCCACCCCCTTAATGTGCAAGCAGCATAAAGACATGTCTGTGTGTGTGTTGGCACAGCCACAGGCTGAATGTGGAAGAATAATAGACATCAGAAATGAACATGAATTATTTGTTCATCTCACCCATCCCCACGGAAACCTCTCTGGGGCTGCACCCTGCTTTCCCTTTTGGTGAGTTCTGCTCATTCAGTATTTAAACAAACACACACATACAAAATTGAGCTTTCCTGACTTCTACCTTGCCTAGACTGCTTTGCAATACAAACAATATTTGCTCCTGTAAGCTTGTTCTGATTGAATCCAGTCTGCTCTTCCTGTCTAATTTTCCAGAGCTGTTTATTCTGTTCTTCACATTTTGTATCCTACCGTTCTCTCAATGAGCTTAGCTCAGTGTGTATATGATGTTATCCTGTTTGATCTCCATTATGCCTCTATGAGACACTTTAGCTGAAATATGGGGGACTTTCCCAAGGCCAGCTAGAAAGCTTTAACAAGAGCCCTTTTATTAAACAAGATACTGTACTGAACATAGCATACATTGTCATGGGCATATCTAAACAGCAATATAATACAAAACAAGATTAGAAGACGAAAAAGAAAAAAAGATGAAGGATATTGGTTATTGATAAAATTTATATTGGCTGTGGCTACACCTAAGGTTTAATCCAGCTTCAATCCACCTTCAGAGTGAGAGATTACATCAGAAAAATGACCAGTAATTTTATTTCCACATTATCTATTCCAAAGGCAAAAGCTGCTGCTGTTTTAATCATTTTACCGGAGCTCTGCTCATGCGCATGACAGCCCCTATACCTGCCTGACAGCTGCTCAGCTGACTGCAGGGAAGCTGTCAGGCGGTCGTTTGGGGTAAAGCAAGCCCTTACCTAGGCAATTGCGTGCTCAGGCAAGGGGAGACGTTTGCGATCGCAGCATTAGTGGTGGGGACAGCGAAGCCCCGCCAGCTAATGCTGCGATCGTAACCCAGGAGTGCTCACTCCGGAGGTATGCCAGGTTCCAACTTTATATATCTTTTGGTGCCTGGTTAAAACACAGCTTTTTACCCAGGCTTGGATGCTCTGCTTCCTCTGAGTATTGACCTACAAGGGAGGAAGGTAGGTTTATATTTTAAGTAGGTTTTACACTATGTTTTTTATTACTATTGTGACCCACCCTGTGACCTTGGGATGAAAGGTGAGATACAAACAAGCAAGCAAACAAACAAGCTACGATGCTGAAGAGATGAATAAAGACCTATTGGAAAATAAATGCCCAGAGAGAGCATCCAAGGCGAAGAATTTTAGAGTTGAGGCATGACTACAGAGAAAACCATCTGCTGTGCTAGAGGCAAATGCAACTCGGATATTAAAAGGATGGAAAGCCAAACCTTTCTTTGAAGATTAGGGTTAGGGTAGCTGTTGAGAGTATACTTCTACAGAATTTCCTTTGGAAGTGAGCCCTGAGAAATTTAGGGAGCTGTATAATACATTGTTTACAAATGCACAGTTTGAGCAGGGGCCACTTAATAAACTCCGCAGTACTAATGGCCTCACCTCCAGGTGATAGCTGATTTAAAAATAAAATACAGTAAAGCAAGCATTCCCTAATCCTTGGAAAGCTTAGATCTCAGTAGCTTCCACTAGCCCTGCCTCCTTTAGTATCTTTTACACCCTAATACAAAACTGCAGCTCCTATTGTTCCCTTTCACAGATGACCTAGATTACATCATCTTTTAGCAAAGGGAGATACACCCATGATGCATTCCTCCCCGCTCCACAGTTTTTGCTGATTTAACATCTTAGTGAGTTTCTATAGCAAAAAAACAGTCCTTTAACTATTAGCTTCTAATCAAAGTCTTCTGAATATCCTGGTTAAGCTTATAAACCACGCTTTTTATCCCATAGCAGGTAACAAACCAAACATGGATTAAAAACACTTAAATCATGTCACCCTGTGAAATATAAAAAAGGGAAAAACTGATCAATAGTAGCCACTGCAGAAATTTAAAGGCCATAAGAATCACTTCTTAGTCCAGCACCACAAAAAGGAACTGGAAATCCCCTTAACCAAAAACTTTAGGGAAAGATGTCTTTTATTTAGGCATTAGAAGATTTATTGATAAATATGATAATACCACAGCTTAGGGGCCATGACCTAGAAGGCCTTGTCAGTTGGTATCACCACCCTGACAAAAAAGACCTTTGCTGCAGATCTTAACATCTGGATGAGTGCATATGGGTAGAGGCGGTCTTTTAGACTGGGTAGATTGGAATTCTTTTTTAAAAGGTTTGAATATGTGTATGTGGCACCTAGTCACCAAGCATTATTTAGACCTGAGTTTTGTTAGGGTTACCTCTGGAAATTATATAGACATATCTCCAGTGATCATCCTTATTTCCAGAGATAATATATGGAGGATGCTCAGATAAAGCTCTGGAAGAGGCTTACAATAATAAAAGCAATCAAAACACACAACAAAATAATACAGTAGACCAGATAGAAATTCCAGTGTGAATTCCTAACAGATGACCTGAGGTAAAGAAAAGGATTTCCATCCACTGTGGGAAAGAATACAGAGAGTGGTGCAGACTTTGCTGGAGAGGCAGTTCCTTTGCTGGAAGGATACCTAGTAGGCTGCCACCAAACGGCAAAAGGCAACTCAGGATATAAAGAAGAAGAGTTGGCTTTTCTACCCTGCTTTTCTCACCCATTTAAGGGGACTCAAAGCGGCTGACAAAGCTTCCTATTCTTCTTCCCACATCAGACACCCCGTGAGGTAGGTGGGGCTGTGAGAGCTGAGAAGAGAGCTGTGGGGGGAATCATCTGCGGGGTGTAGGCGCCTACATCCAGGTGCCTACTCCCCGCAGATGGGCGTGATCGGGGTCGGGGCGAAGCCTTCGGAGACCGGAGCCAGGGGCTCCGATCTCCGAAGGGGTCCTGCCCCATAGGGACCTTGCTCCGGGCCCCGCGATGGGTGCCCGGGTGCCCGGGTAGCTTCGTGCTGGCTGCACAGGGCTCGATTGAGCCCTGTACAGCCGGCATGAAGCGGGGCAAGCGGCTTGACAGCGCTGCCCGCCCCTTGGGTGCTCGCACCCAATGGGAGGCAGCCTCGCCAGCCGTATCCCCGCCCCTGGCCGGCCTTTGCCGGCTAAGTAACTTTGGGACCCTTTAGCCATTCACACATAGGCACGCAGGAACGCATTTACACGCATTCCTGCCTTCCTGTGTGTGAATGGTGAAAGCGTCCCGAAGTTACTTAGGCCACCTAAGTAACGGGTGTAGTGCGAAAAAGCCTCAGGTCTGACTGCTCACACCTTTTCATTCCTATCCATTTTATTTGTGGACTTTCCTCCCTCCATTTGGACATTCATGAATGTAAAATCCACAAATAAAACAGATAGAAACAAAAAAGTGGGAGCAGTCAGACCTGAAGATGAACTGAAGAAGGTTTAAAGTGAACGTGTGACCACGCGAAACATACAAGAGGGAAGGAACTGAACCAAACTGTAAGGAAATGCAACAAGCACAGCCTGTGACAATTCTGCCTAAAATGTAAAGTAGCTAAAGTGACTGTTTGCAACAACAGAGCACGGGTTATACTTTGTACATTTCACAGATTTTTATACCTGCCTGCTGAAGAAGAGCTCCATGCTTCAAACGAAGGGCAGCTCTAGTCCTTGCACAGGTATGAGTAAATTAGGCATTAAACTTATTGTTCAGCATATATTGGGTCAAAGTATTTTGTAATTAGTACAGAACAACCTGATACACTATAGGACTGACTATTCTGTTAAACAATGTTACATTTTAAAATTCAGTTTACTTTCACAACCTTTCCAGAAGTTAGTGCACTACAGCACTTGTTATTACACACTACGCTGAGCACATTGTGCAACAGTCTTTAGTAATCTTATTGTAAGGGATTCTCAGATGCTTCTATGGTGTGAGAAAAACAGCATTAGCAGTGTTTGTAGTTGAAATCATATCATAATCATAACAGATTAAGCTCATTGTTCTTAATAATTAAGTTTTTCATTGCATTTTCAGTGAAATGAAGGAGTGGGTAAATAAAAATGATGTACTGATAGTGGACCAAGTTGCAGTGTTTTAAAAGGAGGAATGGACATTAGGGTCCGTCTACACCTATGTTTTAACCCAGCTTCAGTCCATTTCCAGAGTAGCGAGAAAGCATTTCTCCAGAGTGACTAGGCATTTTCTTTTCATGTTACCTAACTCAAAGGTAGATTTTATGGGTTAGATAAGGTCACTTTGCTGATGTGATCTGTCCCTCTGAAAGTAGACTGAAGCTGGATTAAAGCATGGGTGTAGATGGGCGCTTAGTTCAATTTATGGAGCATTCTTGGACCCACACCTGGCCCATGTGAGCTCAAACAGCGCCAAACGGCTTGCATGGGGACGCAGCTGTAGACTGTCAGGGAGGCTTTTCCTGGGCCACTGTCCCAGGGAAGTGGATATGATGGATGAAGCCAGTGTTCACATCCCAAATGCTGGCTCCAATATTCTACAGGACTTGCCCAACATGTAGAGACTGGCATCCTGGAGCATCCCACTCGCTGTGGCAAGTGCACCAGCTGTTGCTGCAGCAACCAGGGGATGCAACACACAACTGCATAGCCACAGCCACCCTGCCCCCATGTAGCCTTGGCATGGAAGTATGTGTGAAGGCTTGCATCTGGGAGTTAACTAGGAGACCCTACAGTGCTCCTAAGAGGGCTATAGAGCACATTTGAGTGGTCCACAGCTATTGAAGAATGGGGATGGCCCCACATGCTTGGAGCTGCCTCTAGATAGAAGCAGCGCTAAGCTGTGCGGAGCATCCCCAGGGCATCCCCAAGGGGCCAGCGTCTACTACTAAAGATGACTGAGAACCATCTTTGACCCTTTATGCCCTGGATCTTACAACCCAGAATAGGGAGATGCCCTCTGCATCCTGGTGCAGACTATGGCAGGCTCCAGCCAGAGCCTGCCATAGTCTGCATTAGGATGTGGACAACAGGGGCCTTTTTGCACTTGGTCTTATTCAGGAATATATCCTAGAATAGGGTCCTGCTATCTGCATGCTCATGCAGACTATGGAAGGCCCCAGGTGAGACCTTCCATAGTCTGCATTAACTTGTGGCCAGCAGACCACTATCCAGGGATACATTTTAGAATAAGGCCAAGTGTAAAAGGGGGCCCTGGGCCCTGTTCTGGGATACAATCCAGAATAAGGCCCAGTGCAGAAAGAGCCTTTTAGCTTGTGGCTACTCCACTATGGCCCTCAGATGTTATGGAACTTCAGACTCGCAGCGTTCAGTTACCAGCAGTTCTGGAGGACCATAGCTGAGGACTCATGTTCTGGCTTCAGAGGTAGCATGACTCTGAATAACACTTTCACAGGATCTCAAGGAGAAAATGTTGCACAGATTAGACCACAAACTGTCTGAGTTTTCTTAAATAGAAGTTGCTGACCTCCATAGGCTGTGGTACATTCTGTGCTAGAAAAAGGTCAGTTAGAGAAGGCCCCGGAACGCAAGGGACAAACATCTGTCCGAGATATCCCTTTTGCTAAGTCTGAGCACAGCCTGTGTCTGACTGCTCCATCATGGCTTTTTAAATGTTCTTATCTTATCCACTTTATATCTAACTGACAGCTGTCAAAGGGGAGGGACCTCTATAAAACACAGGTGGTCCTCCTGCGGTGTTGGATTATTATCCTTAAGAAAAAGGGCAAAAGAAAAAGCATCCTTCGACTATGTTGATGAAGGATTGGGGTAGCTAACTGATATTGTTTTAGCAGTTTTAGGGGTTATTTTATGTAACAAAAAAGAGAACATAATTTGAGACCAAAGGATGATTAAAAAGGGAATACAAGAAGAATATTTATTACATTTAGAAGGCAGTTTCAGCCTGAAGAATTTATTTTAAAAGCACAAACTGGTCTTTTCTCTAAAAGGAGGTAAAACTCAGCTATGTAAAACAGCCCTAATGTCTGGTTAATTCTGTTTCTTAAATGTTTTTCATTCTCATCTGTGATTGTTACTTGTCTTATTTAGTGCAAAAAGTAGTATTTTGGACTTGCATGCTCTTAATGGGCATAAATAACATGCCACTGATAACTAGAATTGGTATGATTGGACATCTGTTGTGGACTCATACCCTAACAGAGGTCCTTTTGCTAAGGCTCCTCTGTTTGGGGTGTATTTCTTCTGTAATAAATCATGTGCTGATTTACAGTGGTCTTAATTTCCCAGGCATTTTTATGTCCTCAGGGACAGCATCATACATGATCTTTCTCTCCCACTTTGGTATTAATATGGTACTTCTGGTTCAATATGACTTTCCTATTTGTTTGTTTGTTTGTTTTTGCAAACAAGAAGTTTGTGGACTTTCCAAATAAGCAACAACTGTTAGTAGCAGGGAGCAACTAAGCTTCTCACTTTCACATTAGAAATAATATATTTTTTTTCCAGCTGTAGCACACAAAGTATTGTTTTGATAGACAAAGGCAGATGGAACTAAACTGTAGGGCCATAAACCTTTGCAGGAACAGATGTGTATTTAGAGGGTGAATTCGCCTGTTTGTTGGATTTTAGTAGGCTAATCATATGGGTACAGATGCAAATTTAGGCCAGTTCTGCTTTGAAGGGAATAAGCTTGTTACAACAGTTTAGAAGTTTGTTAACAACAATAAATGAGTAACAGATCTGGGGACTTGATGTACGACAAGCAAGCCATTCCCACCCAAAGAAACAACCACAAACCCCCTTTTTCCACGGGCACTGAAAGTTCCAGATCTTCAAGATCCAGAACTTTGAGATGGAGTCCTCCTGCAGATCTGGATCTTGAAGATCCAGATCTCCAGGAAGACCCCATGTGTCCCCATGGGCCTGCTAGCACCCAGTTGCAATTCCTGAAGACCCTATTGTGGACACCTTTAATCAGGTCCTCAGAAAATCCAGATTTAAGGGCCTGAAGGACCCATTAAATCCAGATTTCCCCTGTCCTCGTGGGGACAGGGCCTTGCAGATGGGGCCTTCAATGGGGTCCAGCTGGGGACAGGGTCTTCCCAATTGGTACAGTCAGGTACCGATCATGTTCCTAATGGGGTCTTAAAAGGGTTCTAAGCCCGAGTGGAAAAAGGCCCAAACTGTCCTTTTGCTTTGCTTAAACAAAAAAGCCTTAGTCAGTAGGGTTTCCTTAATGTAGTATGAAGCATGCATCCTACATAGTAATTCAGTTTCTTCCTGTTATTGAATGTGGATTATGGTGTGATGAGTCACAGGATTTGTAACGAAGAATTTATCACAGAAAGCTATTCTTAATTCTTGCTTGTTTTCAAAGAATGCAATGCTAACCAGCTGTAGGAATTTTATCTTAGAGACAAATACTGTAGTTTCCTTGAGCTACATTACACTACCAAGTTCTGTCAAATCTAGTAGCCATTTGAATCTGCTAGGCTTGTATCAGTACTTATATGCTTGGCTTTAAAAGCTTCCATTCAGTGAAAAAAAAACCTGGTAATTAGAGCCGTGACTTGTGAATGCACCTTAAATCTGTGACCTCATGCCTGATTTATAAACTATAGCCTTTGGTGTATTAGCTGCTTTTTTCTCCACACCTCTCCCATTTGCTTTTGAACTGAGCCTTTTGGATTATAATCCTGAAGGCAGAGTTGAATCCGCAGGAGGTCAGCGGTTCACATCTTTTCACTGGGACCCATTTCCTCGGCCAGTTTTCCTTCCTTTAAAAAAAAATCATTAAGAAAGATGCTTCAAAAGTGGCTGGCCAAATGCCAAAGCATCAGACATTTAAACATAGAAATTGCAACTCTTTAAGAATCCAGCAAGGCCACCACCTATGGCATGTGCAGAGATGGGTACGGTATTGTAGGCAACTCTGAGGGTGCATCCAATTGGGACAAAGATTTATTTCTTTATTTAAAATGTTTATATCCCATCCCATATCTGAAGATCTGTGGGCGGCTTACAAAAAACAGACCCATGTACAACAAGACATTAAATACATACCCTGTTAAAACAGTATTAAACAGTGTAGTTAGTTAAAAGCTAAAGTTAAAATTGAAGTAGTGCCTGAGTGAATGAATGTCAAAGGCTTTAATAAAGAGCCAGATCTTTACTTGGCACCTAAAAGTTGGAAGAGTTGGCGCCAACTGGGCCTCCAAGGGAAGGACATTCCATAAGTGGGGTGTCACAGGCCCTCTCCCATGTCCTAACACAGCGTATTTCTCTAACTGGTGGTATCCTGAGGAGCCAACCTCCAGTAGATCTTCAACCATGGGTAAATCTGAATGAGAGGAGGCTTCCCCTCAAGTATTGAGGTCCCAAGCCACTTAGAGCTTTAAAGGACATTATCAGCACCTTGAATTTCCATTGGAAGCATACAGGCAGCCAGTGCAGCTCTCTCAAATCAGGTGTTACGTGTTGCCTGTAAGTTGTACCAGTGCTGTTATGATGGTGTTGCTTCACATATCGTAGGCAACCACACCACTGTCCTGCTTTCCGTCCCTAAAAAGTGCTAAAAGGTATTGCTGGAACTTAACTTTCTGGATGGAGTACCAATTGGGAGCTCTGTCCAGCACGCATGCATGGAAACAGCTGAATTACCTGGATTACATGTAACCAAAGACCCCCAAAGACACCACTGGGGCCGGTGCTGTCAGGATAGAAAGCAGGAATAGGAGTAGAGCAATGTATCCTGCATTGTTGCCTTGTATCGGTATATTGCCAAATGGAAGCAGCCAGAGATTTATTTATTTTTTGGGTGGATCTTTTAACAGAAGTAAATAAAACAAAGTTGATTTTTGACAGATGTGAAGTAAGATCATAATGAGTGCAGAGGAAAAGGAGGGGAAAAATCCATGATGCTATTAAGGGAAAAAAGACAATTTCCTTTCTTTAATGAAACCAAGGAATTTGGGATGTATTACATAAAGGAACAAGTAAAAGAAACTTTATATGCCTCGGCAGCTTTCCTTTTTATCTGTTTTCCATTTAAATATAAATCTTCTGCTGTAAAGGCCTTCTGGGTTAAGAAGTGGAAAATAATCTGTAATGGAGCAATGATCTCCTGCATTCACCACCAAGGTAAGTACAAAAGGACTGTCTGTTGCTTCTTTGTAGAATCACTGCTCTTGCAAAACTACTTGTATGTGGGGAAGGCTTAAAAAAACCCATGAGGAAATGGGTGGAGACAATTCCTATATCTGGATACTTTTGCAAGAGCACTGATTCCCTGAGGAAAATGACAGACAAGGCAAGAGCCCACGTTTAACCTAGGATTCCCTCTTGCTCTTTGGCAGAGGCAACATGAGGTGATTTTGGAGCCAGTTTGATCTAGTAGTTAAGGAGCCAGACTCTTATCTGGGAATACCAGGTTTGATTCCACCTTCCCCCATGAAGCTAGCTTGGTGACCTTGGGCTAGTCACAAGTCTCTTCTGAGCTCTCACAGCCCCACCTACCTCACAGGGTGTTCTGTTCAGGGGAGAAGAATAGAAAGCTTTGTCAGCCGCTTTGAGTCCCCTGAAATGGGTGAGAAAAGTGGGGTAGAAAAGCCAACTCTCCTCCTCCTCCTCCTCCTCCTTCTTCCTGCAATTTCCCCTCGCTGTCTACAGGCACCCGTAGAGATGGCCTCAGGACACCTCACAGGAGAGACTGTTCTCATGCCAGTCTGCCCCTCCCTGCTCTCATTAACATTCTAGGCTAGGAAAGGTGAGATGGGAACATATGTGACACATGCTACATCTGGAAGGCACCTTTGAGCAGGTTGGGGCTTGTTTGTTTTTTTGCTACACGTAAATACATCTTAAGGTGGCATTCCTGACAGGATTTTGGGCCGATTAGCATTTGGCTTAGCAGTTCACACAGGGAATGCTCCCAGATGGAGCAGCTGCAACCAGAGGAACCATTTCTTTACCAGAAATGGCTCATTCTGGGCTGGAGCATTCCCCATGTGAACTAAGACTGGTACAGGTTTAAATGCACCCTGTGTGCACTTCTCTTGCAGTAGCGCGTGGTGCAGGATGTGCCAGATGCATCTTCTGCACCATTCCGGGTGCCGGAGGGGCAGGTGCCATTCTGTTCAAATATCCTGACATGGTGCAGCATGCAGTTGCCCTGGTGATAGTGGTGCGCCTCATGCACCAACACAAGCACTGGCCAGCAAAAATGGCAGCCCCCCAGAGACCCATCTGCAGTTGCGGTAAGTGTCCAGATGGGCTGAGGGAAGGTTATTATTATTATACATGGGTCATTTCAACCTTGCTTGCCAGGGACGGGAACCAAAGTGCGAAAAGGCCCATAGCGGAGATTTACACTTACAGATGTGTGGCGTAACACACAATGTCATGCATAATTTCTCGAGGCTCTGAAGCTGCCAGAGCTGCTTTTTTAAATAAATAAAATCTGGACACGGCAGAGCGAGATTTGTGCCATTGGCTTTGAAAGCGAGTGTGGTAGTGGATGAGGAGAGGGTTTTCCTAAATAACTGCCTAAGTATTTGTCCTCAAAGGATCTTTGTTACTGCAGGCACAATGGTGCATTATGTGGGGTGTTTAGAATTTAACAGCCATATTTTTTCCCTCTATTATGTTTGTGTCTCTTCTGAACTTGGCTTTTATTCTTCAAATTGTGTGTATCTATTGCTCTAAGTTGTTTACTGCCTTGAGACAAGGCTGGTGGAGCTAACAAGGACAACATGCTGTTGGCTGTTTTCAGAGTGGTGGTGTTTATGTGGACGCAGCCTTTCGCAGCTGTAACTATGAGAAATACTGCTTGTGATGTTTGTGGTGGTGATTAATAGGACCCTGTTCTGGAATATAATGCGGAATAAAGCTCAGTGCGGAAAGGGCCAGAATCTAACTGTAGTTTTAATCATTCTGCAAGACACACGGAGGATTAAACGGAAAGGTCGCTGCAATTTCAGGCTTTCATATCCTGCACTTTTTAATCCTATGGGATGTGTTTTGCACTTATTAGCACTGTATTACGGTTACAGATAGGATTGGGGGTGCTTTACATAAGAGTACCCCTCCTTATGGAACAGTAGGAATAGGATACCCTGACTGGTAAAATTGACGTGTGCCTCTGCTTTGGAAAACATTAATTTTTCATTGGGTCTTCCTGCCCACACAATTTCCATCTTGTTCTGCTGCATTTGCCTTTTAAACAATCTGGCGTGTCACAGCAGGGGGAGCAAGATGTTGACTGCTAACCCCCATAATCCTGGGATTAATTATACAATTATGTAGCAGTCTGGTCACAAATGCTTTATTCTGGAGTTTGCTGTTGCAGTTGAGGCTAATTTAATATCACTCTGAGATAGTATTGGGGAAATAATCTGTAAATCACAGTTCTACTGAAGTATTGCTGGCAGCATCCTCAGGGTGGTAACTTTGCCAAGCCTATCAGAGCATCTGTTTGATTATAGCCCTGCTTAAGCAGTTGTACTTGTTCCTGATTCCATGCTTGGCATGTAAGATCATAGACATCCTGGGACCAAGGTATCTAGTACACCACCTCCCCCATTACAGGGCAGGAAGATCTTTGAGGTTATTTAGAGAGATCCTGCTAATCCATCTTGCAACTGCCTGCAACATGGTCTTTTTGTTTGTGGTGCCGATCCTTTGAAATATTCTCTTTTGTTTGACATTCGGAAGGCTTCTTCTCTATCACTATTTAAGTACTTCCTCATTCAGGCTTTTTATATGAATGGCTCTCTGTCATTAGCCACATACTGTTTTATGTTTTGGTTTACATTAACTCTGCCGATACTTGTTTTTAAATGCATATGTGATTTTTATTTATTTTATTTATTTATATTTATATCCCACCCTATACCCTAAGGTCTCAGGGCGGGTAACAGAATTTAAAAACAGACATGTTAAAATAGAGCCATATATAAAAAACAATATAAAAAATAGTGCCTGCGGTGGGGGCAAACTATACCACATTTAGCCAGAGCAAAGAGGTACGTCTTCACTGTCTTCTTGAACATATACAGTGAAGGAGCATGACGCACCTCAGTCAGTTCTGAGATACTTCAAAATATAAAGTGGTATATTAATATTGAAAATAAAATAAAATGTATAGGAGGGAAAAGCTCCGGAGCGACACCCAGCTAACCAGAGCTATTAAAAATGTTGGTTTTGTTTAACAGCAAACCAAGCGTTTCACGAGAATCAAATTGGTTCGTATCATAACATTACAATTTTCATTCTTAGCTGAGACAGCATGTGGATAACTTTTATGGTGTTATAGTTGGATACGTGTATCTGTTTCTTGCTTTATTATAAGATAGACGAGCTGAGAGACAGCCTCATTTGAAAAAAATTCATGTACTTTTTGGCAAAGACACAAGGAATCAATAAAAAAATATAATAGATGCCAGATTTTACTGAACAAAACATGGCAAAAACTATCCCTAAGGCTTATAGAATTTTCATTTGGCTTTTTATAAAGTATGAATAATACGATTTTAAAAGGAACTGGTAACAATCTTTGTATTATTAGGAATGAATATAACATAGATTTTAATAAGTTGTGCATGGGTGGACTTTAGTAAGGAACCATAATTTTTTAGTCCCCTGACAGAGATTTCTGAACTGAACCTTGAAATTTGACAATTTCCAGACATATTTAGATGAATGATTTTTTTTTTCACAGCGAACTCTTCATGGAAATATTTCAGCATTCTGCATCTCTTCATCCTTGGAATAATGACATCATCTTAAATGTATGGAAGAGTACTTTTGGTCTAGTGGTTAGGGAGCCAGACTCTTCTCTGGGAATACCAGATTTAATTCCACCCTCCTCCATGAAGCCAGCTCGGTGATCTTGGGCTAGTCACAACTCTCTTCTGAGCTCTCATAGCTCCACCTACTTCACAGGGTGTCTGTTGTGGGGAAAAGAATAGAAAACTTTGTCAGCTTCTCTGAGTCCCCTTAAACGGGTGAGAAAAGTGGGGTAGGAAAGCCAACTCTTCTTCTTTTAATATTTCTTTAAATGTGTGTGGAGAAGTGAACGGTAGGAGCTCATAATTTTTCTTGTATCCTACGAAAAACTCTTTCAAAGCTGTGACCGTCTATTTTAGGCAGCCAACATGTTGTTGGCGCTTTAAAGACCGAAAGATTTATTTTATCTAATTTTGTGGATAACATGTTGTAAGCCACTCTAAGCTTCTGATCACAGTACAGCAGGATACAATTGTGCTTAAATGGGTAAATAAAGCCCTGCCTCTGAAACCCAGTAACATTATGCCAAAATAAACCGTCACAGTTCCATACACAATTAAACTAGAGTGCAAGTCAGAGTCAGCTCTGTAGCTTTATACCAGCCTTCTCAAGGGTGAAGTTTACACAAACTGCCACAGAGAAATGTAAACAGTCCGGAGTGACCCGACAAATCTTGCAACCTGCCTGTGAGAATCTAGGCTGCATTGTTGCTGGTCTCAGAATAATGTTTAACGCTCATGGGACTCAACATCTTGGGCAGCAATTCTCTAACATTTCTGCACATATAGAAAATGTGCCATTGACTGCCTTACCTGAGTTTACATTTTAGGACAAGCCTACAGAATTGCCAGGTTGCATTCATACCTGAAAGGCTGCCATTTCCTTGTGCAAATCCAGGGACAAACTTCTTTTTTGAGATAAGGGGACATTTCTAACAGTGGGAGAGAAATTCATGGTTGGCAGTTTGATAGGAGACGACATCATGTGGACATGCCTGCAAAGTGTGGGATCACAGCAGGTTGGTGAATGATGGGGACTGTCTTTTATTTTAGAATTTTATTTTTAAGTACATATTACAAAAATAACAATAAAATACACAAAAAACTGTGACATATATTCAGCCCACCACCCAAAGACAGCCTCTAGTGAGCCAGTTTGCTTTAGCGGTTAAGGAGCGGGACTCTTATCTGTGAATACCGGGTTCGATTCTGCCCTCCCCCACAAAGCCATCTGGGTGACCTTGGGCTAGTCCGGTGATGGCCAACCTATGACACGCGTGTCACAGGTGACACGCCAAGCCCTTTTGGGTGACACACATGGTCACCCTGGCACCTGGATGTGTAGTGCTTGCTTGTTCCTGAAGTGTATGAAATACCAACTTTCAATTGAAGATTTAGCAAATGTAAAGAATTATTCATTTTTGCTTTTAATAAAATACATATATCAAAATTATAACTTTTTTACTAGAGCTACAAATATCATAAAATTATGGATATTTTTAGATGTGACACAGCACCCAAGTTAAGCTAGGTTTTCTTGCAAATTTTGACACACCGAGCTCAAAAGGTTCGCCATCACTGGGCTAGTCACAACTCTTTTCTGAGCTCTCACAGCCCCACGTGCCTCACAGGGTGTTCTGTTGGGAGAAGAATAGAAAGCTTTGTCAACCGCTTTGAGTCCCCTTAAATGGATGAGAAAAGCAGGGTAGAAAAGCCTACTCTTCTTCCGCTTCTTTTTAATTTTCTCTTCTCTTTTTCATCTTCCTTAGTTGGATCAAAGAAATAGTCTTGTTATTTCTTCTCTCAAGAATTCTGGTGCTTGGGGTCATGCTGAGTAATACAATCAGTCTTTCCAATTCTTCTCCACCCTGGAATGCAGTTTCAAGCCTTGGCTTTTAAATCTTATTTCCCACATCTATATTGTTCCAATATATATATACCAATTTTCTATTGACCATTTTGTACTATCCTTCCATTCTAGTACTGCTGTAGATTGTGTAGCTTATATCATCAAATCAACATTGTTTATTTGCTCCTAATCTCCCTGTTACCACATTGAACAATACTGTTTCAGGTGTTAAATCCACATTTATATTTATAATGTTAATTTGATTTTGGATGACTCTCCAAAAACTTCTAATACTAGCGCATTCCCACCAAAGGTGGAAAAATATACATATACATCCACACCTAACATTGTAATAGTTGTGCTGGTGTTATATACCATCCATAAAATATATTTTAAGTGCAATGAATGGGACTGTGGCTTGGAGAAGATAATCGGAGATGGGAGATTTTTGCAGCTCAGTCTGAATAGGCCCTTAAAACTTTTGATTCTGCAAGCCTCTGCCCTATCTATGCTGCATGTTTTGAACTGCAGGGGTTAACGCTTCTTTGCAAGGGCACTGCCCATTCGTTCATATCGGGGAATCATTTCGCATCTCCATCCCTTTTCCAGCTCCCCACCAATGCAGATCCTCTTCTAGCGCGGGATCCATCCCGGTCCCAGGATCTGCGCCTGGCACACTCGCCTCTCCCTCTCCCTGCTTGGAAGCCTCTGCAGGAGGATTGCACAAGTGAACTCTAGGTCAAGTTTGCTTTGCTCCCACGTAGAGGAGGGCCGTGACGTGCTTCAGGAGGGAGGGCCTGGGTTGCTCCTCGCTCGCTCGCTTGCTTGCTCGTTCCTTCTTTCCTTCCCTCCGACCTATTCGGGAACCCTCCAGACACCTGAACCTCCCTTGGCCGCCGTGGGTCGCTGTCTCTTTAAATGCCTGGCGCCTTGGCTCCTGCTGCAGTCCGTTGAGTTGCCCTCGGGACGTCTCCTATTGGCCGCCGGCCTTGGCACTTCCCCGCCTTCCTTCGGCGCGGGAGCCAACCCGAGCCGCTGCTTTTGTATCAAAATTCGGAGCGTACCATCGCTCCTCCTGCTGGAGGGAGGGAGCGCGGAGGCGACCAATGTCCCGCTCTTGGGGGCCGCTCCCAGTCCCCATTGGCTCGACTTTGGCTCTTTGGAGTGTACTGCTGCCGCCGCCGCCGCCGCTGCTGCTGCTGGCGTGTGTCTTTAAGAAGCGGCTGGCGGCGGGAGGGGGCCAACGGGCCCTAGGCTCTGTCCCTCGTGCCCAGCCCAGCCGCGGCTGGCAAGGTGTCGCTGCCTGCTGCTCTCCTCCTTGCTCCATTCTGCTGCCCGGCTGTGCCCGTCGTGCAGCGGGAGCGGAGCGCATGGACAGCTGCGAAGCCTGAGACGCCCCGCGTTTACTGGCAGGATCTCAGCGAGCCCAGCGGCGTGGCTTAGCGGGCTGCCCTTCTCCAGGACGGCGCACCAGCCATGAACGGAGGGCAAGTACGGGAGGGAAAGGCTGCAATGCACCGGTCCGAGGGAGGGAGGGAGAGGCGCCTTTTCCGCGGTGGCCCCCTTCCAGCTCCCCGGGTTTTTTGGGGGGGGGGGTGGCTTGGCAGCCAGGAGGCGAGCTGAGCTGCTCTTCCTCGTCGGTTTCCTCCGCCCTCCTTTGGCTGCTTTTGGTGGGCGACGAGCTGCTGTTGTGCGCAAGGGGGGCGGCTGATCGTTTTGCACGAGCAGGTCTTTTGCATTTGTTGGATCCCTTTGGATGCGGGGGAGGGGGAGATGCGCGTCCTCCTCGCCTTGGCTTTTCATGCGTTTAAAGTAAGGGGTACAGGGATCCCCCCCCCAAAAAAAATAAATAGCTAGGCGCAGCGCCCTCCTCCGGTAATCCACAGCATGGATGGAGCTTGGCCTCGGCTCCTATGATGCGTCTGGTTGCGGTTGAAGGAATGGGTGGCTGGGTGGGGAGACGGGACGCCCCAGATGCCTCGGAGCTGGTGATGCGCCCCACAATGCGAGGCCAGGCGTCCGGACGCCGCGTGCGTTAATCCGGAGGGAAGGGAAGGCGGCGCCCGGAATGCACCCTTTGGGATCGCTTACCTGTTAAGCGGGTTAAAAAAAAGCCGCAGATTCACCCCCTTTTTGGAGCAAGGCAGTCGATCCGCATTAGGTGACCTTCCCAGCCAGCCAGCCAGCCAAGCCGGGTCCGGATCGCTCCCTCTTTTAAATGGAAAACCTGTCCGAGCGCGCTTTGTGCGCCTTGTGGGGGTGGGGGATTGCGTTGGATAGGGCGCAAAGTTAAGCGAGGCGCTCAGCCCTTGGGCGATGCCTCGCCTCGCCCCCCCTCGGTGCGCGATCCCTGCCTTGGCTGCCCTCGGGCGGGGGAAAAAGGCTGCGATGCTTTGGGTGTAGCCGTGACGGCTTCCCAGCCTGTCCACGCGTAAACCGGTCGATAGGCTTTCGCACTCAGCATCCAGGGCGGCTTGTGGTGAACGTGGAGGGGATGGTGGCGCATGCAGGCGCCAGGTGCGGCACCGGCTTTTCCTCTTGCTTTGGTTTTGCAGAGGGACCGCCTGGATGTTCAGAAAAGCCGGGCACCCCAATGCAGGGAAGGGCTTTCCGCCTGCCACCTTCTTTGCGGGGCATCGCTGCTTGGCGCTGGCACAGGCAGGGCAAGGGCAAGGGCATCCTGGCCAGGGTTAAAGAGGGCTTGCATTTTTGTGGCTCTGCTGGACATGTTTCGGGGTGGGGGTGGGTGCGGCAGGCTTGGTGAAGCCTGGTAAACTCTTGACCTAAAGGGACCCCCTAAGATTTAGAAAATCGCAAGCTTCGGGTTTGGATAGGGAGTAAGTTTTGGTTCAAAGTGCATCAGTGGTCCAAACAGAGAAGTCCTAAGGCAATGCTTAACCAAGATGCCCAGGAGAGAGAGAGAGAGAGATGCTCCAGTGGAAAAAGTGGGTCAGGGACTGAGGGTGAAATCAGGCACTTTTAATTTGATCCTGAGGGTGTTTTTGTACTGGCCAGTACAGTATCAGGAGTCTTCTTTTCACACAGGATGGAGCCTATATCAGACCAGACTGGAGTAAGGAGGACCAAAATGGCCACCCGGTCCAGTCCACCAGAGTAGTTGGGCGTGGTATACCACATCATGGGTGTGTGGACACAGAAGAAGAAGAGTTGGCTTTTGACCTCATTTTTCTCACCCATTTAAGGGGACTCAAAGCAGCTGACAAAGTTTCTGTTCTTCTCCCCACAACAGACACCTCGTGAGGTAGGAGGGGCTGTGAGAGCTCAGAAGAGAGCTGTGACTAGCCCAAGGTCTCCCAGCTGGCTTTGTGGGGGTGGGCGGAATCAAACCCGGCATTCCCAGATAATAGTCCTGCTCCCTAACCAGAGGGAATCCATTTTGGTAATGCGACCTGGTGCGCTACTGAATTGTGTCCCTTGAGGGCTACAAGACTGGGAACCTTCATTTCTGACTGTTGGAGATTTTGGAGGCCCCCTCTGAAGCTGACGTGAGTGTTGGAACAGGCATGGCGGCTGGGCTGGGACAGACCATCCCAGTGCAGATAGCCTTGTTCTGGCCCAGGGTCACATCTGCCCTCCCCTGGGGCCTGTTCCCACTTAGCTGTATTCTGGACTATATCTCAGGATAGAGTCTCTGTTGCCCACATGGTAATGCAGACCCTGGACAGGTCTCACCTTCCAGATTAAAGAACGGTGTGAATAGGCTCCTGATCAAGAACAAGAAAGGTAAGTGCAGGTCCACCATTTAGTAGCAGTTGCTTGAGCAGAAGTTTATATGTTTGCCCTTTAGTCGAAGTATTAGTATTGGAAAGTGGACTTGATAGAATTGGAAAGGACCCAGCTGGTTCTGTTCATTTCAAACAGTGTTTAGGGATAAGGGGGAAGGGGGAGGAGGAATTTAGCTTTTGAATGAGGAGCCAGATGTCTCCAGCAAGGGTATGTAGAAGAATAGAGAGTCATGTTCTTTTGCAACTCGCTTTGACCCTATTAGGAGTAGTTTTTGTTTATTCCAGAGAGTAATTTCCCTAGAGAATTTCTGGGACTTTGCAAGTGCCCACATGCTCTCTTTTCAACGGCTCGTATCAGAAAGGAATTTGCATGTGTATCTTGCCTAGATGTGGCTGTTGGAAGCATCTTATCAAGTCTTTCACTCTAGGAAAATTATGCAGCAAACATATGACTTGTAGGTTTTTCATGGAGCCAAGCCTGACGTGATGGATACATAACAGTCACAGCCGTAGGAGAGATAGGAATGGTCATTTGGTTGCCAGGATCATGGTGTGGGAAATGTATATAGCAATACCGGTATATAATGAGTATATTGTGCCAGCTGCCTTCTTTAAATGGGCTTGAGAGCCAAATGGGCTTTCAAGTGTTCTGTTGTTCAGGAATTGTTGCATCTATGAGAACTGTAGCTGAAAGTCATATGCAGCATTGAGGTTTCCCCTTATCTCTTTCCAAAGCGTGATGCATTTATTTGGAGAACATGGTGTGTACATTCTGAGTGAGTGTGATGTAGCTGGAATAACTTGAAGGCTAGAAGTGAGTTGCTTCCTTGCCTAAATTATATTGGTGTCTATTAGTGGAGAGCTAGATTTACTCTGGGATTTCAGGCTTTATATACATAACCATCAAGAGATAAGTGCGAACAGGCCCTTGTTGCAAGGTATGCTGTCAACCAGATGTTTTATGAGGAGAAAAGCTCTGCTTATATAAGCTTCCATGTGTTTGGGGTTTAGTTTGGCGAAGAGTTTTTAGCCTAAAGTTCAAGAGAATTAAGGCCTTGAGGGCTTCTGTAGTCTGCATGTAGACAGCAGCCCCCTATTCTGGGATATATCCCAGGATAAGGCCCAGTTTGAAAAGGGTTTCAGTATCTTTCTGCACTTACCTTCAGATCTGGACCAAAAAGCCTCTCATCTGGATCCTGTGCCTCCATATCCCCTGTTAGTCTGGCTCCATCTGCACAAGATGGAGCCAGATCCGGATTAAGAGGCCCTTAATAAATTGAGTCTACAACTGGACTGAGGGCTTTGTTCCAGATCGTGGAGGTGTGTAGATGCCATTCCTCCATAATCTGGAACTACGAGGGGGGTGAAAAGGACACCCCGCTCCTTCACAGCTAGGAGCAAAATTTCCTAACCTTGGGGTTTGGGGTTGGGTGGGCAGCTGTGAAGCTTGTGAAATCTTTACAGCCTTAGTGAGGCTTGAGCTAGTGCAGATGGCACTGATCCAGTCCATGGCTCCTCATGATCTGAATCAGTAGGTCCAATAAATCCGGTAAGTACAGAAAGGGCCTCAGATGCCCATTCAGGTTAGCTTAGGAGTCTTTGAGTGACCTTGAAATCTGCTTGACTCTGGGAAGGATAAACTGCTAGTGGAAGAATTCTATATATACACACTATCTTTTGTGCAGGATGGAAAACATTTCTAGATGCATTTACCGTGTGTGTTGATCTTTCCCCACGTAACGTGTCCATGCTTGGAGACCCTTGTTCTGTTGCTGATTATTATGATAGGCACAGGTGAACAAACCAGTGCATTTTGGATATATAGACACATACAGAATGCATTTGTGCTTAAAACTTTTACTATCGGAATAGGTCTCATTTCCAGCACCTGGGAGCTACATTAGAAGGATGAAAGCAAGGGTAAAAACTCTTTAAAAATTCACAGCTAAAAAACTCTTTAAAAGCTGAGAAAGTTCTGAAGAGAATAATCATCCACATATGGAAGGCCTAGGTGAAGAGATTTAGGGGTGTGCACTAATGCAATCTTTGAGATTCGATTTGAATCGAATACCCAAAAATTCAATTTGATTCAAATTAAGCAAATTTGAATCTATTCATTCAATTTTTTAATTCAGATTTGCACTTAGGAATGTCAGCAACATTTGTAGGTGCCCATACGCATCTTTCCTGGGTCCATACACATCCTTATGCATTCTGTAGTTATCCTGTGTGCAACCCGTTTTCATCCCGTACAGATCTGTACAAATGTGTACGGATGCGGGAAGGATGCGGATCCTCAAGTGTGCTTCATGTACTAACCCGTATACATACAAATGTCCGAATAATTCAAATGAATAGATCCAAAATTCAAAATTCGTATTGAATTTTTAAATTTGAATTTAAGGACATTCAATTCGAATTCAAATGTCAAAATTCGGCATTCGATCAAATTTCGAATGCATTTGAATATTCGTGCACATCCCTAGAAGAGATGTGTCTTTAAAAGCTGTTTCCTGAGTAGCAGAGAGGAGGGATTTCCGTAAGTGCCACCACAGAAAAGGCCCTTCATGAGATGGAACTCCAGGGCCCAAAAAGGACTTCCAAAAGCTCTCTAAACAACAAACCAAACCTGTTTTGGGAAGATGTAATCCCATGTAGAACAGACAAAATCCCCAATTCTTGAACTTTTGTACTTCCTATTTACAGAGTCCCCCTCTTGTAAAGATTCAGCCATGGTTTATTGTTTCCCATCCAGCCTGTCTCTGAATCTAATCACTGGCTCAGCACATTCACAGCCTCTGCGGATTGAGAGGCTGTGAAGAAGCAAGAGATCGTGTGTCATGATGTCCAGCCCTAAACCTCCTCATAACTCCCCCAAACACCTTCTATTTAAAATTGTACCTTGTGGGACTCCACAGCTTTCCAGGTCAGAGTTACAGTCACCCAATGCAACTTGATAGGATTAACCCCCTGGGGAGGAACGGAACCATTATAACACCGTGCCCCCTCCATTCCTTAGAGATGATTCGGAAGGATAAGATGGTCAGTGATATACAAGGCTGTTGGGAGATCAAGGAGAATCAGCAGCATCTCACTAGTCCAGTGATGGCTAACCTTTTGAGCTTGGTGTGTCAAAATTCACAAGAAAACCTAGCTTAACTTGGGTGCTGTGTCACATCTAGAAATATCCATAATTTTGTGATATTTGTAGCTCTAGTAAGAAAGTTATATTTTTGATACATGTATTTTATTAAAAGCAAAAATGAATAATTCTTTACATTTGCTAAATCTTCAATTGAAAGTTGGTATTTTGTACACTTCAAGAACAAGCAAGCACTACATGCCCAGGTGCCAGGGTGACCAGGTGTGTCACCTAAAAGGGCTTGGCGTGTCACCTGTGACACGCGTGTCATAGGTTGGCCATCACCGCACTAGTCGTATGTAGGCTTTCATGGCCGGATTCAACCTCATTTGTAGCAGTTTTTGGGCTGTGATGCCATCTTCCATGTTTCTTCTGAGAACCTAAGCTTTCAGATGTAGCGGCAGTATCCATCTTCAGAGGAATTTGCTCTTGGAAGAGTCAAACGCAACTGGTGTCTTCCTAGATCTTGTTTCCCTTTTTATAGATGTCTGCTGTTTGTCAGTTCTTCCTCCGGTTGAGTTGTTGAACATCTCACTCTTTGTCTTCCTCTCATAGGAGGTTATCCTTTAGGGCAACCAAAATTTCTCTCCCCATACTGAAATGCTCCTAAATCAGCGGTTCTCAACCTTCTTAATGCTGCAACCCCCTAGTGCAGTTCCTCATGTTGTGGAGACCCCCAACCACAGGGGCGGGGCAGCTCGAGTGAGGATGCAGCAGGAAGGCGGGAGATTCGTCGCGACCCCTCTGAAAAGGTAGTTCGACCCCCAAAGGGGTCGCGACCCACAGGTTGAGAATCTCTACCCTAGATAATCAGTTTCTTTCAATAATGCTTGTAGCTGCAGGGGTACAGCTACAGAAAGGGAGTATTTGCCACTGGATGGTAATTAGAGCATACCCCAGGCTCCTAGAAGAGAATAGACCACCATCTTCTTCAAGGCTGGTGGCACTACTCCAACTCACAGTGAAGCATTCACTACACCCTAGATCCACCTGGTTTTCTCTGGGTGGCTTGCTGTAATGAGTCAGATTGGTCAAGGTGGCCTCATACTTCCTAGTCCCCACGCTTTCCTGTGTGTGATTTCTTAGCTCTGCTTTAAGAAGGCTCTGCTGGTGAGAATTTTGCCTAAAATACAACTGAAGGTGGTGAGAGTAGGACCTTTGTCAAAGAGCAGCTGTTAAGGCCCTGCTTGGAGTTTGTCTCCATTTCAGAGATGCCTAGCAAGATGTTGAGGAGGTTGCTGTTAATAGATTGTTAATAGTCTGATGCATAGAAAGGGTATTTGAAAGTGTGTGTGTATGCATGTGTGCTAAAGCTTTCTTGGAGAATCTCACATCCCAGTAAGTATAGAGACTGGACAGGCTGCAGCTCAGTGGTATTGCAAGTGGCAAGTTGCTGGTTTCTCCGTGGAAGTAGAATATGGCAAACCCACTTCTGTATCTCTGCCAAGAAAACTGCGTAGAGGGGCCTGTGCAGTCAACCAGGAGTCGGCCATGACTCAGTGGCACCTGACAACAAAGTAAAGGGACATAGCCTGTCTTTCCTTTCCTTATGTTTATTAATCCAGTACTCTGTTCTTGTTTTTTATGCTGTGCTGCGTCCAGGCTGTGTAAAAGATCATCTGCAGTTTCTGGACCTCCACTCTTTAAGAGTGACTGATACGGCCTTTCAATTTCACTATCCCAGCCTGGAATATATTCTTTATTATAACCTGGAGGGATATACTGTACTTTTTCATTGTGAAAGTGTTAGCTTTTTACAGATCTGTGCCAATTGCAGAGTTCTGTCAAAATTGTTGGCGAAACTGGACCAGCCAGCTTTTTGGAAGTTCCACCTGGGCTTTGGAACGGAATGTATTAGAGGAACTTGTATTCCAATTTCTAATGGAATTGGCAATGTTGGCTATGTGGAAAGTCATAGAATCATGGAGTTGGAAGGGACCTCTAGGGTCATGAAGTCCAACCCCCTGCTCAATGCAGGATTTCTACCATCCCAGGCAGATATAGGTCCAGCCTCTGCTTGAAGACCTCCAGTGAAGGAGAGCTCACTACTTCCTGTGGCAACCTATTCCATTGAATGGTTGCCCTTACTGTCATTCATGACCTTCCTGGCAATAGGGATCATTTTAGAATAGGATGGAGTTTTTTAAACTTATAAATGTTTAACTTTCTATTTTAAGTGTTGTTAGTCCAAATCCTTTCCTGAAACTTTCTACCTGTCTTTACCCTAAAGAGTTTGTGGCTCTAGCTTAGTTTAAAGCAGCTATTTTGCAAGGAGAAAGTTCCAGGTCCTACCATGTCCCTTCAAGAAAATGGAGGCTTGCTTGCTTGTTTGTTTGTTTATATATATATATCCCACCCCATATCCCAAGATCTCTGGGAGGCTTACAGTAAAAACCCGTATAAAAATAGAACATTAAATACATACCCCAATAAAACAGTATTAAAAAGCATAAATAGTTTAAAAAAGTTAAAATAATGCTAGGGTGAGTTAGTGCCCAAAGGCCTTAATAAAAAGCCAGGTTTTTACTTGGCGCCTAGTTAGCAGAGTTGGTGCTAATGGGCCTCCAAAAGAAGGTCATTCAATAGGCGAGGGGCCACGTCTGAAAAGACCCTCCCCCGTGTCTCAACACAGTGGATTTCTCTAATTGGTGGGACACGGAGGAGCTTTGTGGTACCGTATTTGGGGAAACCTCATGGATGTGCCACTACCTGCACCAGCAGAATGGGGTCCATATGAGGCTGCCTTTCCATTTTACAAGGACTGCATGCTTCAGCAAGCAGGTTCTGATAGTGGCTCCAACTTCATGCGTCATTTAAGCCTTTAGTTTGTAAAATTCAGACATGGAATAGCTAGAAGGTGATGATGTCACTAGCAAAATTCCACTTTTACCTAGACATACTTGTGCCTTGATTTCTTTCTTTAATCTCGTTGATTGTGGCTCAGATGCCAACATATAGCTTCTGGGCACAGCACGTTAATATTGAACTTGATGCCTTATTCTCTGTTGTGAAGGACGCCGCTCTTACCACACTGACTTAATTTATGGCAAGAAGCCACACTCCTGATTGTCTCTTCTGATTTACCTGCCTTAAGAGGATATAAAATGAGTTTTCCTAACCAGGAAATACTGAACTAAAATAAAGGCAGACGGAACCTGATCATTCTGAGGACATAATGACAAAGATTTATTAGAGGACAGTAGCTGGTGATATGATCCATTGTTGCAGGGTCAGTCTAATTTCTTTAATATTTCTTTACAAACCATCCTTGCAGTGGTAACTGTATCTTTCCTTCCAATCCAAATCAGAAGTTCTCACACTGAAATCTCCAACCTGGTTGCAGAGAAAGGACTTTGTTTGGGCTTGTGTCTCTTTTTTCCTCTTTCTTGATTCAAAGCATTCACACTGGCTGTGTCCAGACATGTCCGGAAGTGTGGATTCCATTCATAGCCTCGACCGTGCCGTCTCACAGTACTCACGATTTTTTGCCATTGCTCCGGAGCATTCTATGCTGCGCAGTTTCCTTAATGAAAGAGCTCTCGCTGCGCAGTATAGGCTTTAGAGCAAAGTGTTCTCTAAATGCAGGCAGAAGCATGAGAACCCTGAACAGGAACTCACTAAACCCGGAAGATCAGTTGGAAAATTGATTGGCTCCACAAACTCTCCCATGAGGGGAGGGTGAGTGCGCGGCGCCTAATTCCATTGCTCCAGTGAGGAAACTGCAACAATGATTGTTTGTGAGGATGATTGATTTTCCCTTCACACTAAGGATACATCAGATTATCCTTAACTGCAAATTTAAAGTGTGCTGTCTAAAGGTAACCTAGGGTGTTTTTCCACCGCACTCCTTTAATCCGGATCTAAGGAATGGGTACATTCCTTAATCCGGATCTAGTAGATCCAGATTAAGGGACGTACCCAGTGTGTTTCCATGGGTGGTCTAGCACCCAATAGCAGTGGGTGCTAGCCTCCCTGCCATGGAAACACCGGAGCACCCATTTGGAAATCCGGATCTACCCATAAGGGGTCTGCACGTCACTCCAGGTGTTTGGGGGGACAGGGGTTGCAATCTCCGAAGTGCAAAACAGCTCCATTGAAGTCTGTGCTGATCTTCAGAGTGAACTTCGAAGTGACTTCGGAGTCACTTTGAAGTTCACTCTGAAGATCATCATAGACTTCAAAGACGCTCCAGAGCTATTTTGCACAGACTGCAAAGTGACTTCGAAATGACTTTGAAGCTTAGGTCTTGGGGGTCACCCCCATGGGTGCCTCCTCCCACTAGCCTCCTCTAGATCCCATTGCCACAAAAGCGTGGGAACAGGCTCCCTTTAATCCGGATTTTCTGCCTGAAGACCCCATTGTAAATGGGGTCTACAGAAAATCCGGATTAAAGGCCAGAAAGTACCCATTTTATCCAGATTTCCCCAGCGGCATTTGAAACAATCAGGTCCCAAATGGGTGCCATGGTGGAAATGGGATCATCCGGCTCAGACCCAAATGGGCCCTTAATGGGTGCAAAAATGGGTACTTTCTGACAGTGGAAAAACACCTCTTTATAACCCCTTACCTGTGTCTTCTTAGGGTAGTTCTCCACTAACTGGTATACTAGACTACATATGTACTAGGAGCCTCCCTTCCACTTTCTGATGTGGTCTCTGGGAGTTCTGCCCCCTTAGACTGCCCCCTGGAGGTGGGTCCAGGTAACAGCCAGTGCAGAATCACCCTTACCTTCTGATTTCCTTTCCTAGGTCTTTCTACCTGTGATGCTTTTTGCCCTAAATCATACTTTCTTAGCCTCCATCAGTAACCCCAAAAAGTATAGCTAGTAATAAAATGTGTTGTTTTTCTCTGAAAGACTTAAGTACAGTACCTTGTGAAAATGGGTCAACTGGGGATGGCTGAACTGTTGTTTGTCAGTTGTTTAGATTGCAGTCATCTTTGCAACAACATTCTACGCTCCTTTTTTCCCCCTTTTCTTTTATTGTTAAATACTTTGGGGCCCGGGATCACATGTATCTCCTGAGAATCCTTGTGTCTTCTGCACATATTCTCGTAATAGACATGATAAAAGTTTGACAAGATTTTTACAGCCTTGAGGTGCTGGCAATTAGAGATGAATTCAATGGAAAGAATTAACCAACTTCGCTAGCACAACAGTCCTGTAGCTTACGTAAGTAACATGGCATATCTAGCCACTGTCTGGAATCAAATCTGTGAACAAGTCCTGAACATGTTGAAACTTCTGAATCATTACTTAATTAGAAAAACAAGTGAAAAATACAATCTGACATAGGTTCAGAGCTAATTACAAGCTGTCTCAATGATTTTTTTTCCTCTTAAAAAGTTTGCTGAATCTTAATCCAAGATTTTTGTTTTTAGTCTCCAAACTAATCTCAGTATTAGAGTCTCAGACAAAAGTTCCCAGCCTTGAGAGTTTCTTTTCTGGATGGTTTTGGGTTAGACCTACTTCTGGTCGTCCTACCCGGAGTGTTAACAAATTGAGTTGCCCATGGCATACCAGACCATGGGGTGTGCAGTCCTCATGACTCCATCAGCTTATATACCAGCACTGAACCAGTTGTAAATCACTTTAAAGAGGTCCAGACCTATACTGGTATGGTTAGGGATGTGGACGAATATTCAAAGGTATTTGAAATTTGATTGAATTTGTCTTAATTTTGACATTCACATTTGAATCAAATGTCCATAAATTTGAATTTAAAAATTCAAACACATTTCAAATTTTGGATCTATTTGAACCTGGAAGATGGCATAACAGCCCAAATCATCCAGACATTTGCATGTGTACAGGGTCGTACACGATGCATACTTGCACATATACATCTTTCTCACATCCATATGCATTTGTATGGATCTGTATGGGATCTGTATGGGATGAAAACAGGTTGCATACAGGATGCATACGGACGTGTACGGACGCGAACGGGATGCGTAACGATGCGTACGGGCACATACAAATGTTGTTGACATTGGTAAGTGCAAATTCAAATCGAAAATTTGAATGAATACGAATTTGCTGACTTTGACTTGAATTTGGTTCAATTCAAATTTTAAAGATTCAAATTGAATTGAATTTTCAGATATTCTATTCGAATTGAATCCCAAAAATTGCATTTGTACACACCCCTGGTATGGGGTACTATTTTCAGCACCCTAGTCAGGTCCATGATTGTGTTTACCGTGGACAAAAACTGACACTAGTGGGGCTTGGCCTAGTTTGTACTAATGTGTGGACTGCGGAAAGGGTCTCAGAAAACATATGAGGATTCAGCCTTCTACTCGCTGGCGTGTTTGCAGGCCTAGGATATGTGATCGCTTGCCACAGAAGCATGTACTGATCCTTGGAGTGCCGATGCAAGACCCACTGTTTTAGCCTGCGCTCATCCAGTTTCGAAAGCCACAAGCTGCCACTGACAGATGCTAAATGACCTTTGCCTTTTCCAGATAATTTGGAAAGTCAGGCTCCCCCACATTGTCCAATATGCTCTTAACCCGTAATTATCTTCACTGCAGACAAGCAAATGAATAGCTCTTAATTTGAAATCATGAAGGTTAATGGCAATTCAGAACTCCTATTCTCAGCTCTGGTTCATACTTAAATGCATCTTGCAGCATTTAGGACAGATGCAGGGGCAAAAAAAGCACTATAACAATCTTCACAATTTGGATATTTTTTAAAAAAAATACAGCTCCCCAGAGATCCAGATATTCTATGCTGGATTTGTATCTGCTTTGAATCCGGCAGGGTCTTATTGCTTCTAAATGTCTAAGAAGATTTCGGATACTGCTCCCAGTTATCTGTCTGCTAGTGATCTTACTGCGGCTTAAATCTGGTAACTTCCAGATTAGACTACTGCAATGCAGTCTACGTGGGGCTACCCTTGAAAACGGTTCGGAAGGTGGAACTGGTGCAGAATGCAGCAGCTTGACTGCTGACAGGAGTCTCTGGCTAGAGTAGACTCATATCACGTCACTCTTAAAAATCTGCATTGGTTACCCTTTTGCTACCAAGCCCAATTCAGGGTGTTGACACTAACATATAAAGCCCTAAATGTGTTGGGCCCTGATTATCTGAAGGAGTGCCTTCTCCCATATAGACCTGCCTGTGCGGTGGGATCTGAAGAAGAGGGACTTCTTGTAGTTCCTTCCCTTACAGAGGTGTGAGGCACAAGGACATGCAATAGGGCCTTTTCTGTGTTGGCCCCTAGACTTTGGAACAGCCTTCCTCTTGAGATTTGCCAGGCACCTACGCTGTATAGTTTTCGGTGCCTGGTGAAAACGTATTTTTCACCCAGGCTTTTGCCGTTTAAATAGCTTCCTCAGGGTCCTATCCTGTTAGGGTGGGAGGGTGGAAAATAATAATGTTCTAGGTGAAATAAAACTGTTTTATATGTATATTGTAGAACTCAATTAGGATCCACATATCAAGATGATACTTATGAATAACTGGCTAGTGGGGAAAAGCATGTAAGATACTGCATGCACCTCATGTAACTTTTTAAAACCATTATTTGAGGAATCCACATGATTAAAGATGGTAAAGGAAAGTTATTTTTGTTCTAATTCCATTGAAGAAAGTTTTTGAAAGGAAGGCTGCTTTGCTTGCAAGGGCGGGGGTGTATGAAGGAGAGGAAGACTGTTTAGTTATGTGTATGTAAAGATGTAGTACGGATTTTGTTTAAGTTCTCTTCCTTTAAAATAAATCTTCATTGAAGACATGTTTGAGAAGAAATAAAGTACTATTGAAGAATAACAGTAAATTCAGGGTTAATTAAGCTTTGAGACTGGCTCTGTGCTTTTATATGCAGAGCTTCAACGTTTAGTGGAGTAGGAGAATACTGATTTATCTCTGGGCTATTCTGCACTGGCCGGCATAATGCACGAGCAAGTGAAGTAGGACAGTGGTTCTTAACTTAGGTCTACAAAGGCCTCATGGGGGGTCTGCAGTAGGCCAACGGGATTGTTGGGTGGGTGGGGGGGTAGGTGCAGGACACAAGATGGAGGGCTACTGGGAGATTTGAGGTGGGGGGCAGGGGTCCACAGCAACAAATGTTATGTAAAGGGGTCTACTCTGCAAGAACACAGAGAACCCCTGTACTAGGACCTTCCTTTTGCCAGCATATGGAAGAGAAGCTTCTAGTATGCTTGATGGTCCGGTATACCAGCCAGTGTGAAATAACCACCTGTGTATGTTGAGCTGACGTGAGGTCTGAGGGATATACCTTTAATATGTAATACATGAAAGAATGTTCTGAAAAACAGCTTCAGGAAAGATTCTTAACCACCTTCCCATAGGATGCCTAGGAATTTGAGGAAGGAAGGATGCTTGAACAATGGCAGGAGTGTATCTACTTCTGAATAAATCAGATCTTATCTTGCATATGTCCAAAAATATCTTAAGAAGCCAATGGTTAAAAAGTCTTACTACAGGCAAAAATTAACAGTTTTAAGCAACCTAATGTTGGACCTTTAATTCCACTCAGTAGGAGTAGAGTTTCCAGGAATAGTTATCTATAATACTTACCTACTTTTTAGGGTGTATGAAGATAAAAGCTTGAAAAATGTCAGGGGATAGATATATCGTGTTAGGTTTATTTCTGAAAAGTGACTTGCATTCAAGTTTGCTTGAAAATGTTTATGTCCTAGTTTCATGGTTCTATAATTGTAGGTGAAATAAAGCTTGGCATGCTTCAGTAAACTCAGGAAGACTTTTATTCTTGCTTTATGTGGCTTTTGGGAATTCTGTTTGATACATAAATCTGGAATTGTGTTCTGTTCAGTCATTTGGAAATACAGTACTTTAATATCTGTGCATAGGAAATTTATTGTATTGTATATACACTTAATGCTGTCTGTTTATAACAATGTCCCTTTCTGTTGGAATTATGGTAGAACAGATGAAAAAAATCTGTTCCGTGTTGTTGATTAAATCTTTGCTAAGTGGATACTCAAAATATCTGCACATCTTTCTAGTTTCCTTTGTGGTTAACTCTCATAATTAAAAGTCGGTAGTTTGACGGCAGCCTGGTGAACACATCAAAAGAGAGCAAAAGGGCTTCTGAGGAGATGCAGACCCAGAGGTTCCCAAACTTTTTTTTCTCGTAGACCACTTTCAAAATTTTACTGATTTCGGTGGACCCCCTGCTGCTACATTTCTACCATATTCCCAAAACTTGTCAAAAAATGTGAAGATTAGATCTAACAATGGAAAGTTGCGTCGCGGCTGAGTTCCAACCCTAAATTCAGAGTGGTAAAAATAAAAATAAAAATAGTATATTTTCTTGTGTTCTATTAAAATAATAATAACAGTCGCTGACCTTCTTAAAATATTATCTGCCTACACAATAGGTAAAGCCAAGCCAACATTTTTGTTCTTTACTATCGAAACCAGATAAATTTTCATGGACCCCCACTTACAACTTGTGAGCCCCCATTTTCTTTTCACGCCAACATAGAGCCCCATCGAGTCTCCCGTGGACCCCTGGGGGTCCACCTGGACCACTTTGACAATCACTGTGCAGACCATAGGAAACCTATCAAAATTACTGGCTCATATTGATGCTCAGTCTAGGGATGTGCACAAATGGGTTTTTTTTTTGCATTTGAATTAGAATAAAATAGAATATCCAAACATTTGATTCAGTTCGAATGTTTAGAATCCGAATGCAACAAAATCTGATTCAAATTGAATACATTTGAATTTATTCGTTCAAATGTTAGATTCGAATCTGAAGATACGAATCTCAACATTTGTATGTGTTAAAAGTTACTGTACGCATTATACAGATATGTATAACACATTCATGTCTGTACGTACATATCTATACATTCAAATGTTTCGAATTATTCAAACAAATGTTTTGGAACATTTGAAATCCGTCCGAATGTTTAAATTCGAATGTGTAGACGTTCTATTGGAATTTGAATGTCCACATTCAATTGAATTCAACTGAATTTTGAATGTTTAGAACATTTGTGCTCATCCCTAGCTCAGTCTAGTAAAGAAATCTGCTAGAGACAGGGAAAAGTAAGTTGTGAAAAGACATTTTAGAATACAGGATATTTCCGAAAGAAATACTTGTTGAATTGAAATAAGTAAGTGCAAGATGTCGCACCCTCACCAGGCAACTCTAGTGTGCTCCCATATGTGCCGTTTATGACTGTTTTCTGTATTTGCTATTGTAGAGAATGCCTGTAGCTCAGGGTTGTAGTGTTCTACTCAGTTGGGTCTTCTTCTCTGCAAGTATTTTACTCCAGGCTAAGTACCATCTTCAATGCAAGGTTTCTTTCTTTCTTTGTTATTGACTGCTGTATCTGGCAGGTGAATATTTTCTGTTTGCTACCGTAGTAGGAACTCTTTGGGCCGTTCTGTAGTGGGCCTTATTCTGGATACCAACTCAGAATAGGTCGCTGCTATCCGCATGCCGCTGGGGCCTGTCATAGTCTGCAGTAGCACGCGGATGGCAGGTCTCTGTGCTGGGATATTATCCAGAATAAGGCCCAGTGCAGAAAGGGTCTTTGATTCTTTGTCTGAGTGATTTAATTTTTATGTGAATGTTCTTCCTGTTTATTACCGGTCATTTAAGGAGATAATTTATTGGCTAAGAGGTGTTAGGGGGAGGTCTAATTGCCTAAATATACCGTATTTTCCGGCATATAAGACGACCGTCCGTATAAGACGACCCCCAATATTCCAGTTAAATATAGAGTTTGGGATATACTCACCGTATAAGAAGATGACACCTGGAGTATAAGACGACCCCTGACTTTTGAGAAGAATTTCCTGGGTTAAAAAGTAGTCTTATACGCCAGAAAATACAGTACTATGTTTTTTTAAAAAAAATGAAATGCAGAAGTGGTTTATTAGTGACTTCTTTAGGTATTATAATGGCAAAAAGAAGAAACAAGTGGTTTCAGGAATGTGATGCCTAATAAAAGTATTCTGGACCTGAGGCAATACTTTTAATTTTTTACTAATTTGGATTTTTTCCCTGTTCTATACCTAAAGGGCAGGTTATTTAAAACAACAACAACAAATAAAGTACTAAAAACAATAACAGTACCTGAAAGTGTGGAATATCTGTGTCGAACGTAAATGAACTGTAACGAAATCAGCTGATTGGAGGCTGTTTTGTTCTTGAGCAGCACAGATGACCGTCTGTGTTCCTAAGCATTTAAATATTTATAGTGCCAAAGGCTCGTAGACCAACAGATGTATTGGTGCTCCAGTTCTGTACATGCCTCTTTAGAGGTCAGTTCCACAGAGTTCAGTGGAACTTGCTGTTACGTAAACGCAGCATTATTGATCCAGTTATTCTACAGCAGAAACTTTTTTTAAAAAAAGAAATTATGTTTAGAGGCTTTTCATGCTTAATTTACAGAAGTTAAGATCAGGGATGGAGGCTGGCATTTGCACTGAGAATGCTGTCCCTGTCCCAGACCTACCTGGAACGTATCCTGCAGCAAGGAAAGTGGGAGTACTTTTGCATGGCAGCAACCACCTTGCCACAGCAACAGCCATGTGCACTGCTTGTTGCTACAGGGATCAGCCGATGCAGCACGCAGCTGCCTTCACATGGAAGTAAGTGTGAAGGCCGCATCTGGGGCTGTACTAGGAGCGCTGTCGGTTCTTCTAGGATAGCTGTGGAACAGTTTTTACTGTTCCGTGGCTGTTGAAGATGAGGACGGCCGCACATGCTCAGAGCTGCTTTGGAACGGAAGCGATTCTGCGGTATGCGTATGCTTTGTGCCGGAGTCTTCCTGAAGGTCCCCATTTTACAAATGCAATAGAGCCCCAATTTCCTAGTAAGTGTGAATTTCTGTTTTATTATCCTGCAGCAGAGTTGAGCATTCAAAACCGAAAGATCTCTTGAATTTAGAAACGTGCAGTGCATTGATGTGCCTTCGTGTAGGAAATGTTTTTGCAAAATGCTATATTCCTGTATAATTTGGTAACCTAAGGTGCCATAGCTCTCTATTGTTTTTGCTCCCCCTTAGCGATGACTGATGCAGTTGCCCTTCCAGCAAATGTTTTTAGGAAGCTGTTCCACAAAAAGACTTCTTCCAGCTAATTGAGGGGGATTCTTATTTTTATTTTGCTCTCTGTTGCGGCTTATTGTCATGTAAAATCTACTGTGCTGTCAAAAAAAAGTGTGATGCTTAATGACAGCTATTTGGAATTGGAGTTACAGAATATGGGAAATGTTCTTTTTTGAGGGAAGCCTGGCTTCTCGTTAACTAGTGAGATACCTCCTTTGGCTTTTGATCGCCTCCGTCCGGACTTGAAGGCAATGGCAACTCTTTGCTGTCTAGGTTCACCACAGAAGGATTTTTATGGGATTATACTTGATGTGAGTGATCAGTAGCAGGTGGCTGACGGTGCACAGTTTTGCTTACCAGTTGAAAAGCGAGAAGCGAGGAGGCCATTGTCATTAGAAGACAGCCTTTGAGACACTGCAAATATTTTAATGAAAAACCTGTGTTAGAGTGTGCTTGGAGACCTGGGGCCTATTTGCACTGTTGGCTATATTCTAGAATATATCTCATGATAGGGATCTGTTGTCTGTGTGCTACTATAAACACTGGGCAGGCCTCACTTGGGGCCTCCTGCAGCCTGTGCTAGCATGTGGACAGCAGGCCTCTTTTCTGGGGTATATTCCAAAATAAAGCCAAGTGCCAACAGGCCTCTGTATTTGTAGTACAAAGCACAAGCAGGCCCATAGCATTTCTTGTTGTCTTGTATATAAGCCTGTGAAAGATGTTGGCCTGTTAAGGAACATGTATCTGGGTCGTATGCCCACTGATTCTTCGTCGGATGTAAGTCTCTTAGCAGGCTAATAGAACAAAAGGACAAGCTTTGGGAGGAGGAATAGGACAGAGACATGATGTCCCCTTCTTTTATACCCAGCCAGGAAGCCATCCACCAGCCTGCATTGAATACTTGATCACCCCTGATGATCAGGTGAGTTGGTAAATGTGAGATCGTTTCGGCGTGTTACGGTCACAGCTGAACAGGTTAAAAGGGTAGATTTTTCTCCCATGCCTTTGGTAGCTGCCAACCTGAATGTTCAGCTCTTTGATTGTGACTGAGGAAGCAGTTGTGAACTCTGCTTGGAACTGACTGTTAGGTGGCTTAGATAGCATTCACTCTGCATGCCCAGTTAAGGGGCCTATTCGCACTTGGCTTTATTCTGGAATATAGGGACTTGCTGTCCATATGCTAGTGCAGGCTTCAGCAGGCCCAAAGTGAGGTTTGCCAGAGTCTGAATTAGCATGTGGACCACAGATCCCTATCCTGAGATATACTCCAGAAAAAGGCCAAGTGCGAATAGGCCCAAGGTATTCAAGAATGGGGAATCCTTAGGAAGTGAGAAGGAAACTGTGATCTCTAGTTTTGCTTTGCATCTATACCAGGGATCACAGATTATCTTTTTACCTCAAGATTAGTAGTCAAGTTTGGCCATAGGTTGGGAACATAATCAGACAAGGTGTCCAATTTGGATGTAACACTAAACCACAGATGGTAGCTTACTTCCTCCCGGCACATGTAGGAAGGATGAAGTGGGTGACGTTGGCTGGAGCAAAGCAAGCCATGGGTTTTTGGATTATGCTGCAAAGTGAGAGCAACTGATGTGTAGAGTAGCTTCAGTACTGGAGGATTTCTGGATTTGGGCTTTTTAGTATTTGCCACCAGAAGCTACTTCCTTCTCCTTCATCATCTTCTCTCAGCTTGTAATTTCCTTATCTGGTGGTCTCCCAGTTCGATTCTGCTCTCCTGCACAAAGCCAGCTTAGTGACCTTGGGCTAGTCACAGCTCTTTTCTGAGTTCTCACAGCCCCACATTGTGGGGAGAAGAACGGAAGGTTTGTCAGTTGCTTTGAGTCCCTGTAAGGGCGAGAAAAGCAACATATAGAAGCCAACTCCTTCTGTTTTCCACTGTCCATCTTTATCTAGTCAAGAACCCAAAAGAACCACTGCCACATGGCAGCGCAGTAATGTGCTCTTACTTGTGTTCAACCAGACTCAAAATATGCAGTCGAATAAACCATACTTTTAAACTGCAAATACTAAATTGGACCTCTGTATCCACTGATCCAGTAACTGCAGTTCCACTTTTCCTCGGAGACAAGACCAGCCTCCCCGACCCTCATCCCGCTGATGCCGTTAGGCTTCTAAGAGGCCTGTGGCAATCAGGGAATCACGTAAAATCACTCAAGATTTCCCATAATTCCTGTGAAGTCCTCTAGGATTTCACAGGAATCATGGGAAATTGAGCAAGATTTCACAGGAATTCAAGGAAAATTGAGGGCAGTTTCTCTGTGTTTGAGATATCCATGGTTTTTCTGGAACCGCGATAGAACCTGGAAAGTATCCCCTGCGGATTACAGAGTTTGGAAGATATAATAACATGAAAGTGAAATACTTTGTATTCCTAACGCAACACAATGATTGCAGATCTTCAGTCATGGCTGAAGAATATATTTTGGTTGCCTTTTTCTTTGCTTTTCTTTGTTTGCTGGCCTTGATGTGCCACAGGGCTAACTTAGCGAGGCTGTTCTTATCTTAGAAAGAGTGACCTTCCTTTCAGTTGTGCTATATAGTTCATACGAAAAAAACTGGGTCCCTGTGTTTTAATGCTGCACGTGTCCTTGTGTGTAGGTTGAACTGCTTTCCCCAAAGGCCTTCTCTTTGTGCATTTGCTGTTTCAGGTCTGTGTGGCTCACTCTGGCTTGCAAAGACTGAAGCAAGTCTTTGTTCCTTTTCTGCTGGAGATTAAATTTCATTGCCCACACACTTTCAGTGCACTAAAGATATTTATAGTGAAAGCGTACACCAGGGCTTGAGTAGATTATTTGTTGTAGCATTGGGGGACTGTGGCTTCCAAACAGACCTCGAGATCTTGCATCCACTAGAAGATAATTTAGGAAGAAATTGTTCCACATGTCTTTTAATCTCCCTAGGAAAGGGTTTAATTTTCCCTCCACTCTGTTTTGATTAGAAGTGAGGGGGAGGAACTAGGGTAGAAGAGGAGCTTGTTTATTTGCTTTTCTGAGTGCTAGTTTGTGAATGATCTTTACCCTTTGGATAAACATTGACTACAACGCCAACCCTTTTCATCTTTACATTAAAATCTCTTGCTATAGGGCACTGAAAAATCTTCATGGTTTTCTATTTGTTTCTGGATAGTACTCCAATCACTTGTTTTGTCTTAAGCTCCTTGTGCACTGGACCTTATTATAATGTTCTGGCCTGCTCTAGTCTCCACTAGCATGCAGACAGCAGGCCCCTATTCCAGGATATAATCCAGCAGTGCAGAAATGGGATTAATCTTAAATAGCCTTGATCCAAGTTGCCTTTCTAGAGTAGAGTTTTAGGGTTCATAAGAACCTAAGAACATAAGAGAAAGCCCTGCTGGATCAGGCCACAGCCATCTAGTCCAGCATCCCATTGCACACAGTGGCCCACCAAATGCCCATGGGCATCTCAAGCAGAGACAAGAACAAACCTTTTCCTGCTCTCAAATCCCAGCAAATGGCCTTAAAAATGTCCTGCTTCAAATGTGCTACTCTTCAGCTGTTCCCTGTTGTGTTGATCAGCCTCATCCAAGGAGACTTAAATCAGGGCAGAGCTGATTTAAGTGCACAGCCAGCAATAGCCAGAGCATCTTTGTGGGAAGCAAAATCCATAGCTCAACCTGGATGACTCCCCGTCAGGTTCTTCCCCTTGGTGCAAACCAAGAATGGGTAATATGGAAATCCCTAAATAGGTTTAGAAGTAGCATTGGTAGAACAAAAGATAATCTTGCTAAATGGAATTATGTAGAAGACTCTTCCATTTTATGTAAATGTGGTGCAACGTCTATATTCCTATCCAAGATGTTCTGTCTCATGTACAATGGAGGAACTCCTCAAGTCACAGGTAATGCAGTCACTGTTGCTCATTTCTGGACAAAAATTATTTAATTTTATCTTTATTTTTCCTTATTTTATTAGTATTATTTTATGTTATTGGTACTGTTATCAAATTTTTAATGTTTTATTGATCTGAATGTTTTTAAACTCATTTGTACATTACGTTTGTTCCTCTTACAGCTTGTTTGGATGAATGCAATGCTTTTGACATGAAATAAATAAATAAAACTGTTATCAAACATAACAAAAGGGGTGCCTCAGAGGCACCTCATAGAGACAGTAGGCGGGTCTCAGGTTCCTAATCCACCTTTTCCAGCCTGGAATGATAATGAGAGATGGGAGTTGCAGACTGGTGAGTGGACAATGCCACCTCAAAGCTTTTCCTAGGCTGTGCAGAGGAATCTCAGAAAGGCTTTTTTGGGCGGTGTCTGATATCCCAGTCCGAAGGCTAGCATGAGACTGCCTTCGCAGTTGCAATCCCCGCCCCCGCCCCTGCCCCCCGTATACCTTGCTGGGAGCCAATGAGTCATGTTCAATTCCTGGTTGATTGCATGGGTACCTCCATGAGCAGCTCTGTGCAGTTTTCTTGGCAGAGATACAGAAGTGGTTTGCCATTGTTTGCTTCCGGGGAGAGGCTTGCATTACCACTAGGGCTAACAGAAGACTTTAGATAGATCTTGGGCACATTCTTTATTATTAATTTTAAGTGCAATTGCTTTATATTGCATCTAATTATTTTTTAATTCTCTTGTGTGGCTTGTCTAGGATACCTGGAAGGCAGAAGAGATAATTCTTGAAATAAGTACCAATTTTCTAAGAGATTTGCTTTTTGAACTTTAAAAGACTTCCAGGTCTGAAATATAAATTAAGTACATGGTGTTGCATATTCTTCTCTCCATCTTTAAAGTTTTGCTTCCCACCCCCACTGCCCATAATTTAGTGACTGTATGTGTGACAATGGGGATGGAAACAAGCATCTTTTAGGTAGTGGGAGCGAAGAGTTACAGAAGGACCAATATGCAGAATAACAGTCTGTTAAACCCTTAGAGCAGCGGTTCTCAACCTTCCTAATGCTGCGACCCCTTAATGGAGTTCCTTATGCTGTGGAGACCCCCAACCACAGGGGCGGAACAACAGGGAGGTGGGAGGAAAGGGCAGCAGGAGACTCGTCGCGACCCCTCTGAAAGGGTAGTTCGACCCCCAAAGGGGTCCCGACCCCCAGGTTGAGAACCACTGCCTTAGAGGCATAATTCAGATTCCTGTTCTTGAACTGCTAAAGGAATTTCAAAGATTTTCAGCAGGTGTAGTTTAACCTGTGGGCAACACCTGCTGAGATTTCCTCTTCTGTGAAGGGTAAAAGATAATAGAAATTCTGTCATCTTTTCCATCTGGCAGCCCAGGCAGACTTTTTCTGTAAGTGTCCAGGTCCTTTTCTGTATATGAACCTTGAGGGTTAGCAACTTGTGTGGTTTCAAAGTTGATATTCTCACAGCAAATGTAAAAGTAGCTCAACAGGACAAACAAGTTCTATTGTACAGTGGAAGAGGAGAAGAAAAAAACAAACTATATCCAACCATCTGGAGATAATGTTTTCCAGAAGAATTAATGTTAGCTACTGCAGCTAGGATTTTAGATATAATTTTCTTCTTTGTTCTAAGTTCCTAACTGATGTGAAGGAAATATAGGGTGTTTTTCCACTGTCACTAAAAGTCACCCATTAAGTACCCATTAATGGGTACATAATGGCATTTTTGTACTCATTAATGGGTACTTAATGTTGTAAGCTAGTAGCTTACAATGAGCAACTTTGGTTTAGCTTGTGTGCAGACCTCAGGCGAAGTTGTGTATTGTGCATTTAGGTTTCAGCTGCATATGGCTTTGTGACAGCGCATGAAAACAATTGCTAAAGAACTTTAGTAGGCTAAAATGGCTAGACATTTTCAGAATAATTTGTTTTATCCAGTGCTTATTTTATATGCAAGTATATTTTCTTCTCACCCCTACCCTTTTCGAAGGGTAGTACTGTGATGGAAATAGATGGTGGGTATATAACAAGGAGGGATCTTTCATGGACTGCCTGTGTTTCTGGCATCCAGATGAAAGGAAGATGTCTGTTTCGTGTCCACAGATTTGGCTGTGGTGGGAAGTTCTGATTGTAGATTTCAAGCACTTTCAGTTGGGGGCACTTAAGTTGGGGGCACATGAAAGTCAGTTGCATTTCTTTGACAGTAGCTCCTGTGGCTTTGTGAGGCATAAGAAGCAAACTGCGTATTTTGCCCATCATTGTTGTAAGAGTTTTTAGAATTGTCTCCCCCAGTTTTCCCACAGGCTCACAATGATTTGATATTTGTGAGTTTAAAATTTACAAGGACTTTTAGGATTGTAATCCTAGTGAATCATGAGGGGTTATTTTATGCTTTTATTTATTAGTTTTGCAGTTATATCCTGCCTTTATCTCCCAGGAGCTCTGAGCAGTGAATGTGGTCCTTTCCTATTTTATCTTCACAACAAGCTTGTGAGGTAGGCTAGGCTGAGAGGAAATAACTAATTCAGAACTATGCAGAAAGCATCATAGAAAGTGAACTCTTCCAAGTCCCATACCATCACTGAATCCACTTTACAGTTTTGGCTCTTACTTGAATCCCTTTGTGTATATCAGGGGACATTATGAGAGAGATCATATGCTCCCTCTCAGTTACTCCATCTGGAACAGGTTTTTCTTAAAAGAGCTATTGTTTTTGTTTTTATATCTTGTCTTTCTTCCCCGGATTAGCATTCAGTACAGCTGTGTGAAAAACAGTTTGAACTTTAAGCAAAATGGCCTTGTTTGACACACCAACTATATGCCTCTGGAGAATGTTTAATTTCTGGGCATAAGTAATATATACTAATTATGCAAAATGTGTTGTTGTTGGATAATGCAGATCTATTGAGCTCATTCCTCCAGATGTCAGGAAACATTCTTTTGCATGTCCCTGTCTGATTGCAAATTTTCATTTGCTGTTGCTTAATGGATAGAGCTCCCTCATAGTTGCTTTCTGACTCAAAACAGAAGGACTAGTGCTGACTTTTGAGAGTTAAAGCAGGCCTGAAGTCCAGCCCAGTGCTTTTCTAAGACCTTCAGCGAGTCTTTGGGTTTCCTTTTATGGTGGCACCAAAACTGTTTTTATCTGCTCTCTTTGTCATCCTGTTTCCCCCCACATCCCAAAGTCTCAGCTTATCACTTCAGTACGTGGTGAGGGCAATAGTTTTGTAGCGGGCCTCTGTGTTGACTACGTCTTCCTCATCTGAGGTGTTTGCACAGTAGCTGTCAATTTTTAAGGGTTTCAAAACATGCACTTGAAAATCACTTTCAGTCTTGACCAATTTATGTAATGTGGTTGTGGCAAAACTCCTTATGAGGCTAGCACAATAAAGGAGAAGCAGAAGGCAGGTCTTGAAGAATTTGAAGCTGAGCTTGAGCGAAATATAACATTGTTAATTAGCACCAAATTGGGACTGACTGCTGGGCCATTGCTGGACCACTTCCATAGGTGGCCTGGAACAAGGCTATCACGTGAGCTTCAGAGTCTGCTGTGAGGGTTTTGAGGGCTCTGTTGTCAGAGCCCTAGGGAGACTCATGAGTCTAGGAAAAGCTCCCTGCTAAATTGGCCTACATAGTCATGTACCCTTCTGTATGCCGTCCTGGGCCAGTCTAGCAACCCCCGGATCACTGGTAGACCTTAAAGTCTACTGGTATCCCAGTCTAGGCATTCATGTGGGCCACCTAGACAAGGCTGTGCTCTTGTCTAGTGGAGATGGAGTGGTCTAGATGGAGTGGCTGGGTCGCTTTTCGGCACCAGAGTGTGGAATGAGAGGCCTGGAAAGGTACTAGGCCTCACACTGTACAGTTTTAAAGGTAAGAGTTTAAAGGCATTCGGGGACTACTTGAACGTATCCATGCAGTTTTCTTGGTAAATACAAAAGCAGCTTCTGGGACATATGGAGGATTGAACTTGTAAGCCTCTGCTTTTGAGTCAGTTCCTCTAAACCAGCGGTTCTCAACCTTCCTAATGCCGCTACCCCTTAATGGAGTTCCTCATGTTGTGAAGACCCCCAACCACGAGGGCAGACCAGCTGGGAAGTGGGAGAGAAGGGCAGTGGGAAACTTGTCGCGACCCCTCTGAAAGGGTCGTTCGACCCCCAAAGGGGTCCTGACCCCCAGGTTGAGAACCACTGCTCTAAACGGAGCTATGAGCATTCCTCTGTCTTGTCTGGAAAATGAGTAAAGGATAGTGTATGGTGTATACATTTATAAAGGGAAGGGAGTATACCATGATTTGGGCGAACATATACAAGCTCAAGGAAATCTGAGGCATGCCTTGTGAAATCTGACCCTTAACTTGGATTTGGCAATGTAGCAAGAAAAACTAGAAATTGTAAACATTTAGCATGGTGTGAAAGTTATACATTTTCAGATTTCATGTTTGTTTTGCATTTGTGCAATGGGTGCAAAAAGGTTCGTGTGTACATGCAGCCACAAAGAGCATCTTCAAATAAGGTGCATTCAGATATAATTTCAAGGGTCATTTCCTACATTTTGTACATCTTGCATGAAGACAAAACCATCTTTGCTCATAATTTATTCCATTTATGTTCCAGTTTTCTTTCAGGGAGACGTATATGGTTCTTTCCTTATTTTTCCCTCAAAGCAGACTCTCTGCCTAGGGTTCAAAGAATTTTCAGAAACCTGATAGATGGAAATAGTTTGATCACCAGAGAAGTATTTTGCACTGTCAATGGCAGGAAGACCTGGCTTCTTTCCGCTTCCTTTAATAAAGTGGCCTGTGGACCAACCCCTTCTACTGCCTAGGAGAGTGGGAAGAACTTTTGCCTGGTACCCAAGCCAAGGACTTATTTTGTCTGGCTCGAGCCCAACACAGGAGCAAAGTGAAGAGTGCCATATGTGCACATATGCTTTTTCGCAACCCACAAACCAGGCAGTTGCATTTTCAAGCCCTTTATATGAGGCATGTTAGACTGGGAGAGGCAGATTGATGGAAGTTGTTCTGAGCTTCAGAGAAAAACACAGGAGCCTCACATGGGATTTGATCGCTTTTTGTTGATTATTGGGGGTGGCTTTCTGGTGGGGGAATAAGCATCATAACTCTGGCAGAGAAGAGTTAATCCTCTTCATCCTTTCGTCACGGAGAAATGTTTCTTGCATGGGAGATGCTCAGGCTCATACTGCATTACTGGTGCAGGCTGGTTTGCTTCTGCTTCTATGGTGAATGAGGATACCTATATGATGTCTTGCCCATAGCCTGGCATTTGAAGCTCCTGCCCCAAGCTCTCTAGGACTCCCCCATCAGGTGCAGAAAATCCTGCCTTGATCATGAAGCATATCTAAGCAGCCCAGTTTCTGCCCCCAAGTGACAATAGCCCAATCTCAATTTCCCACTTAACGCAGTCAATTTGAGACAGTGTGGAAAGGGGTGTACTCACAAGTCAATTTACATATACCCCCTAAAACTTCCTAATTCATCCCATTTGTGGTATGGGGTGACTGGCACTCTGCACAACCAGCTGGGAAGAGAATGGTGTGAATGCAGCTTGTAAGGCCAGACGTGATCCGTTCTCTCTATCAACTGTCACCTGATCAAGGAAGGGAGATGTTCCTGGGCTTCGTTAGTTCAGTAGGCCTGGGACAAAACAGTGTGTTCTCCTACCAAATAAGCCTGTTTTTGCTCAGTGAGTTTCATGTCCAATGAAAAATTGAACCTTGGTTTACTGGATTCCACCTGTAGCTTCCAACTTCTGCAGACGTGCTTGGGAAATGAGGCTTTGATGGAGCTACTTGTTCATAATATGTTGAGCAGAAAATCTCATGAACCTGTTCTTAAATGGATGAAACAGCAAGTGTTGCCACAGTGGTGACACTTCCTAATCCTCTCCTTGGGGAAATGGCCAGCTGCGTTTAAATCAGGTGGCCCATTGGTTCCTCTAAAAGCCATTTTCAAGGTGAAGGTTTTGCTTGAGATGCCCATAAGTGTGGGACAGGATGCTGGACTAGATGCGCTGTGGCCCAATGTTCTCTAGGTGTATCAATTGTACAGTTTGAAACTGAAGTGGTGATGCTTTGCCAGGTGTCTGGCTACAGGGGTCAGGGATTGAATCCAGACCTCTTTGGCATCTTCCATATGATCTCTTTTGGTAAGCTGTTTTGTGAATCTTCACTGCCGTAGGTTTCTCATAACAGGGGATTGGTAGAGTCAACAACAAGTGTCCTTTCCTTATTTCTGATCCCCTGTTTCTCTGAAAATAAGACTGGATCTTATATTACTTTTTGCTCTAAAAGATGCCTTGGGGCGTATTTTCAGTGGAAGTGTTATATAAAACACTTATATAGGGCTTATATTTCGAGCATCCTCAAAAATCCTGAAAAATCATGCTAGGGTTTATTTTGGGGGTAGGTCTTATTTTCGGGAAAAAGGGTAGAAATAAAGTGCTTAAAATCTAAAGGGTATGAAGAGGCACAATTGGTACTTGTGATATCTATACCGGAGTTAATGATTTCTTCTTCTTCTGTGATAGGTTTGATAGGATCCACTGCCCTTTCTAGAATTTGAGGACAGAGCTGCCTACATTGCCATTATAAGTCCCCCCATTGTTTCCAGAATGCTCCTAGAAACAAGCAAATAAAATTCTTTTTCCTTGTACTGCCTTGTTTTTCATAGACTGACCATCCTTAAGTCACCTGACAACATAACTTTGCCAAGAGCAGTTTGCAGCTCAAGAGGGTTGTTATATATGGATCTGTGTTTAACAGCAACATTTTTGGTAAATTGCAGGCAGCTTTTTAACAGATCCACATTTATTATTAGAAGAAAGGCAATGCATTTTCAACAATCTACTCTCTTACAAAAAGCATGCACTCTACTAGGAAATGGGAAATTGTGTACTTTTTATTTTTTCAACGTCCACTGGGGACACATTTTAAACATTATCACTACAGATCATGAATTCTAGATTACAGTATCTTGAATGGCATCATTATGTGACTTTTTTATTTGCCTTTCAAATTCTGGATGCACATGAAGGCCATGATTTGTTAGACAAAGGGGTTTGCATTTATACTGGGCTGTTAATTAGGCCCAAGTGAAATGTATTGCAGTAGCAAAATGGACAGTGTAAAACTGGTATTTGAACTACAGTACTGTGCAAAAGCTTTAGGTGGGTGAGGAAAAAATGTAGAGAGAGGATTTGAGCAAGCCTACAGCCACAGAAAATATGTAGTGACTTCTCCAAGATGTTTGGAACAACCTCCCTGACGAGTTCCTTTGAAAAATGTTTGCAAGTGTATGTAGAAGAGTTGATGTTGTTTTGAAAGAAAAAGATGGTCACTCCAAATGATTTGATTTAGATTTCTCTTTGGTCATTCACTTTGCATTTTGGAAATTGATAAAAATAAACTTATTAACACTTCTATTTTTCAAAGCATTCTAACTTTGCAGTGTTTTTTCCACACCTACCTAAAACTTTTGCACACTACTGCACATTATTGGGTGTGAATTTTGTCATAGTTTGGTCCCTGTGTAATGAGAATGTGTGAGCATGATGTACTGTGACAACGGTTTAAATTACTTTACGTATTGATTTTCCTTGTTTCCTGAATTTTTATTTACCAGTTGCTGAAGGTTAACAGTGGAATTTCCAGTTTGGAATTTTCATGCTTAGTATGAGTGAATGCTTTTAGTAAAAAATGGTTCCAATTTATAAGACAGTGAATTATTCAGGAGGATACTTTGGTTTCTTTCCTGTATTTGCAAGCACCTTGTGCCTTTTTCTGAGATCCCTTGGAAGTGGTGTCGTCCATATTTGGCAGACCTGAAAGGGACTTCCCCATAGCCACCCACTGAGTTAATAGCCAACGGAATTTGAATCCAAGCCCAGTTCTCTACCCACATAATAACATTGGATGGCTTCAGACCAGGCGTGTTGATGTGAGCTAAGTCTGAGTAATGTGTTCTTTAGCCATAGAGCCATCTGTGGGGAAGTCGTTACCAATTTTTGCCCAGTACAAAATAAGGTCTGAGGTTTGCTCCTCCTTTATAGTTGATTCCTTGCCAAGACCTCTACAAGTTTAGTAGCAACCTGGACTGTATTTTACCATTTGTATTTTCCCCTTAAAGTTGCAATGGCGGTATCCTGTGAGTGCCGCCCTCCCCGTTTGATGCAGAGTAACTGGAGGTGTACCCTGTGTTGAACAATAAGGCCTCCAGTGGTGTCAGGGTGTGGAGAGATAATTTACACTCCTTCACCCACCAGGCTGGGGAAGCTCAACCATTAGGCAAACTTGCATGTGTAAGGATGCACTGAGGTTGTGCATATATGTTTTTCAAAATATTGTAAATCACCTTGCCAAGGCAGTCTTCTTACCTGCTTAGAGATCTCCAAATACCAGAACTATGTATCTCCAGCCTCGTACCACAGAAGGGACTTCATGCATGACTTCAATTGAAAGTTGGTATTTCATACACTTCAAGAACAAGCAAGCACTACACATCCAGGTGCCAGGGTAACCATGTGTGTCACCCAAAAGGGCTTGGCGTGTCACCTGTGACATGCATGTCATAGGTTGGCCATCACCGGTATAGTGTGTCCTTAGTACCTACCACTTGATCATACTGTAATACTAACCCTTGCAGAGGTCAGTTAGTGATAATATCTCTTAGTCTTAAAGGCACAACGTGGGCTTTCTCCAGGCAGGACCTAAAACTTGAGATTATCCCAGCACTATATTGGCATTGCCACATGAATGTGTGGCAATTCCAGCATAGTCTTGGGTTATAACTCTGACCTTGGGTTTTCCTGCATGGCAACATTGCTTACCTTGTCTGATGCTCCTTCCTGGGATTCTTGATGTTCGAAATACCCACTGGGTAAGTGTGGGGCTGAGTGCTTGTGCACTTACAGGTATTTTGCATCATTGGGAGCCTCAGCCCTTGCCTTGTGATTTTGCCCTGTCATCTGGCAGGGACAGCAAGAGGCAAACATGGGATTTAAACGAGATCCCTCATTTTTCTTTTGTCAGATAGAGGCAGCCGAAAGCCGCCTTGTGGGTTGAGCCAGGGAACACACTACAAACTATCCTGGACTGTAACATCACCTTTCGCTGCTGCAGTGCTGTCTTGTGTGTCTTATCTGGAATTATAGAATGAGAACTTGAATTAAACTTGCTGGGATCTCCAATTGGGGTTTTCTGTCCAGTGCAGCTCTGCCATGATTTCTGTGAGACTGGTGGCCAGTTGAAATGGCAATTTAAAATATAGCATAGAATTTAAAGCAGGAGTTAGAAGAACAAAGCATTGCCCAAATCCATGTGCTCGGTTTGGCTTCCCCTTCTGTAAAAAGGAAACAAGGTTAGGAATGCGCTGGGGGGTGTCCCACTACACAAATCCCGTGGGTCAGATGGAATGCTATAGCAATGGGTGTCCAACAAATGGATGGTGAGGGTTTGAAAAAGAGAAGAAAAAAAGACCAGCAATAACCAGATGGCACTAAAAGTGAGTGTCATGATTAGACTTAAATCCTGCCTTCTTTCCCAAAGAGCTCATAGGATCCCATGTTGTTTGGTTCTCTTTCGTTTTACTCTCAATGATCTTGTGACTTGGGCTAGGCAGAGAAGCTGTCAAGATCACCCAATAAATGTTTGTGACCGTGGGGCATTAAACCGTAGTAACACAGATTCTAGCCCAGTGCTCTAAAGGCTGTTTGTTCAATGGTTCATCGGTCTTCTTCCCTTCATTTTTTCCCATTAGAAAATTATTCTGTTAGTAGTTGAGTGTCTGCCATGTTACACTTACTAAGGGGATGATACACTTGTTAAACAACTCTTTTTGTATCTCCTAATCTCTGGTTACTATGGAACTAAGCAATGTCATTGTATGTATTTATTCTAGGGAGGTTCTGCTAGGATTTTCAAGGTATTGCTGAACTACTGTACCCATAAATCTTTGCCATTGAGTGAATTCATAGAGTCTGCTACTGTGAATAGTACTTCAGCGGTGTATGAGGCCTTTCCTGCACATACCTGCATTAGATTTGGATTAGCGGAGGTGTGGGCCAGATCGGTGCTTCACAACCCCACTCACACCTTCAAAGGCTAGGAATGACAGCCTTGGGGAGGGGGGTTGGTGGTGAAAAGCAGTCCCCAGTAGTTCTGGATCACCTCTTCCAGATGAATGGAACGTAGGACCAGTCAGTGGACCTGCAGTTGCTGCAGCATCCCCCAGTTGCTGCGGCAGTGGCACCACTCATGCCTGTTCCCGTGCCCTGGCAATCCTAGTGATTGCACTTATCCAGAGCTTGGGGAAGTGCTGGTTAAGTATGGAATGGATCCAGTGTCCCAACAAGCGGCTGCTGGATCCATCCCTCATCTTCCCTTCTCTGGGATGCTTACCTACAGAAGTGAAAGTGCAAAAACATAAAAATATAAGAGAAGATATGCTGGATCAGGCCACAGCCCATCTAGTCCAGCGTCCCATCACACACAGTGGCCTATCCAATGCTCATGGGCATCTCAAGCAGAGACGAGGACAAACCTTCTCCTGCTCTCAAATCCCAGCACATGGTTTAGAAGCATCCTGTTTTACCCCCCAGCCTGAAAGATGTACTTAGACATCCATTCTAGTAGCCATTAATACATCTGTCATCCATAAACTTGTCCAACCCTTCCTTAAAGCCATCTAGACTGTTAGCTGTTACCACCTCTTCCAGCAACAAATTCCATAAACCGATGACTGTCTGGGTGAAGAAATACTTTCCCTTGTCGGATCCAACTCTCCCACCCATCAGCTTCATAGAGTGCCCCTTGATTTTAGTGTTGTGTGACAGAGAAAAGAAATTTTCTCTATCCACCTTTTCTATACCATGCATAATTTTACAGTGGTACCTCGACATACAAGTGCCCTGACATACAAGTGTTTTGAGATACAATTCGTTCCGTAACCTTGCTCTTATATCAAATCGCTTGTATCTCAAAGCAATTTTCCCTCCGCTAATCCAAAGCGAGTAATATTTTGCTTTGAGATGAGAGCAAGATTTGAGATACGAGTACAGTGGTACCTTGACATACGAGTTTAATTCGTTCCGTAACCTTGCTCTTATGTCAAATCGCTCGTATCTCAAAGCAATTTTCCCATTAATCCATTCCAGCTCCCAAAACACCACCTCAGTTGTTTTTGTTATGTATTGTACTGTATTTACATACTTGTATCTCAAATCTTGCTCTCATCTCAAAGCAAAATATCACTCGCTCGGCGGCTTGTATCTCAAATCACTTTTATGTCAGGGCACTTGTATGTCGAGGTACCACTGTATGTAAATACAGTACAGTACATAACAAAAACAACTGAGGTGGTGTTTTGGGAGCTGGAATGGATTAATGGGAAAATTGCTTTGAGATACGAGCGATTTGACATAAGAGCAAGGTTACGGAACGAATTAAACTCGTATGTCAAGGTACCACTGTATATACTTCAATCAGGTCCCCTCTTAAAGGGTGTCTCTCCAGACTGAAGGGGCCTAGACGTTGCAGCCTGGTTTCGTAAGGCCAGTAGTTATTTTTGTTCGTGGCACTGTTGGCATAAAAACACTGACATACAAACTGGATAGCAGATAGTAAAAGTATTTATTTAAATGCTTGGGAGGATGCAATTTGGTACAGATTTGGCCCCAAGGGTAATCATACCTGAATTTCTTTTTTTAAGAAAAGAAATGTTTGATGGAATCTTACTTATTGATATCTCCTGTCCATAGCATCTTTACTGGAGCTTACTATTAAATCTGGGTTATACTACAGATACTGATACTGCAGGTACTTCTGTGCTAAGGGCCACTGGAATTATGGGTAATGCAGATCAATCTTTGCATAGACAAAGGCAATGGGAGGGCCTTGTGGTATAGGGCAAGGTCTGTCTCTCCCAGCCTCCAGTTCTTCCCTGTCTTTGCTGAAGCTGCATCCTAATTACCACCTTGTTTGAATCTTTCTAGCTTCCTCCCAGATGGACTTCTTTGCTCGCAACCTCAGTGGCTATGAAATGTTTAGGTAAAACGCATGCCTTGTTCAGCATTAAAAATGGGTTTGTGAAGGTGCTACACAATTCAGACTTTAAATAGCTGTAACTTAAAACTAACATGGCCACCCTAGGGCATTTCTCAGAAGAATGCCTCTGCCCAAGTAGACTCAGCTGTTAACATTTACTGAGGAATCCGTTGCGTATTCTGTCAGACAAATGTTGGAAACCAGAGACTAGAAGCACATGAAGTGTATTGGAACACTTGAACTGTTTAAAGGATTAACAGGCACTTGCAAACTTTTAAGATAGTATGGATGTGTTACTTGACAGGTTTCTCTATTGGGCAAATGTGCAGATTCTCCCACCTGCAGATGTATTTTTGCAGTGAAAGTTTGAATTGGAGGTCAAATATACAAATTTAACATTGTACGTTTGAATTTGAAAGTAAATAATACAGCCCAGCTTCAAATGATGGTTTGCAATTCTTGCTTGTTGTTCTAATCTAGGGTTCCTTAATCCTTTTAAAGCTTTAGATCATTGATATGGATCAGTCATGCACTGTTCGCACGTGAGACCCCTCAAGGATCCCATTTGTCTGCACTAGCGAAATCCAGTTTTAATGGGGCCTTGGGCCCTTAAATCTGGATTAACGGTAGACCCCTTTAATGAGGTCTTCAATCCGGTTTTCCACTAGGAAGACCAGATCAGAGGATGCACGTTTGCATGGCGACTGGGGCAGTGGGGTGCAGGGGTGGGCTTAGCAGCCGCAATTTGCAGCAAGGCAGTTCCAGGTCCACCCACCACTCGCAGCTACATAGGCCTGCATGCCTTGCGTAGCTGTCTACGAAATTCAGCCCAGGCTGCATAGTTGCAAAGAAGCAGTCTTTGTAGCTGTCCCTGCCTGCGTAGCTGCTACATGGTCAGCCCTCTGGGGCAACAGGGACATCCATGCAATTCACGCCCACTGTCTACGGAAGTACACTATGATTGACGTCTCTGCTGGACAATCGTGCCATGCCACCAGCAGCCCTTCCGCTTTGGCCCAAATGGAGCCTCGGTATGGGTGCTATGGTGTCCACACGGCGGCCCTGTTCAGCACCCATTGCCATCAGGTGCTAGATGGCTTATGCAGACACATGGGATCCTCACCAAGATCCAGATCTTCAAAGATCAGATTCAGTGAGGACCAGATTTCAAAGATCCAGATCTTCTAAATCCAGATTAATGTGGTAAGTGCAAAAACAGCCTAAGCCAGTTGTTCTCAACCTTTCTAATGCCATGACCCCTTAATGCAGTTCCTCATGTTGTGGAGACCCCCAACCACGGGGACAGGGCAGCTGGGAGAGGGGAGGGAAGGGTGGTGGGAGACTCGTCGCAACCCCTCACAGGTTGAGAACCACTGGCCTAAGCAGTATGGTCTTAAATGTGGAACCCCTATGATTTAAATTGCCATGTTGGCTTGAAGATGCGCTTTTTCAAAAGTAGGATATATCACTAATACATCATTATTATTGTTTGCAAAAATGAACAGGTCATTGTCTTGTCACTTGGATTCCCAACCAAGGATGGTATGGGTGAATGTTTGGTGTGCCTTAATAACAATAACACCAATAATAAGCAACCTTATTACATAATCATTTAAGATGCATAGAAAAGAACTTAAGCATATAAGGTTTTAAAACCTATCCTACTGACAGCTCAGATTAAACATTCACTCTGGAGAATTTAAAAGAAAGATCTTTAAGCCCTTCTGGAAATGGGCTAAGTCTTCCTCTAGCCTGAGATCTGCAAATTAACTCATGGTGGTTTTCTTTGCCTGGCCAGTTGACTTCTCAGGCAAGGAGAGAATGAGTAACTTTTCCCCATCTTTCTCCTCCTGTCTCATTGTAGATGTCTAAATATGGCTAGAAAGTAAGTTGTAGGTTCTCCCTTCCCTTGCTTCTATTAGGAACCAAATTGTGCCATGCATTGTAATATGTATCTACCAAATAAACACAAGCAAGGCTATCCAAAGAATCCTATTATATGGATTTTAAGCTTAAAACTGGCTGATCCAGTCATATCTTGACTGTAAATGGACTTGTTAGATCTTTATGGCTGTTGTATACATAAGACATTTAGCCACTTTGAACTACTGTAGTGTCTCAGAAGAACAAAACTGTTGCCTCTCCTTATCTTTGCAGAAAGGCAGATGCCATGACTGTAATGTTGGTAAACAAAGACTTGGGTAGATACAGCATTTGGTAACTTCAGCCTAGGTGGGGCTTGAATATTAGATTATCCTTCAACAGGGACAATAAAGAAAAGGGAAACCATATGGACAACACCCATGCAGGTGGATCTCTGTTAGATACAGAAGTCTAAGGTTCTTCTGGCCAGCCTTCCTGCAACCAAGGATAGGTCATCCATTCCATTCCATTATTCCTTCTTCCTCTATTCCCTCATCTGAGTTTCAGATTCTGAATTTGGGCAATACTAATAAAGGCTTTTATATAAAATTTGTTTGTTGTGGATGCTTCTAGGATAGGTAGCCAAACCATAAACTCCCTCCATTTCTTAGGTGTGAAGTATGAGGTGCAATTCTGGGTTTTCTACTCAAAAGAAGATTTATGACTGTTTTGTTCTATATACTGTAATAGAAAACCTGGTCTATGTACTGTAGTTATTTAGTTATCATTTATGTTTAGCTTCCACTAAAGTTAATTTGGCCTGTCCTTCACTATAAGAGTAAGTTATAAATTTAGGGCATAAGCAATGATCTCCCATGATATAGCTCAATGCAGTATAAAATACTAAAACATTCTGAGTTTGAGAAATGTGCATAGCCATGTTTTTCAAAAAGGCAGAATTGGCAAATTTGAGTAAGTGGTCAGTATGGATTCTCCAAAGATGGTCCCTCAGATTGGTACCAGTTTGGTCTAGTTCAGTGGTTCTCAACCTGGGGGTCAGGACCCCTTTGGGGGTCGAACTACCCTTTCAGAGGGGTCGCAACGAGTCTCCCACCGCCCTTCCCTCCCACCTCCCAGCTGCTCCACCCCTTTGGTTGGAGGTCTCCACAACATGAGGAACTCTATTAAGGGGTCGCGGCATTAGGAAGGTTGAGAACCACTGGTCTAGTGGTTAGGGAGCCGGGCTCTTATCTGGGAATACTGGGTTCAATTCTGCCCGCCCCTGTGAAGCCAGCTGGGCGACCTTGGGCTAGTCACAGCTCTCTTCTGACCTCCCACAGCCCCACCAACCTCACAGGGTGTTTTGTTGTGGGGAGAACAATAGAAAAGCTTTGTCAGCCGCTTTGAGTCCCCTTAAATGGGTGAGAAAAGTGGGGTAGAAAAGCCAACTCTTCTTCTTTAGATGTTGGCCATGTTCTCCACAGAGGCTTGGGCCTGAGGCTGCAAGCTCTAAAAATGCTCAGGCCTGAGGCAAAAGCCCTTTGGCTTCTGCTATGAATTTGTTCTTTGGGCCAAGAAAAGTAATTTTAAACTGTATTTGTGAGAATACAGGCAAATGCAAGAAGAGACTTGAAAGCCAAAGTGTTTCTGCTGAGCTCTACTACACAGGCCCAGCCAATCCTCAGTTAAGGCAGTTCTCTTCAGGGGATCTGCAGGGCATATCTCTTATATTAGAATGCTTAGCAGGAATCTAAGAATGGGAAATGGATCCTGGAAGGAGATGTGCTTATTTAAAGATAAGTTCCTGCATCCAATTCTTGGGTGCGTTTTGCATAACTGTTATGGGAGGAGCCTCAAACATAATTATCATCACTGATGATCCAGTAATTCTTATTATAAACAACGTACTAGACTATGCATCAGAAAACTTTTCCTTAATCATGGCAGCAGCGAGGAAAAGTGTTGTTTATTTTGTCTTGAGGCTTCCCCCCTTTAATCCTTAAACATTAAAAGCAACCTGTGGTCCTGAAATATGCTGCTGTCTATGCTTTTTGCTTTGTTTTTGTAACCAATAAGGCACAGTATGTAAGAGGTGGTTTTCAGGACTTGCTGTTGTTTTTCACCGCCGTCAAGATTTAAAATGGTCATCTAGGCTTTTTGCTAGGTCAGAAGAATTTAGGAATTTGTGGATGGAGAGAGGAATCAATGGGTAGCAACTTCAGTGAGACAAATCTACTTTTGTGCTACACGTAATTACTTTGGGGGTTTGTTGCCTCGAAATGAAGTACTATTAAGTACTATATTAAGAATGTGCACAGATATTCATAACATTTGAAAGTTGGCCAAATTCGGACATTTAAATTCAAATTGAATGCTGGCACATTCGAAGATTGACATTCAAATTCAAATGGAATGTTTTGGTACATTTGCATGGTATAGAAAAGGTGGACAGAGAACATTTCTTTTCTGTATCACACAACACTAGAACCGGGGGGCACTCTATGAAGCTGATGGGTAGGAGAGTCGGATCAGACAAGGAGAAGTATTTCTTCACCCTGTGGGACATTGGTCTATGGAATTTGCTGCCAGAAGAGGTGGTAACATCTACCAGCCTAGATGGCTTTAAGGAAGGGCTAGATAAGTTTATGGATGACAGATGTATCAATTGCTACTAGAATGGATGCCTAAGTACGTCTTTCAGGCTGGCGGGACAAGCAGGATGCGAGAGCAGGAGAAGGTTTGTCCTTGTCTTTGCTTGAAATGCCCATGGGCAACTGGTGCGACAGAATTCTGGACTAGATGGGCTGTGGCCTGATCCAGCAGGGCCCCTCTTATGTTCTTACGTTATATGAAGCTTCATATGGGATTCGTATGTGGGATTCATATGCTATTTGTATGCATTTGTGTGGGATCTATATGTATTGGTATATAGGATCCATATCCTATTTATATGCATTTGTATGGGATCTGTATGCTATTCGTATGTATTCATACATAGGATCACTGTGCTGTTCATATCCATTCATATGAGATTCGTATGGGATTGAAAACTCATATTGAATACGAATCCTACTGATTCAAAGGGGATCTATTTGAACGAACACAAATTTTCTTGCATTTGATTCAGTATGAATCAAATACAAAAAAAAATCCATGCACATCAGTAATTTATATATATTTGGTAATAGTTATTTTAGTGGTTTACAACACATGGTTAACTGTATAGTACTTTATGTGAAAATGACTGTATTTTAGATGCTGATAAGCTGCTTTTTATAATACTATTTGGAAAGGATTCTTGAATTTTGTTTGTTTTGTTTTGAATGGATTATCACCTTGGCCTGTAACAATACAATGTGGCTTTTGTTGTGAGCCACTTCTGTAGAATGCAAAATAACTGTCTAAAATACTGCACTGAAGGCAGTATTGTGTGCATGCCATCTACAGTTGTGAATTGAACAATTCACTGTGGTTATGCAAATGTCTGATGTGCATTTTCTTATTTTGCATATCCTGCTTACCACAGTAACAGTTGTTTAAAAAGTGAAAGTCCCATCCGTAGTTTCATTCATACCATCACTGCCACCACAAGATTTAGAGAGTAAAGAGTACCTTGTATAGAAAGTCATTTTGTCTTTAAAAGGACAGTAAATCTGTGCATAAAATCATAGAGTTGGAAGGGACCTCTAGGGTCATGGAGTCCAACCCGTTGCTCAATGCAGGATTTCCTAAACCATCCCAGACAGATGTAGGTCCAGCCTCTGCTTGATTATTGGAAGAGATATTTGGACAATTTGCCATAATGAATTAAAAATGTGAGGAATCACAGATCACATAAATAAAAATACATCTTCCTGCCATTTCTACAAAGCATATCAAATAGTTGGTCTTGATTTTGCAATTTACCTTTGTGTGAAGTGTTGAATGACTTGCCCAAAGATATTTGTAGTAGCTGCTAACAGGAACAAGCCGTGAAATTCAGAAAAAATAATAAAATCATAAAGGTAGAATTCTTTACTGGAATGTCATTGAAAGGACCACCAAAGTTCTTACCAAAGTCTAGTTGGGATGGCAAGCATTTGTCTGTACGGTCGCTGGAGTCAAACTCAAATCAGTGGCGTTTAATAGCAACAAAAATCCAGAGTTTTGTACAGTTGTCGGAGGCTTGCATTGTGCTTTTGGGGTTGTGGGGGAGGGAGGTCACATAGCCCAGTTTAGATAGTTAAATAGGATTTAGTTTTTCCAAGGTAACATTGTACCAGTTTCCAACATTCCTAGTAGTACAGAGAAGCTTTGAAAATTCAAGGCCCCTGAATCAAAATGGCTTGTTGGTTAAGATTTATGGCAGGAGTTCCCACCTTTTTTGCACCAGGGACTGGTTTCCTTTTCCATGGTGGGGTGGGGACAAGTCGGATGGGGCATAATGTGGTGGGGGGAGCGGCAGCGTGGACCGGCAAAAAACCCTCTACATCCTGGCGCCGGTCCACAGGCCAGTGGATTGGGATCCCTGATTTATGGGACTAATACTGTACAAGAGGGTGTATTTGAGCCTTAGTAAAGTCCAAGCATCTGCATTCCTATCACTTTTTTGGGTGGGTGAGAGGGAATACATCAGTGGTTCTCAACCTTCCTAATGCCGTGACCCCTTAATGGAGTTCCTCATGTTGTGGAGACCCCCAACCATGGGGGCGGAGCAGCTGGAAGGTGGGAGGGAAGGGCGGCTGGAGACTTGTCGCGACCCCTCTGAAAGGGTAGTTTGACCCCCAAAGGGGTCCCGACCCCCAGGTTGAGAACCACTGGAATACATGATACGATGGAGTGCTTGATTTGTTTCATGGATACGATCACTGCATAACACACTTGGGAACTGTGTCATTTGTCCTGAGTCCTTTTCTGCTTTCATGTGTGATAACAAAATTTTACTGTAGGAAAAATGCACTCTGTGTCCTCCGAGCCATATTATGTTGAGTCTTGTTCTTGCCCAGAAAACCAGTCATGGGGCTGAACCTGTGGCCTCAGCATAAGTCTGGCAAAAGAAAGGCACCTGTGGGCGTTCATGAAGTGCCGTCCTGTTGACTAGCCTTCACTCATCTTTTTCATCTGAAGTAGCAGGAAGGACTAAAAGGGCTGAAGTCTTGATTTCTAGCCTATGTGTCTTTCTCACCAGGAGAAAAGACAGAGCTTCTACCACGTGAACTATTGGACTTGCTACAATGAAAAAAGGGTTTTTAGTTGAGGTTTATCTCAAATGACTCCTTTTGCTGTAGGCTCAGTTTGAAGCTCATCGCTGGCCAGTGGCAATGATCTTTGCAGGGTTTTTGAGCCAAAATGCCACAAGGTCAGAGTGACATGCAGTGCCACTAGCATCCCTTGTTCTGTCTGTGAGTGCTGGTACCTTCTACTGCCTTGTGATGCCCATTTCCAACCACTCAGAACCCTTCTGCATCAAATGTGTTGCCAAGTTTTCCAGTCTCTAGGAACACTGGTTTTACTATCTGCTAATAGACCACAGTGCACTGCTTTTCAGACTAGCTTAACATGTATGCAACCTGATCTCATTGCAAACAAATGAATCTCAGAATGACTATGCTGATTTTGACTGTCCTGAATAGGTTTGCATGCATATGTATTGTTTTTAAAACAACTACCTTAAAACTGACCTTGTTTTCTGCTTTATAGCTAGATCCTCCAGCAGGTCTTATGGTGGTTTTTGTGGCTGGGTAGGAAATCACACAACTTGCCAGCCATTGTGATGATAACAGCTTAACCTCTGAATTGCTCTTTTCTGAGGTCTGCTGTTGAGTTGCTGTTGCTGGAAAAGAACACCAGTCTGGCGTATGCCCAGAACATCTGCTGCTTTGCATCTCACTTGTTATTGCGCATGCACTTGCCCATGCGTTGGACGGTTGCCATGTTTGGAAGAGACACAAAGCATGTCTCTGTGTCAGAAAGATAATTCCAGAGCTGGGTATTCCTCCTCCCCTTCTTCTGAAGATCATTTAGTTTTATCGCTGGATGCTGCTGCTCTGTTTGGGGAAGGTTGCCCAACTGATAAAGCTCCACAGGCCAAGCACATGCTTTGTGCAGAAGATGTCTGCTTCTTTAGTGGGCACTGATGGATTTCTAAAGAGATGTCCTATCTTTATGGAGAGCACGTCATCGCTGGAAGCAGATCAAATGGGGCATTGTTGATTTTTGAGTGCTGAGCTATCAAGAACTGAGTTCTTTAGATTAGTTTATCCACATCTGAACATTGTGGCTTCAGATACAAGTGAACATTTTTTGTGTGTGGATGAGCTAAGCATCTCCTCTTCTGAATGCTTACCCTCCTTTCCTCAGCAAAATATTGAGATTTGGATTGTCTGGAAATATAAATATTTGCATTTTTTTAAAAAAACATTTTTTCCAAGTAGCTCTAAGTAAGGTGCGTAGTTTTTTTAATCTCCCATTTTATCTTTAAAGCTTTTCACACCTGTCCAATCAGGATGGCCAAGGACGTGTTAGGACACTCTGGCCGTGGTCACACTTAAGGTTCAATCCAGCTTCAGTCCACTTTCAGAGTGAGAGAAAACATCACCAAAGGCACAAGCTATTTTCTTTCAGTGTTAACTCAGAAAAACTCACCTTTGGGATAGATAATGTGGAAAGAAAGTTACTGGTCACTTTGCTAATGTGTTCTCTCACTCTGAATGTGGACTGAAGATGGATGAAACCTTAAGGTGTGACCACAGCCTCTGTTTGCATGTCACCTTCATTGCAGATCATGTGTGCCTTTCCCAATCCTCTGTAGCTGTGGAGCAGTAAGAACTGCTCCCAGTTACTTCCAGTGGTGGCGTTCACACTGTTTCCTAATGCAAATGTTGCATGGGTCTACATGGCCTAGATTTAAGGGTCTGTGCAGAAATGCACTGTGGTTGGAATGAACTACAGTTAGTTGCCAAACAAAATGACAAGCCACAGTTAGATGAAAAAGGAAACAAAAGCTTCTAAACTTTGGACAGCCCAAAGGTTAAGAAGAAAAGAAGATCATGAAATGCTAAAACTGGCTTCCTTCAGAATGGTGTCTGTAACTGCTGGAAACATGTTAATTGCTGGCCATTCTATGGTGTATATGATTGGTTGGACTAGAAACAATGGGATGAAACTTCAAGGGAGTCAATGCTGATTAGATATTAGGAAAAACTTTCTGAGAGTGAGGGCAATCGATCTGTGGAATAGGTTGCAACGGGCGGTAGTGAGCTCTCCTTCCCAGGAGGTCTTCAAGCAGAGGCTGGACCTACATCTGTCTAGGATGGTCTAGCATTGAGCAGGGGGTTGGACTTGATGACTCTGGAGGTCCCTTCCAAGTTTATGGTTCTATGATTCTAGAAGGCAAACGGCAGCCTGCTGGGTTACTGGTATGTGTATTGGAAAGGGTAGAATAGTGGAGTTTGCTGATACTTTGTTATTCTCACCCTTATGTTGCTGATGAATTGTACTAAACTCCCCTGTGATCATCTGCTGTATTTTCCCCTTGTTGTTGTTAGATACCCCTGAATCTTGGCTGACTCCTGGTTGGCTCCCTGAGCCCCTCCATGCCCCCCCTTATTTTTGCAGTTTTCTTGGAAGAGATACAGCAATGGTTTGGCATTACCTGCTTCCATCTGAGTATCCTGCAAATGTTCATCCACAGATCTTATTTCTTCTTTGTCCTGCCCATGCCTTAAGATCAGAAGGTGAGGCCCTCCTGGTTGTCCCTCTGCCTTCTGTATTGAGTCAGGTGGGCACCCAGGAAAGGGCCTTTTTGGTAATGGCCACCAGGTTATGGAATAGTCTCCCCCTCGAGGTGTATATATTCAGGAAGGTGGTGAAGATGCACCTTTTTTCCCTGGCCTTTGGCTAGAGTGATCACACTTGTCCCCTCACTGAAGATACTTTTAAGATTTGGGATTTTTTTTAAAAAAAGTGTTGAATCTTTTAAAGTGTTTTTAGGTATTTTATTGTTTCAATATATACTGATTTGTAAATTGATGTTTTAAAGGTTGTCACGTGCCCTGAGACCTTTGGGGATAGAAATAGAAATAATAAATACAAATAAATACTGAGAAGTTCTCCTTATGCTTTTCAACTGTGCATGTTTTATTTCTACTTTTTCAAATATATATATATTATTTTATATAATTTTATGTATATTATTTTCTATAAGTAAGCAAACAAATACCAAACAACAACCACATACACAAACCATACAAATCACAAAGAACATACAAACAAAATACAAGAAAAAACACCCTTATCTAAGTGTCCCCTTCTACTTGGTCACCTGTACCCTATTGTTTTAAAAAGAAATCTTAATTTAGGGCCTTAAACACCACCCTTATGTTAGCCATCTGTTTCGAAATGTTTTTTCAGCTGAATCTAGAAAGGATCTCCTGTTCAATTCTCCAGTTGAACTAATACAAATATTGTCAGGTTGAGACTTAATCAGGTCTTATGGGAGGGAAAATTGATTTATAGCAAGATCCTCAAGATCTTGGACTACATTTGGACTACAGTTAACCCAGGTTCTTGAAACAATAGTCACTTTGTTCTGAAATGCTCTGTTCGTAGCATGATGTGCAGATACACGGAATACATCCATCTTCAGCTTCAGGCAAAGCATGACTAAGTGGCATTGCTTTCTTAACTGTAAATGAAAGATCGCAGATTTCCAGACCTCTGGAGGTCTCGGCAACTGTAGTCTGGATATACCACAATCAAGTTCATTCTTTGAACCCGTCTTGTACTTTTGCCCCATAGGGTTATAGGGCACAGAACACATGGCAGAAACCATCTTCTGTCTGGGATTAGCTGGTGACAGTGGTATCTTTACAACAAGATTATTGATTGATGGAGGAAGTCAGAGGACAGCAACAAGCTTTTCTGCTTCCAGACGTATGGTATTAAAAGACAGCATTGCCTTTAAGGCACTGAACGACGAAAATAGTTGCGGAGGTAAATTAGAAAGAGATGTAGTGAATAGCATTTTCCCACTGAAATACAGAATTGGCAATGGGTGGGAATTTTTCTGTCTCTCTGCAGCTTCCTTTTCTCTATTGCATTTCCTCTCTACTGTTGCTGGGACTGTATCCTGTGAATGGCTGCCAGTGTCTTTGACAGTCACTTCCTTTTCCCTGATCCAGGAGATGCTGGAAGAAAGCTGTTTAGTTGGGGAGTTCCTGGGGGGGGGAGCAAAAGAAGAGCATTTATCAAAAGAAGCCCTGTTGTTGTGGGCTCCACAGCTTCTAAACTATTGCAAGGCTCTGAAATATTCTTTTTTCACTCCTCCTGCAAGTACTCATTGAAGTTACCATCTCATACTAACCTGAGTGATCGTGTATTATCTAGTATGCATTTGTGACCTTCTCATAGCCAGACTTCCTTTAAAGGTCCTTCTTCCCTTTTGTCTTGTGAACCAACTAAAGGGATTCCTTACCAGTAAGAGTCCTAAAGGCTTCACTTATTCTTGTTAGTGCAGGATATGGGAAGCCCTGACCACGACTAGTTCTCTTTGTCCACCCAGGATAGAACATAATCCAGATCAGGGGTTCTGATCTGGATTATGGGTCACCCTCAACATTGGAGTGTGCCACATGAGCCTAATCCAAAACATGAAGGGGTATTCCAGACTAACGGCAGAAAACCTGACTCTTAATCTTGTGCAAGCTTTGGGGCCAGTGCAGGGGTTGGTGTGGACCACTACCTTGTGCAGACAGCACTGTTCTAGACCACATTTTGGCCGCAGTGATCCAGACCCAGTGGTTCAAATCACAGCGAGGCAGTGCAGAAAGTCCCCAAAGCAGCATTAACTTTCTTGAAATCCATTTCACCATTGGATCTGAATTCCTGGTTGGTAATAAATATAGTTTGTCTTGTTGATATAGTTCACTGCTCTAGAAGTTTGTGTGTGGATCACTGTTTGTCTGTTAAGAATCATCTTTCTGGCCAAGGAAACAGTTAAATAATGCTTTATCCTGTAGCTTAGATGTAAGAAGCTGTAAGAGGGTGTGGTGTTTCTTCTACACAAACACACAGCTGGTGGATTGCAGCTGGTAACTTGCATATTGCAGCTAACACTTAATATCTCTCGTTTTTTAAAAAAAAATGTGCTTATTAAATAGATAATTACAGTGGTGCAGGTTTTGTTTTCTGCATTCTAGTATTTTCCAGTCTTTTTTGTTCCAGCTATGCTTCCAGTGTTGTGATCACTGATGCACAAAAAAGTACTTTTTGTTCACTGTAATTCACTGCTACTTGGTGTGTTGATTCCATTGACAACTTAAAGGAAAAATCCTTCTTGAAAACTCTTGGATTTCACCACTTCCTTTGGCAGCTCACTTCCAATCTAGTTGTATGTGGTGCAAGGAAAGCATTGCCTTTGTATCAGCTTCAGATTTTTTATGTACAGTTAACTATGCTCTTTGAGCATTTGGATTGTATTGTGATGAGGTTCTTAGTCTGTGTTAATGCCTGAATAATTGAAGTAGGTACTGCACAGTGTGTTCAGGATATGGTAATAGAGCAGTGGAGGAAGAAGCCCCAGGTTTTTTTAAAAAATAAGGGGAGAAGTATTTTTTGTTCAAGGCAGGTAACATTTTGAGGTCCACTATAAGTGTATTGGATTTGTTGCTGTTTAGCAGGTATATGTGCATCTATTTCTTTGGCTCAGTAACATAATATAGTAACAAAATGCCCATAAGTTGGTTTAGTGTCTGCTCAGTTGCAAATCCAGGAATTAGAGCAGTTTTTATTTAAGCAGGTGTGTCAAACCGAAATATGCAGTGGGCCAAAATTAAAAACTTGGACAAAGTCATGGGCCGACCTTGATTATTTATTGAAAAAATGTCTGCAATTGAAGAAGTTTTTCCTTCTCATCAGATATGATGAACCTTTTCATATGGAAACAAACTTAAGTTTTGTTTAAACACTGAACCTGGGACAAGCAAAACTTAATACTATAAACACACTTGAAATCAAATGTCAAATAAAAGACACATCTGTGGCATTCACTTTTCTAGAAAGCTTCTGTTTTCCGACTTTCCTTTGGCCATTTTTCGTAAGGGTGGCCCGACGTGACCGGCAGTATGAGGTCGCTAATGAATGTCAATAGAGAAGGGGACGTTTGTGGGTCCTGATTGGCACACCAATGCACCAGCAGAGCATTCTGGGATTTGTAGTATTAGCAGTGCATGCGCTATCTACTGGCAGGCCAGCTCTAGGAGACATTTGGTATTTCCTCATGGGCCAAATATAGTTACATGGTGGGCCAGATTCGGCCTGCAGGCCTGAGTCCGACATTTGTGGTCTTCTCTGACTTAATAGATGAGTGTGATACAGCACTAGCCATAAATGCACCAAAATCACACTGAAGTTCTTCTTTAGCTACAGAATTCACCATGTGACCTTAGACAGCTATTCCCTGGTCTACCCTACTTTATGGTTATAAGCAACACAGTCCTCCTCAATCGTGCTCTAGTGTCTGCACAGCTGTCAGTAACAAGACCTACACCCAAGCAAAAAGCTTGGCTTGCAGCTTATGATTTTTCCATGTCTTTTTGACCTTTATTGGTGACCTCATGCTACCAGTCACATCAGGCCACTCCCAAAAATGGCCAAGCAAAAGGTGGAAAACAGACGCTTTCTAGAAAAGTTAATGCCACAGATGTGTCTTTTGATACTTGATTCCACATGTGTTTATAGTATTAAGCTTTGCATGTTCCAGATTCAATGTTTAAGCAAAACTTAAGTTTGTTTCCATATGAAAATGTTCATCATTATATCTGATGTGAAGGAAAAACTTACTCAATTGTAGATATTTTTTCAATAAATATCAAGGTTGGACCACAACTTTGTCCAAGTTTTTAATTTTGGCCCACTGTGTGTTTGAGTTTGACACCCCTGGAGTAGACCATTTTATTGAAGCAACATTCTGACTCCTTAAGAAACTTGGAGTGAAAACCTTGTGCAGAATTGGATTTGAGAATCATATTGCCCAAGATGTGATTTGTCCTTTTCACGCTCTTGGCCCTGTATTCATTCAAAATCAGATACGTTTATTATGGTTCACAAGACATTTTTCACTCTCCTTTTACCGCTCGCATCAATCCTTATCGTAGATCAAAGTTCTTCTCTAGATCCCTTAAAATTAAGTCTCTGTTCTCTCTTGCCCCAAATGTGCTGATCTTAAGCAGAGGTTTACAACTTCGATAAGTGAAATGGTGGTCTAGCATGATTTGTTATTCCCCTATGTATGAATCACTAAAAGAAGAAAATTGAGTAAGTTTTTCCCCAGTGTTTTCACCTGACTTTGGTTTATTGTAGTTAAGGAAAAGAAAGCAGGATGGCATGAAAAGAACAGGATCAGGACTTGGCAGAACTTGTTGGAAATGTCACTGTGCTTTGATGTCCAACTTTCCATGCTGCCAGGGTGAGTAATGCAAAAGTGCGATGGGTGGATGTTTTACATAAACATCTGGTTCTGGAAGTGTCAGGGGGTGGTACGCAGAACAGTTAAAGATAATGCAGCACTCTGCAAGTCCTGATAAAGGCTAGAATGAGAGTGCATAGTATTCCTGGGAGAGACCAGTGTGCAGCCACTCTGTAGCAGTGTGAAAGTAAGCTATGCTGATTTTTCCCCCTATTCAGTTATATTTCTCTTTTTTCCTAACATGGATAAGATTGGGCTTAGCAAAGTAGCTTTCCAAGCAGAAGGTATAAATGGAAGTGTTGGCATGTTTATATTAGCAAGAACTGCCCGTCCCTTGTTCGCATTTGCCCTGAAGATTTAGTATAAGTATAGTTAGAGCGATGCAGTAATTCTAATTCCCTGGCTATGTGTCATGAGAGAATATTAGTGTGGCTAGAGAATTAGGGCTTCCATGTCTAGTGACTCTTCGGCTCCAGTGCAAAGTTTCCCTGGGATGGTAGAGCTGGAAACTTAAGAATCTCACGCTGGTCAGGTCCCATCTCTCAGCACCAGCAACTGTGGAGCAGCGTGGGTTTGAAGGTACAGACATACAAATATGTGATCTGTTGAGAAATGCCTTGAAGATCATTTGTCTTGAGTTGTCTAAATTAAAAATTACCTGCACGTAATGTAATTTATTTTTTATTTAAATCACCTGTCTTTCTCAGTTAGTTAGTTCAGACTTTTCAGTCTCAGGTTTTTGACTGATGCTGATATGGAGCAGCCCGTACCAAAGTCTCTGACCCACTAAATTCCTAGCTTATTATTATGTCTCATTTAATATTTGTTTTAATTCTTTTTTAAAAGTTAATTAATGTTTAATTCTTAATATTTGTTGACATTATGAAATGTATGTCTTCTAAGATCCTGCATTTTGTTTGAATGAGTGGATGGTAGATTTAAGCCTTTTTATCTTAAGTCAGAGCCCTTTCTACACACCTGAGGTCCAAAGGCTGTCTGCACTGTGGAGAGCCATCTTGGCCCAGCTTTGAAAGCCGGGAGCAGAATGTTCCTGACCCTCAAATTTGATAGCCAGGATTCTTTTTGGCTGTGTGTGCAGAAGGAAGTATACTTTAGGTGCTGCAATCCAGGTACTCAAGAGCAAAGGGGCCATAAGTGGTATACTGGCCCATGGAAGTGCCCTGTTCAAATACTGCCCATGGACTGGTATACGAAAGCAATCCACTTGTGGAGTGCTATTTCTATACAACAGTACATGGAAACGTTTTGATGATGCTTCAGATATTATAATAAGTTTGCCCTGATGTTCTGATATATACCAAATTAATAGTCTTGTTTCCAAAGATCTGCTGTGTTCTTGGATGGGAAGTACAATCTCTCGAACTTATTCAGTCTTCAGCAGTTTCCATATTGAAAAAAGGATCCTTTCTATAGAGGGGCCTCCATTTTGTTTGATGTTTCAAAAAGTCATGTGCAGCTAATCCCCAGAGTTTCTTATACCTTCTTGATAAATGGAAATCTTAATCTGTCTTCCACACTTCTGAGAGAGTAGGTTGGGCTGCTATTATTAGGAATTTTCACAAGTATTTTTTTTAATTTGAGAATGTAAATGAAAAAATAGACATAGTTTAGCATCAAATCTCTTTCAGCAATTACTTTCAAATCTCTTTGTGCAATTATTGCCCAAAATTTCTTGGAGGAGGAGTTAGCTTTTCTCAGCCGCTTTTCTTACCCATTTAAGGGGACTCAAAGTGGCTGACAAAGCTTTCTATTCTTCTCCCCATAACACAACACCCTGTGAGGTAGATGGGAGTGTGAGATCCTAGGGTGTTTTTCCACTGTCACTAGAAGTACCCATTAATGGGTACAAAAATGCCATTTCGTACCCATTAATGGGTACTTAATGGGTACATTTAGTGACAATGGAAAAACACCCTTAGAAACCTGTGGCTAGCCCAAGATCATTCAGCTGGCTTCATGGAGGAGGGCGGAATCAAACCCGGTATTCCCAAATAATTTCAGAGTGCGCAAATTGGGGTAGCAATGCCACAGGTAAGTGATAGTAATTCACAGCCAGACGCTTGTCTTGGTTAAGTTCCTTAACCAATATGTCTCTACTAGTGGTTGGGGATATAGTGCCATTTTAGTGCTGCATCCTGCTCCATCGTTGCACCCTATGTGGACAGAGTGTACTGTCAGGTGGGGCCTCTGCTAGGCTGCTCCAGTGTGCAGATGGTGTGACCTAGCGCACACCATAGGCATGTATTCCAACCCCATGCAGAGAGGGCCAGAGTCTGTCCTTGTGAAATGTCGAACTGCAAGTTGAGGGCCACCTGGCAACACCTTCTGCGTGTTCTAGACTGCTCTGCTTGCCTCTTTCTAGTTCATCCTTACATAAAAAGGCCCCTGTGAGATGTTTCAAATTGGAGCTCCACTCAGGCCTAGCTGGCAGGTCACCCTGTTGAGGGAAGGCTGAAAAAACTAATAAGGGAGAAAAAATAGAACATACTTATGGCCTTCTTTTGCAACATTTTCCATGTGAGATAGATCTTGAACAAATCTTCCTGTATAAGCTGCTTGAGAAATTTTGGCTTGAAAGATGCTAATAATAGGCCTTTGTATGCAGCATATATGTGCTGTAATATTTGTATTAAGCTGCTGTTAAAGCTAGTGTGTTGCCATTTAGAACATTTGCGGCCTAACATTCTTTTAAGATATTCAAGATGACATCATTTGTTCACTTATCCTCACAGCAACTCTGTGGGGTAGGTAGACTGGAGACCCAATGAACTAAACCCAACAAACTCCACAGCTGAATGGAGATGCACACAAGCATCTTTCCCAGGTTTCATGGAAGGAAGGGTCTCACGCTGTGACCCTTTGCTGGAGTAAGGTGCTGCCGGTAGAACTGAAGATAAGCAAAGAGAAGAAAATGTCTCCGTGTGTATGAGAGAGAGAGAGAGAAAGAATGAATAGATATCTTACAACTCAAAGTGATGCATTTTATAAAATAGAAACAGTGGCTCAGCTCCTGTAGTCTTGAGACAGGTTTTATACAGATTTGAGTCAGGCCTGCACCAGAGCCTTAGATGGCCTCAGAGTTAGAAGTTAGGTGATGGGAAACAGTCCACTTAAAAAAAAAAATCCCCCCAAGCGAAAGAGAGCAAAGTACATTGTAAGATCAGATAAGTTGCCCATCTTGTCCAGCAGCCAGCATTTACAATGAGCAGGTACGTATGGGAATCCCACAGGTAGGCCATGAATTTGATAACACTCTTGTTGCTTAACATCCCTGGGTGCTGGCCTAAGGAGCCAGACCATTTATTTATTTGTTTGTTTATTACATTTCTATCCTGCCCCATACCCAAAGGTCTCTCGGCAGGTTACAGCAGTTGGAATACTTGAGGTACTTTCACAGCCATCAAGCCTAGGCTAATGTTTGCTGTACTATTCCTGATCCGTCCTGGGCTTTTTCTGTGGACAAGCTGCCACTGAGGGAGACCTTTAGGTTATCCATTGATTTGTTTGCCTACCTATCTGTTTGCTAAGCCTTTGGACTGAATCTCTTTCCACCATGTGCCTCCTTTCTCTCTTTGCGTTATATACCATATTTTCCAGCGTATAAGATGACTGGGCGTATAAGACGACCCCCAACTTTCCAGTTAAAATATAGAGTTTGGGATATACGTGCCGTATAAGAAGATGACACTTGGCATATATGACGACCCTCGACTTTTGAGAAGGTTTTCCTGGGTTAAAAAGTAGCCTTATACGCCGGAAAATACAGTACTTACCACATTTATATCCTGCCTTTCTTCTGAACAGCTCCTTTCTTACTTTTTATGCTCACAGCAACCCTGTGAAGCTGGCAGTGGTGAAGGGCAGTGACTGAGCTGAGGTCACCCAGTGGATCACCAAAGCTAAATGGGGGTTTCGAACTCATGGACTCTTAGAGCCTGTATTGACCCTTTAGCAGTGGTGCTGTGCTACCTGTCATTACACAGCCACCTTAAATAATAGGGAGAGATTTCAGATGTACAAAGTGGGGATCAAGTAAGCCTGTGTTGTCATTAAGGCTCAACATGTTTTTTCCCAGAAAGCTTTTCAGTGACACTTTAATTACTTTGGCCTAATCAGCGAAGGAAGCCCTTTTCCCTTTATGCAAACCACCAAGCAAGCCGCTAATGCTACTTTCTTTTCTTGCTTGGCCATAACCACAAAGCTCTGGTTGACACCTTTTGAAGAAGTCCGAATATTAAATCATAATTTTAAATTAAAAAAAAAATCCTGCTATGTTTGAAACCTGAGGCCTATTTGCACTTCAGCTGGTAGTCAATCATTAGGCAGTTTCTGGGGAATAGCATCTGAACTTAGAGGAGGCTGTTACAGCCTCCAGGCGTGCCCTGCCTTCCCAGAAGTTGCCTAATTGTTGATTAGGTGTGGAGCACAAAATACATTCCTGTGCTTGAGCATGCTCTTCTGCAACAGTGGCCAATCATGGCAGCGAGGCGGTGGAACTTCCTGCTTCAGATGCAGCGGTGAGGGCTGGTAAATGGAGGACCATTCACCCTTCTGGCCAATAATGGATGCTTTGGGGAAGCTTTCTTCATGACCAGTGCAAATGGTCCACCTTTACCAGATGCTCTTCTGTATCTTGGATTACTAAACTGGGAATTGTGCCCAAATTTCCTAAGCTTCATTGAAAAGAACCTACATCAGTTATTTCACATATCCATTATGCCAAGCAAAGTGTAGGCCAAAAAAGTATTTGTTGACTATTGAGAATCCAGGGGCTGGTGAGTACCATTGAATCATGTACAATTTCTGGTTGACTTCTCAGGCACCTCTAAGAAGTTTTCTTGGCAGAGGTACAGAAGCAGTTTGTGTTGCCTACTTTTGGGGAGAGGCTGGGGATCGAACCACCAACTCTCTGCTTTCCAGGCAGTTTGCTCTGCCACCGAGCTTACTGCTCGCAGTCCTTTATGGTAACTTCTCTGTGTTGATCAAGAAACTTCCCTGCAGGCATTTCCCTAGCTAGAAGATCTCTCACTGCTTTTCCTCTTCTCCAGTCTTGCATCAAGTATTATGTTAAAAGGGCTGACAACTGCTGGTTGTTCTTTGCTTGTTCAGCATATTGATTTCAACTACGGCATCTACCTGAGAGCCTAAATGTATTTCAAAGGGAAAACTTTCAAGTCTGTTCAGTTACCTCTTTTGTTCTGTCAAAAATTGTAAGATGGATGCGCTGCTGAAAACCAGTGAGTGGTTTGTTTGTTCTGGAAGAGAGCTTTCACCCGAACAATCAGCGACAAGCCTAAATGGTGTTAGACTTGCTTCCCTCTTGTTATGTTGTGTTGTTTTTTTTTAAAGGAGAAGTACTCCAGGTTAGGGTGTGCATAGTTTTCCTTTTAGAATACTTTTTCACCTGATTTAGCAACACATTCTTGCTGCTCTGCAGTGTGGCTGCTTTAGGTATTTGCTGTTTACTGGGTAATGCACAACTTTTATTTAGGTGGACATGTGTTAAAGTTTCAGCAGAAGTATACAGTGGCAAATACAAAACAGACATGGGTTAGCATTAATCGTTCTTATAGGAGAAATCGTCAGCATAGAATAGCAGCTAGAATGCCCCCCCCACACACACTTGGTAACAGAATGTACAAATCCCGATCTGCATGTATTTTGTTGCTCATAGCCAATGCGGTATATGATTTGACCATAAAAGCTTTCAAGTCTTTATTTACTTTAGGATTAGACTGCTACAGAAGGCCAACATTGTGTGTGTGTGTGTGTGTGTGTGTGTGTGTGTGTGTGTGTGTGTGTGTGTGTGTACCAGCACTGCACAACCTCACTGATGATGTGCCTCCAGCACTGCACAACAATGAGGTTTGGATTGCACATTGTTTCTTTGGCGCATAAAATGATTTACCAGCTTTGACTGGTGGCCCAACTGCAGTAAGATTTATCCTGGATGAGGATAGCTGGCAGTCAGAGCAGGTGTCACCCAAAAGCAGTTTTTCGCCGTGAAAGCACTCGGAGAAAAACACCACTTGTGAGGTACATAAATGCCCCACTCTTAAGACTATAAGAACACATAAACCAGTCAAAGGCCTTTCATAGCCTCTGTTCAACATCACTCACATGATTGTTGTGAGCATAAAATGCAGAGGATGAGAATACTCTGTGTTTCCTTGAACTCTTAAGAAAGGTAGAATGATACCTGTCCCAAGATACATCTGTATCAATGGCTAGTAGAATGGATACCTGGGTACTTCCTCCAGGCTGGAGAGCAAGCAGGGTACTTTTGGTGGGCCACTGTGTGAGAAAGGAAGCTGAATGAGACGGGTTGTGGTCCAATCCAGTGGGGTTCCTCTTGTGTTCTTATGAAATTCATTGGGGACAGGTGTATCACTGGCTAGTAGACTAGCCTAGGTACTGCCTCTGGGTTGGAGGGACAGGCAGGATTTTCCGACTATTTTCAAGGAATCGAGAGCAGGTGACTTTGCTTTGATGTTTGATACTGGTCTAGCTGGGTTGTTGCCAGGTCTAGCAAGACTGCTCTTACGATTTCAGTGAACAGATTCTGTTCTTTTAAAAAAGAAATAAATATTTGCCTTTCTTGGTTTCTGGTTAAGGAATCATGCAGTCTAGGTCCTTTGCATTGGGATGGAGACTGCTCACAAAGAAAACTGTTTAAGTCTGCAGCTTGTGTTAGGCTGGTGTCTCTTCCAGGAGTACCGTGGCTGAAGAGGCCCATCATGAGAATAGATCAGATTCTGAGCTCAGCGTACAGCCAGGCAGTGTGCAGCCATAGAGTTCGGAAAGGAACTGGGTGAGCTGCTTCCTCGTTTCTCACTGCCAGCTATTTCAAATGGGATTTGGCTGCCCAGGAATAGTCAGTTTTGCCAGCGCAGAAGCTCTGAAACTTTCGTTGCTTTGGCTACTGTCCTCAGAAACTTGGCCTGAAACGCTGACCCTGCGCCAGTTAGCAAAAGTACGGAGAGTGAGGTGATACCATTCTCTGCCTTGCTCCCATTTCTGCCTTTTTTGTTTGGGAATTATTCAAGCATAATATTGAATTAGAGTGCATTAGTTTGCACGGTTGCTTTTCTTTACAGTCTCTCTTGACCCTCATTCCTATGTTTCATGAATACAGTAGTTAAGGCACTTAATTCATTCCAGGCAAATCATTCCTTGGGAATATTATGGAATGCTAGTTAATGATTTCTGGAATAATAAGCTTTGAGAGAGGAAGCGGAGGTCAATACCTTGAGGCTTGGTAATCCTTGCACATTCTTGATCTGTTGCCCATAAGATCTATTATTCTGCTTGCAGACGCTGGACATTTTAAAAACTTATGGAAGTCTTGAGTTGTTTATTGTAGTAGTTGACACACTTTCTGCATTTATATAATTCTTCCTGAATTAACATATTTGCCACAAAACCACCTTTTATGGTATTCTGGCGTGTGTTCATCCTCGATTCAACCTGCTGATACCCTCCAGATGTTTTGGACTACAATTTTTCTGGATAGCCTTAACCATCTGGTGAACATCAGACTGAGGAACAAGGGTGTGGTACATTATGAGAATATGCCAGAAAAAAGAGTGAAAACTCTTGGTTCTTGCTTTTCTTAATATTGAACTTATAGTATATAGATATGAAAGAAAAGTCCCAAATCAACAACTAAATGTTTGTTGCTACATGAAAAATAATGCCTAGCAGTTGTAGATGTTTAATTCAGTTTATCCTTTCTGTCCCTTCATTGTCCAGTAGCTAATGAGGCAACAGTATGGAACTTCAAGGGAATTAATATGGATTAGATATTAGAGAAAAACATCCTGACATTGAGGGCGATCAGTCAGTAGAATAGGTTGCCGCGGGAGGTAGTGAGTCTTAAAGCAGAGGCTGGCCCTACATCTGTCTGGGATGGTTTAGGCAACCCTGCATTGAGCAGGGGATTGTACTTAATGACCCTAGAGCAGTGATGGCGAACCTTTTGAGCTCGGTGTGTCAAAATTCGCAAGAAAACGTAGCTTAACTCGGGTGCTGTGTCACATCTACAAATATCCATAATTTTGTGATCTTTGTAGCTCTGATAAAAAAGTTATATTTTATTAAAAGCAAAAACAAATAATTTTTTACATTAGTGACTTTTGTTTCTAAATCTTCAATTGAAAGTTGGTATTTCGTACACTTCAAGAACAAGCAAGCACTACACGCCCAGGTGCCAGGGTGACCAGGTGTGTCACCCAAAAGGACTTGGCATGTCACCTGTGACACGTGTGTCATAGGTTGGCCATCACCGCCCTAGAGGTCCCTTCCAACTCTGTAATTCTATGATAAGTATCCATAATTAAAAATTCAGTAATCCATAGATACTTCCTTTGCCATTTTATTTGTATACTGCCTTTCCAAAAGGAAATTTGCCCAAGGGGTTTACAGTGAACAAAAAATATGCAATCCAAAATAATACATCAAAACATTCTAATAAAAATACATTATAACATATGAAACTAGAACTGGTGGTGGCATTGTTTTTAGGTAAAGGGCAAAAATGCCTTCAGAACGCTGACGCCTGGTGGTTACATGAACATATTAATGCTTTTCTCATACAGAAAAAAAAATCCAATGCCTTAAAGTCTACATTACCATCATACTATAGCTTGAAATCCAGCTGTTTTAATTTTACCTCCCCCCCCCTAATTGCTTTATTGTATGCATCACCTGGAGCAGTTCATGGAAAGGCGGTATATATGTAAAAGTTGCAATTTACCGGGGAATCTATTGCTTCTGCGTCTTTTACTATGGAAAAGGGATGCAAAGAAAATAACAGCTTAGAGTTGACCTTACCTACTTTTCATTTATGCATCGGCTATGCACCAATCAATTCCGGCAGCTTGGTAAATTTGTAACTAAGGATGTCTAACTTTGGTTCGACGTCATATCTGAACTGACAAACCTTGGTTTATGACTGGCCTTTGTTGTTCTTAGGTGGCAGAGCAGAAGGAGCAGTCATGATTCAAAGAGCACTTAGTATGCATACAACCTTGTGCCATCACAATACAGCGTGGATGTAGAGATGGCCCAAAGAACTGCCATTTGTAGGAGAGATCTCAGAATTTTGTGTCAAGGTAGGGAAGCAAATGCTTTTAGGGTGGCTTTTATACTTGGAGCTGAACATCAGCATATTCACAATTTTCAGTCTGCTGAATTCTTCTGGTCTGATGGTAATGTGAAGCAAGATACAGAAGCAACAAGGCTTTGGAATAGTTGTGTGTTTGGTATTTTGAAGTATTTAGAGCTATTTAGACTCTTTCCCTGCTTTCCACCAGCATGCAATCGCTAGGCTATCTTTAGTCAGTCTGTGGCTTAACTGTGCCCTCAGAGAGAGACAGAACATTGCCAATCATTTTCATTTTGTGGTCTGAAACATACTCTTGCAAACAGAATAGATATCTTTTATTGTCTCTCATGACTTAAGAGCTGTTTCTCTTTCCCCACTCTCATTGTGGGAGATTTATTTTTGCATTTAAAAATGTTGTTTGGGGATTGGTAGGTACAGTGGATGCTGACTTAGTAGGAAATTTAATAATTCTGACTTAAGGCTGAATTATTTTACTTCCTTTTGCAGCATCAGGTCCCTTTGTTCCTTGTGTTGTATGTACTTTGGACTGCTTTGTAGTATATGGAAATAATATATGGTTCAAGGATTCCTTCACATACAGCTGAAAAATGGTAATTTGGTTTGTCTGTATTCATGAGGGTTTAGTTTCTCTTAACTTTTTGCTTGTCAAAAATCAGATATTTTCCTCCAATGTACTGTGGCTTGATAATTTTCTTAGTAAAATGGTATAGTTGTTCCTCGTATGATTATGACAATTTTCTAGAGCATTATTTTGATTTTCATGGTTAGTAAAATGTAGATTTTGCAATCTCAGAATCTTTCAATAAAAACATCCTCTATCACACCACAGATGTACACCGGTAGACTGATCCTCTGTGCTTCTCGGCTTTAATTGATTTAAATTGGTATATATATATTTAAAAATTGGTATATTTACTAACCCTTGATTTTCCATAATGGCAGCCATTATTTATTTAAAGCAGGGGTGTCCAGGATGGCTATGAATGCAGCCCAACACAAAATAGTAAATTTACTTAACATTATGAAATTATACACAGACCTTTTTTTCGCTCATCAATTTTTGTTAGTGTTAGTGTATTTAATGTGTAGCCTAGGACAACTCTGTCGTGCTCACAGCAGCGGCACATATACTAAAATTGGAACAACAGAGGGAAGATTAGCATGGCCCCTGCACAGGGATGACACACGAATTTGTGAATCGTTATATATTTTAAAAAATTAAATTAAAAAAACAACTTTGTTCTCCAGAGATGCCAAAAGGTTGGACACCCCTGATTTAAGGCATTTTATACCACTTCCTATAAAAAGAATTTCAAAGCACTTTGTCAAAAAAGCAAACATTAAAAAGAAGTGTAAAAACAGATTGAAGCATGCCGATCTTTAAAAACACCCTGAAAATTGGATGGGTTAAGGAAGGAGCAACCACTTTTATTACATGGTTGTAGTTACGTAGTGGCTGTAGAAATCAAATTTTGCAGTAGATTACTGTAACTTTAATCACATCATAACCCTCGGTGGCTTTCTAAAAACAACAGACCAAGGAGACTGGGTTTTTCACCCTCTTTCCATTCAGTCTTGGTAATAATAATAATATCAATCATATCAACCATTCCAGCTGCTTGAACAAATCTTGTTCATTACGGAATTGCTCGTCACTTATTTATTTATTTGCATTTTTATCCCGCCCTATACCTGAAGGTCTCAGGCTGGGTCACAACATTTAAAACCAGATATATGCATCTATATAAAAAGCAACAATATGTATTAAAACAATAGCAGTGTCTGAAAAGTGGTATATCCCCGGTATATTTTCCCAATATATTTCTTTGGGGTTGAAACATGGTGGTTCTGCTGGCTAGTTTGATGTCCCCGTGGATAGAGTTCTAGGCTAGGGGCATCACACTCCTGGTTCTCATGGTCAGATCTCAGTTGTAGGGAGGTATCTGAAGGAGCCCAAGGGATGTAGGGATTTCTCATTAACAGCACAATGGTTAAAGCCTTGGAAGATACTGCTGAGACAGCCTTTGGGTAGCTGTTTTCAGTAGCTAAGATTATTTATCCCCTGTGTTGCTTCATTACAGTGGAAGCCGCCTTTTGCTATAAAAACTGTACTGTCTGAAATCCACTGTGTGTGCATAACATTTCAGCCTGTGTTCTTGAAGAGGTGTCTTCTCTTGTCTAATAAATGTATTAAGAGGCCAAGCTGAAAATGGCAGGTCCACTTACATAACAAAACAGGCACAATGGTTTTTACTCGCTTTTCTTTTGCCAGGGACACAGTCAGTGGGATAGAAATGACTGAGACCATCTATATTTATTTTGGCTAGTGGGCCATATGGGTATGTGTGGAAATGGGGCAAATTCTTGGCACAATATCAGACTCTGTTTTCTCTCCCCAGAGATCAGGTTGTGTATTGCTGTCTGCTCGCTTCCCTGTTTTTCTCTGAACACTGATGTCACCAGCTTCCTAATCAGTCTTGTATGGCTGTGAGCCAAGGGTCATTAAGGGGACATTGCACACTGCTTTGCTTAAAATCTCTAGTGACCTTTTTTGGGTTAAGAATTTCTAGCTTTAACTCTTCTTAACACCCAGAGATGTACCTAGCTCTTTTTAAATGGGCTTGCTAGAGACAAGGCTGTTTGCTGTCACTTTTACATTCTTAGCTCAGTCTTGTCTCAGAATAATCCATGGAACACATGAGAGAGAACCTTTCAATTTTTCCTGAAACTCTGATGGAGAGCTTCACATGACTTGATTGGGCCCCCGAACCAAGTGGAATTCTATGTGTTGTCTTCTCTGCTTGTGACAAACAGTGCTATAGGAAGGCAGTGAAGATGCCCTGGCCTTTCCACTTGCTGATGCTACTGTTTTAATACATACCGTTATTGTTTTAATGATGTTCGATTTTAGATGTTGTTACCTGCCCAGAGATCTTTGGGTGGGTGGGTGGGTGGGTGGATGGATGGATGGATGGATGGATGGATGGATGGATGGATGGATGTGAATAAAATACCTGAGGTAATTCTCATGATCTTAATTCTTGCAAATAATATTACTCACCATTATATGAATTTAGAACTTGGACTCTAACATGGTGCCTATGGCTCCAGAGGTTCTGTTAAGAACTATCCCAGAACTTTTAACATTTCTGAACATCACTGCTCACTTAAACCCAAAGTGATGTGGCCCTTCTGGATTGTGAGAACAGTGGTGTGTGTCAATCTCCCATTCCATACTTTGTATGATGGTGCTTTGTTGCTCTTTCAGAATTCCTGTTGGCTTTGTTAGCTGAAAGTATTTATCACATAGCAGCCCGAATGGCAGACAGGCTATTTGCTATGGAATAACCATAGAATGGGTTGGAACCCCTTGATTGAACAAACCTTGCCCTGTAATTGGCTGGTTCAAACCTTCCATCAGTTATTCCCCGCAAATATCAGCTAGAGACCCCAAAATGGACTGAGATGACTTAGCCAAGCTATAACCCTCTTTTCATTCAAGGAGCAATGTTTGAGCAATAAAACAAAGGGGGAAGGGGGAAGTTTTGAGCGAGGGAGTCGGAAGGAGTGCTGAATAAAACAAAACAGAGAGAGGGAGTGGGAGGATTTATACCTTTGTTGGGATCTTCTCTTGGTCAAGGATGATGGTAAGAGCTCAGAAAATGAAGCAGTATTACCAGTGCACAAAAACACAAAGAGTCACACAGAAGATTGGACAAAGGCCAACCTCTGTAATGGAGGAAAGTGGTTTAATTCAAATTAAGCTCCCAGCACTACAGAAAACTTTATCAGAGGTTGGGCATAGGAAAAGCCTCCACCTGCTAACTCAGACTCCCTGCAAATGACCTTTAGAGGCATCCCACCTGTCCCTCTAGCCTGGAGGCAGTACTAGACATCCATTCTAGTAGCTATTGATACACCTCCTTCCATGATTTTATCTAATCCTTTCTTAAAACCATCCAGGCTGACTGCTGTCACCACCTCTCATGGTAGTAAATTCCACAGACCGGTGACCCTCTGGGTGAAAAAATACTTCCCTTGTCAGTCCTAACTTCTCCTACCAATCAGCTTGATAAAGTGCCCCGTGGTTCTAGTAAACTTAAAATTTTATTGCTTAAGTAAACAAGAAATAAGATTAGTTTAAGGCTAATATAAATAAATAACAAATGTCTGTTACCAAATAATATAGAAATAATAATATATTGAAGTATATACAATTATGCACGGTATAGAAAAGATGGATAGAGAACATTTCTCTATCACACAACACTAGAACCAGGGGGCATTCTATGAAGCTGATGGGTAGGAGAGTCAGATCAGACAAAGGGAAGTATTTCTTCACTCAGAGGGTCATCAGTCTATGGAATTTGCTGCCAGAAGAGGTGGCTTTAATGAAGGGCTAGACAAATTTATGGATGACAGATGTATCAATGGCTACTAGAAGGGATGCCTAAGTACATCTTTCAGGCTGTGGGGACAAGCAGGATGCTTCTAAGGTCATTTGCTGTGATTCGAGAGCAGGAAAAGGTTTGCCCTTGTCTCTACTTGAGATGCCCATGAGCATTTGGTGGGCCACTGTGTGCAACAGGATGCTGGACTAGATGGGCTGTGGCCTGATCCAGCAGGGCTCCTCTTATGTTCTTAAATGGCCTAATATATAAATCTAAGTGCAGATTTCTTTTAGTTTTAAAAAACAGAGCAGGGAATTTGGTAAACACTGTCCTCTGCCAACAAGTACCATTGTGTTTGCAACCTGGTTCAGTTCATTTTAAGGAATTTTAGCAATTGTATATGAGCCATAGATATTCCCTACTGCTTGTTATTTGTTTAGAAGGATTTGGAAACAAAATTCCAGAAGAATGTGCAATAAAGTAATAAAAACAGTAAATATATAAATTGCAACAATAAAAGAACTGAAGCATCAATTAAAACAAAACAATCAATTCGTGGATGCAGCAAACATAAGGGCAATTCTTATTTCCCACAGTGCCTCCGACATAGCATGATATCATGGTGTTGTCAGGCGTTCTGTCTGGGCACAGCTGGGGGTTAATTACTTGAAGCGTTGGATTATTTTTCGTTTAAAGGCTGCTCAGGGAAAGAATCCGAGATTGGTGATAAGCTGCTCTGGAACTTTGGCAGCCCCCAGTGGTTGCTGGGTACTGAAGCCTGGCCTGCTAAAGCAAATATGGAAACTGATCAGTGCTAAATAATACTGTATTTCAATAAGGTAGCATAAATGTGGATTAGGGAGACAGGTGAAACCTGACCTGCTCACCTGTTCCCATATGCTATTCGTATCAACTTTCTAACTGCACAGCATGCCACTGGGTCGTGTGATATTTTACAAATGATAGCTCTGTAACTTCTGTGCCTAGAAGTAAGTGCAGCAAATAAATAAGACTATGCTCTTGGATTGAGTCGACTTGTGGAACTGTAGAGAAGATACGCTTCTCACAACTGATCAAATAGTCCACTTCTTGTTGGCTGAACGCATCTCGGTCCAGGCATTTCCTTTTCACAGTGAAAAGTTTCACTGGTGGAAGTAAAGGAAATGTTGACAATCAAGTAAACCACAGATTAGCTAACTGTGTGGACGTATCTATGTGGTGGCTTTGGCAGAAATGTAGAAGCGGTTTGCCAAATCGGTGGAAGTTGATGGGCATCATCATTGATGTGGTTCTCAGCTTTCCAGGAAGCTGTTTTTCTGCAGAGCTGTGGCCATCTCATTACTGGTAGAAACAACCTGTGGAACAGAGGAATGAACCACAGCCAAATCAAACTCAGACCTGAAACTATATAATTAAGTTTCCATCCCTTTACTGACTTGTTCTTTTCATCTTGTCTGGAAGGGATAAAGTTTTCTTGGTTTGGGGAGACTAATCACTCAAGGGCATTAAACTGTCCATTCAGAAGCCTATTTATTGAACATTTTTAAGAACAGGAATGGAAGTTCCCTCAACTCTAGGGCTAATGATCAGCTTGGAAGGTATCCCCCAGCCCTAGCATTTTAACCATTTCCTAGAAACTCTCTTCTTTTTTATTCCAAATGCGGTGGTAGAGATGGTTGGGTGGGAAGGAGTCCTGATATACTTCATAGTAGGGCTGTGCATGAATTTTTGGGATTTGATTTGATTTGAATCGAGTATCCAAAAATTTTGAATCAATTTGAATGTTTAAAATTCTAATGTAATCACATTCAGTTTGAATGCATTCAAATCTATTCGTGCAGATTTTTTATTCAAATTTGCACATACGAATGTTGACAACATTTGAATGTGCCCGTATGCATCCCATATTTATCCTGTATGCATCCCGTTTTTGTCCCGTACGGATCTGTACAAATGCTTATGGATGTTGGGAAGATGCGGATCGGCAACTACGCATCGTGTACATATCCGTACACATTACGAATGTCCAAATAATTTGCACGAATAGATTTGGAAATTCAAAATGCGTTCAAAGGTTTACATTCAAATTGATAGACATTTGATTCAAATTCAAATGTCCAAATTCGAATGAATGTGATCGAATTTTGAATGTTTTAAATATTCGTGCACATCCCTACTTCATAGTGAACATTTCTCCAAAGCTTCTAATATGCTACTGGACTAGGAGAGCCAGTGACCTGATCTAAGAAGGCATTTTGCTCTTAGGTGGTTTATTAACACAAGTCCTTACTGCTTCCTAGCAGGTTTGATAGCAGTCCTTTGGCCTAGGATGGTGATGGCCAACCTATGACACGCGTGTCACAAGTGACATGCCAAGCCCTTTTGGGTGACACACCTGGTCCCCCTGGCATCTGGGCGTGTAGTGCTTGGTTGTTCTTGAAGTGTACGAAATACCAACTTTCAATTGAAGATTCAGTGACAAAAGTCACTAAAGTAAAGAATATTTGTTTTTGCTTTTAATAAAATACATATATCAAAAATATAACTTTTTTACAAGAGCTACAATTATCACAGAATTATGGATATTTCTAGATGTGACACAGCACCAAGTTAAGCTAGGTTTTCTTGTGAATTTTGACACACCGAGCTCAAAAGGTTCACCATCACTGGCCTAGGACCTAGATCTATAAGTGTGAGTGGATTCTGAATTGTGGTTAAAGAGACAATGGGTGGTTCATTTTCTGTGCCTGAGTACAGTAGTCCATAGAGGAGTTTCCCCATGTATATCTTTGAAATTGCAGTACTTTGTCATAGCCAAGATGGACTGACAGAGGCAGGAGAGACTTGTTAGATCAAAATAGAGGGTAAATTTCAGAATGTGCTAAAAATATTTTCTTTTTTCCTTGTTAAAAGCTCTCTGATTCCTTGTTAAACATACTAAAGATAATCACTGCGTGAATGTTTAGTACCACAAGAAATATGCTCAGGCTTCTTTTCTGTTCTGTTTCTGTTTGTTATGGTTAGAAATCATTACATAGATGAGTTTTTCTTGTAATTTTTTTTAAAGGAATAACTGGTTGTTTGTGAAGGTCACTGTGGGGGAACAAGGGTTTCAAAGAGCCAAAGAAAACATACACTGCTTTTATGGGTACCTTAATGTTCTACAATGAAACAGGCTGATATGTCCTTTTTCTTAAAGAAATTGAGTAATATATGGTCACAGTCGCTTTTGCAGATAAACCTAGCAAGGTCATTTCTGGTTCTGGCGCTGCCCTCCTTTGTCAACCTCCTAGGACCCCAATGGCACTTCCAGAGCACCACTAGAAAGGCAGGACTGTGCGTGCTTAATATGTTCTTCCACCAATGACTTAGAATCTAATTAATGATCAGTAATCTCAGATCTCTTCATTCTGGTAGAGGTGCAGTCGGGAAGGAACATAATGTACTATCCATACTCCTCATTCCTTTGTTGGACTGCACAGGTTTGCAAACCCTTGCCCTCCAGGATATTTAGCACTGATTATGCAAAAACATAATCCTCAGTTCAGGCTCTTTTGTACAAAAGAAAATAATATGTTAGTAGGTTTGGACTGCTGAATGGTTGCTTGGGTGTTTTTTTTTTTGGTCAGGAATTGCTCCTCTAAACTAGAGATAGGCAAAAAACCACTTTCAGATAAAATATTGGCTATATTTAAAGACTGACTGTCGCATGTGAAGCGAAAGCTTTTGTACCTTCATTCAAAGCTTCGTTAGATTTGCGAAGGCAAGGAAGGGATTCGGGGCAGATCTGGAGCTGGTTTGGAGACGGCAGGAATTCAAAACCTAGCATGTTCAAAGTGGCTCCATTCACACTAATGTGAAGTTTTGTCCTATTCACTTAGATGTGAAGCAAATGGGAAAAAATTGTGCACATTCCTGTTCAGAAATAAAGGCAGATTGTGTCATCGGCTGTAAATTCTGAAAAATTGTTTTAGCGATTACAATTCGAACCCACCCTTTTAGCTTTGCGATCTGAAAAGTTGTTATTGTTTTGTTGGGTGCCACTGAATTTTGGCCGATTCCTGTTGAATATAAGGCAAACGTTATTTCACACTGAGTTTTATGTCTGCCCTGCCCAGTGCTACAGACCCATTCCATGACTAGGTTTTACGTGTATGAAATTAAATGAACAATGGCATTTCTAATAGGAGAAGTGAAATAAAATTTCATAACCTAAAAACAGTAAATAGAGACCATAGCTCAGTGATGGTATGCATATTTCTTAAGGAAGGATTCACTTCTTGGCTTGTCCTGTTAAAAGAGCTTAAAATACTCTCCATTAACCTGAGGCAACATGAGAAATGGTTAGCAGGGGATGGCAATAATCTCCTCTTGGCACTGAAGGCACAAACCTATGCTGCTCTCCACATGCTTTATTTGGGAAGGAGGTTCTGGCTTTGACTGTACCTGTGCTATAATTTAGTCAGAAATCATAGAACTGGCCCCAGGATGACACTGGGTATTTTTTCTTCTCATTCTCCCTGGTTTTCTAGTAAGGAGAAGTAGAGCATCACTGTAGTGTTGGATGTTTATTTGTCTCCTGTGTCTGCCTGAGTAGATTCTTCCTTTCCTTCAAAGAGTGGAAGGTAGAGCCCATTATGCTTCTCTTTTCCATTTTGTCCTCAGATATAGGGTATCCCTAGAGGCAGGGGCTGACAAAAGGCACCTGGCAGTGAACTTTCATATCCAAATGGGGATTTGAACTTCAAGACTCCTAACTACTAACCTGTCATTGTAGTCATTGTGCCACACTGATGCCATGTTATCCAATAAGAATATGTATCTAGTCTTATGTTTTCAGACTTTCACATTGGCACTTCCTGTTCCAGTCCATAGTGCCATGGCTTCCTGCCAGTACAGGTTGGCCTCTTACTCCTTTTAGTGACTCATATACCTCAGCTGTAGACTATTGGAAAGAATGCTAATGGGGTTGTGCTCATGACTTCGGGTTTATCTTTTCTCTTCATGTACAGTAAAAGCATTTGAGCTTTGAATAAGGAACTAAAGATGCAAGTGACCTTTTTGTATTGGATCCCGTGTTTTATTTCTGGTAAGGTATTTATGAGAAGTGTCTCTTTGGCCGCAGGTCAATTAATGCATAAAGACCTATCAACTTATTTGGAAAGCACTATTGGTACTTTGGTATCACACAATAGTTGAAAAAGATTCCCTGAAGCATATTGACTTTGGCTTTGGAAGCTATAAGCCTATTTTCATCTGAATGAAATTTAATACTACAAATTTGCTTTCAGAGTAATCTTTGCATTTATTTAAATAAAGAAAAGAAATCTACATATTCAAAAAGAAATATTTAAAATGCTCAGACCAGCTTTTTGACCCATCTGTCTTCTACATCTTTTATATGGCAAGTTAGTAATTGATGTTTGGTGATCAGATTGTATGATCTAAGTTGGGTTGGGATACACATGGGCCACTCCAGATATTCGTGGACTCCAGCTTAGATGAGCCCTGGCCAACAGCAGTTGGTTGTGATGAAAAAGCCACAGGTTCTGCACCTGGTTTAAGTCAATTAAATGAAATGGGGAATCCTTTTCTCTTCCTTGGGTGTCAAATGTGTGTAAAGTGATCTTGTAAGGTAATGTCAAGTAGAACTTTTTCCTACTTCTGCTATTTGGGGCTAGACCTGAGAAACACGACTGAAGACTGATGAGTCTAGAGGAAGTCAGTCCGTATGGTTACCAAGTGTTGGCTGTGACTAAATGGTATCAAGCAAGAAAGCAAATTATTATGTAGAGTGATAGAAGTTTTTTAACTATTGGGGAACTGAACAGCCGGGAAAACAAGGAAGACGGCAAAGCTAAGAAATGGATGTTACTTCAGAACTTTTTTTGCAACACTCTTCTCACATTCACAGAGCAGGAATGTGGCAGAATCTTGAGAGCATGCTTCTTTGATGCTTCTGAAAGTGATAGATGGTACATTTTTGAAAAGTGTCACAGCTAGAGCCTTGAGGGAAATCAGCTAAATTTTGCCATGACTGAAAGTGCCACTGGCACTTTTTTGCTAAAATGGATTTCCCAAAAGTACTTTACTTGCTTCAGGCCTCAGACTTGTGGTGGTCTTTGACTTTGATTTTGAGAGGCCTGATGCTCTGAGAGTGGTTTGAGCTTCAAGTGGGAGTCAGGTGTCCAGCGAAAAGGGGAACATGCTGCACAGTTGCTATTTTTAAATGCTTGAAGAGTGCATAAACACTGTTGGCTCTTAAGATGGCAGCTCTACACTGAAGGCAGAAGCTGTCCTGATCAGATGTTAGTTCTACCGAATTCAGGTCAATGCTCCTTCCTGCATGAGACTCTTTTGCGCAGCAGACTGAAATAGCACCTCTTTGAGAACTTCATGGGGAAAGCAGTTTGTTTAGCTGTGCTAACAAAGCTTTATAATCTCCCTGCTGCATTAGGAAATGTTGATACAACATCAACCAAACAGACGCAAAGTTTTCTTTTCTGTCTCTTCCATTACTAAGGAGATGTGGTAAGGTGTGGCTGGTTAGGGTGTGAAATTGCTGATGGGACTGTGGGATGTCTAAATTGGCTTCCAATGGCGTTTGGTTCGTCTTCTGGTGTAAATTATGCAGTAATGTCATATGTTTTGAAGAGTAATTACAATGGGGATTAATTACATTTTAGATAATTGACTTGTTATGAACTCAGATTTAGGATTTCAGAATGGGTAGAGGGTGGGAGGAGAAGAGCAAACAGAGTAGGAATGCAAATTGTCAAAAAAAACACATGTTCCAATAATGCACACTTAATGCAAGCCTCATTAAATAAGCGTCAAGCTACAGCAGTTGATATGAGGGGATGGCTTAGCTTAGTGGTAGAGCATGTGGTGTGCAGAAGGTACCAGATTCAATCCCAGACATGTAGTACCAATTGTTTGGGTACTAACTCAGCAACCATGGCACCACAGGGAATGAAAGAACATGAATAGGACTGTTGGACTGTTCCATCCCAATCTCCCTTTCCTCTTGTGTTCCTGTCGTAGGCCGGAGGGCAGGGATTTGGCTTATGCTGCTGACACAGTGCAAGCTGCTATGATCACTTTTTAATAGGCTTAGAGAGAAGATAATAATACAATAAATGCAATGTGAATCACGCTGAAAGTTGGTAAGCAAGTTCCATATTGCTGTAAAGAGAACTACATGGATGTATTCTTGTAATCACCAGTATATGAGCTTGACTTGACTGTATGTTTTTATTATAAAAAAAATAATTAAATACGCCCTAAGAAGTTGCAGCTGGGAATGCCGCTTTGGCGTTCTTATTTCAATGAATTTTCTACCACTTAGATGGGCTTAGGCAAGGCTCATCTGCCAGCTCTATGTTCCACTGTTGACAATAGTGGATAAGTACTAACAGAGCTGAAAGAATGGTCATAGGTGCTTTGGATTGTCAAAAATATTTTCTTAAATGATTGTATAAATAGCCTTAGATCTTATATTGTCATAATCCGGAACCATGTTCTCTTTTGCAATTGTGCGATTCTACATCTCTTGGGAACACATGACCTGAATTTTGATATCATGAAAGGAGATTGAAAGACCGTCTTGTTCTCTGCCCTGGTAAAATGACCACTGTTGTCCTTGCTCATACTATGCTGATTATGCTTTGGCTGTCTTCCAAGCGTCATGTCCCGTGTTAGCAAAGAGAGTGCAGTACATACCATAACTTGGTAGTATCTGCTGCTGCTGCCCTCTTCTGGATGGAATTAAATCACTTAGTGACAGGGAGGCAGTTGGGTTAAGAAGCTGTTTTGTGGAGAGGGAATAAAGATGGAGTAGAATAATTTATTCGAGAATAGGGATGTGCATAAATTTTTTTTTGTTTTTGATTCGTATTGAATGAAATGCAAGAAAATTCGTATTTGTTCAAAGAGATCCCCTTCGAATGTAGTGAGATTCAAATTTGATACGAATGTTCAATCCTGTCCGAATCCCATACAAAGAAGAAGAAGAAGAAGAGTTGGCTTTTCTACCCTGCTTTTCTCACCCATTTAAGGGGACTCAAAGCAGCTGACAAAGCTTCTATTCTACTCCCCACAACAGAACACCCTGTGAGGTAGGTGTTTACTAGGCCTGTTTGCCCAGTGCTTTTTGTATTATAATGCCTATTAGGTTCAAACAGCAGACAGTTCCAAACAGAGGGCATTTGGGGTGGTGGAGGGGCCAGTGTTGTATAGTGGGCAGAATGTTGGGCTTAAGACCTGAGGGACCAAGGGTCAGATTCCACCACCACCACCACCACCATATGAAAGAAGGTCACTGGGTGACTTTGGTCCAGTCAGTGCCTCTTGGGTCAGTCTAGTTCACCTCGCTTGGGGCCTGCCATAGTCTGCACTAGCATGCAGATACCAGGTCCCTATTCTGGGATATATTCCAGAATAAGGCCAAGTGCAGAAACAGCCCAGGTTTTGGAGATGGGAGGAAAGTAAAGACTGTTTCCCTGACTCTTAAAAAGAAAGGTGGAATGGATGGGACAAAGAGACTCAAGTAGGATTGAGATGTATATGCTCTTCTGGCTAACCACAATCCAGAGTGTTGATTTTGTCTGAGCCAAAGCTGTGCTGAAGTAGAAGTCTGCCACGTCTCCTAGGAGCTTTTGCCAGACATAATTTCCTTTTTGAACTCTGCTTGCATTGTTTTGATTCCACAATTATTCCTCTTCTGCTGGGTGGCTTATGATCCTTGAGACAATTCTTGATCAGTCTAAATCAGCTCCCACGTGGCATTCTTTCCTCCTGTCTCTTCCCAGTAACTTTGGAAAATGCCTTTTTCTTGGGCTTGAAGTTCTAACCCCTGAAATTTGTGGCACGGTTAGGCCTGAGACATCCTCCATCCCTTGTTTAACAGAGGAGGCAGACAGTGTCTTAGAATCCTGTTTGCTACATGATGGTACACAGTTCTTGTTTTACATCTAAGCTGCTCTGCATCATGGTTTGGAAAGGGGGCAGATATGACTTAATGCTCTTCTGTTAGGATAAAAAAGGCTCCTTGTATATGGAGAAACAGTGTCAATAGGTAGACCAGGCTGGAACCATTCCCCTTGACATAATGGCTTTTCCCCCCTAAAGTGCATTGGTTTATCTATTGTTAGGACTGCATTTCATTATATGAGCCCTCACTTATAACTTGAGCTTCCATTCAGTAATACTTGCTTTGTAAGAACAGTGTGGAGTTTTGCCTTAATTTCTATAGACAGTAAGGTATAAACACTTAACTTTGATCAAACGCTATAGGTTTGTCTCAGATTTATCATCTCTGTTTGGTCTGTGAGCCAGTTTGGTCTAGTGGTTAGGGAGCCAGACCCTTATCTGGGAATACTGGGTTCAATTCTGCCCTCCCCCATGAAGCCATCTAGGTGACCTTGGGCTAGTCACAGCCCTCTTCTGAGCTCTCACAGCCCCACCTACGTCACAGGGTGTCTGGTGTGGGGAGAAGAATAGAAAAGCTTTGTCAGCTCCTTTGAGTCCCTTTAAATGGTTAAGAAAAGCAGCGTAGAAAAGCCAACTCCTCCTCCTCCTCCTCCTCCTTCTTAACACAGCGGTTCTCAACCTTCCTAATGCCGTGACCCCTTAATGGAGTTCCTCATGTTGTGGAGACTACCAACCAAAGGGGCAGAGCGGCTGGGAGGTGGGAGGGAAGGGTGGTGGGAGACTCACTGCGACCCCTCTGAAAGGGTTGTTCGACCCCCAAAGGGGTCCCAACCCTCAGGTTGAGAACCATTGTCTTAACAGAAGCCCAGTAAAATTGGTCATTTCATTGTTCCCTGTGGTAGATGGTGATTGAGAGTAGCTTGCCTAGACACTATTCAAACTGGAAGTTAACTTTACAGTTTACTGTCTTTTAAACTGTACTGTTAACATCTTTGAACCCAGATGTCTGTTAGATACTTGAGTAATGGTGTATCCTGGCTTTTCCCCTTCTATTTTTATTTTTGGCTTTGTAACAAATTTCCATGTGTTCTTATAAGGCAGTGTGGGACAGCTGGAGTTGTCTTAACCCTCAGACATCAGTCTTTGTACACGCTGTATGTATGAGTTGGGGTGCGCAGGAATATTCACAGGTATTCAACTTTCAGTTGAATTCGTCCAGATTTGGACATTCAGATTCGAATTGAACATCCATAAATTCAACTTTAAAAATTCAATTGCATTTTGGATCTATTCGATCGAATTATCCGGACATTCACATATGCGTACTTGCACATACACATTTCCCACATCCGTACGCATTTGTACGGATCCATACGGGATGAAAATGAGTTGTGTATGGGATAACGAGTTGCATATGAGAGAGCCTTTTCTGTGATGGCCCCCAGACTATGGAATAGCCTCCCCCTCGAGGTGTGTTATGCCCCTTCCTTATATATATTTAGGAAGGCAGTGAAGCCGCACCTCTTTGCCCTGGCCTTTGGCTTAGCTGCTTATGTCTCCCCCCCCCCCCGCCCCCAAGTACAGACACTATCATTTTAAACATATTGTATATTGTTTTATATTTGTTGAATTTTTTAACGTCTTTTAATGTATATTCTATTTTAATCTGTTGTTACCCGCCCAGAGACCTTTGGGTATGGGGCAGGATAGAAATGTAAATGTAAGATAAAAAGAACATAATGTAAGATAAAAAGAACAAAACAGTAGCAAGTGTAGATTGAATTTTATCACTCCTTGCTCCTAGTCAAGATTGGAATAGCGTCAACAGACCCAGTGTTTCAGTAACAGTAGCTGTGTTCATACTTGCCTGCTTTAGCTAACTGTTAAGAGATACTGTAAATCAATAGCTTCATCAGCTCTGAACTGAAAAGGGAAATGATTCTTAAGGCTGTGTTTAGTCTGGGCTTGGTAATATATAGACGAAGGTGTTGCTGAATTAGAAACCCATCAATGCAGCCCACATGTTGCCCATTAACCATACCAGGTTTAGGTCATATCAGTAATCCTTTCTAGAATATCAGTCTGTTCCTACATTGGCAAACAGATCCTGGTTAGAAGTGGGATCTAAGTCTATTAATACATTTTTCTTCATATTTTGCACCTGGTTTGTACAAGTATATAATCTTGAGTAGTGTGGGAAGAATCCAGTTGTCCTCACTAGATTTGGTGGCCATCTCCTTATCTTACACTACTATTACACTTTCCTCGTTTTTCCCATTGTTAACCTCATTGGATGACTCCTAGTTTTAGTGTTCCATCATGTTTTCTAAACTTAAAAAAAAATTATTTGCATTGTTGCAGTTCCCTGCTATAGAATTGCTCCAGCTCTCTTGACTGTAGACCAGTGGTTCTCAACCTGGGGGTCGGGACCCCTTTGGGGGTCGAATTACCCTTTCAGAGGGGTCGTGACAAGTCTCCCGCCGCCCTTCCCTTCCACCTCCCAGCTGTTCCACCCCCATGGTTTGGGGTCTCCACAACATGAGGAACTCCATTATGGGGTCGCGGCGTTAGGAAGGTTGAAAACCGCTGCTGTAGACCTTATCCCTTTCAGAACTCTACTTTATTCCTTTAAGATGTGGCAACCGAAACTGTGTAACCTTCTCAATGGAGTGTAAGGGTGGTACCAGCACTTTTATTGGAGGCATGGACAGAGAAAACAGTACTTTGGAACCCATCCTAACTGAAATCCTGTGCCCAGTGTATAAAACAGCTTTTAATACTGTTCTATATATTACTGTGTTAATTGCTTCTACCCTTGTTTTTGAACGTAATTGTAAACCATTTGGGGATTTTTAATATGAAAAAGCAGCATAGAAATGTTTTGAATGGGTGTATAAATAAGTAAATTGTAGCGTGTATTTACATTGCTAAGAAATAAAAAGGGAACCTCAGTTACCCTAGGATTGGGATTCATCACAGTGCTTTGTCTTCCAGAGATGGGTCTGTGTGGATGCTGTGGGGTTGTTTTGAATGTGTCAAAATAACAATTTGCATGCTTCTGATGTAAGGATTTAAATGTGTTGAGAAGGGAACCTAGGTATCTTAGTAACCATCTTTTCCTGTAACGTCTCTTATCGTTTCTGAGCAACATCAGACGTGATACTTTATGTTGCACATAAATTAAAGTGCACTCTCTGTCTTTGTATACATAAGGGAGCAGCAATGCTTCTGCTATGGCAGGATAATTCTGCTTTTGGGAGAATGATATAGCAGGCAGTTTTGCTTCCATAGAAAATGGAGTGGCTCATTACCCACCCCTCCCCAGATACTGCTGATACTGTATTTCTTTGTTGTCACTTTGAGATGCAACCTCTGGTCAGTGTTTTATATATTTTGCTCCTACTATTCTCTCTGTGTTAAAATTCTAAACATTTAATTAGCTTTGTTGATTGTACAAAGAGAAGTAATGTGCAGCATTTTAAAAAAGATGGTACAACTATGCACAAAACCACTGACAGACATCTGTGGCGATCCCTCCATAGTCTAGGTTTTATACCTTGATGCAACCAAGAAAAGTTTTTTGATGTCTGGAGGGCCACGATTTCCTACCTAAGCCCTAACTGCTGTATGTATATTGGCATAATTTATCTGTGATAAAAACTGACAACACTAGTACTAAATAATTTGTTATAATTTCATTTTTATCTTAAATACCTGGGATGATTCCTTGTTCCTGTTTTTGGCTAACAGATTCCAGCTTTGTCTTTTTCTATGGAAAATGTGAAGAGACCTGTTCAAAGTTCAGTAGTGGGGTAATTCATATCAGTTGTAATCTTGATAGTGAAAGCTGGGGTGTTTTTCCACTAGCACTAAGTACCCATTAAGGACCCATTTGGCTCAAAAGGAGGAAGACCCCATTTCCACTACAGAGCCCATTAGAGCCATATTTGTTTACACCAGTTCTAGGGAAATCCGGATTTCGTGTAGACCCCATTAAAGAGGCCTACAATTGGGTCTTCAGGCCTCAAATCCAGATTAAATGGAGCCTGCTTCCACTACAATTGGACAATGGGATTTAGGGGAGGCTGGGAGGAGGGCACCCATGGGGGGGGGTGCCCCAAAGCTTCGAAGCCTGTGCACATTCTCTGAAGTCCCTCTGAAACCGGCTCCAAAGTCCCTCCGAAGTTACCTTTGAAGATTAGCACAGGCTCCGAAGAGGACCCCATGCGAGAGCAATTCCTTTGTTAAAAGCTCAAGAGAATCTTTGGAGATTCTCCGGAGCGTTTACAGAGATTGCACCCCTGTCCCCCAAAACACCTGGGGTGACGGGTGGGCCCCATGTGGGTAGATCCAGATTTGCCACGTCGGTGCTCCAGCGTTTCCACTGAGAGCAAGCTGGCACCCATTGCTATTGGGTGCTAGACCACCCATGGGTATTTTCCTTAATCTGGATCTTCTTAGATCCGGGTCTTCTTAGATCCAGATTAAGGGAGGCCAGTGGAAAAACACCTCTGGAATCTTTTTTGAAGATGAGGTGGCAGCTTAAGATGGACAGAGTTTTGTTTGTTTTAAAGATTTTTGTGTTGTGTTTATATATGTTGATCTTTACACTTCACATTCTGTGCTACAACACTGCTTTTTGCCCACCCTAACTATGGAGTAGTCACAGTGCGTTACTTTTTATTCCCTGGTAATTATAGGTGGTTCTTCTGTCTCCTTTTATAGTTCACAAAGCTGTCATAGAGAGGGAACTGGATGTGGAAAAAATTAGCTCTTTTTTCCTGTTAGGGCCTTGCCCTGTGCAAGTAGATACGAACTGGAAATCTTGCAAATGAGCCCAGGCCTACTAAAATGCTCCGCTGGAGTCAAAAGACATTTCAGCTGCTGTCCAAAAGTTGATGGTGAATGATGTAGGTTAATGTTTGGAAGAGGTTTTGCCTTGCCATGAAGTAAATGGCTGGTTGCCTTTCTTTGATCCCAGCCGCTCGGTTATTAATCATTTCACAGGATGGAACACTGTGGGCCTTTCAACTTGGATCTTCAGATGAAAACTGTCCAACATGTTGCTGACACCTGTGTCCTGATCTTGCAGCTTTTTACATGATGTGTCACAGAGTATTTAAGGCTCTCTGAACTAGTAACAAGTGTCCACAAGCTCTGTGTTTTATTGACCCTTGCTATTTTCAAGCCTCCCTGTATTTCACTGTTCTGTATATGCAAAGACATCCTTCCTATGTTTGGGCTAAAAGAAATAGTCAGGACTCCTAATCAGTGTTATAGTATTTTAGATAGCGAGTGGCTTATTGCCCAGTGGTAGTGCAAGTGGCTTAGAAGATGAAGGGATCCTTAGCCTGTCTGTAGAAGAAGACAATAGCAAACTGCTTCTGTAGCTTTGCCAAGAAAGCTTCATGGAGGTACCCATGTGGTCAATCAGGAGTCAGACATAACTTGATGATACCGAAATTAACACTTTAGATCAGGAGCCTAGGTAAACTCTGGGAGATGGTAGAAGGGAGAAGGTCTGATCTGCTAAGGTCCATGGAGTCACAAAGAGACACTGAGCATGATTTAATGACTGAACTTTAGGTCAGTCTGAATGACATACAGTGGGAGTGAGGGGCTCCCCATCACTAGTGTTCTGTATATCCAGGTCTGTACCCATACACTGCTTGGGTCTTTCTGGTGTTTGTTTCTCAAGAGGGTCTCTTCTGATATAAATTGAAAATCTTCAGGTGTTGGGCAAATATGAGTTAAGCACAAGTACTTGCCAGTGATTGTACGTGGGAGTTCAAGCTGTTCTTCTGCATTCCTCTCCATTGATCACAGGCCCCTTCATTCTGTTCTTCTCCTCCCTGTTCAGTTGTGCCTCAGCCAAGGAATGTGCAAAGGTTCTGACTCAACATCTGCTTCCACAGAGACATGCAAGATCCTGCTGACTTGCAGAAAGGCCCAGGTACGCATACCAGTATCCTGGAAACCTGGCAGGCATCTCTGTCTTCCTTTCTAGTTCTGTGATCTCTGGATTCCTTCTTCCAGGTTTCAAGGGTAGGGGGGGCCCTGCTGCTCAAACAGGATTGTTGGGCAGTGGGGGGTGAAGTAAGGCAGAAAGATGATGGATGAAAATCACAGAACTGTAGATGAAGTAAGTCTGGATTTGCTCAAGGAAAATATTACATATGACCCACCTGTTTTCTCTGTACTCCAGCGTAATGTCCCATTGCTGGAAGATAAGGCAAGATCATGACAGTCCATTTATGCAGTACCTGAATGTAATACTCTTAGGAACATGATTTTTTTCTTGTGTTTCAGTACCTTTTAAGGAGCCCTGTAAAAACAATCACTTTGAATAGCAGGGGAAGAAGAGTTTTTAAAAAGTTAGCTCATTCTTGGGATGGGGAAAAAGAGGCAACTTGGGAGTTTCCTGAAAATGCTGCCTATAAACAAAACAAAACAAACCCCTGCAGCGGCATTCGTTTTCCCAACAAAGAAACAGACAGGAGATGATATTGGGGTCTTATGAGCTTAGTTTAGCTTCAGATTTCAGCCATGGATTGTAAATTTCTGTTGGCACTAAACTGTAGGCAGTTAGTTGAACATCCTGTTACTAAAAAAGCATTTGGTCAGCAAAAGAAGGAACTAGTGAAATCTGATATATTGTACTGAAATGAGCTGGAATATATGCAGATAGGATCTCTGAAGGAACACGGTATTTATTCGGGATTGAGTGTTGTGGAATATTTGTTTGTATAAAGGAATGTGTTATTGTTCTTGATGTTACTTTTTACACATAGTCATACTAGGTATTTATAGCTGGCCTGGTGGATGCTTCCCGAGGCCCAAGTATAATCAGAGATATTGGAGCAGTATCTGAGCTAGTGAATAGTAATCATTTCAGTGTTGATACTAAAAGAAATAACCCCTGATCATTTATTGGAAGGACAAATACTGAAGCTGAAGCTGAAATACTTCGACCACGTAATGAGAGGACAGGGCTCTTTGGAAATGATCCTGATATTGGGAAAAGTTGAAGGAAAGGAGAAAGGGACCACAGGGGATGAGATGCATAGAAAGCTTCATGGTAGCAGTGAACATGAGCTTGGGTGAAATTTGGGAGACAGTGGAAGACAGGAGGGACTGGCATGCCATGGGATCACAAAGAGTCGGGAGCAACTGAGCAAATTCCTTCAGTGCCCAAGGTGTTATTTGATGATGGTATGTTGCTTATCACTATCAAGTAATAATTTAAGTGCTGAAAGAATTTAGTGATGTTATATTCCTTGTTTGGGGTGACTGTAGTTCAGTGGTAGAGGAAACTGCCAGGAAAAGTAGAGGATTGCCTATTGGTCCCCAGCTACTCTCCAGAACCAGGCAACGGCAAACAACTTACCTCTGCTGAGAGAACTGCAGGGAGGTATCCATACAGTCAACCAGGAGTTGATGGTACCCAATAAAACCAAAATTCCTTGCCATTGTAAACAGAAATTTCCAGACCAACAAGCTGTTGCCCCTTCAGATTTCCTTCAAAAGTGGTTAATCTTTGGTCCTTCAGATCTTTTTCTTTCAGGGTTTTTTTTTAATACAGCAATAAAACTTCAGTTATCATACATCAATCCGTTATTCACTACAGGTGACTTCCTCGGTTCTTCAGGATCTTATTATCTTAATCTTCCATTTCCGCTGGCCCTTGTAATATCAGTCGAATCCAGCTGTTGTTAATCTTTCTTCCTGTAGAAACTCTATATGGGGTCTCTAGTCTTTTAGATATTCCTCTATTCTTCTTTCTTTTAAAAGGCTCATCAATTTGTCCATTTCAACAAGGTCTGACAGTTTGATTAACAAAAGGCCTTTTTGCACTACAACCAGAACGGCTGTGCTGCAGTCAGGCTACGATACTCTGGGAGGCTTATCCCATTCACACGTAGGCAGGAAAGGAACACATCTACACACGTTCCTACCTGCCTACGTGTGGATGGGGAAAGCACCCCAAAGTGTCCGAGCCTGAAAAGGCTGGACGGGGGCGGGGATGTCTCTTCCAGGCCTCTCTGCCATTGGATGAGAGAAGACCTAGGGGTAGGCAGTCCTGGCAGGGCCCTTCCCCGGTCCCTGCGAGTTCTAGGGGACAGGATCATATCCTGTAGGGACCCCCTCCCCCGGGCACACACACCCATGGCCCAGGGATGTGGATGCACGCACATGCATGTGCACCTACCTGCTGGCTGTCCTGAGTCCAGCGGCACAGCGCCAGCGGAGCCCGGGTCACTTGGACCCAGGACAGCCAGCAGGTAGGTGCACACACACAGGGCCAAGGGTTGTGTGGGGGGTGGTCCTGGGGGCCATCTGTGGGACTGAGCCGTGTAGATCTAAGTGGCTCAGCCCTGCAGAGGCCAACAATCTGTCCCAATGGGCCAGGGGATGTGGGGTACTCGGTAGACCGGCTCTAGCCATTCAGCCCTTCAGCTAGGGCCAGTCTACCAAGGGACTCCACATCGCCTGGCCCATTGACAGCCGCTGTCTGACCCCTCCCCACCCTGGAAAGGGGTTAGGGGAGGCCGAACTGGTTGTCTCCCCAACTCCTGCAGTCACAATGGGTCCCGTCTACTGGAGTGCGCGCAGCTGCCCAGACCATGGCAGATCGCACCCTGGGCCTGGCAAGGTGAGTGATTTGTGTGGGCCTGGCACCTGTTGGGTTGGTTTTGGCCCAATTGTGGCAGGGGAGGGCGTGTCCTGCAGCTGTCAGGAGGGGAGACGTGCAAATGCTTCCCTCCCTGGATGGTCGGGAATGGGCCAGAACGTGCTGGACTGCATGTAGAGCGCTGTGGGCCAGGCTGAGGCGGTTCTGTATGGCCTTGTGCGAAAAGGCCTCAGCTTTCCACTGAAGGAATTTCAGGTTCTTTCCACTTTTTTGCATAGATTAGTCTTGCTGCTGTTACCATGTACATAATTAAAAGATTCAGGTTATCTAAATTGCCATCGGTCCTTCAGATCTTCTTCAGTTGTGCCTCTTGATCCTAATATGTAAGGTCAGTGGGGAGGAAAGGACATGGTGATAGTAGTACCTTCAGGACTCAGCAGCCCTAATTTGTTATTTACTTAGTGTTGCCCTTGCATAAAGATTTCATCTTGGGTCCTGCTAGCATTACTTATGGAATAGTTTGTATATGACAACAGCTTGAAAATGCACCATGCTGCTGTTGAAGTAGCTACATCAGTGGTCCTCAGCATCCTGTTAGCTAGACCATAGGCTTTACATTGCAAAGTTTGTGTCAGCATTTCTGCATGCCAGTTGTTTTTAAGTTGGGTGTATTTAGCCACAGGTTTCTGTGATGACGGGGCAACATTTTGATCCATAGCTTTTGTGAGAGTTACCGCCACTGTATATGCTCTCTTTGAATGTGGAAGTGCGTTCCACACACATAGAACCTTATTGTGAATCAGAAGTGTTTCCCGCTTTAAATGGAAGTGTTGTGGTGATTGCATTTCTGAGCCAAAATCTACTTGCATGTTCTTTGACATCCTAAATAATGACTGTGGCGTAGTGTTGGCAAATGTACAGCAAGGAAAATACCAGAAAGCACCGGCAGATTGAAATGGCAAGAAACTAGGCTGTGAAAAGTTTGCCTTGGCTTGCTCTGTGCCAGGAGCAAGAAAAACAAGCTAACAAAAATCCAAGTTGGAGCCGGGTTAAAGCCATCCTGAGTCCGCTAAGTACCTTTATTTTTCAGAACTTCCTTGACTTGCAGGAACTGAGCTCTTTTGGCTACTGAACTCTGATAGAAACGTAATTTTTCTCTTCCGGTTCCCTGCTCTTTTTGCCTATTGGCATAAATGACAGCCTGTTTAAATATCAGATGAGAAGACCTCTGGATAAAGAAAGGCATGGATGCCAATGGAGACAGTTGATGTTAAATGTTGACTATGTATAAGGCATACTAATGCTTGTAAATGGATATCAGGTTTCAATCTTTTATGAATTAAAAAGAAGTCATTAATGTGAAACTATATATTCTAGGCAACTGCACTTGCAATAATTGATCAGCTTATGCCACACTCCCTTGAGAAGATGATTATTACCCATTATACTGCAGATATTGTGTTCTTTGTAAACTCAGGCCTGAGCAAGTGTGTTTCTCTAATACCTGGAACTTTCAGCTGGTGCACACTTAAGCTTGAGATTCCTGTGATATTCTGATCATGACTTTAAAATCGCCAACTTCAGCTACGTAAGACCTGAGTAGCATGAGCAAGAAGCTTGCTTACTATGAGAGTTGTTGGTGTTGCCAGTTGGTGCTACTAGAATGGGTGCCTAAGTACATCTTCCAGGCTGGGGAGACAGACAGGATGCTTCTAAAAGCCCTTTGCAAGGGGCTGAGAGCAGATGAAGGTTTTGCCCTTGTCTTCTGCTTCAGATGTCCATATGTGTTTGGTGGGCCGTTGTGTGTGACAGAATGCTGAACTAAATGGGCTGTGGCCTAATCCCACAGGGCTTTCCTTAGGTTCTTATTATTTTTATAGGGTTGTGAATTCAGAAATGGTATGTTCTCATGGCCTGTTGGGAAAAGTTGTGTATTCCCCATTAAAACAATCAATGCTTTCTCCATTAAAGCAATCAATGCCGTATAGAAACTAGGCAAATTAAAGACATTTTAAACACCCATTTGATGTAAATTCTCCTGCTGCTAATCATAGGAAGCCATATAAAGGATTAAAGCAGGCACTGTGGTCTGTTGCTAACTGTTTCTGACTTATGGTCCAATCATAACTCTGCAGACTTAGCAGCTAGAAAGTTTTTGGGGTTGGCGGCAGTGGAGAATGTATTTGAAGTGGAACATTTCCTGGGATCACAATGTATATGTTATTTTTGTTATGTTCATTGAGTCAGAATTATTTCCTGATGGCTGTATGGATTACATATAAGTGAGTTTTCTTGGCAGATCATTACCTTCTTCTGGTGAGATGCTGGGAAATAAACCTATGGCCCTCTACATTCCACACAATTTGTCTTCTTCTGTTCTTAGTCTTACCAGTTTCCTGTGCTAGACTTCTGGATCATGCTATATTGGTTTTGGCAATATTGGCGATAACTTTTTAAACCAAATTTCTTACTATACATAGTAGAATACACTGTATAGCTGTCTCTTAGTGTTGTAGATCATGTTGAATGATTCTATGGCCCTGTCTTCACTTATTGGTAGCCCAGATCTAGAAAGAGACAACGAAAAGGATATTGTGGAACTGGAAAAGGTGCAGAAAAGGGCAACCAGAATGATAAAGGGGCTGGAACACCTCCCTCACGAAATCAGACTGCAACGTCTAGGCCTCTTCAGTCTGGAAAGATGTCTTTTAAGAGGGGACGTAATTAAAGTATATAAAATCATGCATGGTATAGAAAAGGTGGATAGTGAACATTTCTTTTCTCTATCACACAACACTAGAACCGGGGGGGCACTCTATGAAGTTGATGGGTAGGAGAGTCGGATCAGACAGGGGGAAGTATTTCTTCACACAGAGGCTCATCGGTTTCTGGAACTTGCTGCTGGAAGAGGTGGTAACAGCTACCAGCCTAGATGGCTTCAAGGAAGGGTTAGACAAATTTATGGACAACAGATGTATCAATGGCTACTAGACGATGCCTAAGTACATCCTGCACGCTGGGGGAACAAGCAGGATGCTTTTAAGGCCATTTGCTGGGATTTAAGAGCAGGAGAAAGTTTCCCCTTGTCTCTGCTTGAGATGCCCATGGACAATTGGTGGGCCACTGTGTGCAACAGGATGCTGGACTAGATGGGCTGTAGCCTGATCCAGCAGGGCTCCTCTTATGTTCTTATATTCTAAAGCTTCTCTTCAGCACATTAGTGTAGTTTGAGTCCCTGCCCTCTGCTAGTATGCCCCATCTGCACAAGATGAAGCATAGTCTGGACCAGGAAGATTCAAAATGTCTTCCTGATCCGGTCAACCACTGTACTAGCTTGCACAGGTCCACCAGTGTACTAGCTGATGGTAAACTGGACCAACAAGGCATCTGGATAGCCAACAAGAAACACTGCTAAAGAGGTTTCCTTGAGCACTCCAAGGCCAAGAACATTTCCTTATTTTTGTGAGAGCCAGTTTTCAGGCACCTCTTCATCCAGACATTCCCTGTGCGACGGTGGTTTTCTTCCTCCCCTACCTGAGTTTTAATGTGTCTTTCATTGCTTATATCTTTCAAATCTGCTTTTACTCTTTTTTATGTTTACTTTTTTTCTTTTTGCAAACTGCTTTGAGATTCTTTTATGAGAAGTGGTATAAAAGTATCTTGAATAGGTATGTGGATCTGTTCTGCTCCTGGGGTGCTTCTGCATGAGCAAATTTAACATACTAAGCTCGAATGTGAATTTATTTTGTGGATCTGAATATAGCCCTTTTTCACCTACTGTGACCTTGAATGGCTTAGGAGCTACAGTTAATCAAAAAATCGCTTTGCATACTTGTATAAATGTATAATTTCAGCAGATGGCAGCACATGCATAATCTTGGCTAATTTTACAGATCTAAGTATAGGTGGGCATAGTTAGAATTCATATAGGAAACCATTGGGACTGTAGAGAAGACCAGGAAGTTGAAAGAATATCCTGGGAGGTGACAATGGGAAATAACTTTACTGTTGTTGCCAAGAAAATTAAAAGGGTATGTCTTTATAATCACTAGGAATCAAGGGGTGTTTTTCCACTGCAGCCCTTAGATCTGGATCTAAGAAGATCCGGATCTAAGGAATGGGTACATTTCTTAATCCGGATCTAGTAGATCCGGATTAAGGGAAGCACCCAATGTGTTTCCACAGGAGGTGTAGCATCCATTAGGAATGGGTGCTAACACCCCTGCTGTGGAAACAGCTTTGTACCCATCTGGGGAATCCAGATCGACCCACAAGGGGTTGGTCCATTACCCCAGGTGTTTTGGGGCGCAGGGGGGTGCAATCTTTGAAGCAACTTCGAAGTGATTTCGAAGTGACTTCGAAGCCAATGTTGGAGGGGGCAAAGGTGCATCCCCTCCCCCTAGCCTCCTTTGGACCCCATTGCCTGTTTCCAGTGGAAACAGGCTCCCTTTAATCCGGATTTTCTGGCAGAAGGCCCCATTGTAGACCCCATTAATGGGGTCTACAGAAAATCCTGATTAAAGGCCAAAAAGATTCGGATTTCCCCCATGGCAGTGGAAACAATTGGGTTCAAAATGGGTGCCGTAGCAGAAATGGGATCATCCGGCTCACAGCCAAAAGGTGCAAAAATGGGTACAATTGACAGTGGAAAAACACCCAAGGTTAACTTGAAGGCATCTTCCTGTTATTAAATGAGGGAGGCATGATGAATGCCTGTATACAAGAATGAATGACTATGCATGGAAATGGGGTTGTACATAAATGTGTGTTTTTCTTTTTGAGTGGCTCTGGGGCAGAGATTTTGCATGACGAGGTTATGCAAAAGAGATGTGTCTGTTTTAGCTATCAGAAAGCCTTTCCTTTTTGTAAAATGGGGCATTTTTAGGAAGTAGAGATCTGGTTTCAAAATAGTTTTGGGTTTTGAAGATCAAACCCAAAATTTACATTAATTTTTTGGTTGTGTGGGGTGTGATTTGTCTCCTGTTCTAAAACAGCCATACTAGAGTCCCACTTCAGGATGTGAAGGATTGTGAATAGGAAGATTAGAGGCTGGTTGGATGTTTTGATGAGCCTGAGAGCTTCCATTTCATAAAACATAACAAAACAAAAATAGCAAAGGAAGAATTTGCAAATACTTAGTAACCTTCACATGTATGCAGATTCCTTTATTGTAAGCACAGTGCTGGTTATTGCATTTAATTGTATTTTAAAATGGGAGGGGATGATAAGTCACTATCTTACAATGCATGCTCCTATATTGTGAGAGTTCCATTCTGGAAAAAAATGGGTGTGAATGTGAAAATGTCTTATGTGAACAATCCAGGAGTTGGAGAAACGATGACAAAAAGCTCAGTTGACTTTTGCATTGGGTTAACCAACCTTGCTGACAGTTACTTTGACTTAAATGAGAAATTTGGTTTTCAATGTGAAACAATGGAGGAAAGAAATTTGCATTCAGAGGGTTAACAGCACAGCCACCACAGAGAGGATCTGCTGTGGGGGCAATGCCAGAATACACAAATAGCATGTCTGAAAACAACGCACCACACAGATGCCAGCCAGGATGCTTGTAGCAGCTGTGGAACATGTCAGTGCCATGTAGGGGTGTGCATGAATATTCGAAGGTATTCGAAATTCGATTGAATTCATCCGGATTTTGACATTTGAATTCAAATCAAATGTCCATAAATTCATATTTAAAGATTTGAACAAATTTTGGATCTATTCATTCAAATTATCTGGACATTTGTATGTGTACGGGTTTGTACACAGTGTGTCCTTGCAGATACGGATCTTTCCCGCGTCCGTACACATTTGTATGGATCCATATGGGATGAAAACGGGTTGTATGCGGGATAACTGTGGGATGCATACGGACATGTACAGATGCGTACGTGATGTGTAACGATGCGTATGTGCACATACAAATGTTGTCAACATTTGTAAGTGCAAATTCGAATTGAAAATTTGAATGAATAGATTTGAATTTGCTTAATTCGAATCAAATTTGGTTAAATTTGAATTTTAAAGAATCAAATTGAATTTTCTGGTATTTGATTCAAATCGAATCCCGAAAATTTCATTTGTGCACACCCCTAGTGCCATGCCATCGTGGCTTTCCTACAGCCTGCAATGGTGGAAACACACTGATGTCAAAAAAGAGGTCTGAGATTTGTGTGCTCAGGAAAAGGCGCAGAGCAACGTGCCCACATTAAAACACTCTGCGCTCATTCAGGCATGCTCCTTCAGTCACCAGCCACAGTATAGGTACACTACGGCATATGCCACAGACAGCAAAAACACCGGTGGGTGCTTGGAACTGCTCAGAAACAGTCAAAACACTTAGAAAGCATTTGGAACTGAACAAAGGCACATACACCTTCCACACTCAAAAGGACTTAAAGGCTCACAGTGACACTAAAAAGGCAGTCAAAACTCACAAACACAAAGTCACATGCAGAATATTCCCCCCCCCCCCCGCCCCCCAAAAGCAACCAAGCCAAGAGCCTTCCTCATTGTGGAAAATGGTTCCTGGAGCAGGAAGACGGTCCTGGCATACTGGCGGATTGACCTCAGGCTTTGGGCAGGAAAATGTGCACTAACACAACAAAGGATCACATTACAAGAGGAATTGTCACAATAAGTAATGGTGTTATAGCAAATTTTGCTATATGAAATTACATTATATTGTGATTGTATACAGATCTGGCTTTCTAAACAGACCTGTCTCCAGAAGTTTTTCAGCAAAGAGAATCTGTTTTATTATCCTTTTCTGTGAACCTGCCAATAGCTGCTTCTCATTTGGGAATGAGCCCTGGGAGTCTTTTGTCGTTCTGCATACTCTGAAGATAATCCGTATTGGCATGTCTGTAGGAGTAAGTGCTCCACCTGTGACGCAGCCAGATGGAGGTGAACAGAAGAAATGGGAAGAGATTTGTTGCTGAAAGCAGAAGTCGTAAATAAATTGAGAAACCACAGACTGGCAGTTTCATGCGAATGATATGATTGATGGTACTGAAAACCTGTTCCACTAAATGGCCTTGAAAACTGAGCAACCTCAGATTTGGACACAGTCTAAGTGTGGTTTTGATAAGCTAAATCCAGAAGGTTTAGAGCAGGGTTTATGCCATTTTTTCAGATGGGACTAATTCTTGCAAAGAGATAGAACCTTTCAGTAAGGAAGCACAAATTTTCTGATTGCAAGCATAAACACTGGGGGGGGGGGGGGAATGATTCACAATTTGACCTTCCCTTCCCCTTCCCCGTCCCTTCAAGTCCCCAGTCTTTTACGCCTCAGAAGGCAAACCTGAATGCAAAAGGCAGAATTGGGCTGAATCGTTCGGAAATGGACTTGCATAGATTCTGTGATTTATTTATTTATTTTTAGACCCTGGTCTTTTAAGTGCCAAGATATTTACCCAGGTCTTTAAAATAATGTTCTAATCATGTGTAGATTATGCATTTGGTCTTTTTAATCGTTTTATTTTTACCTGCAGTTTTATCTTAAAATAATATTCAGGAGATGAATGAAGATGCACCTATTTGCTCCAATCTTTGGTTCCTGAAATAGCTCCCTCTCCGCACTTTCAGGCACTGTTCTTGTTTTTAGTGGGTTTTAAATTTTATTACCGTATATTCTGGCGTATAAGACAACCCCCAGTTTTCCAGTCAAAATATAGAGTTTGGGATATACTCGCTGTATAAGAAGACGACCCCCGACTTTTGAGAAGATTTTCCTGGGTTAAAAAGTAGTCTTATACACCAGAATATACAGTATTTGTATTTCTATCCCACCCTATACCTGAAGGTCTAAGGGCGGGTAACACCAGATATATATTAAAACAAGAGCAGTGTATATTAAAATATTGTTTTTACTGCTGTAATCCACCCTGAGATCTTCTGGTAATAGGGCAGGATAAAATAAAAAATACAAATAAAGGGAAACGGTGATCCAGATCTGTGACCTTTCTTTCTTTCTCCTATAGATTAATGTATGTGGACTGAAAAAAGTGACCATTGATGAGCAAAATAGCAGACGAGAGGCCAGGCAGACTGGAAAGCGACAGCTGGCAACGTGCAAAAGAGGACCAGTGGCTAAGCTGGGAGCATGGAGGAGAAGAATAATGAGAAGACGAACCAGGCGCATGTCCTCTTTGACCGATTTGTCCAGGCCTCGACCTGCAAAGGGACTCTCAAGGCCTTCCAAGAGCTCTGTGACTATCTAGAACTGAAGCCCAAGGACTATCGTACGTTCTATCACAAACTCAAGTCCAAGCTTAATTACTGGAAAGCCAAAGCCCTTTGGGCCAAGTTGGATAAAAGAGGTGGCCACAAAGACTACAAAAAGGGGAAAGTATGCGCCAATACGAAGGTAGGCATTGCCAGAACAATTTGCGTTGAATTTTGATAAATGCTTGCATTGATATATTGGCAAGCTGTGCCTCTTTTGCTGCATTCACTCCTAAAGTTTAATCCAGATTCAGTCCACTTTTTAGCGTAGGTGGACACATCAGCAGAGTGGCAGGCAATTTGCTTTTCACATTATCTAACTCACAAGATGGAGTTTCTGAGTTAGTTAATGTAGAAAGAAAATGAATAGACACTTTGCTCATGTGTTCTTTCATTCTGAAGTTGAACTGAAGCTGGATTAAAACGCGGGTGTGAACACACCCTTTGATTCTTAACATATTATAGTTATTCCCAATAGATTGATTTGAACACCAGTCACAGTGTAATTGTGTAATGGTTGCCATCCCTGTACTTGACACTTCAGCATGTGTTGTGATTTCAGCAGGATTTCTTGTTTCATGTGGAAGTGTTTGGAATCCTTGCCTTGAACAAGGAAAAGCAACTTGCTGATATTTTTCCCCTAAAATCTCTTGCTTACAGTGCTTCATTAGCAGTTCAGATGTTTAAACTGGTGCTTTTTAGAGTGATGACTTCTGTACAGTTCAGCGCAGGCCTTATAGTCTATGTCTAAAACCTTTCTTTGGGTTTTCCTCCTGAACTAGAGGAGTAATAACTAGGAATCCAGCTTTCTCGGTTATTACACATCAGGGATAGCTCACCTGGAATCACCTGAGTCAGCTTGGTCTTGTGGTTAGCATGCCATAGTCATGAGATTTGATTCCGCACCCCTCCATGAAGCCAACTGGGTGACCTTGGGCTATTCACAGCTCTCTTCTGAGCTCTCACAGCCCCACTTACCTCACAGTGTGTCTATTGTGGGGAGAAACAGAACCCTCCTCCTCCTCCTCCTTCTTGTGAAGCTCTGTTTCTTCTCCTAGGCATACATTGGGCTATGCTGTTTTGTGTGCATCTAATTATTTCTATACTCTTGGTTTTGAAAAAGATAGATATCTGTTTTTATGGGGTTGTTTTGTGCGTTAAAATGACCTTTTTTAAATAAATAAATAAATTTATGATTAATGTATTGAAGTATTCTGCAGTTGCAAATGCTGGTCTTTTGGAAAGTTGGCTGATGAACTTCATGATGAAACCGTTGTCTGTACATGCAGCAGACAGTGTTAGGCCACTGAGATGATTGCATCAAATAGCAGAGAAAGGTCACATTCCTAAATGCTATCTCTTGTGGAAATTTCTCTACAGATCTAACCAAGTACAACAGAGAATGGGCTGGGCATATGTACAGTAATCCCTTTTATTTATGAGGATTTGGAGCCAAAAAAAATGGTACAGATACCAGCTCCAAAATAATGAGGGAGGCAGGAAATTGTTTCTGCGTCTGTGCATGTCACATGCGTGCACAATGATGGTCATATACATGCATGCCAGTGTTCATCGCAGGGCCACCCCATGAAAGGCCCTGTAATGGCAGTGGGGATGCATGGAGCAAGCAGGTAAGTTCCTCATGGACATATGTAGGCTTTCACGGCTTTCTGAAACCTGGAACTCACGGCATAACAGCCCCAAAACAGCTAGAAATGAGGTAAGTTCCCTGTTTCACATGGTTTACTCACATGAATGGTGACAAAAATAGCTAGTGCTATTAGGGCTTAACCGTCCTTGGTTTCTAATTGTCATTTGCTTTCTCCAAAGAGCAGTGTGCCATGTCCCAAAGTATATAGATAGGTTATTTTACAAAACAAGTAAGGCATACAGGCACACATCCTCTCTTAAGTAGAATTGGGTAGTTCTTATAAGTAAGAAATGACTGTGAAATGTTTGAAGTTTCTTAAAACCTGAAATAGTCATGACGTTATCATCTTAATTTTACAAAGCCGTCTCAATGATAAGAACTAATTGTAAGTATCTCATCTGACATCACACTGGCTTATATTTCATTTTAGCAAATGTTAAGGTGTCAGATTCTTACCTGGTAGCCTCCCAGTTTGAGTCCACACTCCCTCACGAAGCCAGCTGGGTGACCTTGGGCAAGTTCTCTTTTCTGAGCTCTCACAGTCCCACCTACCTCACAGGTTATCTGTTGTGGGGAGAAGAACAGGAAGCTTTTGTCTGCTGCTTTGAGTCCCCTTAAAAAGGGTGAGAGAAGCGGGGTATCAAAGCCAGTTCTCCTTTTCCTTCTTCTTCTTTGAGTTTGAGATACTTTGATACTAAGAGTGGTAATATGTTGCTTCCTTTTCAGTGTCTCATCATTGGGGCTGGACCCTGTGGCCTTCGGACAGCCATTGACCTGTCCTTTCTAGGAGCTAAGGTAGTGGTGGTAGAAAAGCGTGATGCCTTCTCCCGCAACAATGTTCTCCATTTGTGGCCATTTACCATACATGACTTGCGGGGCCTTGGCGCCAAAAAATTCTACGGCAAATTTTGTGCAGGAGCCATTGATCATATCAGTAAGTAGCTGTTTTTATGTGGGGAAAAAGAAGGACAGAATGTACGATTAGGAAGTAGATAATACTGTCACAGTTATTCAGTCTGATAAATAACTGCTAAATGTTTGTGAGCTCACAAACATTTTTAGCTCACGCATTTGCACGTTTTCTGATAGATCCTTGAAGCAACATGCTCCTTATCTGACATTAGTACCCTTGAAAATCATCATGTACACACATTTCAAGATTGTGATCCTTGCTGCCATTTCTTCTACACAGTATAACAGGATGGCAAGATCAAGGAGTGTGCAGTCTACAGTTAGGCAAAAGTCAGTGTACTGGTTACTGTGAACAACTTGCCAAAGTGTATATATATTTTATTAACAAAAGCATCAGGAAGTTCATTGAAAATTGCATGTTAATAATGAATTTGAATGCTGTAATAGAAATGTTATCATGCAAACATTTTGAAATAGGTTCCAAACAAATGGAAACAAAGGCAAAGAGGAGGTTTTTGAAGGGGTAGGCCAAAGGTATTTATGTAAAGAACCTTCATTTCGGATTACATCAACAAGCCTATAAAAAGTAACCTAATTTGTTTTATAAAATGCAATGAAACAAAACTAGATTTCAGGCATCTTATTTGGGCAGGGAACACAGCTTCAGAATGCCATTTGTTTTAGTACTTTTCATTTGGCTAGATCAATTTTCCTTAAAGGGAACTTGTATCAACATATTTTCTTCCATTGTTTTCTTTCTTTTTTACGGTACAAATTATTTGTGTATCTTTTATTGAATAATATACTCTTGGCTTAAAGCCTAAAAGTTAAAAATAGCAAAGAGGAGTTCCAAGACTTAGTTCTAAAAATACTGTCTTTAAAACAGAGTACTCATACTGTCTGTCTCAACGAATCTGCATTTTGTATTACATTTAGAATTGGTCAGTCAAATTTATTTCTTATACTTTTGTCTTACTTTTAAGCTTATAAAAGCTGCAAGAGCAAAATATCCGTGATATGAGTCCCTGCACTCAAGCCAGTTTGATATTGTGGTTAGAGTGTTGGATTCCCAGTTTGGTTCTGCACTCCTCCATATGGACAAAGCTAGCTGGGTGACCTTGGGCTAGTCACAGCTCTCTTTCTGAGCTTTCATAGCCCTATCTACCTCACAGGGTGTCTGTTGTGGGAAGAAGAACAGATTTGTCAGCTGCTTTGAGCCCCCTTAAGAAGGGTGAGAAAAGCGTAGTATAAAAGCTTTCTCCTCCTCCTCTTCTTATTTTTCTTCTTCTTCAGGCTTAACATTGAGAAAGCATGGCACAAGAGGAAAAGGCAAGTGAAGGGAGAATGAAAACCTAGGTATTAGCTGCTGGGGTTTTATAAAGATGTGAATGCCAAGCAGTCCCTTTTGTTTAGTAACTGAAGATAATTTTTGTTATTATTTTTAGCAAAGAGAGGAGTTTTGTTCGAGGCAGTAAAAATCAAATGTCAGACAGTATAATCCTATGTAGAGCCCAGTTTGGATTATAGGAATTTTTGCTGCTCTTGGAGCAGTAGAGGCAAACAAAACAAACCTTTCACATTTTTCTGATGACTCACAGAGCAAGAGCCATATTGTAATTTTTCTTAGCATAAAGTGAAAATTTAAATTGCAACCTATAAAGTTACCTACTGAATAAAAACACAGTTTCTCCACTGGAGTATAATATTATCTAGCACTACCATAGGTGATGGTTACCTTGCTATTTCACTTACAGGAAGTGGAGGCATTTTTCTGCCAACTTTTTCTGCCAAAAATATAGCCAATCGCATATAATTTTGATCTGCAGGATTTCAGGATACAAGTATACAGACCGTTTGTATTAGGACTGCATTCAAATGTAAAATGGTTGGTTTAATTTGTAATGAAGTTGAACCAGGCATGAGTTTCCAACAGTATGTGAACTTTCTCCCATGTGGCCCTCCTCCAGTGTATTCCAGTTTCCTACAGTCATGTAGCAAGTGCTTCCTCTTTCTTCTGGTGCACGTATGGTATCTCCCCATCACGGCCAGGCAGCCCGTCCCCGTCCCCCCAATGGCCAGGCAGCTCCCCCCATCACACACATTACTTTACCTTGGCCATTGTGCCTCACTTTCCTGGCAGACTGGAATGTAGCCACTGCCCATGCCAGTTTTTCCTTGCAAGGTCTGCTAGATCTTATGGAAATGGAGAACTGGGTGTGTGTCCACTTTCTGGAAGGTCTCAGATGTGACCAGTCGTATTTGAACTTTTCCTTGAATTGGATGTTGGTCTCACAAATGGGCTGGAAAATGAGGTGTGATGGGCAAGCTAAGGCCACAAACATGGTGGGAATGCTGGGTCACAAGGGGGTAATGCTGCCCATGTGACCGAGGAGGGTGACACGCCAGGGCATGAGGGGGGGGGGCTGCATGTACAAAGGCAGGAGGGAGAAGAGATCAAATCGAACAAATTATTTGAGTTTAATTTTTCCCTGTTCTGTTTGTACCAACTGCCTTGGACTTGAGGCCGTTCAGTTCAATCCCAAACCAGTTTGACGTATCCCTAGTTTGTATCTGCAAGTAAATGCTGAGAACACTAAATGTTCTTAATGAATTGGAAACATACAGATATATATAAACATATATTTATCTAGTAAACATATATTTACTGGTGGATGGGTAAGTTAACTTGCATATCCATAATTAATTTTTTATAACACAAGTTACTCCATAATCCTTCTTTGGATTGCTCCCTCATTTGAAGAGGAAATTTTTCAGTCTTCCTGAAATGATAATATATCAAGCTCATACCCCATGGTAATTCACAAGAGAAAAATAGTGAATAGTTTTCAGTTTTAGAGCACGGAAAGGGCTCTTCAAAACATTCAATGAAATTTCTCAGCATTATCACGGCATCTGCTATTTGCATAGGCTAGCCAGTGTTTGCTGGTCTCACAAAAGTGAGTTTGGGTGCTTAATCACCAGTTATTTGCGTGGCCAGTGCCTGGGGATGGGAAGATGAGTAGGGTGAAAATAGGTTTATATCGTAATGTTATGACATCATAAGTGTTGATGCCCTCCTTGCCATTTCATCATCCGATACAGCCCACGGTCAAGCAGGTGTGCGGCCATGAAGTATCCAACACCTTTTCCATTGCAAGAGGTTTTTTTGAACATTTGTTAAAAGCCCTTTGCACTTTTCTATAAATATTTTTGTGCTTGGAGATATATAAATAATTCCTTACAGGGTTTTGCTCCTCACAGCCATTAGGGGTATTCTAAGGGCAATTTCAGTCACTTTCTTTTAAAAGCTCTTTTAACAAGGACCAGGCCCATGGAAGTCCCAGCCCTGTTTTCATGGAATCCTCTTGTCTTGTAGGCATTCGTCAGCTCCAGTTAATACTCTTGAAAGTCTCCTTAATCTTGGGTGTTGAGATCCATGTCAATGTGGAATTCCAGGGGCTCGTTTACCCTCCTGAGGACCAGGAGAATGAGAGTAAGTTGAGCGGGATTTGCGGTTGATTCTAGAAGTATTAGCAGCGAAGGCTTTTATTGATCTGCTGATGGCGTCTGGTTCTTGAGTTGATCTAGTGGCTTAGATGCCACTTCTACCTGGCTGCTGCAAGGCTGCAGATACATGGAATGAGAATATCCTAGTGTTTACTTGTGCAAAAAAAAAATTAAGGATGCTTCAGTAACCCAGAATTTGTCCACAGGGATAGGCTGGCGTGCACAGGTCCATCCTAAAACGCATCCTGTATCAGAGTATGAATTTGATGTCATCATTGGGGGTGATGGGAGGCGCAACACTTTGGAAGGTAAGGGACTATTGATGTTTGCAACAGAGTCATTTAATTCCACAGACTGTTATCTTTGCATCCCATTCTGTGGCCCCTTCTGGACTGGGCCCTATTCCAGATTATATCCCAGAATAGGGACCTGCTAGCTACATGCTGGTGCAGACTATGGAAAGCCCTTCCCAGGGCCTACAATAGACTAAACTAACATGTGGGTAGCAGGTCTCTGTTCCAGAATATAATCTGGAATAAGGCCCAGTGCATAAAGGACCTATGTATGCAAGTCCTTCAGGAACATAGTTGCAATAAAATCTCCTACAACTGGGGAAAGTTGCTTACAGAGATACAACTAAAGAAATGTGTATAGAAGTAGGACAGACCACAGCAATAGGATCGTTGTAGTGGAAGTATCTCATGCTGAGGTGAATAATGTTCATCTTTTAAGGTTTAGCAGTGGTTTCTGTTAGTCTCTTGCTGCAGACGTGGTTTGGCTGCTCCTGCAGAACTGTAAAATAACTTCATGCTGATTGCTTTGTTAGCTGGGGTGGGGTGCAGTCAGGCATCGCCAATAATCATGAGATGATTATTGCACCTCTGTGTCCTCAAGGGCTGAGAGAAGAAGGAAAAAAGAAAAAAATCCTTATAAGGACAAATACCCATTTCTTATCTCCTAGTAAGAGCGTTATTAAATTACTCCTAGATACACCACTCTTAACTGCATTAGCAATAGTTTGTTTGAAAAGTTAACACATGAAGTGTACTTACTAGATAGCAAGATGTACTGTGAAAAGCAGGGTGTGTGTTTATTCTTTTGCATACTTGCTAAATTCAGTGCCTTTATTGCTTGCTGTTGGCTACATTTTTGAAAGTACAGGATCTTGCAGCAAATGGAACCATGCTAATTTCTTCTTCATGTTCTGTTTGTCCATTTCCTCTTCCTGACAACTATGGCCACTGCTGCCTTTTTAATAATGAGGTCAGCAAGTCACTTCAATGGTCAAAGCGTGCTCTCCCCATTGTCTGCTTAACTGACCCTTCTGCTGACCCAATGAGATTCTTGAACTGAGGCTTGCTTGCTTGTCCCCTGTCTACTCGGTAGGGTTTCGCCGGAAGGAGTTCCGGGGCAAACTTGCAATTGCCATCACAGCAAACTTCATCAACCGCAATACTACTGCGGAAGCCAAAGTTGAAGAGATAAGCGGAGTGGCCTTCATATTCAATCAGAAATTCTTCCAGGATTTACGAGAAGCTACAGGTTTGTGGCAGAGATCCAGTTTTCTTTCTTCCTCTGTGGTACTTAAGAGATGGCTGACAGCCAGTCTTAGATGGGCATTTTAGGAGCCACAGGCATCATGCGGAAATGTTTGGATAGACGTATTTTCCCATGCAGAAAAGGAGGCTAATAGAGAGATGCAGCGATGGTTTTCTGTGGTATATTTTTAGTGGAACAGGTTCTCATGAGGTCATTGCTTTTGCACTTTTAGATTCATCCTCCCATTACCGAGAGCTGGTGTATTTTTCTACTTGTGGGTTGCTGTGAGCAAGAATATTGGCAACTCATCCTACCAGTATTGCTTTCTTGATAGGTGTACCTCACAGCAACCTGTTTGGTGGAACACTTTAGATATTTCCTTATTGACAGGGGAAATGACTAGAAGAGCCGCAGACATATCCATCAGTCAAAGCTTTGGGGTCATCTTCAAGGAACCAGTTATGTTCTGGTCCAACACAGTCATCATCGTGGCTTGGCTTCTCAAATGAAGATTTAGGAAGGGCTCAACCCGTGCTTGCCGCATGCGCACTGATGGCTAAAAAGGGCCTGTGCAGTGGCTTTTTAAGGTGAGGTGCGGTGTGTGCAGTATTGACCCCACCCTTTACACCTAAGGTTCCTCTGCCAGGACCTAGCAAGCTTGGACAGTAGCAGCGAAATCCTCAGGTCGTAGATTTGGTTAGAGTTTCCTTCTCTTAGATGGATGGCCTTACAGGGCTAAATGACCTCCATCTGCCCAGGTTTGGAGTTGTCCTAAGGTTAATGAGGCCATCCTGCCCGTGGCCACGCTTTGTCTGACCCTTCAGCAGAGACCTGTCTGGCATGGGAGACCCTAATGGAGGTGTACGCTGCCACCAGCATAGCTCACAACTTCTCAAGGGCATGCAGGTTCCTACCCCACAACGAGGGGGTGCCCATAGAGGAGTCCAACACAGTAAATGGGTGTTTTTCCACTGTCACTAGAAATACCCATTAAGTACCGATTAATGGGTACTTTTTAGTGTAAGTGACCTTTTATGCATTTTTAATAGTCTCAATTTCATTGTGAGTTGCTCTGAAGTCTGCTAAAAACAACAACCACCACCCCTTTTTTCTTATCAGATAATCTGGAACTATCTGATGGAACCCTACAAGAAGAGATCACTGGGAGGGCTTCTTGCACAATTACTGGGACTTAATATTAAATTAGCGGCAGGTTTGAGGGTTTAGAGAGACAAACTGTTTTAGTCTAGTATCCTTTGAAGAATATTTTAAACTTGCTGTGAAATTACAGGGGTGTGCCACATTTGGTAGTTAAACAAAGGTCCTCTTCAGTGTCTCTGCAGACTGTGACCATAGCAGAGGTTAACACAGTCCTGAAAATACTCAACTTGCAACTGTTTTCTTCCGTTTCTGTGTAGTACTGCCATGAGCTTATAATTGCTACTATCCTGAATCCTTATTTGACAGAATCATAATTAAAGGCTAGAAAATGTGAGTGCTTTTTCCACAAATACACTTAGTAACACAGAGACAAGAGTCCACTTGTGCCAGCTCACTTAGGTCAAAAGCACATTTACCATTTGTTGATCAAAAGATGCTTATCTGTTATCCCTTACTGTGGGTTTTTCCCCCTTTTCGACTTGAAATGCCCCAAATTGCCTGCATAGTACTTCATCATATGGTAAACTAGGCCTTCTGCAATGCACCAAAAATGATCCAATTGTGCAGTTTAAGAAAACTAGAAAACTGGGTTAACTGGCTAAGTCCTTGCCCCCTCCTGTCTCCTCAATGTTATTTTATTTATTTATTTCTCCACCTCCTTTTCCCTCTTCGAATCTGTATCTATCCTGGAAGTGTGTTGTTGTTGTCATGTTGGTTCAGATTAACAGCTCCTTTAGTAACAGTTTCTGAAACCATTTCTAGTTAGTGCTTGACTATAGGGCATAGAACAGTTATTGGAACTGAGTCACTCCAGGAAGTGTGGAAAGACAATCTGGCTACCTCATATTTTTAATTAAAAATTGAAGGATGTCAGAAGTACAGAGTGTGTTGGTGTGTGACAACAGTCATTCTTCTCTGGAGCTGGGATTAGCAAGTGTTATTGTAGTTTGTGGCTTCTATTGTAGTTTGTAATAATTAATTCTGTGATGTGAGGATAGGGAGGGCTGTCTGGGTAACTAGACTTTTGAATGATTTGTAAGACAAGGTCAACAAAGGTTGTGTCACTGTTCTTTGTGACTGGATGAATTACAGTTTGCATTTTTGCTGCATTTGCTAGTGCAGAATTTTGCTTTCCTTGCTTCTTGATAAGAAGGTGGCCATCCATTATGTAAAGAGAAAGGTGTGTGGGTATATGTGTGCTAAAAAAGTATGCATTAGTGACTGCTGTACAAACAAAAAAAGTATTTATGATTTGCCTTGTAACTGCACAATTCTACTTCTGCCTTCCATCCCAGGCATTGATCTAGAAAACATTGTTTACTACAAAGATGACACCCACTACTTTGTCATGACTGCCAAAAAGCAGAGCTTACTGGATAAAGGAGTAATATTACACGTGAGTACTGTATTTTCCATTTCCATTTCCATTTGTATTTGTATACCGCCTTTCCAAAAACAAAGTTTTGCCCAAGGCGGTTTACAACAAACAGAAAAAAAATTACAAAGAATACAACAAATCAATACAAGTAAAAAAAAAATCTCAGTAAATAACATCAGTCTCAGTAAATACAAAGTACAAAGTAAATACAAGTAATCCATCATACATTCAATGAGTACACTAATACATTAAATAAATAATATATTATAAAATTCTATATAAATGGTATAATATACTATGAAAATTACATAAAACATTGGGGGAGGGGAAAAAGGCAACAATACTGGTTCCTCCTCCTTTCCCCTCTCCACGCTCAGTCTTATTTCTATCTACAGCCACCAACGAGTGCTGGCCGGGATGATCCTCCCTCTTCTAACCAGCCTTAATGCCAAGCAGGGTCGGGCTGCACAAGCACACAGCAGTGGGTCTGGCAGTGATGGGTCTTCCGCATTCTCTCACCAACTTGGAGTTCGGCCTTTTATCTTGGTGGAGGGAGGCCCAGGTAGCAGACACACTCACAGTCCAGCCCTGGCAGATTTCATGCTGTGTATGAAGACACTGTGAAAATTCTTTTAAGTCCGGATGGATGAGAAACTTTTCATGGGCATCTTAGAAATGCAGAGGTTTGAAGACTTGGTGATTACTTTGCGGGATTTCAGTTTAGTTTGGAGAGGTGGGGAATGGTTTTGGTGTGGCAGTTTTTCTTATTGAAGACTAAGACTATCGTACATTGTTTTGAAGTTGTTTTCATAGAAAACTATGTCCTTTATATTCATTTTGAGTCCTGCGGCTTTGATCAAGAATTGCTAGCTTGTGGATTCAGTTTTGAGAAGACTGTTTTGTAAAGGCAAATAGTTAATTTAATGAAATAAACGATAGCTTTCCTCAGTTCCGAGGAGGAGGAGGAGGAGGTCATGGCAGCCCTTCCAAACTGTCTGTTACACTGAGGTTTTCACTCACAAGTCAACATTATTTTCAGTTGTTACCAAACAGGGATAATGAAGTCTTTGTCCATGTTTACACTAGTTCTACGCTTAACAGAACACTTCTAGTTTTGGGGAAAAGAATATTCTGCCATTTCTTGGCACATGTTGTTGGTCCGATTTGCACATAAGATGTACAAAACCCACATTTACTCTTGTCAGATCAAATGTTTATTATGATTATAAACCCAGTGCATAAACATTAGAATCAGCTAAACTTGAGTACACTGCGTACACTTTGTATAAATGAAAATATTAAGGGCATATAAACTTACATAGATCATAAAACCAGTGCAAATCCAGTTTAAAACTTAAAATTACATCATCTTTTGATTGTCAAAGGCAAAATCTTGGAAGTGGTAAGAATGGTCACTTGCTAGTGGTAGAATCTTGTGAGAGAAGGCCAGCCAGGTTGGTATTAGAGGAGCATTACAGCGTCAGCATAGAGATTCCAGATTAAGAGGGTGTGCTTAACTGATTCAGCTTCCCCATTATTACAGGGGCAAAGTCTCTGGTCTAAGGGGAGTCCCTCGAAATAACCCTTCAGTATAATCTCAGGCAAAACATTTAGTTTTGCGTTAGTGAAGATTTTACTTTTGGCATTCGTGCAAACTTTGCACAGCTTGTGCTGTTACACATCTGGATCCAGAGGTGGTAGATGCACAAGTCCACTTTTTTAGTTTAGTGATATGAAAAAGGTTTGCATGATGTTGCTACAAACTTATTCACTGCCCAGAGAAGGAAACAGAGTCTATGTTGGGGCCTTGAGCCTTTGCATATCTCTAAAACTGTGAAGCTTTTTGTACTTTGGTGGTATTAAATCACTTATAGAACCTGATGCCTTATAAATGAGCAAGCTTGTTTGGTCTAGTGAGCCAGTTTGGTCTAGTGGTTAGGGAGCCGGACTCTTATCTGGGAATACTGGGTTCGATTCCGCCCTCCCCCATGAAGCAAGCTGGGTGACCTTGGGCTAGTCACAGCTCTCTTCTGAGCATTCACAGCCCCACCTACCTCACAGAGTGTTATTTTGTGGCGGGAAGAATAGAAAGCTTTGTCAGCCACTTTGATTCCCCTAAATGGGTGAAAAAAGCGGGGTAGAAAAGCCAACTCTTCTTCATCTTCTTGTACATGAAAATAGATTTCTAGCCACTTAGTAGGTTACTGCATAATACAGTGGTCCTAAATAAGAGAGGCTTAATTATTGGTTCAAAACATTCCTCCATTCCTTTGAAAATCTAGTGTGTGTGTTTTACTCATGTCTCTTGTTTACTCATTTATTTTTCTGGTTGCATAACTTTGTTTGCAAATATAGCACTGGGTCCGAGCAGTCACTGCTTATTGAAACTTCAAATTGGCCTTTGTGACAGTGTTTGCCTGCCTAGGGCAAAGGGCATTTGTCTAGTCTAAGCGATAAATCTATTGAGATGTGCTTTCCCCCTAGGGTTTACAGTATCCAATTTGTGGGTCAGTGGCTGTGTTTAAAGGACTGTGGAAGTAGGGAGGGGAAAGGAATGAAAAGCACAAGCAGGTGGACTTGAGAAATAGGCACCGGGGATATTAGATTCTGAAAACAAAGGTGTGTTCCTGGGGTTTAATTTGTGCTTTTGACTCTGTATATTGTTGGAAGCTAATATTGTTTTCTGACAAGAAGGTTTTTTTAAGAACCGTATTTGCTTCAAATGATTTAAATAATTTTGCCCATGAACATTCAGTTGACCATAGAAATTGTTTCATCTTCCTGTTGTTGGACAAGACATCTATTTTACCAAATGTATCTGCTTTTATAAGAGATGCATTTATTTTTTGCTATTAGAATTTGGAATTTCATTTAGACCTACCCACTGGGAAGCTCCGCTTCAACAGCTTATCACTATGTTCCTGGGTGGTCTTCTGTCTAGGGTTTGTAGGCCAGACCTGTAAAAGCTTCAGTAGTATGACTTTGTTGTGAATCTTCAGGTCTTTCTACAGCCTCCTTGCCCTGGCCTTTGGCTAAGTAAGGGAACAGATTTTCCTCCCCACATCCAGGTACTGTTATGGTTTTAATATCTTTCATATGTTATGGTTTTAATCGGTTCATTTTATATGTTCTAATCCGCCCTGAGACCTTTGGGTGTAGGATGGAATAAAAATTAAAATAAATACATAAGTAAATAGGATGGATGGATGGATGGATGGATGGATGGAATACTAATCCTTCTTTACTTATCTGACAGGACTACGCAGACACAGAACTGCTCCTTTCTCGGGAGAATGTGGACCAGGAAGCTTTGCTCGACTATGCTCGGGAAGCAGCTGACTTCTCAACCAATCAGCAGCTGCCGTCATTAGACTTTGCCATCAACCACTATGGGCAGCCTGATGTAGCCATGTTTGATTTCACGTGCATGTATGCCTCTGAGAATGCAGCAATGGTTCGAGAAGTGAATGGCCACCAGTTACTTGTGGCATTGGTTGGGGATAGTCTGTTAGAGGTTTGTTCTCTAAAACAGCTTAATTGTTTTTGCACTGTAAATGTCCCTGTGCTGTATCGGTTTTCATTACAGGAGCTCAGGGCAGGTAGCAACATTTTAAATTATCATTGTAACATTGTTAGTACACAGAATGTTTTACAATACGGGCATTGTCTCTGTGAACTTGCAATCAAATAGGTAGATGGTTCCATAACTGGTGAAGAGATCACGATAGTGGTAGACCAAATAAGCCAGTTGGAAAGGGGAGAAAAGAAATAGAAAATAATAATCTTGAGAGAGAAGAAAACTGTTCATAGAGAGTATTCTGTAACTGATTTGAAGTTGCATTTTTGGGGGGTGTTGCAACTTGGAATTAAGGAATTCTCAAATCCCTGAAGATGTTCATCAGTCCTTGCTATTCGCTAGATGGGTGAAAATTGTAGTTCAGGAGCACCTGAAGAACCAGAGTTTGGTCAGCCTTGCTCATAAGTATCCTGTTAGATACCTCACCGGTGTATGGAAGGTATAATTGCTGGTGTACTAGCCACTGCAGAATCACCCTTAGCAAGACCCTAGGCTTTAAAACAATCTGTTTTCTCAGCAAACCTGTTCCCTTGTCTTTTCTCTCCACCCCTTCCCTTTTTTATTACTGCTGCAGCCGTTCTGGCCAATGGGAACTGGAATAGCCAGGGGCTTTCTTGCAGCCATGGACTCTGCCTGGATGGTACGAAGTTGGTCCCTGGGAACAAGCCCTTTGGAGGTACTGGCAGAAAGGTAATAAACAAGCACAAAGTGGTCCCAGATATGAGACTGTTTGGGAATGTCTAGGGCTTCATGCTCATCGTCACGTCATAGGAAACCTGCAGATATTCTTAATATTGGATCCTGATGATTGTGTAACTTAACTTTTTTTCCCAGAGTCTTGTTTTGTGCTTTATTCCATTGCATCACAGCATTGATATTTTCTGGTGTCATGCCTGGCAGAGGCAGAGGTTAGGGCAGGAATGTACTGTACTTCAGACATACCAAAGAGAGAGAGAGGGACAAGCTGTAAAAGATCTTGTAAAAAATTTGCGTTCTTCAACTTTTCTGCTGGCAGCATTTTGAAAATTGCTGTTTCTCTGCAGTCAGCTTATCTCAGTATTTCTGAGTATTACTCTGATTTAAAGCTCACTTCTTTGTTTTATAATTACTGATTGTAAGAGTGAGATTTAACAGATTGAGTTTGTCTAACTGTTACATGACAAGGAAATAATTCCACAGATACTGCTGTTATATCTTTCCTACAATTAGTCACATAAAACCAAGGAAAAGAGCAGTAAGAATAAAGTTAATGCTAGTTACTTTTGCATTATCTTTACTGGAAGGTAAGTTCAGGAGGGTTTCTTGGAAGTTGAAACTTAGTTTCAAAGTGATAATGTAGATCAGTGGTTCTCAACCTAGGGGTCGGGACCCCTTTGGGGGTCGAACTACCCTTTCAGAGGGGTCGCGATGAGTCTCCCACCACCCTTCCCTCCTACCTCCCAGCTGCTCCGCCCCTATGGTTGGGGGTCTCCACAACATGAGGAACTCCATTAAGGGGTTGCGGCATTAGGAAGGTTGAGAACCACTGATGTAGATGATATCAATAAATAATACAGTCAGATTCCTGTATCCACTGATTTGGTAACCATGGTTTCAGATAACCATGGTTACCGGATCAACCCCCAGCCCCCTGCATGGATTCCATAAAGGAAAAAACCAGAAGCCCCATTTTGGCCTCTGTAGAGTGTTGGAATAGGTGTGTGATGCCACTGGAGCCCAACCCAAAATTTAAGGGGGCGCATGGGAGGCGGGAGGCATCCCGTGGCATTGTACACCTGTTCCAATGCGCTCTCGAGGCCAGAATAGGCCTTCCGGAGGTCAGAAAAGGTCTCCACCCCTTAATTCCTGGAGGAGGCCAAGGAACCTATGGAGGTGCAGGTATGTGCCAGGTATGTGCCATACCTTGCTCCTAGATGGCTGGGAAAGGCATGTGGGGTGAATGTAATTGTTCCAAATAATTCAGAATAAAACTTTGCAGATGCTTAAAATTATCCCAGCCATTAGAGGTTATATGGTGTAAGAGCAACATTTCCATTTTGTTTTGGAAGAGCAAGAAAGTCTGCAGGTCTAGTGGCATAAAGGATTTTGTCTCATGTTACATTTTGTAAGCCATTTTAGCAGCCTTTGATAGGCTCAAGGATAGGTTAAAACTGCAAGAAATAGATAAGACATTGAGTTGCCACTGTTAGAACTCTTTGTTTCCTTTTTTTTTTAACAGGGAGAGCATCTATAGGTTGCTGCCTCAGACCACCCCAGAGAACGTGAGCAAAAACTTTAGCCAATATAGCATCGATCCTGTAACTCGATACCCAAACATCAATGTCAACTTCTTGCGGCCAAATCAGGTAAATGCTTTAATCTTGAACTTTTCCAGTCTGCCTAAATGGATCTTAAATTGTCCTTCTTTTCAATAATCTGTTTACTATACCTTGGAACAGATAATGGAGAAATTGCTGAAAAGTAGACAGGTTGGCTTTGAATTAAATGGAAGATGGGACAGTGAAATGAGGGAATCAGGAATATGTATCATAGGGGGTACAGTACAGAACTCAACCTTGGATTTAGAAATTTAAATTATTTGAATGCACCAACATTCAATTTGAATACAAATGTCAAATTTAGCCAAACTCATACGAATTTCAGATGTTGCAAATATTCATGCACATCCCTAGTATGATTAGAAAGTTAAATAAAAAAATAGATCAAAATCAGAGGAACTAGACTGACCACTGAAGAACTAAGAAGTGAAATCAAAAGAGTAACTAAGTGAAGAGGAAGAAATGGGCAAAAAGGTGTACCAATATCTGTACAGCCTTCGAGAGATGAAAAAAACAAATGCCTGTCTTGCCCTGCAAATCAATTTTTCTTTACCTTGTCCTAAGTTGCTTTTGTGACTTTGTAATCTTCTCATTTATTTTATATTGTATATTATTTTTCTAGAATATAGAACATTGAACGAAACACAAAACCAAACTAAGACAAACAAGCCCAGCAGACTTGGGATTCAGTCTGAGATACCTGCAAGGCATAGAAGGCATGACCATTTTATCCAGTAATTTCATACAATAACATAGTTTTCCCAGCTTCACTGAGCTACTGTATACTGGAACTGGCTTTTTTCTACCTGTTTATCTAGGATACTCATACCTCTTGCATTTTCAAAAATTTAATGCAAAATGCTTAACGTCTTTGAATTGCTTCAGGTACGTCACTTGTATGATACTGGAGACTTGAAAGATATTCACCTGGAAATAGAAAATTTGGTGAATTCTAGGACACCAAAGTTGTCACGGAATGGTAAGACTGAATTTTGTCCTTTTTGTGTTAGTGTGTCTTGCTATTTTTTCCTTTTCCAGCCGGTTTGAGCTTCTGAAATATATTAATTTTTTAAAAAATGTTGCTCAAATATATTCTGGAAAGTTTCACATTGTCCCCATATTATTGTTGTTGTTAGTTTATTTATCAAGTGCTATAGATGTACAAAGCGCTGTACAAGCTGCAAAAATTTGAAAAGACAATAGAGCGAAAGATACAAATAAGCAAAATTAAAATTACTAAAATAACAAAGTTAAAATAATACATAATATCACAATAGCTACATTAGGAATTAAAATAAGTTTTAAAAAGCATACTTGACTTGCTCTAAGGATGTGTGAATACAGTCAGCATACCCAGACCTTTATGAACAGAAATGAGAAAAACAGATTCCTTGATTTTCATATGGTGGGTGCAAAGGGTGTGTTCCATTTTTTAGTTTTTGTTTTGTACTGGAACGACTTTTAAAAATGCGAGATTAAACCATGGTATATGCAGAACAGTAGTTGAATGTTTAGGCCAGAGTATCTGGAAGTATGGTGCCTGTGCTTTGGATGGTGTGAAAGACTATTTAGAAGGCAAGCAAATAACTTTTTATTTTAAATAAATCTAAGGGGAAAGAAAGGAAAAGGAAGAAATTTAAAAACACTGTTTCAGGCAAAAAAAAAATCAAACAATGTTTGTCTGTTTTAGAGTCTGTGGCTCGCTCTAGCAAACTCCTGGGCTGGTGTCAGAGACAGACAGATGGCTATGCCGGTGTAAATATAACAGATCTTACAATGTCTTGGAAGAGTGGCTTAGCGCTGTGTGCCATTATTCATCGATATCGTCCTGACCTCATGTGAGTAACTGAACTAAAAACCTGAAAGTAAGTTCTTAGTATAAAAGATTATTACGTTTACTTGGGACTGGAGTGTAACTGGTAAAGGTATGATGGCAACATTGCTAACTGGGTTTTTCAATGTCCCAGGTACAGATGAGCAGACATGTGGGTTAGGGGCAGAGTGGAATTTGGTGTATCTCCCAGACTTCTGATTCAGTGTCTGACTTCCATCCAAGAAGAACGTTAAAAGTGGGCTCCTCCATAGTGTTTAGATCAGTGGATCCTGTTTCAAATCTTAGAAAACACTTGTTTTTCCTTCCAGAGATTTTGATTCTCTAGATGAACATAATGTAGAGAAAAATAACCAGCTGGCATTCGACATTGCTGAGAAGGAATTTGGCATCTCTCCAATCATGACTGGGAAAGAAATGGCATCTGTTGGGGAGCCAGATAAACTCTCCATGGTCATGTATCTCACTCAGTTCTATGAGATGTTCAAGGACTCCCTTCCTTCAGGTGGTAAGAAGCTTTGGATTTATCTCATATAAAATCAGAGCATTAAAACCTTTAAGGCATCATCACAAAAACAAAATTCTGGGAGGCGGTCACATGCTTGTTAGTCTATTTTTTAACCATAGTTACTATAAAGTAAGTGAAACATTTCTGAAGCTTTTTGGCAGGAACAATCCTAACTGCTCCTGGAAGTTCCCTGGCTTTGATTTTACTCTCTGAAGCACAAACTAATTTCTTATTGATCTGTGTTCATGATTTTTTATTTTTTGCAAGCCAGAGTGCATGTATATGTTTGAGATCTATTGCCCACATGGGAACAGGGATGTTTCTTAATGCCAAGCATCCCTAGACCCTTTCTGCACTGGGCTGGGGCGGAACAGCTGCTGTAGTCTGTACAAGCATGCAGATGGCAGGTCCCTGTTCTGGGATATTATCTGGAATAAGACCCAGTGTAGAAAGGTTCCTAGCCTGGTTGATTTCAAACTTGATGGAACAGAAAAGAGTATGTTGCTATATTAGTAGGACATCATAACAAGACTAAAACGGGTGACAGTGTGGGATAGCCAAGTATCATTCTGAAACTGTGTTGGTTTAGCACAGGGGTAGGCAAACCACGGCTCGAGAGCCACATGTGGCTCTTTGGCCCCTTGAGTGTGGCTCTTCCAGCTTAGGAGTACCCTAATTAAGTTAATAATGATGTACCTACCTATATAGTTTAAGTTTTAAAAATTTGGCTCTCAAAAGAAATTTCAATCATTGTACTGTTGATAATTGGCTCTTTTGACTAATGAGTTTGCCGACCACTGGTTTAGTACATTTATATGAAGATTATGACATCATCTAAGTTTAAAAAAGTAGTACTTTATAGTTGCTTAGCTGCTAAACAGGAGTAGTGGTGGAAAGCCTTGAAGGTACTGTCATCATCAAAGAAGTTGAATATATGAATGGGTTTGGCACTGGGGGCAGAAAAGAGGGAGAGGAGAGGTAAGAGGAATGACCAAGGTTAAAAAACTCTAAAGGCTTAATTGATATATTTTTTTCCTGCTCACAGACAATCTAGAACTGAATGCAGAAGAAAAAGCTGCACTAGTTGCTAGTACCAAAAACCCAATCTCCTTCTTCAGCAAATTGGGGCAAAGTATATCTCGAAAGAGAACTCCAAAGGTAAGGAACGTTATTTTCCTCAATTTCTTCAGTCCACTGAGGACTATTATAATAGGCAGACTTCCAGGATCTACTTTACTTTTTGCCAGTATCCTGTCCGCTAGTTAAAATATGTGCAAAATAGAGGCTCAAACAGAGAGATGTTTGTTATGAATTAAGGAATGGGAGGGGGGACATTCAGCATAAAATCACATCAGGGATTTGTGACAAAGGAAAAAAATACTGGAAAACTTCACATAAGAAGAGTCCACTTCTTTCTCTTAAGAAGAGAGGGAAGAACTCCTTTGATTGGTCCATTGGGCCTGGATAGAGGTTACCCTGGCAACCAAGCCAAGGCCCTGCCAAGTTCTTGGTCCCTATGGTCAGTTTTGACAGTACAAGTCTTAGGGGTAGGAAAAGGGAAGTGGTTGTAAGTTTTATCCTTCTTAAAGCATATTGGTTAGGGTCATATTTTAAAAACTGTTTTATCATGTGTTTCTCTTTGAGAAAGATTTTATCATAAGGTAAGGATAAGTTATTTTGTTTGTTTGGGATAAGTGAAAACAGTATAAAACATATTCTTCAAATATTATGTTAGAAAGTGCGTTTGAGGCAGGAAAGAAACAGCGTTTTTATACAAACTACAAAACAACTTAATTGTAGTTATAAAAAGCAGCAGAAAAGTCAGAGCATGATGAAAGCTATCATGAATTCACTGGAAAATACACTTTCAGGTCTCTAAAAAGCTGGGATTGATGGTGCATTGAATAAGAAGTGAGCACAGGCGCTGCTTTTGCTAGACACTGCTTTAGTTTTGGAGTTAACAAATAAAATTAAAGTCCCTATTCGTAAGATTCATTCAGGTAGAACATTTTCTTGCTTTCGCTCTCAGGATAAAAAGGAGAAAGACCTGGATGGTGCAGGAAAGAGAAGGAAGACAAGCCAGTCAGAAGACGTAAGTCATAACTGTTTGATGTGTTCCCTCCTTCCCCCTTAATCTTCATTTTCTTGCTAAGGTTTTTCCTATAGCAACTCTGTTAACAGTTTGCACAGTTTCAGTGTTCTAATTATATCTGTGGTTAAAAATTGTACCAATGCCTGTACCTTCATAGAGGGCTGGGCTGATAAGGTATTAATTAGACCATGCAAAGTCATCCCTCTTTGGCAAGTTGATACATTTCAAAGAGTTAAATATACAACTCTTGGATTATGGTCTTAATCTTGCAGTGTAGGAAATACCTGTTCTCTAGTACTGTTGATCCCGTACATTTGGAGGAAATAAGCAGACATAGCAAGCAAGGGGAACTGACATAATTAGACTTGCCCCCACACTTGCGGAATAAATCCACAGTTAAAGGAAAAAGCGCAGCTGACCTGCTGCGAAGCAACAACCGGCCATCCTGACTAAAAAGCAGCTCTGTAGCTTTCTCCTCAGAAGCTGCGAGAGCTGAGTTGGTGCGAGGCAGCCTATCAGAATTGACCTGCCCTTGCCGTTCTGCCCTTGCCGTTCTGGCAGGAAGGTGTACGGCAAGTCTTGTTAAATCAGCATCGAGGTAAATGTGCAGTAGTGATCGGAAATTATGCTGCCACGATGATGCATCAATCGTCGTGTGTGGTGCCCCGATCGCGACTGCGCATTCCACTGCGCAGTATAAACAAGTCTGGATGCAGCCTTTGATTGCGATACACAAAATGAGTGTCTTTGAAGTGGATCCTGAGAAACTCTGTTGCTGTTTAATTCGTGCTGATTTTTTCAGGAGGATTCTTCCCGGAGTTACCGAGAAGAGAGGCCCACTCTAGTGAGTGCCCTAACAGAGAGGAGAATTGATGCTGCTATTGGAAATCAGAATAAAGTGAAGTCCATGGCAACACAGCTACTGGCCAAATTTGAAGAGAATGCCCCTGTGCAGTCCACTGGCATACGGAGACAGGTAGGTGGAGGCCTTACCTGTTGCATATATTTTCATCCCTAGACCCCAGAATAGCTAGCAACTTTTGATTTAAACGAGGAAAGAAAAAACCCCTCTTTTCTTAGATAAGTCACAGCTGCCTGCTGTAGATTAAACAGTCCCTCCCCCCCCCAAAAAAAAGGGAACATTCACTCCATGTTATAGCAACCATTGTGAATTTTATATTAATTCGGGAGGAAACAAGTTTTGGAAAACTGCTTATGTTTTGTCCTTCCTTGTCTGACACATCCTGGCAGATGATTGCATGTAAATGAATCCTGGGTATCATGCCATATGATGAACGTACAGGGGAAAATTTTCCATAATTTGCCTGTGGATCATTCCTTGTGTCATCTTCCCTTATTTTTCAGCATCATAATCAGGATTCCATCATATCCCCCCTTTATTTTTTTACTGCCATGAACTCTCCTATTTACAGTATGTTGCAATTAAAATTCCGTGTGTATTGCTCAGGCAAGCAAGCAAGTACGTCAGGAAGAAGCTTTGTTCTTTCCTTTGATAATAGCATATTCTGAAGATGAAAGTAGAACAAATCAAAGTACACTTCCAGGAGAGTTTTTCTTCATTCTCTAGCAAAGATAGACACTCTCTTATGTCTGTTTGGTCGGACCCAGCTCCATTACTACAGGAAGAGGGGTGGAAGACTTACAGGCCTAATATGATTTTTTTAAAAAAAAATAATAATAATCATAAGGTCTGCCCAGATGCAAGATCCTAAGGAACTCCCTTTGCTACCTCGCTTGTTCTAAAAAAGCACTAAGAATTTTGGAACTGAAAATCCTTTTTTAATTCCAACCTAAATTCCTTTTTTTAAAAACCAACCCAGCCAATAGGAAACGAATGCTTTTTAGTGGCCAAATACCTGTCTTCTCCCTCCCTTTTACTTTACTTCATTTTCATACAGTTTTATATTTTATTTGCCAACTAATTTTTCTTTACTCCATTTTTTTCCCTCCTAAATGTCTGTCTCCTGATCACCCTGTCCAATATGTACCCCATCCCCTTGTGGGTTTCTTTGACTTTTATTTTGCCCTTGGTGTCATCCAACATTTGGTCCAGCCTTACCAAGACCGTGCTCTCAGCCACCCAGCCTACCGACCGCGAGAGCAGGGCCGCCATGCCCCAATGCCTCAGTGGAAACAGGTAAAATAAATCAAATGAGTGCTTGTGATGTCCATCCCCTTTAATCCACAGTTCCAGTGACGGTTGATTGTCTGTACCAAACTCTCTTTTGTGGTAGATTTAGTTTGATAAGTAGGCATGGCTTGTTTCAAGAGGTTATGGTTTCTTTTGATTTTCACTTGCTTCATCGAATGATATGACAGAAATTGTTGCTGCTGGGTGCCATTGAATCATGACCAAATCCTGGTTAACTACATGGCTGCCTCCATGGACACCCCGTGTAGCTCTCTTGGCAGAGATACAGAAGTGCCTTGCCATTACCTCCTTCTAGGGTGAGGCTGGAGGTCAAACTGGCAACCCTCTGCTTTTCAGACAGTTCACTCTACCACTGATCTACGGCCATTCCCTCTTCAAATATAGTATTTTCACGTTGCAATGTCTAGTCCTTGGTTGATTGCAAAATCATTCTGTGGATTTTCTTCATCTATCAAGTTACTCTAGTCAAGATTTGATTTGGGGGTGAAGATTGTTCAGGAATTGATTGGAATAACATTTATTGTATCCAGAACATTTCAATATCATTGAGAATCTGGGAAATTCCAAACACTGGAAAATATAATTTGAAAAACCACCCCTTTTTCTGAAGTGCAAAATGGAGAAGAATTTGCCTAATTCTGGACTGTCTCCTGTGCTGGATCATTGAAGCAGATTCAAATCTTCAGAAGCTTATTCTGTAATTAAAACATGTTTTCAAGATAATACAGGATTTGTTGTCTTTGCTGGAGCATTCTAATATATCTACCCTTGTATAGATTACCCTTGTGTAATTGCCTAATAATTCATATTGAGCCGGTGGTGGTCGTCCTATTCCTATTAATTCCTCTGAACACAGAAATTTTAGAAATTTAACTACTTAACTTTTCTTGGCCCTACAATTCTCTCCCCCCCCCCCCATTCTTGCGGCCTGGTTTCCACTTCCCCCTGGCCTTGTGTCCACCACCTCACCACCTCCCCCCCCCCAACCAACACCGCTGTGGGCTACTGCAGACCCCCTGTAAGGCCTTTCTGGACCCCTGGGGGTCCTTGGACCCTAGGTTAAGAACCACTCTTTTAGCCAATAGATTGCTGTTTGTTCTCAAAAAGCTTTCCCCAAACCTCTTCACAACAGTCTCTGTCACCCCACAAGTGAAGGTTTTCATTTTCCGAAGTGTTTGAATTTCATTGTAAGATAGTAAAGCTGCCATATAACAAGAGTTTGGAAATCAAATATTGGTTTCTAAATAGATTGAAAATATCTTTGCCCTTAATCAGAATCCTGCTCAGACACTGATGGAAGAATTAAGTTGCATTCACATTTAGTTTTTTTTAAAAAGCATTTTTAAGGACAGCTTGGAGATAGCTCCGAGGAAGTACTGTCACATGTATGTGTGTGGGGGTGTCTTTCCACCTCTAATGCACGTTAAAGGTTAGAAAATGGCCCTCACATGCTACCACCTCCGAGAAGATTTTGAGTTGCTTTTTTATGGTGTAAATGCATCTCAATTTTATATTCTCATCAGTTATGCTTCTTTTTTGTATTGTTCTCTGACATGGAAATATCCTGGTTCAAACAGGAGCTTGTTTATAGTACTGCTGTTGGTATGTCCTCATTTTGTATCTTTTTAACACAAATGCTGCCTATCACAGTCAGTGAGCCTTGGCTCTGTAACTTTGTATTGGGGGTAATTTGTCAGGCTGGCAAAGAATAACCACGAGACTCTTTCTTTAAAAAGATGAACAGTGATTTATTTCAGCTCAGGGTAAGGCAGGTTTTGTTGGAAGCAGCTTTGAACAAAAAGCCCAGCATATTTATACGTTTCATAGCTGGGCGGAGTTTGGCCCTCAACCAATGAACAATAATTATTTTTCAAAACTCAGTTTAAACTTGGAGCCAAAATGTATCACTCGACCCCAGCAGGGAGGGGGGAGTCAACTGTCACTTCCAAATAACAGGCAGCTACTATATAAATATATACAGAATCACATAGATGGCAGATATCTTACATTCAAATATTATGGCAGGCAGCTAGCCCTGCCTGACATAATTTTCCCTTTGGCTTGCTCCTGGCATTATATTTATTCATTCTTCTGTGTTCAAAGGGGCATTCACGAAGTTACTTTCTGTTTGGGTGGCAATCACTAAACTACAACATTAATGCCTCTAACTTTTAGAGTTACATTCATGCCTCAAACTTTTAAAGCCAAAGTTGTGCATGTCATTTGCATACAAAATGAAGTTGGAAGATGCTTATCACAAGCAGAACTTTGTGACAGTTTAAGCTTCTGACTACCAAGAACCATGAAGACAAACTACAAGAAATCAATTTTAAAAAGATAGGGGAAATTCCATACAATGTATTACCTGTGCTGGTTCAGATCTGTGGCCTTTCTATTTCAGCATTTTGTTTTCGCAGTCACCATTTCAGTACCTATAAGAGGCTTTCAAGGAGGACATGATAAGAACAACATTCATATTCTTGATCAAATGCCATTCTGTGTGGTGCGCTTTTTCTTAATACATGTCTGTTAGCCGCTGATAGCTTTGGCTATGTAATGTTTGAAGGGTGGTTCTTGAATGCACTTAAGCTCAATCTCTAACTGATCTTGATTGAGCTTTGGTTATTAATTGCATCTAGAAAATGGGTAAAATCTTCTGTGACACTTTTGAAGGTCAGTTTTAAGACAGAAATTTTAGTCTCTTTAGTTAGCAAGTTCAGACACATAGATAAGTACACCGTGTTTCCTTGAAATTAAGACAGGTTCATATATTTTTGCTCCTACAGACGCACTAGGGCTTATTTTCAGGGGATGTTTTATATAACACTTATATAGGGCTTATATTTCGATCATCCTGAAAAATCATGCTAGGGCTTATTTTCGGGGGAACAGGGAGTAGGAGTGTGCACGAATGCAATTTTGGGGATTCTATTTGATTCAAATTGAATATCCGAAGATTCGAATTGATTCAAATGTTTAAAATTTGAATATATTCACATCTGATTTGAATTTAATACAACCGAATCTATTTGTACAAATTTTGATTTGTATTTGAAGATACGAATGTCAACAGCATTCGAATGTGTCTGTACGCATCCTGTATGTATCCCGTATGCATCCCATTTTCGTCCCATATGTATCCATACAAATGTGTGCGGATATGAATAAGATGCGTATGGATATGTATGTAATGCGTATAGATACATACACATACGAATATCCAAATAATTCATATGTATAATTATTCATATGGACATAATTCGTATGTACATTATAATTAAAAACGTTTTATTCGAATTCAAATGTCCGAATTCAATCAAATTCGATCAAATTTTGAATGTTTGGATATTCGTCTGCATCCCTAATAAGTAGCTCCCTGTGTTTTCATCTCTTGAAGGCATGACAACAGTGTATATAGAGATCACAGAACAATTGGGTCAGATCATAATTTTCTAGCCCATTTGTTTGTCCTTTTTGCTAATTTAGTTCCCAAGAGAAAGAAGCGAACAGCACAGTTTGTATTCTCTGACTGGCTTTTAATTGATCAAGACCTCGGCCTCAGATGAAATGGGCCCTCATTTTGTTTCTGAGCGCAATAGATTTACGGTATTTTTGCACTTACCCCTTGTGGGATAATATCCCACGGAAGTTATGTTCAGGGATGGTGGTTTGTGCTTGCATTGCATTGCAAGTACCAGCCCTGTCCCACACTTAACCCAGACTTGCTGTGTGGACAGGCCTGTCCGTGACTGTCCACATTGCTATTGCAGCGGCCATGTATGTTAGGTTGTTGCTACGGCGATTGACAGTGCAGTGTGCCTCACCCAGGTGGCGTTTGCATACAGAAGTAATGTGAATGCTGCCTGGGGGGTGGGGGGTTACTGGGAGCAATTATTACTGTTTTACAGCTAGTAACGATCAGGGCAGCTCTGGACCTCTCTGGAAGAGACGTGGCACTGCAGGGTCCTTATGCTTCAAGCTAGAATATGTGGGTTGTCTTGATCTCTGGATGGGAACATACTCTTAAGTCATAACAACTGACCCTGAAAGCCTTTAAGAGTATAGTCTATTTACTGTCTCTATATTAGCATAATATTTTAGCACCGTGAAGAGGTTACAATGCGAACTTAAAAGGAGGCCTGCTGGATCAGACCACAGCTCATCTAGTCTAGCATCCTGCCTCACATGGTAGCCCACCAGATGCTTCTGGGCATCTCAAGCAGAAGAAAAAGGCAAACCTTTCACTTGCACTCAGTTCCCTGTGAACAGCCTCGAGAGGCATCATGCCTATCTCTCCAAAATAGAGACAGTACTAGACATCCATTCTAATAGCCATTGATACACCTGTCCTCCAGGAATTCATCTAATCCTTTCTTAAAGCTGTTCAGGCTGGTTGCTATCACGACCTTTTCTGGTAGTAAATTTCATAGATTGATGACCCTCTGGGTGAAAAAATACTTCCCCTTGTCGATCCTAATTCTCTCATTTCAAAAAGTGTCCCCTGGTTCTAGTGTTGTGAGACAAAGAAAATGTTTTTTCTCTATCCACCCTTTTCACACAGTGCACAATTTTATATTCTCCAGTCAGGTCACCTCTTAAAGGCTGCCTTTAATGGCGGAAAAGACCTAGATGTTGCAACTTGATTCTATAAAGGTGTTCCAGTTCATGGTGTATAAATCTTAGTAATCCAATTTAAAGAAAAGAAAAGCTAAGAAAATTTGTTCTGTTCTATAGCTCCAGCATTAGTGCAGATATCAATAGACCAGCTTTTTATGCAAATGTCTTCTTATCAGTATTGTTCTGCACCTATTTCTGAGTGGGCTGTGTAATTTTTAACCAATCAAACAAATGAGAATAAACTACCTTCACAGGTTTTGTGTATACAGTTGGTAATTATGGGAACTGGTGGTGGCCACAGCAGTCTTGAAGAAAGTGAATTCTTAAAAACAGAAACCTGCTATATGAGGAAAGGGGAGAGGACCTCATCTGTTGTGACTTAAATAAATGTATTTTCTATAGTTGTATGGACTTATTCCCATACTCTTAATTCTGCTTTCCTCCAGTTGTATGTGGACAGTAGGGTTGTGCACAATTTTTTTTTTGGCCTTTGATTTGAAACAAATTGAATGTTCAAAAATCTGTATTTGGATGAACAGATCGCATTTGAGTGGTAAAATTCTATTTGATATGAATGTATTCTGTTCATATGTATTCGTACAAACATTTGATACGTATACGAAAGAATACGTATCTGATACAAATACATGCTTATCTGATATGAACAGATAGGTATCGGATAGAAATGGATACGTATCTGATACAAATAATGACATATCTGATACATTTCCCCAGTTTAATGAATGTCTGAACGAGTGTCCAGAAACATTTGCATTCGTTTGAATGTTAGCATACGATTATCGTAACATTCTGTTTGAGTTTGAATGCCCGACTTTGGCTGAATTTGGCCAAATTTCTAATGTTGCGAATATTCATGCGCATCCCTAGTTGACAGCATTTGAGAGAGAGATTTTGGTGCTTCCAGACATTGCTTTAGAAGTGCATAGCTTATCAGTAGTCCAAAGTAAAATGCTTCCGAAGGGAAAACGGTTCAGCCCCACCTATAGGTGATACTCCATATTTTAGAATTAGCAGCAGCGGGGATTCTTCCAGTCATGTCCGCAGCCACTCCCAGCATGCTTACCTCTGATAGGTCCACAGGTTCTTGGGTGAAGGTGAGTTCTTGCACATTTCGCACAGACACACCGGAAAATGCGGGCTAACAGAATACTCAGCAGTGAACTTCCTTATAGCTACTATTTTAAAACCCAAGGTATTGAGTTACAATGTGCGGCTACAGGGAAAAACCTTTAAACCTGTTGTAAAAATTGAAAGCTGCTTCCCATTCCACATGTGTTTTTAACCCTGTCTGGATCCCATCTTTTATTTTTCTGTGTTGTGTTGGGGAGATGTGTGTGAGAGAGAGAGAGTGTATGAGAGGGAAAGAGAATGCAAGAAAAGTGATCTGTGGATCTGGAAGCTGCTTATTCTGAAGACTTGGATGAGTGGAATCAGGAAGTGTATTCGTTTTGGATTCTTTCTGGATGGGGATAACCAGTGTCGCTTATTAATGTTTGTTAGGACAAAAAATCCTTTTGAGCTTTAACCAAAGCCGCCTTGAAAGTGGAAGGACACCAATCACTGTATTTTTTGCCATTTATAATCTAGACTGCTTGATGGCTGTTATGATAGACCCATGTCCAAAGTATCATTTGACAGACCGTCTTAACCACTGTTTGTAAATAGTGAGGAGAATAAACTGTATTCTTGCACACACACAGATTTAATGCGAATCATCTGGTGGGTTTAATTAAAGGTCCCCCAAAGGTTTCGTCCTTTATTTGCAATAGTAATGGAAAACATTTCCCATGCACCTCATGGCAGAGCCTTCCAAATTTGCAGTATTGTCTTTTTACACTGGCAGGTAATCAGACAGTATCCCTTCTTATACTTGCTGAAATCTGAGATCATCAAGGCTGAGCTGTAAGAAAGATAATTATTTTGAATTTACTTATGAATTCTAAATAGAAACTGAAAGCAAACTGAAAGGAATGCCAGACCAGGACCATGAATAGCATAAAAATATTAAGAGACCTGTTGGATGAGGCTAAAGCCAATCTAAGTCCAACATCCTGTCTCACACAATGGTCCTCCAACTGCTTCTGGGCTTTCTCAATTAGAAGACAAAGGTAAAAACTCAATCTGCTCTCAGTACCACACAGATGGCCTTTAGAGGCATCCTGCCTGTCCCTCTGATCTGTAGGCAGTATCCAGGTCTCTTTCAGTGTGTACCATGGCTTACACAATTTATTGTGGAAGAGGAACTATACTTTTGTAGATCAGCTGTTACTGAGCCAAGTTTGCATGGAACAGGACTAGATTTTTATTTTATTTGGTTTTATAGTGAGGCTGCATACCAAACAACTTTTACTTGAATTATGGTTATCCAAATTTAATTTAGCCTTCCTTGCCATGGAAATTGTTCTAGCTATAAAGGCATTTTAAAGAAAGTTGCGTGACTTATGAAGAAACAGTCTAGGAACGATTCTGTTGTATTGTTTCTGCAGCCATATTGGTTCCGGTTTGCCAGCCAAGAAAGAACTAGATAATGCATTTCTGGGGTTTAGTTCACAGGGAATGCAGAGAAAGGTAGTAAAATTTCTTCCTGGGCTGTATAATGTTGGATACTCAGTCCTGTGTCTGAATTTACTCCTATGGTGGACTTCCACTGAGAAGACAATGGTTTATTCAGTAGGTGCAAAAAGGAACTGTGCCCCATCCCTACAACCTAAACTAGCACAAACCAGGAAAAAATGTGATTGCCTTGCTTACTGGAAGAAAACCTTAATCTTTGTCCCTGCCCCTTTTACTTCCAGCATCAATGACCATGTTGTTTTCTCATCCTATTATTATTCTCTGTTCCCTGCTTGTTCTTAAACAAAGATGAGGAAAAAGGAGCGTTCACGGACCTGCCCTAAAAAAGTCATCATGCTTTCTTCTTGCACTTCCTCTCCATCGTACCCCAGTCAGCAGGTGATTTCATTCTGCATGCTCTGTCCCTTTCTCTCCCTTCCTTCCTTCCTTCCTTCCTTCCACAAGTGACTAGGCCACGTGTCGTTTCTGTTTTTAAGATTGCCCTGCCTTGAGTTGTATAGAGAACTAGCAGGCCTCTTGATGTACAAACATACATTCCCATTAAAAAAAAAATCCTCATGTGTAAAGTAGTGTCTGTAGATCATCCTACATCCGTGTTCTTGTTTGTCTATTTATGTATTTATCCCATCCTGTACCTGAAGGTCTCAGGACAGGTCCCAGTAAAATCATTATAAAATAAGTTAAAACGTTGTCAGTGCCTGCATTGAAAGGAGATGCCGCTCCCTCAGCCAAAGGCCTGGGTGAAGAGGAGCATCTTCACCTGTCATCAAAATACTTATAAAGATGGTGCCTTAAAATTGATCTTGTATTGCTTTTTTGGATTTTGTGTAAGAGAAAATAACTTGGCACAGGATGTCCTAGAAAAAAGTTCTTGCACTACTGCTGTGATCTGGGCGTTGCTTTCCAAGCTTCTTTGCTGTCACTGAAGTGACTTGAGGGCCTGCTGCGGTTTTTCTGACCTTCTCTTGTTTGTGTTTACCCTCTTCAATTTACTGTTAATCAGCAAGTAGTATTCTAGAATGGCTGATTCAGAGTACCACAAATACTAGGATCCCCCATAGCAGATTCTCGATTAACATGCCGGTTTTCGTTATTAGAGGTGGGTCTTCTGGTTGGAGAAAGTGGTGTAGATGCTCTATTATTTAGTCCTGTGAACTGTATCTATTTTAAGAGCAAAAAGCAAACTGCTTTTACCCTTAACTGAAAATACAGGTGTATTGTTTAATTAGTGGTCCTGCAGGCATTACCGGTATATATAAACTACAATTGATAGTTCAGTTGATTGGACTTTTTGTTGTCCTCTATTTTTGAGGAAGCAACCATGATTTGGGGCTTATTATTCTACCTGAAACAGGAGTCATTGTTGGTTTGGGTCCCAAAATATAAGTATTCAAGTTGGATAAAGATTTTCTTGCTTAGGAACAAAGCAGGCATGGCCCCTGTTAATGCTGAGCAAAAACAATCAATGTAGGAAAAAAATCAGTATAATGCTTATCTGTATCTGTAGACATACATGCATGCAGGATACTGATAGTATATCCTGCCCCCCCCCCCCCCAAATTTATAAGCAGGATTTTTAGTTCCTGAAATATATGTCTTGATAAAACCATCGCCTCAACTTTCCAATGCCTGTGCTTTTAGCCTCCTGGAAGACTTGATTCTTTTTCTAGCTGAGAAAAGACCAGTTTCTCTTCAGTCTAATTTGTGTACAAAAGATAAATCTGGTGGCCAGCTTAGGCCTACCTTTCAAGGCCCCTAAATTCCCCACATAGTTATAAAACAAAAGCTCTTTCCAAGGTACACTTTAGTGCACTGTTATTTCTTGGAAACTGTCCCTTCTTCCAGCTTCTCTTCTATCACTGTGTGGAAATGTCATGTTATCTCACCACTGACTAATACAGTTTGTATAAAGTTTTATTTTTAAACTGTTCTTCATAAAACTACATAAATATGTTCTGCATGGTACCCATCTGCTCGTTGCAAAGCTCCAAAGTTATTTTTGAGATTTGAATTCCGTGTTTCTCTTGTAGGGTAACTCGTAAGAGAATGACGTTGTCATCTTGGGGGTATGGGGAGAGAAATTATTATTAAAGACATTGTTTCCCCTGCAGACAAAGCGGGATCCTTATGCAGACTCAGCTAGAGAACAGAGTCCCAGCCAACAACGGGTAAAATAGCATGAGCAAAGCAGCATGAAAGGGCGTGTGCCGTCTTGAGGGGTTGGGGTCCAATTTAAGGGTGGGCCAACACGTGTGCTCTGTCATCCAAGTACTATTACCACAGTACTAACATCTCAATGTTGTTGAAAACATTTCTAAAAACAGTGCTTTTTTAAAAAACAAATTGTGTGGCACTTAACAACAGAAGTTGCTTGATGGGCTTTCACTGGCTTTACATTTTGGGCAATTTGCTTTCCTTATTTTTTATTTAACTAAGATTTCTAAACTGTTTGTCATTAAAAATATCATCTCAGACCTGTTTGCGCACATATTTATATGAAACACCTAAAACATCAGTTATGTAAAAACACTGAATAGAAGCGTGGGAGACATTCACCCAGACATTCGTTCAGCCTGGGTGAAAAGGTACCATAGATCTTCAGTTGGCACCTGAAAACCAGAAGTTTAATGGATACCAGGGGAGACCTTTTCAGACAGTGGATGTCTCCACAAAGAAGGCCTAAAAGTGGGTAGTCACAAGATGGCAGGTTACTATAAGACACCTACACTATAAATTTTCAATATCTTTTTTTTCTCCCCTACATGTTCTCAGATGGCCAAAGCAGAATACCATTGGGTTACCCTCTTCCTGCAGTAACCACAACAATACAAGATTATAATTAACATATTATTTGTATATGCATATGTAAGTCTCTCTCTCTATATATATATATAGGTGGATGTGGACTAATAAGTATTATTAACAACAGATATTAATATAATTATTATATATAATTATATAGGTATATATACATATAAGATATAAAAAGTATTAAGTGGCTAGACTCCCAGTGTGTGTTCATGGGGAGATCAACAGCTCAATACTTAGTATTGCAGTGGCTTAAGCTGCATCCAGACACGTTTATACTGCACAGCGGAATGCGCAGTCCTGATTGAGGCATCACACATGATGATTGGTGGATTGTCGTGGCGTTGCATTATCTAATCGGGACCACGCACTTACCTTAATGCTGATAAGAGGACGGTTGCTGTGCATTGTAAACAAAATCCGAAGTTTCCCTCAGTGAAGGCAGAACAGCGAGAAGATCAAGACGAGAGCAGGAAGGGCAGATCAGATCTGATTGGCTGCCTCAACCCACATGACTGCACGCACCTCCTTAACTCTCGTAGCTCCATTAGGGGAAACTACAGAGCTGCTTTTTGAGTCGGGATGGCCGGTTGTTGCTGTGCAGTAAGTATTCTGCACTTTTACGTTTACTTGTGGATTTATTCTGCTAGTCTGGAGGCAGCTTTGGTCTCCCACTCCCAGATCTCTATGCCATAGCTACATTTCCTATCGGCTTTGGGAACAGGTATGCCCAGCGGCCCTCCATTTCCATAACTTTGAAAAACCAAAACTCTGTGTTTGTGTGGCAGCAGATCCGTTGAAATTGGTGCCTCCTAGAATAGTCACAACCACACTGGAGTACTTTTAATTGTATGTGAATCACATCAAACATGGTATATGTCCTTATTAGAAAATTCACCAGCTGTCTTTTTTCCTCCTCACACCCTTGTTTTTAAAAACTACACACTTTGAGATCTTTCATTTAGCCTTATTTCCAGCTTTCTTGTTCTCCCCAGTGTGCTATTTCCATGAATATTCTTCCCAGTGTCCTTCTCATTTTCCTCATTCATTATTCTGCAGAGACCTCCCCAGTTCTTTTCAGATGACCATGTGCCAGAGCGCACGCTTACCATTGAGCAGAGGGCAAGCCAGCTGGCTGCCCTCCTGGAGCAAAGGCCGACAACCAGGCATCAGGTGACCGTCTTCCTGTCTGTGTCTGGCGCTTTGTGTCTGCTTGCAGTTCTTAGATTGGGAAATAAAAGGTTGCTTGAGTTGCCACATGGCCGGCGTCAGATGTCACGTTTTAATGGCTGGTTGCTACACTATCTTATTGTAACAAAACACCACCAGGCACTTGGAACAAAAAAGAGGAACAAAATCCCACCATTATCCCACTTTTCCTGTTAACTTGTGCTTCATATTCACTGAATTAGTAATTTGTCTTTCCTTGAATAGATGCTTTTTGCACTAATGCAAAATGTGTGTCTGAAGTAGAAAAAGACTTAAAATGTTTGAAAGGGCTACTGCACTTGCACTTCAGTAATGTCCAGTCGAATCTCTTTGTGGATTTGGCCTGGCTCAGGATTTGTTGAGGAGGTATTTATTGCTTTGCCAATCTTCAGACAAAGAATGTGCAATATTGAGCTATTGGGGGGGCGGGGAGATCCATAATATTAGCTTGTTAAGTTATAATCTAATACAAGGAAAACCAGGAAGTAGCTTAACCCTCAACCATTTGTATGTCCAAATCACCAAAAGCGCTTGGGAAACCATTTTCTTTTGACAACTGGTCAAAAGCACACCATTTCCAAGTGTGCTTTACCATATTAATTGGCTTCTCAGAATCAAGAATTCAGATATTGATGGGGGATCAGAATATCTTTTCTATTTCCGCATAAGGTAGTGGTGTATTTTGTCTTGTTGCTAAATTCTGTATATTCTTTATATGTGGATCAATTAAAAACAGCCTCTTATCTGCAATGTTTGAAAGAACTTGCTTTCTTTTCCATCTTGTAGAGCTTCTGTTTTTATTTATGACTGGGATTTATTTATACAGTTTTTTCCCAGGCATTATCTTTCCATCCTTTCCAAACCTTTATAAAATTCTTCATGTGTTCAGGCTAATTTCTAAAAGTTGAAGTACATGAAAAATCCTTCAGTACTGAAATTCAGCCACTCCAGCTCAAACTTCCCATGCCCTGGGAACAGTAGAACAAGTATATCTGTGTCAGCTGCAATCATGGAGATTGATGTCTTTCTTTTATTCTTTCCCAAAATTTCTAGCAAGGTATCTTCTAAAAATGCAGTCTTCTGAAATTCTCAACGTTTTATTTCATAGCCAGAGACTGAGCGATCCCGTCGATCTGTTGTTGAACAGTGGGAGCTTTCCCGTAGTCTTCGCTCTTCCAGCCGCCCTTCTTCTCCCTCATCTGACTCCCTCAGACAGGTAGCATAGTGTGAGGCTTGAAGCTACACCTGGCTGCACACATTGGCCTACTCCATCTCCTGGCGCTTAATGTACTGCTGGATAATGTTTGCTTTGGATGTCATTGAACTAAGCCTACGTGCCCACAAATAAGGACGTATTTTGGCTGTATTTTGGATGGCTCCAGACCTTTCAGCATTTGGAACTAGTTCACACCCTGTATGCTTTGGTCACTGGTTATGTCTGAAAGGGAGAGAATGGTAGCACAGATAAATGCTTTGAAAATGAAGTCTTGCTAGTCTTGTGGTTTAATCCATAGATCACAGATAAAATTCAATGGTGAAATCCACTGTGATCAGCTGTCCCAGTTGTTTTCTCTTGGCTGGCCTAGGGGTGGTAGGAAGAAGGGAGCTTAAACTGGAAAAAATGCTTTCCTCTTCCTAGTTTCAGTGTTTTTCCAAGCCTTTAGGTCTCTAGGATAACCTCTAGTTGTTACTAAATGAGCGTTTTGGCCGAGAACAGTTTGATCATAATTCTACTTGTCTTAATCCATTTCTCCACACTGGTGCTTCTCTTTTGTTAACAACCAGTGAATCTGTCCCACTTAAGTATTAATAAATAGAAAAATGGACAGGCTTGTGGTCTTGTTCAGTACACTCATTATAAGTGGATCAATATTCTTGAAATGAGTAAACTGTTAAGAATCTTTGAATCAGTCTGTTATACTGAGGTCATGCGTACACATCTACCCTTCCTTTCCCATGCTTTAAAATGAACATAAGATGTGGCTTCATGATTTGATGGGAGGAATTGGGCACAATCTCTCTCGATATCTAGGACACATAAGTTCATTGACTTGTGTTTTTCCCCAGTATCTTTCGTATAGCATAGTTTATTGCTGAATGACATTTGAAAGAGTAGAGATACTACTAAAAATCAAAGACAGCTGTGTTGACACAGAAGATTCGTAGAAAGAAAATACGTTCGGTAAAATTTTCTTTAAAACAGTGGAATAGCTCTCTAGTTGTCCATCAAGCTAGATGTTAAGTAAAACGGCTGGTGGAACAGGAAATCTGATTATATATATAAAAGCCAGAATGTTTGTTGTTGATCTTGGGGTTAATATGAAATACAGGAAGGAGGTGCAAAGTTCACAGTTCCCTCTGAGAGGTGCAAGGTGAGAATAGGATTTGTAGCCTTAAGATACATAATATATTTATATAAACTGTCATGTCCTCCTCCTTGGGATCTCAGGCCAATCACATAGTATTAAAACCTTTATTTCTCTTGGTACAGGTTTCAGGATACATATGATACTGTGACCAAAAAAAACTGCTGAAGATTTGCACAGTATTTATTTATTTATTTATTTATTTATTTATTTATTTATTTATTTATTTATTTATTTATTTACATTTCTATCCCGCCCATACCCGAAGGTCTCTGGGCGGGTTAGAACAGGTAAAAATAAATTAAAACAAGATACAAATTGAGAGCAGATACAGATTAAAATGAAATACAAATAAAACAAGATGCACACTTAAAAACATCTTAAGATTCAACAAATTTAAAACCGTGCACACCGTAGTGCATTAAAATGATGCCATTATACCTGGGGAGGGAAAATAAATCCTTAACCAAAGGCCGAGGTAAACAGGTGTGTCTTTAAGGCCCTCCTAAATAAATATAAGGAGGGGGCATGGCGCACCTCAAGGGGGAGGCCATTCCACAATCTTGGGGCCACTGCAGAAAAAGCTCGCTCCCGGGTGCCCACCAGCCTCACTACCGAAGGTGGCGGGACAACCAGGAGGGCCTCATTATTGGATCTTAAGGCACGGGCAGGTCAGTATGGGAGAAGGCAGTATTTGACAGTCCAGTAAGGAAAGAGAATTTACTGCTTAGCATTAAGAGACTTTGACTGTACTAGATGCTTCTTTCTTATCTTCTTGTACATAAGAGCAAAAAAACTTAATAGGAGCCCTGCTGGATGAGGCCCCAGCCCATCTTCTCCAGCATCCTGTCTAACACAGTGGCTCAGCGGTTGCTTCTGGCCATTTGCAAGCAAATGGCCTTTATGGGCATCCTGCCTGCCTCTCCAACCTGAAGGCAATACCTAGGCATCTGTTCTAGAAGCTATTGATACACCTGACTTCAATGAATTTATTGAATCTTTTCTTAAAGCTATCCAGCCTTGTAGTCTTTTTGTACTTAAATCTTAATGCTGCAATTTCCCAATTTCTTGTTTTGGAACACAGGATATCTCTTGATTTTAATATTGCAGTTGTAGGGAGGCAGCCACTGACTGCTTTTGGATTATATCTAGAATCATTGGACATTGTGTTTACTTTCAAGTCTAAGGTCTAAAACAGGAAATGGAAAGAATATTGTAGTTGCAACAGTACTTGGAGGAAACTCTTTAAGGAAAGAGAATGAGACTTACCCTGCAGCCCCTTCTGATCCAAGTTTTGGCATGGCTGATTATGAACCATTACACATAGAGCTGCGTAGGCTAGAACACACATGCTTGCATTGTCCACTGTTTCGGCATGGTCTGATCCCCTTCTGCACCTTTTTATCATTTGTTTTTCCTTGTTTTCATCATCATTTATATTGTTTCTCTTTTCCCTTATTTCCCCCTTCATCTGTCTTACCTCCCCCTCTTCTCCTAATTGCCTTCACCTGGTAGAAGTATATAAAGATGTATACAGGTGGCGTGAGCTCATTGGCTGAGCAAATAGCCAATCAGCTTCAAAGGAAAGAGCAACCTAAAACCCTTCTAGACAAGAAGGAACTGGTAAGAGAACAATGTGCAGAGATGTGTTTCTGATTAGAAATTAGACACTTTTCCCATAATTCCACAGTAGTATCTTGCTTGCCTTTTACTCCATCTGACCTCGCGTGTTTCCTGTGGCTTGCACCACAGACAGTCATGGCAGGGAAAGGATTCGTGTTCGGAGCTAAGTGGTTGCTTTGAAATAAACATATGTAGATGTCACTTTTTTTTAATTTGAGGCCTACGTTGAATCATAAGCAAGGGATGAGAATATATTCACATATGTTTAGTTGTTTCTGTAACATATTAGTAAGTAAAAGTTCTTTTAATTCTGTATTTCACATCAACCTTGTGAGGTAAGTGATTACAATATTCCTATAATAGAATGTGGACTATAGTAAAACGGAGTATAAAGGTTCAAAACATTTCTCCGTTGCTCTGTGTTCCATATACTGCCAGATCATTATTTCTAGGTGGTTGGAGGTTACTGAAGTGTGTTTCCTGGCTGACCCTTTTATGTCAAAGTCCTCAGATTATCCGTAAACTGCTTGGTGCTTTTACTTTGCATGGTAATGGGAATCAAGTTGATAATTATAAGCATCTCTTTATCTTTCTACTGCAGGGTTCGTTAAAAAAAGAATTCCCCCCAAATTTGGGAGGTAGCGATGTCTGCTTCTTCTGCCGTAAGCGTGTCTATGTGATGGAAAGGCTAAGCGCTGAGGGCAAATTCTTCCACCGCAGTTGCTTCAAATGCGAGTACTGTGCCACAACCCTGCGTTTATCATCTTACGCCTATGATCTTGTGGATGGTAAGTATAATGTCGTCTTCATGACCTTAATAATCCTAGAGGTCCATAACAAGGAAGATGATCTATTAAGATATTGCAGTGAGCTATCTGAGCTATTGCTGAACAGTATGTAAGCAAAACTAATACTTAGAAATGCATTGGACAGAATACTGCCATGGTTTTAATGTGTTCATTTTATATGTTGTAACCCACCCTGAGACCCTTGGCTATAGGGCTGGATAAAAATGCAAATACATACATACATGCATACATACGTACTTACATACATACGTACTTACATACATACATACACACACACATACATACATACACACATACACACATACATACATATTTATTTATTTATTTATTTATTTATTTACATTTATATCCCGCCCCATAGCCAAAGGTCTCTGGGCAGGTTACAACCTTCAAACAACAGATTAAAACAGAATGTACAATAAAAGACTTCAAAAATTCAACAACTTTAAAACAATACGCATTATGTTTAAAATGAAAGTGTGTGGCCTGGGTGGGAAATATAATCAGGGTAAAGGCCAGGGTAAAGAGGTGTGTCTTCACCGCCCTCCTGAATATATATAAGGAAGGGGCAAGACACACCTTGAGGGGGAGGCTATTCCATAGTCTAGGGGCCATCACAGAGAAGGCTCTCTCCCGGGTGCCCATCAACCTCACTGCTGAAGGTGGTGGGACAACCAGGAGGGCCTCACCACTCGATCTTAAGGCACGGGCAGGTCGATATGGGAGAAGGCGTTCCTTTAGATGTTTTGGGCCCAAGTCATTTAGGGCCTTATAAGTCAAAGTCAAAACCTTGAATTGGGCTCGGTAGTGAATTGGCAGCCAGTGCAATTCTTTTAAAACCGGCGTGATGTGCATCCAGCAGGATGTTCCGGTCAGCACTCTAGCGGCTGCGTTTTGCACTAGCTGCAACTTCCGAACCGTCTTCAAGGGCAGCCCCATGTAGAGAGCATTACAGTAGTCCAATCTAGAGGTTACCAGAGCATGGATAACTGTGGCCAGGTCATCTCTATCCAGAAGAGGCTTTAGTTGACGGACTAGCCATAGTTGGGAGTAGGCACTCCTGGCCACAGCCTCCACCCGAGCTTCAAGTGTTAGAGCAGAGTCCAGGAGTACCCCCAAGTTACGCACCTGTCCCTTCCAGGGTATTGCAACCCCATCAAGGACAGGGTATCTCCCAACTACCCAGACCCGAGACCCTGTGGCACACAGCACCTCTGTCTTGTCTGGATTCAGTTTCAATTTATTCACCCTCATCCAGCCCATTACCCCCTCCAGACACCTGTCAAGCACTTCTACCGCCTCTCCTGATTCAGATGGTACAGAGAGATAGAGCTGGGTGTCATCTGCATACTGATGACACCTCACTCCAAATCTCCAGATGACCTCTCCCAACGGCTTCATATAGATGTTAAATAGCATGAGAGATAAGATCGACCCCTGAGGAACCCCACAAGTGAGTTCCCAGGGTGTCAAAACAGTGTCTCCCATAGCCACTATCTGAGATCTGTTCTGGAGATAGAAGCAGAACCAGTGCCAAGCATTGCCTCCCACTCCTAAACTCCGTAGTCTCTCCAGAAGGATACCATGGTCAATGGTATCAAAAGCCACTGAGAGGTCCAGGAGAACCAACAGGGTAGCATTCCCCCTGTCTCTCTCCCAGAGAAGGTCATCAACCAGGGCAACCAAGGCAGTTTCCATGCCATAACCGGGCCTGAAGCCAGATTGAAATGGATCTAGATAATCAGCTTCTTCCAAGCATGCTTGCAGTTGAACAGCGACAGCCCTCTCCAGAACCTTGCCTAAGATAGGTATGTTGGCCACCGGGCGATAGTTGTTTAAATCTTCCGGATCCAGGGAGGCCCACTTCAGGGGGGGGCCCACCACAGCCTGTTTCAGGGCCAGTAGAACCACCCCCTCCATCAGAGAGGCATTCACTACCTCCTGGATCCACCCGGTCATACCTTGTCAGTTAGTCTTTATCAGCCATGAGGGGCAGGGATCCAGAGAGCACGTTGTCGGCTGCACCCCTGCAAGCAGCTTGTCCACGTCATCAGGCTGCAGCAATTGAAACTGATCCAACCAAACAGGACCAGACAATTCTCTGGACGCCTCATTTGGGCTATGTCCAATTGTGACATCTAATCCCCTACGAATCTAGGTGACTTTGTCCTCAAAGTGCTTCGCGAATTTGTCACAGCAGATATTACTTTGCCTTGGCTCATGCTTCTTTGAGCTTGGTTTTATGAGGCCATTCACTACTCTGAAAAGCTCTGCTGGACGGCTACTTGAGGACGCAGTGGTGGCAGAGAAAAAATTCTTTTTCGCCACTGTCACCGTCACATGGTAGGCACAATAATGTGCTCTGTGTTCGGTCAGATTCACAGCCGGATTTACGCCACCTGCGCTCTAGCCATCGACCTTCCTGTTTCATAGCCTGTAGTTCCAAGGAGTACCAGGGAGCTTTTCGGGCTCCACAAGCATGCCAAGGGCACTTGGGAGCGATCGTGTCAATAGCCCTGGTCATCTCCCGATTCCAGAGAGAAACCAGGGCTTCGACAGGCGTGCCAGTCATACCAACCAGAAAATCCCCCAGAGCATTCAGGAATCACTCTGATTCCATAAGTCTCCTAGGGCGGACCATTTCAATAGGTCCCACCCCACAGATGGGAGCTGCCATTGCAAGTCCAAACCTCACCGGTGAATGATCCGTCCATGACAACGGGTTGACAGTCTGCCCTCCTATCAACGGATACTCACCAGTTCACTCTGAGGCAAAAAACAAATCAAGGGTGTGACCTGCTATATGAGTCGGGTCAGATACAAGTTGAGACAGCCCCATGGTTGTCATGGAGGACATGAAGAACTGAGCTGGTCCACTGAGCGTAGCCTCAGCATGGACGTTGAAATACCCCAACACCACTGTGGCAGAGGCTTCCAATGCCACATCCGAGACCACCTCAGCCAGCTCAGATAGGGAGGATGCTGGGCAGTGGGGTGAACGGTACACCAGCAGCATCCCTATCCTGTCTCTCTGACCCAACAGCTTAAACAGGCCCTCAACCCCAGTTACAGTGCAAATTGGTCATCTGGTGAGGGGGATGGACGTCTGATGGACTACAGCAACACCCCCTCCCCTCCCCTCTGGTCTGGAGCAGTGCTGCACTGAGTATCCTGGGGGCCAAACCCGGGCAAGACTAGGCCCACCCAATTCATCCACCCAGGTCTCAGTAATGCATGCCAGATCAGCCCCTTCATCCAAAATCAAGTCATGTATGACAGATGTTTTATTCCGGACTGATCTGGCATTCAGGAGCAGTCCCACCAACACCACCAACCAGATGGATGTTATACAGAGATAAAAGAATATTTTAGCAGGAGTTGGCAGTCTCTGACAAACAACCAGGTCCTCAAACTTAACTTGAATATTTACGGAACAGCCCAGATCCCAGTTGGAGGAAGAGCTATGTGAGTAAATGGTTCAGTTCTATAACAGATTTTACTAAAATGGCAGGATAAAGATGTGTTTCTGCTTTAAATAACAAATACTGTATGCTATGGATCACTGGACTCTCTTCTGCATCCATGTGAGTATGGAGAGATTGCCTTACAATGCATTCTATTTTTTACATAAAGATTTTCAAAATGTTACATGTAAGATTCCTGGACAGTTTCTCATTTGTGTAACTCTACTGCCCTTTCTAAAACCAGCTTAACAAGGTATAAATGTCTGGAGGGCTGGATGAAAATGCAGAAGCATAGCATGCTTGATTGAGCTCATGCAAGTTTGCTCACAAATGTGTTGCATAACTGGGCTGATCTTCTCTTTCTGTATAGCCTTTTTTTACAGACATTTGGCCCCTTTTCAAAAATCTAACTCTTAACTTTGAGCTGTCTTCAGCCTCCCATTTTACTGTTCCAGTGTTAGGAACATAAGGAAAACATTTGCTTGCTCAACTTCTGCCAAACCTTCTCTCCACCACCACCACCACCCTGCTCCAACTTTTTTCATCCCTTTGCTCTTTAGAGATCCTCATTTTATTAAGAGTTGGCTTGTAGATACTGTTGAGTCTTTCCTGTCCCCTTGTCCATTATGGATATGAGGTCATAGGTCATGGAAAGGACAAGCTGAGAAATCATCCATTATGCTTTTGTCCCCTTGTTGGTAGAATAAAGAGAGTACTTGAATACCGTTTAGATGATCCTGGAAGACACTGCTGCTTTGAAAGGGGCCCATTCAAAACAATTTTTAAGAAATGTAGTTAGGCATCACCTATGCAGATGTTTTTTGGGTTGTTCAGTGGCCTGTTTGGAGTTAATGCCCAGGCCTTTCCTTCTTTGCATTCATTCTTGCCTTTTCCAGAGTCACTTCTGCCAGATTTTCATGTGATACAGCCTTTGTTCCGCACACAGTACTGCTTTGTGTACAATACCACGCATGTTTCCTCGCGCTGTTCTGAAGGCTGATTGGGTGTTCTTTAAATGGTTGTCAGGCACCCTATGGAAAACCCATTTATTTTTCGGAAAATAAGGAAATTAACTTGAATTAAAACATTTTGGGACAGTCATCTCTAAATGTCTTAAATGTGAGAAGGTAGAGAAAAAAAACAAAAGATCCCAGCAGTACCAAACTTCATTTTAAGCATTTCTTTTCTCTCCTTGTTCTGCTTGCAGGAAAATTCTACTGCAAGCCACACTACTGTTACAGACTTTCAGGTTATGCGCAGAGGAAGAGACCAGCAGTGGGTCCTTTATCAGGAAAGGTAAGTTATTGGTTTACTCTCCTTGATAATAATTGCTTTTCCACTTTGGGTGGGGCAGAAAAACAAGAGGGCAAAGATGTAAACATCTGTTAAAAGTTTGCAAAAATACTTACGAAATATTCCATATTTCTTTATCTCCAAAATACAGTTAATGATTAAAGATGATAATAAAAAGTTATTGTCATCAGGGTGTAGGTGCTTTATTAGGTGACTATTTAAAATACAAGTTTGAACTCCAGACAAAGAATTTAATAATGGCCCGGGGGGGGGGGGAGGAGAGACAAACAGACAGATCTAACATTAAGGGATAAATTTTGCCACTTGAAAATGCATAAAATAGCAACTCAGTTAAATTACAATGATATTTTGGGTTTATCTTACTTATACAGTTAATTTATATTATTTTCTTAAATTTAAGGCTTTGACTGTTTTCCTGTGACCAGAAAAAGTCATATGTTTGGGTTGCATATCATGTCATTTCATATCAAAATCTATTTATAGGAAGCTGTGCTACCCTAGATGGGAGATCATTGACTCATTGACCCATCTAGGGTAGTACTGTCTGCACTGGCTGGTAGCAGCCCTTTGGGGTTTCAGAAAGGAGCCAATTTGGTCTAATGCCGTGCTCGGAAAACTCATCAGTCAAAAGAGTGAAATATCAACAGTACAATGATTGAAATTTCTTTTGAGAGCCAAATTTTTGAAACTTAAGCTATATAGGTAGGTACACTGTTATTAACTTAATTAGGGTACTCTTAACCTGGAAGAGCCACACTCGGGGCCAAAGAGCCACATGTGACTCTCAAGCCATGGTTTGCCTACCCTTGGTCTAATGGCTAAGGAGCCAGAGGCTTGCCTACATAAAGCCAGCTGGGTAACCTTGGACTACTCACAGCTCTCTTCTGAGCTCTCACAGCCCCACTTACTTCACAGGGTGTCCTGTTGTGGGGAGAAGAACAGAAAGCTTTGTCAGCCGCTTTGAGTCTCTTCTTAATAAGGGATAGATAAACTCTTAATAAGATGATGGCTAAACCCTGATAGAGGGCAATATATAAAGACTTTTGACGTTGCTGCTATAGAATCTCCAGTGTAAATGGCCAGATGGCAAGACGTTCCCTAGTACAACAGTTTGGAAAAACTACTACAGTATATAAATATGATTTATATAACCTGGTTTGGAAAAATCAGTACAGTAGATGGAAATAAGAATAAACACGCAGATTTGGGATTTATCTGGTGCTTGACTTTGCCTAAATCTGAAAACAATAAAATGTTATGTTCTGTAAGTTTTAAAACTGGACACTTCCTCACCTTTTTCCTTAGGACAGCAAAGGGTCCCAGCAGGACAACATGGCAGCTGATGGTACAGGAAGTACAAGTGCCGTCTCAGCTTCATCAGAGAGGACTCCAGGTAGCTCTGCTTCCTTGTTTGGCAGGGTGATGCGGTCCTCATTGTGCCTCTTTGACAGAGTTAGGGCAGCAAGCTGGCTCCTGCAAGGCACAGTTTCCTCAGCTGGACATTATGTAGCCCAAAATCCTTTGGATTCATTTTTCATGTGCCAGCTGACGGCTTTTGGGATCCCCTTTCTTTATGTCCAGTCAGAGGTTCTTGTGCAAATACTAGGGGAGTTTTTATCAGCTTTAGGATATTAACACAGTAAAAACTCTGTAACTTTGTAAAAAAAAATTGGGGAAGAGCTTTTGAAGGCTAATTCTTGTGTGGGAATGTTTTTGGTTTGAAAATGGTTTCAGTGTGGTATTGTTCAAAATGAAGGCCATGTAAACACAGACACTTGATTCGGGATTTCTTGGAGTCGGTCCAAGTAATTTAAAAATTAATCTGTGAACTGTACATTATTCAGTGAATTAGATATAGCACCAGCCTTGTTTGTGTCTGTTAACTAATTTTTCATGTTTACCTGAACTCTGGAAACTAACTAACCTGGTATTTGAATAACAAAACATTAAAACCTTAAATCTGTGAACTCTTGATTTCTACATATTTCTTGGTGTCTTTCAAAGTCAACAGGAAATATATCCTACATAGCCTTTAATCTTTGGTGATCTTGGTGTTGGCAATTTGGTATTTTCTGCAAAAATATGTGCTTTTTTTTTACTGGGGCTGATGAATCACTGCTGAGGGTATTCTGCTTAATCTTAAACTGGGTACTATCCTGTATAAGAACAATATTCCACTTGTGCCACAAACCCTCTTGTCTGGCTTAGCGTTTGACCTACCAATGACCAAATTTGAAAGAAACCTAATAAAAGATAGGGGTAGGTTTTAGGATTTCTGGAATATGTTGCTTTAGATCTTAAAAACTTCAATAGAAATAAATTACTGAACAGTTGCCCTTCTTTTGGGTGATTAAGCGATTTTAATCTTCTTAAATTATTTGAAAATCTATACAGTAATTAGATTAGAGTAGTCTTTGGTTAGCCAGAAGTCCTGCAGCTGTTTGTGGCTATGCTTCTCATAAACTCCATCAATGAAAGGGACTGGCAAAGGTTTTAGTCTAGAATACCTCAAGGACATAAGATTTGCAAAAGCTGGACTAGCAGAAAGATGGAGGTGCTTTGCCCTGTTGCATTTAGAAACTTGGTGCTCAAAGTGACATTGCAAAGTTTGTTATGTATGCAACAGGAAAATAAGATGTGAAACGTTTCACTTCAACTGTCTTACTTCAGAGAGATCTTGCTTAATACAAATCCTTTCAAGCCTAGATTCTTGTAAGTATTGAATACAAGACCTTTGGCTCTAAGAATGTATTTTGTGGGACTTTAGAAGCCAAAAAGGAAGATCTCTTGTGATATAAGTTGTCGCGTAATGTAAAAAATGAGTAGGACATTTTGTATTGATTGAATCAATTTAACATAAAAATGCAGCTGCAATAATTTCTGAAGTGCAGCTAAGGCCTCTATAGATGTAGGGCTCCTGTGAGTTGTCAGATAGTACTTGCAGTTGTGCTAGAATATTGGTGATGAACTGGATTTCTTTCTGCATATTTAATCTCTGTACAGGTAGGTTTTTAGCTGTTCTTAATCTTGTCAATTGCAGCTTAGCTTTGGTTTAGCATGGCACTAAGCTAGGTTTACGTTCTCTGTAAACCATATATCGTTTAGTTCCTGTTCCCTGCTGGTCAGGGCAGGAAACAGACAATCCCATGTTTTATGGTCACTGGGGAATGCAAAATTTACTTGAATGCCATGGATTTCTTGAATGTACAAGTTCACTAAAGTGAATTTTTTTCCACTGGAAGACTACAGGAAGAATCAATGTATACTTCAAGATTCTAAGATTAGGAGACTTGTCTAGATGCATTTTATTAATCTAGACAGCACTACAGACTCTACAGTGTAGATTGCAGCAATAATTAATATTGACTCTGTGGTATGCAGGTTCCGTGTGTTATGGTAATGGTTAAATACAGTGCTGGAAAAATATTTTAGTTGCATAGAACTCAGCATTTTATATGTGCAGAGTTGAGGAAATGATTTGTTTCCTAGATCAGACTCAAACGTTTTGGTGGATACTAAAGATTTCTGATGAAATGAGCCTTGTAAAGGATTGCACATTTATGTGTGAATGGTTTTGTTTAAAAAAGAAAAAGTATGGTTTTCATAAAATTCACTTAGAACGTATTGACAGAAGCATAGAAAATCTACTTCCTGCTGTTCATAGGCAGCTGTTTATTCCAAGCTGCCCCTTAGTTCCTGTGGAATAGGTAATCGCATGTTAGTGGCGCACGGATTAATTTGCCTGCATGCTTGAAGCAGTTGGCAGCCAGCATTTATTCAGCTGCTGTGGGACATTAGATGTCCTCTGCTTGCTTGTTAGTCAACTTGGACAACAGAGGAAAAGATCCATTCTGTGTCAGGGCATTTAAATTAATGGCCAGAGAGCAATAAGCACTTTTCTATATGATTGTATTACCATACAAGCCTCTCTATGTGTGGCTCTTGCATAATAGATGTTCTTTGACTGTTTTATGTACTGCATATTCTTTCACAAAAGTGCAAAATCACTTATCTCAGAGCTTGGCGTTTGCCCGTTAGAACAGACTATATATACTTCCTCTCTATTTGCCAATGAGTGTGTGTGGCACATGAGGGTGCTTTATTTCTTGATGTTGATGCTATGCAGGGATGCTTCTTGCACACTGTCTGTAAAAGGTCTTTCTCCTGTTGCAATGCCGACAGCAGCTTACTATTTGAAATTTTGGCATGCTTGTGGAAGTCTCTGTATTAAGCTTCTAATGCTTCCTTTCTCGAGCTCTTATGTCAAGTGGTCTCTGAACATGCCTATGTGACACAATTGCTGCATTTGCCAATAAAGAAGCATCAGGGGGTGGGAGCCCTTTGCTTTTCTCTGGCTGTATTCTGTAATAGTTGAATTGTTGTATTTTTGAATGTTTTACATTGAGTGTTTTTTAAATATTTTTAAAACACAGGAGTTTTTTTGTTTTTGCTGTTTGTTCTACACTTCTGTAAAACGTCTTTGAATATATTAATCCTCACATGGGTTGGAACAGTCTCTTTGCAGCTAATAAAGTATTAAAATAATAGTAGTTCTCCTGTGACCTAGAACCTGGGAATTTTACACGTGTAGCCATACTTCTCAATTATGAAAAGGAACAGGAAATTGAAAGAGCTTGTAAAAATGCTTCTTTTTATGAGAGAGAAGCTAAGTATCTTCTTTGATGCATTTCTCCATCAAGGACACAACTAAAACATGAGACATGTGTAGCTCAACACTCCTAAATTACCTAGGAGATTCAGTATACCTGTGGCCAATACATTTTGTCTCAGGATACTTTCCAGCCTGTTGTAATGAAGGCTAGTGTAGAAACATGAGATTTACAACCCTGTATGTTGAGTACTAGAAACTTAACCTTTTGTACAATTTAATAGATACTGAGCAAACTAAATTTAGAGAGATGTATAAATAACTTTTAACTAGAAACCTACTAAGATTTTCCATATACTGTACTTCTTTGTCAGTAGCCTCTTACCTTCATAAAAGACTCTGACCCATCTTAAAACAATAAATAATTGGGGATATGCAAACTAAGTTCTGACGCACTACTTCATTACAAACATCCCTGGTTCAAACTGAACCTCACTTTAAGTTTGTGTTTGGTAAACCTCTGCAAGATATGACTTGCTCTTGGACCTGCAAGGGTCGTTTGCATGACCTTCTCGCTCTTTTAGCCAGAGATCAAGATGGACGTGTCGTGGCCCTTACAGGTCCAAAACAAGTCATATCAAGCCAGTTCAACCAGTTCATGATCTTTCCTTCTCCACTTGCACTATGGGCTCCTGCTTTTTGCTTCATTATCCCCCCCCCCTTTCCCCTTGTGCTAGCATATTCCCACATCATTCCATACCACACCTACCTGCTGATCTGGTCCAACCCAGGGTATCAGTGGTGGTTTTTAATTCGTCACTGCCAACTGGCTTGTTCCCAGGTCTTTTGTACATATCTGTTTCTTCTGCAACTAGAGGACCTCAGGTCCTCCTAATAGATCACATACGTAGATGTGCACTGTTCTGCTTCTGGGAAGGCCTCATGTAGAATCAGTCATATTAGAGACTTTATTGGAAGAAGAGCCACATATGTCTGCACATTTGGCGCTCTGGGACGACCCAGAAGCCCCAGGCAAGCAGAAAGTGCCCAGGAGCATGCTGAGCAGTGCTTTGAAGAACCAGATGGCCAGTGGCCCAGCAGATATGTGAGGGAGAAGTGAAGATGCAGTAGGTTCAAAGGAAGACTGGAGGCGTCTGCAGACGAGCGGAAAATCTGGATGTTATAAACCCAAACTGGTCTGAGCACTGGCAAGATTTCTTTCACTGCATACCGAGCCTCTGAGTACCCAGTTCTGCCTATTTCTATTCCTTACGTAAAATTAAATAAATCTCAGAAATTTATGCTTATTGTTATAGCACAAATCATAGTATGCTTACTGAATTTCTGCAAACATAACATGGAATGGAGCAGGGAAAAGCTAAATCCCCATACTTATAGACACCACATTCAGCAGTACAGAATCAGTGAAGCATGCAGTTTGAAAATGTATAAATTGAATTCTAAAAATAAGTCATGTTTTAAAAACTATTATAGCAATTTTAAATATACATCAAAAGTCAGCAATCTGAATGCCTAAACGCTTAAGACAGTTTTATATAGAGACATTTTTAAATCTGGTACTAAAACTAGGTCTTGGTAAATTTGTTCTCTTAAACAAAGCTTGACTGAGTGCTGCTATATTTTTCATTGTGGTTGCTGGCTTCATACAGGGTTTATAATCCATTTCATGCCATAGAATTAAACTGGAGTAAGAGGGGCTTGAGGTTGTGCAATATTAATTTGCTCCAAATTCAAAATATCTGCACTTGCAGAACACATGGTTCATTATACTCGCACCAAATGATAGGAAACAGTTTGAGGAGCTACTAATTTTGATCTCAGAACAGATAGATTAGAATGTCTGCTGTGCACCTCTCTAGATGTATATTTATTAACTAATTTAAGATGTTTATATACTGCTTGTCATAAAAAAAAACTCAAGGTAGTTCATAATCTCACAGGAGCTCCTCGGAATTGTAATTCAGCAACATCTGGAGGGTTCAAACCTGATGTCCCTGAATTAAGTTAGTGTAATTGTTCATAGACAGCATATTTGGAACGATTAAAACCATTTTGAATGACAAATTTTCATTAAGTACTGCTAGACTTATGTTAACAAGCCTGAATCTGTCTTGTCATCATCCAAGTTTAAGTCTAGAACAATCAAAGTCTAGAAGAGAGGCTACAGTTCATGGGATTCCTTCTCTACCACAGTACAGGATTGGATTTTTGTCAGATTTCATATTGAAGGAGATCTCAGCAGGCCCATTACACCAAAGAAGTTAAGAATTGTTTGTATTTCAAAACAAATATCTGGAGTGTGCTCATCCTCTTTACAAATAGTTACTGTACGTGAAAGCCCAGCTAAGTGATGTACCACAAGAATGTACCTTGAATAGCTGGATTACTTGGTTACATATTCTTATATGCAGGAGCTACTGACATAGAAGCCTCTTTCCTTACCTGTTGTTTGCATATATTACAACCTGTGAATGGCCCACTACACAGGAACATTTTTAATAGATGGCACAAAACTGCCATAGTCCACGGAACCCCTTTTAGAATGTTTGTGATTAATGAAAGCTTAATGTACTTAGAGGTTTACTTATAAAACTTTTTTTAAAAGATTAATTTTTCCATACACTCATAATAAAAAAATAACACAAAGAAAGGAAAAACATTGTGACATCGTACAAAAAGTTGGATACACTTATGACCCTCCACCCTCAGGGCACTCAATTGACAAAATTATATAATTCTTATTTCCCTCTACTTTAGTTGGTCCAGGTTAATTATGTGAAATATAGTGTTCTAATATTTATTCTGGAGACTGCTTTAAGAGACTGTTCCTAGACCCTGTCATATTATCCTTCAGTGGTCTTAATTAGGTATTTATGGTGGATTTCACTTGAAGGGAATAATTTATTCAACAGTAGAATATATAGATGGGTAAAACTGAGATCACGCAATGTCAAGGGGATATATTGGATATGTTAAAGGAAATTCAGCTTTTTGTGTATTTGGTGTGAAAAAAACACTTTTTTTGAATGATGAAAGAAATTCAAAAATTGTAATATGTAAGATCCACCATAAATTCATATCAAGGCCACTTTTTATCTTGAGATGAGCTTGTCCTCTTGTACTTTTGAAATCTTTTAGGTTACTATGTTTTGGGTATTATTGATATGTAGTGTACATGCATTTCTCTCAAGGACCATGTGAGTCGTTCTGAGCATTTTCTTCACTTGTGTGCAATATTACTTGTGTGCCAGTATAAAATATCTTAAATCTGTAAGGAGTAAGGAACACTTTGAAATTTAAGCTTTGGCTCAGGGGGATGTGGGAAATGAGCTCTGAAAAGCCTTACAGCTTCAACTGGAGACATTGTCACCATTTTGGTCCTTTATTTCTTGCGCTTAGTGTGGTGATATCGCGTGTGCGTTTACATTCTGTACCTCTTCTTGCTGCGAAAGCAAAAACAGTTTTGTGCAAATGTTATCTTTCGTATTTTTTTTTTAAAGGAATAAATTCCAAATAATCTTTCTGAGGTTTCAAAGGTTTCTGAGTTTTTCTTTTCTGTTCCCTCGTTTATCTCCTTTGATTCATGCTTGGTAAGGAATGAAGACTTTCAGGACATGGAGTTCTGCAGCTGGCCCATTAGACTGAAATGATGTGTCAGGTAGAGCTAGGAATACATTTAAGAGTAAGATGGTGGGACAAGAAATTCCTTTTTTTTGTTTGTTTCTGGTTATATGGTATCCATAGAATCCCAAAGAAATAGAGATTGTAATAGTCTACAGCTGTGTAAAACATGTGTAGAGACAGAGAGTCACAGGTTTGTGCAGTGATGTAAAATAAGCCTATTCAGCTTCTGCCATGTTTACTTCAGCAACTTATATGCTGCTGCTTAATATTATATAAAGTAAGGTCCTTTCTGCATTTGAATTATATCTCAGAATAGGGACCTGCCATCCACATGTTGGTTGAGACTAGCATGTGAATTGCAGGATGCCATTCTGGGATATAATCTGGAATAAGGCCCAGTGTAGAAAGGTCCTAATTCACTTGCCTGTCCACTCCTGCTTCCTGCAGCACATACCTCTTCCCGTTAGTGAGGCCCATTGCTGAGAACTTGTTTCCAAACTCACTTCCTCTCATATCTCCTGTGAGACTGCTGCCAGTACTGTTGATTATGACAATGTTCGAACATTTCAGTTCCTCATAAATTGTAGCCAGTAACTTAGAGGAGGAGGTGGTGTCACAGAAACAGAAAAGTGCCCATGAATAGATGAAAATGAATCCAGCCATTTTGATTTACGAAAGACCAATTAGGATGAGGAATTTACTCCTATACTCCTATACACAGTGCAGCCTTTTTTATTTGAAATATCTGAATGCCACTCATTACTATAGAGATAGTTAGAACAATGTAAGTGGGTAGGAACATAGCTTCAATGATTATCAAACTCAGTAGTGATTCTTAGAGCACTCAGAAGAGGTTTCCATTCAAAGCTCTACACTTGAGGTCTTCTTGTGACCAAATGTATTCTTTGCTATTGATATCGCACTGCATGCAATTCTGACTAAATCAGTATGTGCCTGTGGCTCTGGGAATGCAGGTTGCATTCTTACTTATGCCGCTATATTTGGATGTAACCAGAATATTCATGTTTTATTCCGGAATATCCAAATAGAGCAGAGAAAGTAACTGACATCTGCATAAGGCCACAGATACACAAGCACTATTCAAATATACTTGCATAATGTGCAGTGTTTGTGAATGTACATTCATGCGGGGTATCCTAATGCCGGACATTCCATTTCAAGAATATAATATTTCTAAAAAAAAAATTTATAAGGACTTTAGAACAACAACAACTTCAAACAACAATTTCAAACAATCAAATTTGTGTATAACATGCAGTAAATCAGAACATAACCATTTTATAAGCACTGTCCAAACAGTAAATTACTTTCGCAAGTCTCAGGGTTTAACTGTAATAACCCAATTTAGTTAGTCGTAATCAGTTGAACCAGGTGAGGAAAGGTTGCAGAAAGCTTGTTGTTGAGAAAAGTGAACATAATGGTGAGAGACAACGGAGATAAGTATTTGTCTTTGAGCCAGTTTGATCTAGTGGTTAGGGAGCCGGATCTTATCTGGGAATACTGGGTTTGATTCTGCCCTCCCCCATGAAGCCAGCTGGGTAACCTTGGGCTAGTCACAGCTCTGTTCTGAGATCTCACAGCCCCACCTACCTCGCAGGGTGTCTGTTGTGGGGAGAATAGTAAAGCTTTGTCAGCCGCTTTGAGTCCCCTTAAATGGGTGAGAAAAGCTGGGTAGAAAAGCCAACTCTTCTTCTTCTTAACAACGTTGACCATTTTTCCAAAAACCAGGTCAATTCCGAAGAGTCCACCATAATGTTCTTTTGCACTGTTATGAGATAATTTAACATTATTGACATTTTGAAGCCAAAGTTCTATAGATGATGATTGGGGATCCTTCCAGAATTGATCTATAATTGATTTAGCACTAGTTATTAAAGCCTTGATAAGCAATTTATGTTTAGAATCTGAGTTTTTTTCTTGAAGAATATAATTTTGAGTTTGAAAATAAACTTCCAGTACTCTGTATTTCTGATTGCTGGAGGTATGCTAGACAATAAGATAAAATACTGAACATGGAATAAACAAGTGAAACACACCCAAACTGCTAAACAGTAATAGGACCGTTTCAGTATTTTTAAAATTCTGGCAGTCCTGGAATCTTACATTGTACAGCAAAGAATAATAAGCATAACCCAAACAAAAAGGCACAGGTGCCTGAAACAAATTTTTACTTAGTAATTTTTCATTTTTCATGATATTTCTGTGCTGCCTTTCTTAAAAACTAAATGGTATACTTTATTCTCCTCCAATCACAACAACCCTGTCCCATGGATCCCTAGAGGCTAGTCCAACATTCTTCTTCCTCTTGCTCTCCATATCTACTGGCAACCAACATGGATAGAATAGGTTATACAAATTCATGGAGTACAGATGTATAAATGGCTGCTAGAATGGATAGTTAAGTATTGCGTCTAGGTTAGACAAACAGGCAGGATGCCTTTAAAGGCTATTTGCAGGGATTTGAGGTGAACGCTTTACCTTTGCCTTCTGCTTGAGAATTCCCAGGAGCCATTGGTGGGCCAGATAGGATGCTAGACTAGATGAGCTGTGGTCTAATCCAACAGGGCTCCTCTTTGTTCTTTCATGACTTGTTACCTGATACCTCCAAACAGAAAGGCAATTTATTATATCTAGTGCATATATTTTGCAAGTGATTCATGGACTTTTTCCATTTAACCTCACTTCAGTGGATCCAGCGAGGAAAGAAACAGAGCAAAGACTATTTCAGTTACCAATAAACAAATAATCCCAATATTGTTTTTTATCCAGTTGTTCCTTTCAGCAGAAGGGTCCTTAAACTATTATGTAACACATTTTATCTCCAAATTTAATAAAATAATCTTACAAACAGCCACAGTTTGCTTTGAAATCTTGCGTCATGTTCTGCCTCAGTATACAAAGTAGCTCTCAGAAGAAATATCAAATGCATATGTTTAAATAAAAAGCCCAAATACAAGAGAAGTTTCTACAACGGCACAATCAAATAAAATCAACTTCATACGTAATGAATGCAACACCTGCAATTACTGTATTTTCTGGTGTATAAGACTACTTTTTAACCCAGGAAAATCTTCTCAAAAGTCAGGGGTCGTCTTATACACCGGGGGTCGTCTTCTTATATGGCGAGTATATCGCAAACTCTATATTTTAACTGAAAAGTTGGGGGTCGTCTTATACGCCGGACAATACGGTAGTTCAGCCATGTACCTAAAAGCAATCTGCCAGGGGAAGAAAATGCCCAAGCCTGGGTGCTGTGATCCTGAGCTCACCAAATTACTGTCCAGAATACATACATAGCATGGATATATAAAATCAGAAAAGTCGTTCACAGTGATTCCTTGGCTTTTCAGATTAGTACTAAGGTTTTCTGAGTCTTAGGTGGGACTGCCAGAAATATAGGACCTTTCTATACTGTCCTTATTCTGGGATGGTTCCTGGTGTCCACGTGCTCCGGGTGGGACCTGTTTTAGTCTACACTAGCATGCACACGGCAGGTGCTTATTCTGGCATATATCCCAGCATAAAGCTCAGTGCAAAAAGAGGCTTAATTTCTTATGTTCAAAGTATGTGTCCTTTCACTGAATTTTAGACCATTTTAAAAGAAGTAAAATAGAGCTGGTCTGTAGCAAATTGGAAAATTAGGCTTTATTTACAGACAAAGATACTTCTCCCATTTATCTTTTTCGAATTATGTGAATTATGTGAATATGACTGTACCAACACTTAGAACTAACAAGTGAAAAGGTAGTGTGATCAACTGCATTTAGAGCCAATTCAAATGAACAGTGGAATTATAGGAGACTCATAAACATAAACTTACATCTTAGCAGAGTAAACCTTAAGGAGCAAAAAAAAAAGCATGACTACATGATGTCTTGACTGTCAAGTAAGGACTGACAAGGGGAAGGGTTTTTTGATCCAAAGGATCATGGTCTATGGAAGTTACTACCAGAAAAGGTGGTGACAGAAACCAGCCTGGATAGCTTTAAGAAAGGATTAGATTAATTCATGGAGGGCAGGTGTATCAATGGCTACTAGAATGGCCTTCAGGTTGGAGAGACAGGCAGGATGCCTCTAAAGGCTATTTGCAGGTGAAGCTTTGCCTATGCAAGGTAATTTTTTTTTAAAAAAGCTTTGCCTTCTGTTTGGGAGGGCTATTGTGCAAGACAGGTTGCTGGACTAAGTGGGCTGTGCCTCAGTCCAGCAGGGTTCCTCTTAGGTTTCACAAAAATAGGTGAGGTGAAAAAACCAAAAGTCTCATTCAAAACCCAGAAGAGAAACACGTAACATGGATAACAGAGAGCAGAAGAGGTACCTTATTTCCTCTATCAGTTTCAGGGTGTTTTTCCACTGTCACTAAAAGTACCCATTAAGTACCCATTAATGGGTATAAAAATGCCATTACGTACCCATTTATGAGTACTTAATGGGTACTTTTAGTGACAGTGGAAAAACACCCTCAGTTTCCATCTTCTGGGGTTATCTTCAAGGCAATCCCAGAAATAGAAACAAATTTCTAGAGACTCTTAAATTGTTTGGGAGGTCAGCAACCCTAATACTAAGAGTGTAATAAAATTGAATTCTGTTCTGTCGCTCATAGGTGACATAACCATATAAAAACTATCTGGACCATGGCAGCTTGCACATGCTTTCAGTTTCTCACAGACAGATGCACACAAATAATGCATCCAGATGGAGTGAAATGGATTAGTAAATTTTTAGTGCTACAGTAACATCTAGAATTCGGTGCTGAAAAAGTATGGTTTGGAAATCTGATGGGTGAAAGCTAAGGATTAAGTATTTATAGTGTTGAAAAGATCTAACCATTTAACCTGGATAATTTCACGTCTGGGCACAATCTAAGAATCTAAGAGTTGGACAACTGCAAGTCATCTAAAGAACTACATAAGCCATTTCATTCATTACCATTTTATCTGTATACTGCTTTTCCAAAGGAAATTTTACCCAAGGCAGTTTACAATAAACAGAAAATATATAATACAAAATAATACATCAAAACATTTAATAAAAATACATTATAAAATCAGATAACATATTAAAAAATTCATTGCAATATAACATTTAAAAAACAGTTGAGGCTAGATGGAATCTAGAGCAGCTGACAAAAGGGCCGCAGTCCTGCAAAGAATCACCTCTTCCAAGATACCAGTGCCCAGCCAGGCAAGAGAGGCAGTCAGAGATGGTTTAGGATGCCACCACTTAATCACCGATGGCAGCAAGGGCACAGTTCTCCTCAGGCAGAGCTTCCAGAAGCTGAAGCCATAGGCAGCCATCCTTTATGGCCTCTGGTGAGGCTGAGGCCAGGTGTAGTCCAGAGCAGCTGACAGCAGGGACCTAGTCCTGCAAAGAAACAGTTGCTTCATGATAGTAATCCCAAGCCAGGCAAGAGAGGCAGCCAGGAAGCAGGGTGGTTTAGGCTACTGTTCCTAAAACATCCCCAGGAGCAATGGCAAAGTTCTCCTCCTCAGGCAGAACTTCCAAGTCAAACAAATATTGGTTGCTTCTTTTTCCTTTTATTTTTCTGAACCCCAGGATCTTGGTTTTAGAAAATTAGACCATAGAAAGGCTAGAGCAGCATTTATGAACAGTTGTTTGGCAACAAACCACATCAGTTCTCCACTGTCATTTTGGAAACGGGGCCTGAAACAAGCCTGGCTCTGAGGGGGCAGTGAAAAACAGGTGCAATGTGCACAATTCCAAGCACAGATAGCCTGTGGTTCAGAAACCCGATTGTGAAATGCAGTTTTTAACATTGGTAGAGGTGCTCTGAACCACCAATCCTGTAGGAGAGAAATACACTCTTTGTAGGTACCTCAGTTTTGATGTAGAATGGTCCTTCTCCACAAAAAGAGGAAGATAAATTCTGAGGTGATTATTTTTTTGGTCACCAAAAAGCAGTGGGTGGTTGCAGTAATTTTCTCCCAAGACCATAAGGCCACACTAGCTATGTTAAAAGCCCTTTATATACTCTATTCCCAGCATATACTGGACAAACTATTGGTGTGGTTCCAATTCTCTAGTGCAGTTGCAGTGCCTCCATTTTCCCTCAGGAAGCCCCAGAAAATGTTTTATCACATTAGTTGAGAACCGTCTCTCGTGTCTCCACATGTTCCCCTGTAGAAATGCAATTCGCACCTCATGAAATGAGTCCCAGTCACAAATTTTCTTACACAAGGTCATTGGAAGTGAGGCAAGCTGGGAATGGGAAGTTCCGTTGCTATGCATTCAATGAATATAAGAAGTTGAGCTTTGTCTAGACTGGTAGTTCAGGAGGCCAAATTTTGCCAGCTCTCGTGGCCTAGAAAGGTAGAACAGAAGAAAGGAAGAAAGGAACCAGATCCAGCTGGATGACGTGCCACATGTTGAATGAACTGATGCCACACCCATGCTCCACAGAAGCATGAAAAGGCAGGAGAGAGATTAACAGAAACAGGAGATCCTGTATCCAAGTGAGAGAAAGGAGAGAACATGAGGAAGGCAAGCATTGCACAAAAGGTTTAGGAGCCAAGGTGACAGAAACTTTTGAAGCCTTCAATTTAATAAAAACTGAAATGAAACTCTAAAGCAGTGTCCTGGCAGCGTTGAGTAGAGCATGGAGTGGGTGTGATCTGGACAGAGGATTGCACTTCAGTATGAAGGAGTTTTGATAAAATGGCCTGCACTCACAACATGGAGGAGATTGCTGATTTGCGCTTTGTGTGATTGCCTACTTCTAGACACATCTTGTTGAAAAGAGCTACCGCCTCACCTTGTTTCTAAACACTTTGGGATAAAACCAGCAGATACACATTATGCTAATATTTAAAACCCACTACAATCTGGATAAGTTCATGGCGACAGAAATATCTTGTCAGGCTGTGTTGTCATAAGGACAAGGTCTGTAGCCTCCCACATCTGCAGCTATGGCTTGTGCTATAAGCAGTCTATGCAAAATCATGTTACCACATTTTTATCCTTCCAAGAAACTTAAAAGAGAGATACGATCTCATAACCACCCTGTGAGTTTAGACCAGTGGTTCCCAAAGTTGTCAGGGCTACGACCCATCTAATATAAGTTTACCAACTCGGGAACCCACCTCTAGGAAATTTAACCGTTACCAATATGAATAAAGGACTTTTCAAATAACAAAGTTTTAATACAATTTTTTTATTACTTAATTAAATAATTACATCAAAAAAGTTATTTCACATACGGTTAAATTTCCTAGAGGTGGGTCCCGACCCACAGTTTGGGAAACCCTGGTTTAGACTAAGGTTGCACCCATACACATTCAAAAAGTGGCTTAGAAGTGGTAACCTGTTGCAGGTAGTGTGGCCAAGCCACCTGAAATCCACATTCAGTGTCAGGAAGAGCACTTTGGAAGTACATTTTCTGCCCATTAATATTAAATGGAGGTCGGGTGGGAACACTAGCAGGTAGCAGCTACAACCTATAAGCCAATTTTGAGCCACTTCTTGTACTTCCTTTGAATGCAGCTTAAGGTACTGATTTTTTAAAGCTGCTAAGTGACTTTAGAGAAGCTCAGTTTTGACAGGCTTTCACCATGTATCACATTGAATATGGTTTAGAACGAAAGGAAGGAGCTATGCCCCTTTGTTGGATTGCCTTTTTTCCATCCTATAGATATTCTACTCTGATATAGTGCCATAGACTTCACCATTCTTCTTAGCTGAGCCTGTTTATTAATATTCTTCCTTTTCTTCTTCTTCTTCAGCATATAAGCCAAAATAAATTATTACTGCCCATTTCTGGATCATTATCCAAAGACCATGGTGGGTGTGGTTATTCAGTCATTCAGTTGTGTCTGAATCTTTGTGACTCCATGGACCATAGTATGTCAGGCCCTTCTGTCCTCCAGTGCCTTCTAAAGTTTGTCCAAACTCATGTTCGTTGCTTCCATGACATTAATCCATCTCATGGGGTGTTTTTCCACTGTCACTAGAAGTACCCATTAAGTACCCATTTAGTACTTAATGTCATTTTTGTACCCATTAATGGGTACTTAATGGGTACTTCTAGTGACAGTGGAAAAACACCCGTGCTCTGCTGTCCCTTTCTCATTTGCCTTCAGTCTCTCCCAGCAGGGTCTTTTCCAGCGAGTCCTGTCTTCTCGTTATGAGGCCAAAGTATTGAAGCTTCCGCTTCAGAATTTGAAAGACCAAAGTTATAAATACTGGAATTAGAAGTCTGCTTAAACTCATTGAGACTGCAGTCCTAAGTGCACTTCCATGAGAGTTAGTCCAGTCAAACATGCATAGGACTCCTGTGTTAGTATCAAACATTCTAAATTCTCTTCAGCCTTCTTTGTTTCAAATAGAGTGTTTCAAGTGTTCAAATGCACCACAGAGCTAAACTAAGTCCATGTCAAGAACAGTTGATGTGGCTTTCTTATTCTGGGGCTACTAGAATAAATGCCTCCAGGTTGGGGAGACAGGATGTCCCTAAGGGCCATTTGCAGGAATCTGAGAGCAGGTGGAGGTTTGCCTTTGTCTTTTACTTAAGAAGCCTAGAAACAAGTAGTGGACCACTGTTTGAGACAGGAGGTAGGAGTAGATGGGCTTCTGCCTACTTTACCTTATGAGGTAGAATGATCAGGAATGGCCTGTCTGGTTGTTAACCAGAACTTCTCTGTTCTTAAGTCACAGACTGGAACAGGAAACCGTTTCGAAATGGTTTTAAGCTTGTAATGGGAATTCACCCTATGGGTGTTTCTGCAGTAGCTGCGGAAACCGTTTTAAACACACGCATACCCGAAGCCAGATTAAGAACACTTACCTTAAATGGCTTCCGCGTTACAGACCTGATTGGAGACTCTTCATGGCGCCGCTTCCATATTTTGCCATGCAAGACCAGTTTTTAAACCCGGTTTTGCAGCCAAAATTGGGATGAAATGTGAGACCTGAAAAATCAGGTCTCACATCCGTCTCTTCGTCTGGATGTGTGCGGAAGCAGACTGCTTCCGCACACGGCCAGGCAAAGTGATGGATGTCCCTCCGGCCGCCATGTTGGGAAGGGCGGAAGCAGGACTGCCTGCTTCTGAAGCCCTTCCCCCGTGTGCCGAGCACCACTGGAAACACAAGGTAACGCAGCTCCATGCTCCAGTCCTGCAGCACCAGGGGCGGCATTAGGGTGCAGGAGTCAGCTGCCTTCGGCCTTGGGTGCTGTGGCTTCTGCGCAGCACCCAGGCGATCCGGCCCTGCAGATCCGGCCTCCCCGCATGTGTGTGGACGCACGGGACCTCCGAGGATCCGTCTCTATTTGAGACGGATCCTCGGGAGGCCAGATTTTGTTAAATCCGTTTCCCAGCGGCAAATGTGGAAGCATCCCATGGGTGTTTTCCCACTTAGCACTAGTCCTTAATGCAGCGGTTCTCAACCTTCCTAATGCCGCAACCCCTTAATGGAGTTCCTCATCTTGTGGAGACCCCCAACCACAGGGGTAGAGCAGCTGGGAAGAGGGAGGGAAGGGCAGCGGGAGACTTGTCGCGACCCCTCTGAAAGGGTAGTTCGACCCCCAAAAGGGTCCCGACCCCCAGGTTGAGAACCACTGCCTTAATGGGTCCTTTATGGGTAGTGCTAGTGGAAAAACACCCAAACAGTAATTTGACAGGCCACATAATACCATTGCATTAAACATTAAAAACATTTTTGGGGGCCGGGGGAGGAAGTCCCTAATAGTTCCTCTTTGTTATAAGAAACTCTGAGCTAACTCATTCAATGTTTCTTCCGTTATATTTCTCCTCCTCATTCTTGTCCTCTGACTTGACGTGGTAATGAAAATCTTGCCTCAGCCTTCGAAGGCAGAATGTAACCAGTGTATTTTATTGAAGTTTAACTTCCCAGAGGACTTGTGTTCTTTCTACAAAAGCTTGTCTCAATGTCTCTAATATCAAGTACTACAAATTGATTTCCACTTCTGATTGGAGAATCATAGTAGGCAGGATCCCTCTGTTCAGTATTTAGTTTTGGAATGAATAAGAGATTTAGATATAATCCTTTATCATAGCTCTTATTTGTAGTCTAATTATATAGAAATTAATACCAATACTTACTACAAGCTTATTATAGGATTTTCAAAGCAAATGGCTGGCATTTTTTTTTATTGCATGGACAGACTTTGGATTTTTTGGAATTGGCTTTATTTTCACCAGAGTCTTACGGTCTTTCAGTTGGAGCTAAGTTAAGAATTGTTAGGGCAAAAACAACAGAATGATAGTTTGGAAGTGGAGCCAGTTATTTTCTGTATCTCATAAAATCCTATCCTTAGATGACCCTATACTGTTAATTTGAACTAACAGCTGAACTATGGACATGAGGCACCATTTTTGTTGTGGCTGTAGTTAAGCCACGGGGCATCAGAATTTCTCGTTGATCTATAGCACATTAGCCTTTAGTCTGCTGGGAAATCCCAGTCCACTCTCTGCTCTCGTTAAGCTTATCCAGAGAGCTTGTACTAGACTACTGGACCACTTCTAAATTTCCTTGTCCCTTTGATTTCAAGAGTTGCATATTACACTGCATAGGCCATTACCATTTTAACAACAAATGCAAAAGGTACTTGAATTGATGGAATTAACTACTCAAGTTCATATGATCTGGAAAAACTACTTGACCTGGTTTGGGGTGTAGGTCACACAAAGCTGGTCATCAGTGTATGGCCAACTGCTCTAGAAACCGCTATCAGATACAGCGCCAAGGAAGCATCTCTGAGGTGCCTCTGAGGGAGTTTTGAGATGTTTCTGAGGTGGGATTGTTGACGCACCATTCTGCCCCTCCCCTAAATATTCTGTGCCATAAAAGGTGGATTGGAGAAGAGTTGGGAACACAAAGGCTACACACTGTCTCTGAGGTGCCCTTTGTGTTGTGTCTCAACACAGTCAGTGACAACCTCTGACTTTATTCAGTGAAAATGTGTTTGGAGGGTACTGACTGGCCTCCGGGGGAGAGAGTAATTCAAACAAAATTACTTACACAGTTTGTGAGGAACTTTGGAATATTCCATACAAGGGAGCTAGTCAAAGAACATATCCAAAGGGTGATGTTATCAGTCTCTGGCAACCTTTTTGCCAAGCAATTGGCTCTGTCGGACTTTAAGAATAAAACTCCCATTAGCTTTTCCTAAGCTGCCTGTGTGCTTAGGAAAAACAGCTCCTTTTAGTTGATGTGTATGCGGCTCATCAAGTGCTTCCAAAACATAGAACTGTTGAGTCATAAAGTAAAACACTTGCCTATTTAAGGATGTTTACAGATTTTCTGGCTGCCAGGTCAAAGCTTCTTTACCAGAAAAAAAGTGAATGTTGCAGGATGATTATTTCTAATTGAAGTATGCACGTTGCTTGACTTTTATAAGGCAAACAAGGATATGTTTTTCTGCTTCTAAGTAGCTTATTGGTGCCAGTCCTCTGATTACTTTTATATATTGATAAACAACCCAACTTTAATTTCAGTCTGCTTTCATAACACTTTTGGCACAGTTGTAAGAAGTTTGTGAAATCTTTGGAATTATTTTGGATTTCTGCAAATTGTGTATGGTGTGGGGTGCGTGGTGTTTGTTAAACAAGGCATTATTAGATCACATTTTAGAAGCCATTCACGCAGAAATCAAGGTAATACCAAAGAGTTTACACACTTTTCCTCACAACTGTGATTATCATTGTGATTAAGAATGGAAAACAACCTTTCTCAGAGCAAACTGAGTCTCTGTGAAGAAGAGACTTTATTTTGGTAGTTAAAAAGAAATACAGTATATTCTGGCATATAAGACTACTTTTTAACCCAGGAAAATCTTCTCAAAAGTCGGGGGTCTTCTTATAAGCCAGGTGTCGTCGTCTTATACGGCGGGTATATCCCAAACTCTATATTTTAACTGGAAAAGTTGGGGGTCGTCTTACATGCCCAGTCATCTTGTATGCTGGAATATACGGGCACTTCACTTTAAATGGGCCAGAGAATCTGGTGAAGTTGTGGGAGAAATGTAAAATGCTGGACCCTAAGTGTATTATTTAGATCCATTATTATCAGTTGCTTTTCAGAGAGTGGTTAATAATAATTGTTCTTGAAAGTCTGCTTCCTCAAATGTTCTTCCTTTGCAAAGCACATTCTAAGAGCTGTTCCAAATAGTGAAACACCATTCAGTTGTTCGCTTACTGTTTGAATGTAAAACGAGTTTTACCACGTTTAACAGCTTAATGGAAATTACATATGTATTGACTATCTTCTTCATTTACTGCTTAATAAATTGCTTTCCAGCTCCCAACGTGAATGGCCTGGAGGAACCCAGTCTTGCTAAGAGGCTGCGTGGCACACCTGAGCGTATCGAGTTGGAGAATTACCGCCTCTCAGTACAGCGAGAGGAAGAGCTGGAAGAGGTTCCCGAAGAGACTCTAGCAGAGCATAACCTAAGCAGTGTGCTAGATAAAGGAACAGAAGAAGATGTACCCAGCAGGTATTTGTACACGTTTCTACTCATTTCGGTAATAAAACTTTCAAGTTTCCTTTAGCTTCCATGAAAATCTATTCTCGGAAAAAACTGAATAGTCTTGAGAGTGTTTCTTAAAATAAACTAGAAAAATCCTGGATGGATGTGGTTTGGGAACTGAGGCCTTGTGTCAGGCTCCCATTATGGAGTCAGTTTCAGTGTAACCAATGTTTAGAGAAAGAAGTTACTTCTTTTCTGCTAGTGGTATGTCTTCCAACACAGTTGATGATGAAGCTAACATTTTCTTGCTGACTTCCATATTTGTTGGGTAGAGAGGCAAACCACCACCTACTTTCCTCAGCTGTTAATCATTTTATACAGTAAAACCTACTGTGCATCACTGAGATTTGAGTAAACTTTTCTATGGTCCCATCTGAGATTCAGGTTCCATAGGCAGAGGTAGAAGAATCTTTGACTCCTCGTATCAGTGTGATCTCTTATAGTGCAATTTAATAATATCCATGTATATTTGCAAATGAAAACAGTTAAGCCACATTTTGAAAACATAAGAACATAACAAGAATCCTACTGGATCAGACCTACTGGATCTAGTCCAGCAGTCTGTTTCCACAGTGACCAATCAGTCTTCCAGCAATTGACTTTTGGAGACATATGACCTATTTCTATCATCAGTGCTAATAGTCATTGATTGGTTGGACTTCCATGAATAAGTCCAAACCCTTTCTGAAACCATCTGTTTTGGCAGCCCACACCACATTATATGGTAGCAGATTCCAAAGTTCTACTATGTCTTGTATAAAACAAAAAACCTTTTGTCTGTCCTCATTTGTCCAACATTTGGTTCCAGTGTTTTGGGAAAGGGGAGGGAAATCCTGTCCACTTTGTCCACACATCTGCACAACATCTGATTGATTTGGGGGCTCAGAAGTACAGACAGACCCTTAGCTTTCTGCTGGTTGCACCATCTGGAGCTCTTCAGAGTTTGCTGGGAAAGTATGATTGGTGTTAGAATACACAGGAAATCTAATTTATGGTTTGAGGTTTTATAATGTACCTTTCTGGAAAGAGTTCTGTTAAGGTAAATAAAGATTAAACGTTTTTGAGACACTTTTCTTTCCTTGTCCTTTTTTTACTACCATCTATATGAGACTGCCTTGGGTTCTAATTCATAAGTGTTTCAGAATAAAGATTTTCAGAGTTTGGCTTGATAGCCTAGGTTATATGCTATTTTTAAGTGACAACAAAATATACAAGCATTTTTTCCTTCAAGTAGACAAAGCCAAAATTCCTCTTTAAGGGCTCAGTTATCTGAAGCAGCGTTCTAAAATATATTTAAAAATTGTTTTTGATTAATGTTTGATACAAAATGTTTGAGAAAACACATTCTTGGAAGCTGAGAAAATCCTAATTATCTTTTGGTTAGATAAAAGTCTGATGGATTATGCATTTGTGCAGCCTGCCCATAATTTTCCCTTAAGGTCTAAAGAAAGAAAGAAAGAAAATCTCATCTCACACTTATTTTCTGTTGCTAAAATGTCTTATCTAGCTACAAGTGGAAGGTTTTATGAATTTTTAAATATGGTGAGCATCTCAGTGCTATACTTAGTTTGAACAAAAATAATAAAAAAGGTATTTGAAAGGGAAAAAACAAGCAAATATGTCAGCCACAAAAGTCAGTTCTAGGTGTCAGCAAACCCACAACACCCAGCTGTCCCTGTATGACCAGCTCCCAATCCCCCACAGGACCTAGAGGTTCTGTTGCTACTTTGCCTAGCAGCCACTTCTTCTAATGGCAGCACTGGATATCAACCTCTGGCAATCCCACTCATTCATCCCCCCCCCCCCCCCCCCGCTTACAACAGTACTAGGTAATAGTGGGTGTTTTTCCACTGTCACTAGAAGTACCCATTAAGTACCCATTAATGGCATTTTTGTACCCATTAAACAGTACTTAATGGGTACTTCTAGTGACAGTGGAAAAACAACCAGTGTTGTCCCCTGTGTCCCCACCATGCCTCATTAAAGACCAGTTGCAGCCTGGCCAAATCATTCAAGGTGAGGGCATTCTAGGCTGAGGAAGCATGGCATGTGAACGGGGCCCAAAGGCTTGCTCGAGAGACTTGGGGTGTTTTTCCACTGTCACTAGAAGTACCCATTAAGTACCCATTAATGGGTACTTAATGGGTACTTCTAGTGACAGTGGAAAAACATCCTTGGAGAGCCAGATTTGCTTCTGAAGTTGGGATTCCTCACTCCTGGTGCAGATAATCACGAGCCTTGATAAGTGAATAGTCTGTCTTGCTACAAAGTGCTTTCCCCCCTTGGTTTGCTTCTTCTTTTACAATCATTATTTGTTTTCCTTTTTAGTAGTTCAGAATCTGAGATGGAGGAAGAGGAAGAGGAAGATGAGGAAGAAGGGCAGCCCCAACAGCCTACCTCTGATCTGGGTGGTGTTCCTTGGAAAGAGGCAGTGCGAATCCATGCCATGCTAAAGGGCAAGAGTGAAGAGGAACTGGAAGCTGAGAAAAACCATGACATTGAAGAGGAGGAGGAGGAAGAGGAGGAGGAAGAAGATGATGATGAAGAAGAAGAAGAAATATCTAGTGAAGGTCAGTAGAATGTCTTTTTTTTTTCCTTTTGGTTGTGTTTCAGTTTAGAATAATGATAACAGCTCAACAGCCAAAGTAATCTGACAAATGTTCCTCTTTTTGGAGAAAATGAGAAGACTAGTTGGATGAGGGGACAATTCTGAGAGAACCAGTGCAAAGCAGAAGTAGTGATTGCTTTACATCTTCATCATGTCTGCAGTTCCTCCAGTCCCACCTTTCATTCTGTGTAGTTTTCATCTGTGGAGTACAATGTCTTGCTCTTTATTTTGAGGCTACAAGCAAGCTTAGAAAGATACATTTAGGATTTTGGAATGAAGGCCATTAGCAATGCAAGAGAGCTGGGAAGAGACCGTATAGCTTAGTAGGCGATCCTGTGCTTTGAACGCAGAAGGTCTTAGATCCAGTCTCTTGGTGATTCTAGCTGGATGGACAGATGGCTTAGTATAAAGTAAAAACTTGTGCTCCTGTGTTCTGGGCAACTGAGAAAATATCTTGATTCGTTGTTGGATCAGTGTATTGTAAAAGGAGATTAGGCTAATGAAAGATTGTTTCAAAGCCTGAACAGTTCAGAAGTAAAATGAGGAGGAAGTAAAAAGAGGGCAAGGCTGATGTTCCTCAAGCTGTTGATCAGAGGTGATACTGTCGCCTTCTTTAGTTTGGTTTCAGTAACACACTATGTATTGTGAGATCATGTATAAAGAGAAGTTAACTTCAGTGTAAAACGGGGGATTAAGGAGAACTATGTCTGAAAATTCAGCTGACTTGCACTTTGGTGACTTACATTGTGTAGACTAGGGTTCTTCTCAGTTACTTTGTCTTAAATGGTGAATTGGTCTTTCTCAGGGGCACTTCGATGAAACAAAGTTACCTGGATTCAAAGTGCCACGTAGTCACAACCCCAGGCAACATCTCATGGCTGCCGTAGACTTGACTTGTGAGATATCACGGCCACTCGAGCTGGTGAATTGGCATAGATTTGACTTGCAGACACGTCACAACTGCTCTAGACAGCTTCTCTCATGAAGTGCAATGTCATGTGTCAGAAGAGTAAGAAGAAAAATATCTTCTACCTTTGATATACGCACTGTGCAGTAGTCCGACTCACCAGATCATATGTGCAGAATCTACTTTCTCTCCAGCTTGCAAAATGCTTTACTCTCAGTATAAAGACACATGGGAACATGAATCCCAGGATGCCTCGGGGTTAACTGCTTTGGTGCCAAATTGCATATATTTATTTATTTATTTGTATTTCAATCCCGCCCTATATCCAGAGGTCTCAGGGTGGGTTACAATATTATAAAAATCTTAGACAGGTCCCTGCCCTCAGGCTTACAATCTAAAGAGACAAGATACAAAAGGAAAATGGTGTGGGAGGGAACAGGGACACTCTTGATGATAATAAAATTACATACAAATTATATAGAGGGATGCTGCCATTTTCAGGCTTTGCATAACTGAAAGCATGTGCTGTGAATCCCTGCATAAGAAGGGATGGCTGCATTTATCTGGCACATGTAGGCCCATTTGTTTGAACATATAGCTTCCCATTCCATTATAGTTCAGGGCTGGGGACTAGTAAATGGTTGGAAGTAGCAGAAAACACTGGGCAAAGCTTAACACGTATATGCATATTCAGATATGCAGGGGCACTGGGGTTCCTTATCTAGAAGACTAGTCATAGGTCTACAGCAGACTTCTATTGGTCTTTTCCCTCTTACTTCTTTTGTGAGGGTGATAGTAAGTGAAAGTAGAAGTCTACTCTTTTAACCGAAAGTTGTCACCTTAGTTATACAGTAGTGAGTTACACAATAGTGATTTATACAAATATAAGACTAAGCATGAGTTGCATTAGGGGGGATATTATTGCAGAATAGAAAAGGAAGGCTTAATCTTAGAAAAGACCTTTCAGTTGCTGAACATTTTAGAACCACAGATCTGAATTGTATTGTAGAAAAAGAACAGTAATAATTGGCAGCTAGAAATTGCACCAGATTATGGGCTTTGCACATAACAGACTTTGAGTTGTGAGATTATTCAACTGTTTAGTAAATTGGCTTGTAGGTAAGATCCTGCCCTGTCAGTCACCTTATTTTTGGACCCTGGGTGGACCCCTGATTTTTAGCAATAGTAAACTATTACTTGATTTTAAAATTTCCAAAAAATTGAACTAAGGGGCTTTGAGGATCCCCAAAGTGTGATAGGAAACGGGGAAGAATTTCCCTTACAAATCAGTCAACCCATGAAACAACCAGCTCCAGTGGCTCTCCTTCCTTCCTTCCTTCCTTCCTTCCTTCCTTCCTTCCTTCCTTCCTTCCTTCCAATCCAGTAATTCTTACGGAATTTCTGAAATTCTTTCCAAATCTCCAGTGTTTCTTGTGGTGATTTTGAACTAGGCTTTGAAAATGTAGGGGTACTTCATCAGAACAGGCCTCGTTTTGTTTTGTCCCAAATAGAGAACAAGTCCTATTTTTGTAGAGTGTTTTGTTCTGGATTCAGAACGCTCTGATCAGCCTGTTGCAAATGTGGACATTTTCTGCATCCTTACCAGATTAGATTTAGGCATGAGTTACCTTTGTATGTATGTCTTCAAAATTTAGTGCTGCCTTCCAGAAAACTTCCATACCTCTTAGCAAGGGTTCCTTAGGAACCAAGGCTATTTTTGGTAACAGTGTTGGACTATTTTTTAAAAAAACTATAATGAAGTGTTATTATAACTCATGCTTTGATTAATTGTAGCTGCAGCTGTGATGAAATTTGCAAAAGAAGAAGAGCCTTGTGGTTTTGCTGTTTAATAGTGAATACTGGGTGTTTTTCCACTGTCACTAGAAGTACCCATTAAGTACCCATTAATGGGTACTTAATGGGTACTTCTAGTGACAGTGGAAAAACACCCACTGTTAAATGCACTTTGGAGATCAGTCATCTGGTAGGTTCTGTTTAAAGGAGACTTACAGATCTCCAAAAAGCCTTTACCATACATCCGCCAAATAATATTTCTGAATGAAACTTTCCTGATGAACGTTCTGAAGCTACCTTTAGCCATGAAAAGCAGCCTTGCATAGTGAATAAATATTACATGCAGGGAAATGCTAAATATTGAACATTATACATCGGGCTAGACAGGCGACAATGTCTCTTCCCAACACATTGCATTTCCTGCATGGGATTTAATTAGCATAAGACCTTCAACAGGGGAAGCAGCCTGATCTTTTCTGGGCTTTTCCAAACCATCATTGTGTTCTTTCTGATCCTGTCCTTTTCTTTCCTGTTGTTCTATTCTTCATTTCTGTATCAATGCTATTTGTTGGTGTGTGGCTCCCCCTGCTGTAGAGGGAGAGTATTATCCATGGGAGAGAGAACTTCAGCAAGGCCTCTGGCTTCAGCGTCTCTCAAATGAAGAAGACACGGGTACATTTAAAGGTACCCTTGCACTATTATCACTTCCCTTATGAGGAAGGGGGAAGCCCCGTTTTACAAAGAGCAGGTTTCACTTGAAGCAATGTGTGTTTAAAATGTACATATACTGAAATAGTTTTACATGGTTGCAATTTTCCGGTTCAGAAATGAATAATATCATTTCAACTTAAAACTTAGAAATCTGCCTTTTACTTAAGAATGTAAGAGGAGCCCTGCTGGATCAGGCCACGGCCCATCTAGTCCAGCATCCTGTCTCACACAGGAGCCCATCAATTGCTTCTGGGCATCTCAAACAGAAGACAAGGCAAGGCCTTCACTTGCTCTTGAGTTCCTGCAAATGGCCTTTAGATGCCCTGCCCTATCAACCACTCTGCTTTTAGACTTTGGGTTGTACTCCTGATGTTCAGCGATCTTAAACTATTCCAAAAGTTTTGAAAAAGGGGAACACGGGGCTTTCAGGACCCTTCCTCTTGACCACCACCGCCTCATTTAACAATTGAGACCTCTGAATTCCACCTGTCTAGTTGGACTTATGCTTCAAATAGACGGCAATTTGGAGAATGCAACATCGGATGCCATGGACTCCAGTCTTCTACCTCATAACCTAAATTCAGTTTCCAAGGATGTCCCACTTAGCCTTCCCAGTGTCACTGATACCAGCATGTACTTCGACTACTGGTTCCTCCCCAGCACAGTCTACCAGCCTATTTAGATGCTGCATGATGTCCACAACCTTTGCAACCAGCAGTCAAATTACCATGCAGTCAAAATGTGCATCACAAACCCCTCTCTCTACCTTTCTAATAACTGAATCACCCACTACAAGAAGCCCCCCTTCCATCACCCAAGGAGGATTACCTTTGGTGCAGGTGTATATGGACACACTAACTATGGAAGGAGTCCTTGGCTAAGGAAAACTGTCCCTCTTCCTCAACCCAGTGTCCTCCCTGCCTGAGACCTCCACCCTTGAAGGCAGTTGGAGAACTCCCCATCAGTGGAGTGCGATGTCCCTATTACATTCCTGAAGACCTCATCCATCTGCCTGTGCCTCCCTCTCTGCTTCTCCAGGTCTGCTACCTTGTCTTCAAGGAATGAAACTTGTTCCCAGAGAACCAAGAACTACTTGCACCAAACAAACAGCCAAGATTTCTGCCCAACTGGCAGATGATCATACACGTGACACTCAGTGTAGAACAGAGGGAAGCCCCTCTCACCCTGCCAGCTTGCTTTTGTTTTTAGTCCTTCCTAAACCACCCACAAACCAAACTCTACAAGATCTACCTACAAACTCACCAGCAATTTATCCCTCCAAATTCCTCTGCTAACTTCCTATTACCTTTCCTCTTGCTTGGTCTCAGGAAGTCAACCTTCTTCAAATGGAATCAGTGGTCATACTGACTTTGCCCCCATCCCTGTTGAGAAATATGGTCCTCTATGGGTCCAACCTCCTCACTGTGTGTTTATCTCTGATCACTTGCTTGGCTGAACAAAGAAACAATTTTGCCACCGTAACCTCCTTCATTCTTCATCGTTTCATTCTTCAGTGAAATCTGTTACTGCTTACATCTTGTTATGAGGGCAGCATGCATGCTGCCATTTGGAGCTATAATTGCTTTGTATGCAGCTGTAACCCCTATTGCAGTGGTTCTCAAACTGGGGGTCGGGACCCCTTTGGGGGTCGAACTACCCTTTCAGAGGGGTCGCAACGAGTCTCCCACCGTCCTTCCCTCCCACCTCCCAGCTGCTCCGCCCCCGTGGTTGGGGGTCTCCACAACATGAGGAACTCCATTAAGGGGTCACGGCATTAGGAAGGTTGAGAACTGCTGCCCTATTGTATAAATGAGAAAGATAACATAGTAATACTTACCCTCTGAAAATTGCAGCTTTGAAAAACAAACCTCTTGCCATTAGACTTTTTTGGGTGGGAATGTAGCTGATTTCTCATGCTACGTAAGTTCAGGGCAGGTTACATACATCAACAACAGCTATTTGTCACAAATGATTAAATGACCAAAACTTTAAGTGAATAAAAAATTCAAGCACTGTAAGGCTTTTAAAGCTTTTGTCTTAAATTGGGGCACAAAACTTATAAGGAAATATGAAATAATCTTTTAAAAAAAAAAAAAAAAGTTTATGAGCATCTGGTGAAACCTGCTCCTTGGGAGCCTTGCTAAGTTTCTAGGAGTTTCCTTTCCACTTTCAGTTCTTGTTGGTTAAAATTTATTCTTCTAACTTCTAATCTTATGTGATGTTTTGCAAATACTAACTGTACTCACCTGAGGACACGTACCAACTCTGGTCGGCAGCATGTGATTCTTCGCTGACATTCCAGTGTTTTTCTTCTTCTGTTCAATTTTTCATACTGTACTTTGTGCCAAATTGGGATGGTACTACGTGGAATGGAATTGTGACCTTGACAAGCAGCAAATGAAAAATATGTTTGATTTCTTTTTGTCTATCTGCTATTTGATGCAAACAAAATGAACAGTGGTTTTGCATAAACTGTCTGAATATGGCCCCTGAAAAAGAAAGTGGACACAGAATCAGTCTTCACAGTATGTGTGTTCCTAATGAATTATATGTGTTCCCAATTATTTGTTTTCTTTAGCATGGTATGGAATTTTTAAAACTTTGATCAGAGGGCATGAAAACAGAGATCAGCCTATGCATGCGTGATCCTAAACTGTATCTGTCTTCTTTTGCCAACTGACCTCAGCCAGTAACTTCTTTCATTTTTCTCCCTGTCCCTACATTTCCTGTCCTATTGTGCTTGCTCCTTTTCCTTCCCTTTCTTTTTCAACCCTGTCCTCCTTTCCCACTCCATCTCATGATCCATCACTGGCCTCTTGACTGCCAGCTGGAAACCTGAGGTTGCAGCAGATGGTAAATCCGATTGATCCCTTGGAGATCTTGGCAGATGTGCATTGGACACATATCCGTCAAAAAGAGGAGGAGGAAAAAGTGGGCCCTCCTTCCCAGTCCTCCACCTCCAGAGGTAAAGGTGTCTGCTGCGTTGGCCCGTTCCTTCACAGGGGCATTTCTTCCTATTTGGCTTGCATCTCCAGGAAGACCCAGGGCAATTCCACACTGGGCGGTATACCGGGTCAGCGAGTATAATACAAGTATCCCTTCTGCACAGTGGTGCAGGCCAAGGGTGGCCAACCTCCAGGGAGGGCCCCAAGGGCCAGGGTTTAAGGGGGCGGAAAGGAGTTTGCTTGCTGGTCCACTGTAACAGCCAGTGTGGAATTGCCCAAGCTTTCTTTCTGAGAGTGACTTAATATGCTTTTAGTGGAGCTGACTGCAGGTTGGTGTTTGTGTTTTGCTGCTCACAAAGGCCAGAAAAATGTGTGTGTTTGTTTGTTTACATTTTTATCCCACCCTATACCTGGGGGTCTCTGGGCGGGTAACAACATCTCAAATCAGACATTATTAAAACAATAGCAGTATGTATTAAAACAGTAGCGTCTGCAAGAGGGAAAGGAAAAGCGTATCCCCATTTATCCAAAGGCCAGGGCAAAGAGGTGCATCTTCACTTCCTTCCGAAATGTGTACAGTGAAGGTGATTGACGTACCTCAAGGTGGAGACTATTGCATAGCCTAGGAGCCATCACTGGGAAGGCCTCCTGCGTGCCCACCACTTGCTGCTGAGGGTGTTGGGACAGCCACAGGAGTGTTCTGCTTGTATTTCTGGATCCCTTTATTTTATGAATGAGTTCATATCGCCCTTCACCAAAAGGTTCCAGGACAGGTCACAATAATAAAAACATACTTAAAACATACCCTGCCCACCTACTATCCATCCATTGTCCCTGACAAAGCAACACCCAGAAGAAGTTGAATATCAAAGGTGTGTTTTAATTAGGCACCAAAAAACCACATAGTGTAGATGCCTGGCAAACCTCCAGAGAATTGTTATCATCTTACAAGTGAGAATATTAAGTACAAAGAGTTTGGAATCCTAAATTTGCCAGAACTCTTGTGCAAGTTCAGCAGAGCCAACCTTAAAGGAACTGAAATAATGATTACTGTTTTGTTGATCTGTGAGTCTAGCTTTTTAGTAGAAGTGGTTTGTTTCAGTTGCAATCTCTCGCCCTCACTAAATATGGCAGCTTCTATTCTGGCAATGCAGTCCTTATCTGGCATAGCGTTTTTTAAACATTCTGTGAGAAGTCAGGAAGATTCAGTAGTTATTTAGGATTGGCAGTGAGTGATTTGCATGGTGGTACAGTGTGTTTTCTTCGCACATATTCTCAGCTTAGCTAGGAAGTCTCAGTAAGAGATTATCCAGTCCCTGAGAGTACTTATTATTTATGTATTACATTTTTATCCTTCCGGTAAGACTTTAAAAAGTTCCCAGAGCATCCAAGAAAATGTATTGCTGGAACGTTCCCTGTTTTCAGACTTACAAGCTGTAGAGAGACAGCTGGGAAGAAAGCAGGAAGAAAGGTGTGAATGTTGTAACAGGGTTGGTGAGGAGTCTCTGAGTCCTGCTTCCTCCCTGCTGCAGCTTTATAATGGAATGGCTGCCTTCATGACAGGTGAGGGAGGAGGCTGATGGTAATGCTTTGTGGCAAGAAGATAGGGGACCCCTGCAGTCCTTGCTTTTCAGCTTGATGGAATGGCTGGTTGGATGTCTCCTTGGATTAGGCACCGAGGGCTTAGGGAGTGACTAAGCTCTAAAACAGAGTTTGTTGTTTATTAATGTAAAATATTTCAATACCACTTCCCCCAAACGTTTGGATGAATTTGCAAAACGGGGGGAAGGGGGAGGGACAAAGTAGACAAGCAGTTAAAACCCATTAAGTATTGGGTGGGCTATGGGGGAGAACAAATTATGCCAAGGAGAAATATCTGTATATATCATAGAACATCATGGGCTTGGTTTCAGAAAGCCAAGGCCTGTTTTTGCACATACCTCCATTAATCCTGATTCAGAAGATCTGGATCTTTGAGTTGGTGAGATGTAGTCCTTGTTGAATCCGGTCCTTGTTGTTCCGCATCAAGATGAGGGTCCCATGTGTCCATGTGGGCCATCTAACACCCAATGGCAATGGGCACTAAACAGGACTGCTATGCGGATGGCATAGCACCCACCCCAAGGTTCAGATTAGGCCCAAGCAAGACCCCATTAAATCCGGATTTTGTCAGCACTTGTGGGTACAGCACATTCAGAACGGGTCCTTAAGAGGTCTTGTGTGTAGGCAGTACATAACAGATCTGTACCAATCGAGTACCTGTTGGGTTCCTAATGGGTTCTTCATTGCTAGTGCAAAAACAGCAAAGTAACCCTGTATTGTTGGGATAGTGACCCATCATTCCTGAAACCCCATTGCCCCCTGCAAGTGACTAGCCTTGGCATCCTCTAGAGCTAATGGTGGTTATGACATCCCAGCAGCAACTTGCACTGTGAGACTGGTAGAGCAGCAGGGGAAGGGATGCCCGTTGCATCTGGAATCTTCACTTTGCTCCTTTGAAGCTGTGCTGTGATCCAGTTCCACTGGTTGCACTGCACATGTCTTAGCTGTACCCCAGTCTTTAACAGGGATGTGCACGAACATTCAAAACTTGATCAAATTCAGTCGCATTCGGACATTCAAATTTGAGTCGAATGTCTATACATTTGAATTTAACCTTCAAGCAAATTTTTGAATCCTTCAAATTATTTGTATGTGTATGGATACGTATGCATTACATATGTATCCGTATGTATCTTATTCGTATCCGCATGCATTTGTATGGATACGTACGGGGCGAAAACGGGATGCATACGGGATAAAAAAACGAGATGCGTATGGACACATTCAAATGTTGTCGACGTTCGTATCTTCAAATATGAACCGAAAATGTGAATACATTCGAATTTTAAACATTCAGATTGATGTGAATCTTTGAATATTCAGTTTGAAGCGACTCAAATCCCAAAAATTGCATTTGTGTACATCCCTAGTTTTTAATACTGGGAACCCAGAGGGATCTTGCACTGCGTGTTGAATGTGCACACAGTTTGTTACTTTTCTGAGTTGTTTCAGTTTCAAGGACCTAGTTAGTTGGTTCCTAGTGTTCACATAGTGATATGACTGCAAGGCAGCCAAAACCTGTGGTCCCTTGTGATCCAGTTACCCAGTGAGCTACACATTACTTGAATTTTAAAAATGAAGATTAATAAACATATAATGTAAATTTGCTTCTTTTAAAAGGTGAACATGACCCCCAGAGACAAAATCCCAAGATATAGATTTTGCAGGGTAAAGAACTTTGATCCTGCCCCTGGGATTCTTCCTGCTGAAAATAGCCACTGTGTAAGTGTGGGGTGGGTGCTTACACAATTCCATATGTTTTTACCATCAAAGCATCATGAGACCAAGTGTCAGAATGATAAGTACACACGGGCTTGTCCCAGGATATCACCCTACTGTCTGGCAGGACAGCAAGAGGCAGTTGTGGGATCCAAAGAAGATCTGCCATTTTCCCTCCCATCATCTGGAAACAGTCTTAGTCCCTTAGGCCAAGGAAAGAGGTGCAGGCCTCTCAAATGATAAGGAACCCCTAACTTTTCTTCTTCTGAGGTGGCAGAGTCAAAATCAAGGAAGATGAGTTTCAAGGAAAGAAAAATATATCTCAGTAAAATAAAAGATTTACTGTAGATCTTGGATTCTTGGAAGGTTCATATTAGAAGTAGTTGTTGGTTTTACATTATTTATTGTGTATGAATGCCATTTGGTCATACTCGTTCCTCCAGTGGACCTTCTGATACTTGGGATCTTGAGAGCTTTCTTTCAACGTATTCTTCTCATCATCTTAATTTTTCTGAATCTTTCAAATTAACAAATAATGAAAGGAGTTGAGCATGGTCATTCACTTAACTGATTGATATCAAGAGAAAGGTGAAAAGGATTAAGACTTGTACAGTGGTAGGGAGTTGGCTTTAGGAAAAACCCATTTTTGCTCAATAGCATGGAAAATGTTTTATCAGGGTAGAGGAAGAACTTAATGAGTACTGAGACTCTTAGTTCTGTGGTTGCGAACATGAAAGGAATTGAGAAGAGTGAAGTTAATGAATTGAGAAAAAAGGACAAAAAACTGTCAAATGGCCTTTTTGCTTCCTGGTGCTAAATATATTAGACCAGAGACGTTTTCGCACACGGGGGTTTGGAACGCGCGGGAGACAGCTTCGGGCGCAGCATTCGCTTTGCTTCGGCCGAGATTGCATCCCGGCATGTCCGGAGCTGTCTTCCGCACATTCCAAATGTGGAGCACTTTAAACTGCTCTACATGTGTTCGGGCGCGCACGAACTGCCCGCAGGCGTTCGGGAGGAGAAGCGTTCGCGCGTGCTTCTCTCTCCCTAACAGCCGCGGGCTTGCCTCCCCTGCCGGCGCAGCTTTGACAATCAGCTGTTTTCAGCCAGCGCCGGCTGCGGGAGCCTCCTCAGCTGTCTCCCCACCCCTTGCCGTCGTTTGCCGGCTAAGACAGCTCACGACGCTTTGAGCATTCGCACACGGGCACTCCAGAATGCGTTTACACGCATCCCTGCGCCCCTCTGTGTGAATGCTCAAAGCGTCGTGAGCTGTCTTAGGCTTCCCGTCCTACTCCCGTTCCAAACGGAACGGGAGTAATGCGAAAATCCCTCTGGAAATTGATTTTGCTTCTTTGAGAGTGGGACTGGGTTATAATACTTAGGCCATGGTACATCAAACTTTAAACCTTCTTCAGTCCATCTCCAGGTCTGACTGCTCCCATCTTTTAATTTCTATCTATTTTCATTCCTTTCACGGTGGAAAGTCCACAAATAAAATGGATAGAAATGAAAAGGTGTGAGCAATCGGACCTGAAAGATGGATTGTAGAAGGTTTAAAGTGACCTTCCATGGCTATGATTAGGGCCCTATAAAGATATATATTTTGCCAAACATTTATGATTTTAAAAATCATGGAAGCCAGACTTCATTTGTCCAAATGGCCTTTGCTTACTTCAGACCACGGACAAGGTTTTATCTGCTGAAAGTAGAAAGGGCCTTCTTCGGAAACGGTTTGTTTACAGGTGGGTAGCAGAAGCTGCTGCAGCAGGTTCCTGGCGTCAGGAATTCATGCATTTCCTCATTTTGGAGGGCTTTCTCAGTCTGCTCTTCACTGTTCCGTGTGCCCTCAATCCTCCTTGATGTTTTCTTCCATGATATTTCACTTCCAATGCATTTGTTTTGTGGTCATTTTTGGAATTTATTATCCTTTTATTTTATTCCAATTCAGCATCCGACCTTCCCTCCACCCGCCACGAGGCTGTGCAGGCGTGGCTCGATGCAGTCCCAGGAGGTAGTTTTGGTGATTTTTTTTTTAACAGCTTACAAGTAACCTTACCCGCCACTGCTGGCGCTGCCACCTACCCACGTTTTCAGCGCCTTAGCTGCTGGCCTTTTTTAACCATGCGGCTATTTATGGCTTCGTCGCTACTGCATGCAGAGTTGATGGGGGCTGGGGTGGGAGAGGGAGCTGCATGGGGCATTCTTGCATGAGGTAGGGCTCCATTTTAACCTCCTCCAAGCAAGCTTAACAGAAAAAGGATTCCTGGATAGCGTAAAGAAACAGGAGATATTGCTGAAGAGGAGGCGGAGTTTGCATTTATATGGTATATTTTAACGTAAAATGTCCTATTTGTGGCTATGGAAAAAGAAGCCCAACAGATCAGTTAACATTTAACACTTGCTTAATGCAAAGTCCCATAGGACAATAATGTGTTCTTCATCATAATATTGTCCAGTACTGCGGGATCAGTTAAGATTACTCCTACAATGTAGGTGGCAGTGGCAGATTTAGCAGTTTCTTGTAGATTGATCACAAGTTTGTTTCTGAGATACTGAGGAACTTCTGTGTTGAAAGCCATTGTGCTGTAATAACTTGCATTCATGTGGCACTCACATGCCAGGAGTATAAAAGAAGCTGGCTGGAATATTTCAAAAATTGTACAATGTGCCAAAATGTTTGTCCTACAAGCACCATGTTTCCTGTGGCCCCTATTTATGAAACTTTAGAAAGTTCTTCAGTTTGCAGGAAATAGGTTCTGGAGCTCATGAATAAACTAGTATTGATGTTTTGAATTGCAGACAGCTAAATGCTGAAATGAAAACCTGATCTGTAAATGTAAGAACATAAGAGGAACCCTGCTGGGCCAAGTCATAACCCATTTGATCCAGCATCTGTCTCATAATGTGGCCCACCAATTGCTTCCGGGCATTCTCAAGCAGAAGACAAAAGGCAAAACCTTCACCTACTCTCAATGTCCTTCAGATGGCCTTTAAAGACACCCTGTCTGTCTCTCCAACCTGGTTGCTCCCATAGGACATCAAGTTGCAATTCAAAACAATACTAATAGGAAAGGGGTCTAACATTTAATTCACGTGTTGTAAGCTCCCTAAAAATCTTCAGTTCTGTGCCCACTTATTACTGCAGTTTGACTTTATTGATTCTTGGAAATTTGCTTTCCCTTGCATATGCAGCTGTGAAGAGCAGTTTGCATTAATACTGTATTAGACTCAAATGGGTTTCTGAAGAAGACCCTTGCAAAATCCCACCCTCTGGCCTCTTAACAGCAGTGCAAGAAAGGAAGTGAATGGGCCTGTTGGGAGTTGAAAAGTGCCTCCTATACCATATCCATTAAAGCATTCATCATAATGTATAGTACTGAACAGAGACCTTTACGTGACTCACGTTTTTGATATTGTGTAATGGACATTACAGACGTTGATGAGAAGAACTTGAATAATTTGCATCACATCCCACAATTATATTTATTTTCTACTGAATATGTTTTCATGGCAGGGAATAGCATTGTATGAAAGAATATTTTTTTCTCATAATCTGGACAGAAGTTTGTCTTTTTCCTTCTTCTCCAGCCAATTCCTTCATTTATGTAGCCATATTTTTATACATACAATATATACTGAATATGTGCCATTTGCCATATTGTATTTTCCATTCTATAGTCATACAATCTTTTTTCAACATTTGTTAGCACTATCACTATTTTATGTAAGACGATCGTTCATAAGGCTATTAAACTGTACGTATAATTCCAGAAGTGAGCTCTCCTTCACTGGAGGTCTTCAAGCAGACGCTGGATCTACATCTGTTTGGGATGGTTTACGAAATCCTGCATTGAGCAGGGGGTTGAACTTGATGACCCTAGAGGCCCCTTCCAACTCTATGATTCTATGAAGTATTTTTGTATAGAGAACTCAAACGAGCAAAATGCCAGGTTCTAGACACATGTTAACAGTGAACTCTAAGAAGAGCTGACTGCTATTGCAGGCTGAATTCTGAGTATGGGGAAAAACCCATTGGCTATGCTTGTGAAACCCTAGTTTCTGGACAGATTCCCTACTCAGAAAGCAAGCTATTCTTAAAACATAACTTCTGGCTAAGATAGTACATAGATCACAAACAAATATACCTGAACCTGTACTGTAAAGGCCATCTCTGTTCTTCTTTTTTCCTGGGATTGCCTTTTAGAATCCTGTTTAGGAGTACTATCTATTTAATAGTTAGAAGGAGGAATTTCAGCAGTTGTAGCTCAGTGGAATTTCCTCTTCTGTCCAACTGTCAGTGGTATACTATGACCTGTAGTCCACTTCAGTTCACCCATTTCTTGCTTTTGCTTTTCACAATGAGCCTATGCGACACAATAGAACAGAGAGCAGACAACTTGTAAGGTAGAAACTTAATTTTATACAGCATAACAATGATTACCTGATACTTTTGCATGAATATGGTTAGTGCATTTCTTAACCTTTTTGCTTTTGACAGCAGAGCTTACAGGATGGCTGCATATTCCCTTAGCCAGATGTGGCTGCTGACCAACCTGGACAGAATGTTCACTAGTTTTTGGCTACAGTATTGCATAACTCACAGCCTTCTGTGTGACAGCTTTTGCATTTCCACTTTAACTACCTAATGTGTGTAAATGCATATGTGTACAATAACTACAAAAAGGCACACAATTTTCGCTCTTATGGAATATATGTTTGCAGTGCATCAGTGTGTTGTTAGCTGGTGTTTCTTTAAAACAAGCCACTGGGCCTTTCCTCACTTAACCAGTTTGGTCTAGTGGTTAGGGAGCTGGACTCTTATCTTAGAATACTGGGTTTGATTCCACCCTCCCCCACGAAACTATCTAGGTGACCTTGGGCTAGTCACAGCTCTCTTCTGAGCTCTCACAGCCCCACCTTCCTCACAGCGTGTTCTGTTGTGGGGAGAAGAATAGAAAGCTTCGTCAGCTGCTTTTGAGTTCCCTTAGATGGGTGAGAAAAGTGGGGTAGAAAAGCCAACTCTTCTTCTTCTTCTTATCCTTAAACTAGACCAGGAAGGGGTCCAGAGGCTTCCCTTCTAGATGGTGGACCAGCTTAAGAGGAGGCTCCTCCCTCTGCTAGCATGCTGCATCCACATTGGCCACAGCGTTGACCTTTTTGAAAAGGTCTACTGGCCGTCCAAGAGCCAGTAGAATGGAAAAGGGAGGCATGCAGAAGGATGCATGTTTCTCTGTACCATTTTCATATGGGGACTCATTTCAGTGGTTCACCAAATTGTACCACTAAAATTGGTTCCCCTGGAGCTCAAAGACTAGGAAGTTTTGTTCCTAGCCGTCGAAGTACCCAGATGCCAGCTCTGAAGTGTGCACATTCCTGCACCAGAACCACTCCAGGTTGGACTGCTCTAGGCCGGCCAGGTACAGTAAGTGCAGAAATGTCCCCTGACATAATTTCTTGTTTTTGGCTCTTGTTTCAAGTGTTGAATGATCTGGCAATGCCATTTATTAGTGTCCAAGATACTTGTTTCAATTGCAGTATTTAGCCCAAACATGCTTATCTGGGCTAGCCAAAAGCTTTATAGTATTTTGAAACTACTGTTTCAGCTACTACAGTGAGCTAAGGGATTTCAGCAGAAAATAAGCAAGGAAAACTAGATTTTTATTTATGATCAATCAATTTCAATGCAATTAAAATTATCCAACACTGAATGCAGTTCTTGAATTAATTTGACTGGAGATCTGAAATATGTCTCTTTATCAGTGAACTGAGTTATATGATCAATAATATCCTGTTCCAGATGATATTTGGAAATCATATATTTTAATATTCTTTAATGTTCAAAGTGTTTTAGAAGGGAAGCAGGCAAGCTCGTAACACCTGAATGCAGTTTAAATGTAGAGCAAAATATCACTTACAATCTTTCCGTGTGGTATACATTTTATCACATAAGGACCTTCTGCACAGAATGGCTGTGATCTGAACCAGCAGGTCTGGAACTGTGAAGCCCACTGCTTTGGACCACACCCAGTTGTGGTCTGGAACAGTGGTCTCTGCCCAATGGTGCTGATCCTGAAGTTTGCACAAGTTTCACATCCGGCCTCCAAGGCCTTTGAAGGACTGGGAACAAAATTTCCTAAACTCAGGGCCCCTGTGCGCATTGGTGTTCCACTAAAATGGGTTTCCTGCTAGTTTGGAACACAGAGGCAGGACTAGAAACAATGGGGTGAAACTGCAGGGGAAAAGATTTAGTTTAGATGTTAGGAAAAAATTTCTAACAGTAAGAGTGATCAACCAGTGGAACAGGCTGCCACGGGAGGTGGTTGGTTCCCCTTCGTTGGAGGACTTCAAGCAGAGACTGGACGGCCATCTGTCTGAGATGGTTTAGGAGATCCTGCCTTGAGCAGGGGGTTGGACTCGATGACCCAGGAGGTCCCCTCCAACTCTACCATTCTATGATTCTATGATTCTATGATTCTATGATTCTGCTCACCTTCGTATTCCAGACTAGGCCACACTGGTCCGCCACTAGACTTTGATATTGAGATCTACTAGTGATCCAGTTCATGGGCCCCTGGATCTGGATCATACTTCATATGCTGATGAAGAATGCCAGCAATGAGTGGAACCTTCCATATTTCACATTAGCTTGCAGAAGGAAGGCCTGTAGTCCCCCTACTGACCATGCCTAAGCAGCAGTGCAGAAAGTACTACAGTTTTGCTCTTTCTAGGAGCTTATGCCTAAATAGACACATTTTTTTACTTTAAAGCGTGAACTAACATAGTTCTGTTTTTATCCTTAAAAAGTAAATACATAACCTATGTGTAAAATCTATTCCAGCCCTGTGTGAGGAAAACGAGTATGAGGATGAGGTAGGCACAGAGCCTGCTGAAGCTGTTGAAGATGGGGACACAGGCGCAGAGCTGGATGACGGTATGAGACTGTTGGTTTTCTGGCACATCCATTGTCATGTCACAAAAAAGGGAATTATCTGAGAGTTAGCAAGCTTAAAACAAAAGGTCTTGGTGGATGTCTTATCTAGTGCCTCCAAGATCACTGCAACTTTCAAGTTGTATTAATATCTGGAAAAATTGAGAGCAAAGAAAAACAATTATTACTTGACGATAACGCAGTACTCATCATGTCATAGATGGCTATTTATAAAAGATAAATACTAAAGATATTGCCTGAATGCAGGTGTGTCAGTTTGGTCCCGTGGTTAGAATGTTGGACTCTTAGCTGTTGGTATCCCAGTGGCATCCCAGTGGCATTCCTGCGTGAAACCACCTAGATGACCTTGGGCTTGTCATAGGTCTCACAGGGTTCTCTTGTGGGGAGAAGAACCAAAGGCTTGTCAGCCACTTTGCGTCCCTTAAGGGTGGGAAAAGCAGGGTATAAAAGCCAACTCTTCTTCTTCTTAACTTATGGCCCTTCACTTCTTCCTGGATTGCAGCTCTCAGCGTTCTGCATCCAGCACTCCTTGCCAGCTGGCCCTGAATCAGCAGTGTAGGTCAGGAAAGTAGTTCCACATGTTGAGTACCACTGGTAGAGTATGTTGTGTCCGTGGCTGTTAAGTATTTGCAAGATAACCTCTTCAAGCCAGAATTCAGGGTAGTAAGGTTGTCTCCTCCCTCCTCGTCTATATATCTCATTACCGCAAACATCACAAATTTTTTGTTGAGTTTGGGCTGACAAAGTGAAATGGTAGCAGGAAAATAACTGTAGACTTATATCTTCTATACTTTGTTTCTCTCTCCTTTCCTCACACAAATTAATGTGGTTCAGACGACATTCCATCTGATGCAGAAGCTGAGTGCCCCCAACATCAAGAAGAGGTTGAAGAGATAGAGCTGAAAGTTTCTGAAAATGAGGAAGAGGAAGAGGAAGAGGCAGCGCCCGCTGTAACAGCAGCAGCAACCACTTGTGTTGGGACAGAAGGTATTAAAACTTTACTGTTGATTCACATAACCATGAAAACAATTTTGATTTGAAACACCTATCACTGCAAGCAACAGTTACTGTTTACACAACAGGGTATTTTCATTATGTTTCTCTGACATGCACGCCCTTCTTGAGGTCTATTTGTGTCTATCTCTTCTTCTATCCCTTCCATATCGAAGAGCAAACTGAAGTAAGGGGATGTAAGCAGAGATGCGCACAAACCCAAAATTCAGTAGTTCTGTTTGAATCAAATCGATTACCCTTGGGTCAGGTTCACTTCGAGCCATTTTTTTTCAGACTACAGGATGGTTCAGTTCTCACACTAACCAAGCAAACCATAGTGAACTGCTCCTGCTTTGCTTCAGTTAAAAGAGGTGGTAACAGCAATCAGCTTTGCTTTATCCAGAAGTGGTTAACAGCAACCAGCCTAGATGGCGTTAAACAAGGGTTAGACAAATTCATGGATGAGAGGTTTATTGATGGCTACTAGAATGGATGCCAAGGTATTGCCTCCAGGCTGGAGAGACAAGCAGGATGCCTCTGAAGGCCATTTGCAGGGAGTTGAGAGCAGGTGAAAGTTTGTTTTTGCCTTCTGTTTGGGATTGCCGAGAAGCAATTGGTGGGACACTGTGTGGGACAGGATGCTGGACAGCCCAATCCAGCAGGGAGGGCTTCGCTTATGTTCACTTATGTTCTTTTGCTTGGTTTGTTAGAACACCCATTGGTTTGCTTCAGACCTTTTTTGTTTGTTTGTTTGAACTTCACATAGGCAAACAACCCAGTTTACTGTGAACCACATATCGACTGAGCCAGTTGGGTGCATCTCTAGATGTAATTCTTCCATGTTGTTCCATTAGTTGATCCATACCAACTCAGTAGGCCTTGATTTCAAGAAACAGATTAAGATGCATTGTCTGGTTTAACTATGGAAATCAGTAATAATATCAAACATAAGCATACAGAAACCAACAAGAAGGCAGTAAACTTCATGTATTTATCCTGGTTTTAATATGGTAATTGTCCATTGATTACTGTCCAGAACCCTGCAAGGCAGGTCTGCCAACTCCATCACCGTGTGAGAATGCTGTACCCCCTTCCCTGGCCAGCAACCACAAGGAAGACAAAAATGAGGTAAGAAAATATTATTTGGGAAAATAACAAGAACCTGATTATACATGTTTTATTAAATCAGCATTAAAAGCATGAACAAATAGTAAACAATCAGTACTATACACAAAATGTTTGTAAACAGATGTCCATTTTGGACAGGAAACTTAGAGCTGACTGTTCACCCAGTGTACCATCGGTCTACAAAATTTATTACCAGAAGAGGTGGTGACAGCATCCAACCTAGATAATTTTAAGAAAGGAGTAGATAAATTCATGGAGGACAGGTGTACTAGAATGGATGCCTAGGCATGTACTCCAGGTTGGAGAGACAGGCAGAATGCATCTAAAGATCATTTGCAGAGAGTCAAGAGCAGGTGGAGCTTTTGCCTTTACCTTCTGCTTGAAGATGCCGAGAAGCAATTGCATTTCACTATAGCCTGGATAAAAGGGTCCCTTGTTAATTTTGGTTTTTTCTATGGATGCTGTTGTACTGTAGGACTGGTAGTGCATTTGCACCCTTCAGCCTTGAAAAGTGGCATTTAAGAGGTGGCCTGATTGAAGTATATAAAATCATGCATGGTATGGAAAAGGTGAATAGAGAAAAAATTCTTCATCACTAGAACTAGAAAAAGAAGAAGAGTTGGCTTTCATACCCTGCTTTTCTTACCCTGAAGGAGACTCAAAGTGACTGACAAACCTTCTATTCTTCTCCCCAGAACAGAAACTCTGTGAGGTAGGTGGTGCTGTGGGAGCTCAGAAAGAGAGCTGTGACTAGCCCAAGGTCACCCAGCTGGCTTCTGGCAGGAGTACAGAATCAAACTGGGAGACTACCAGATAAGGCAATAGGTTCTCTGACTATGTCATAAAATATTAAGTAAGTAGAATTTGATCATGAGACTATGTTCAGCTGTAGAGATTTATATCTTAAAGAGGGTTTACGTGACAAAGATCCCTCAGCATTGCTTCTCTGTGTATAACATTTATCTATCTTAGGACCTATTGGAACAGACATTGTAAAGGGTTTTAGTCTCATATTTCAACTTCCCTTGCCATTTAGGTTTTTGTGCCCTGAAATTATGATTTCTTTCTTCAGGATTTGGTAGAGCCTCTAGCAGTAGTGCCTACTGAAGAGAGATCCCCAGATGCCCATTTTTTCCCTGAGCCATTCCTCCCAGAAGAAGAGAAAGAAGGCAAGTTCCCCGATGACCAAAGGGTTAGAAGCCCCCCTGCATCAATGTCTCCAGTACAGTCCCAGCCAGTTTTGTTACCTGAAGCCATCACACCACCCTCACCTGTCAAATTGCAACCAGCAACTACCACAGTCCCTGCAAGTTCACCAGCTACCCCTCTGCCTATTTGTTCACAACCTTTACCTTCTGGTGAAACTGCCATACCATCTCCAGGGGAGCCACCAGTGTGTTTTCAACCAGCCCCAGCCTTAACCAGTACACCTTTGGCCAAGCTTGCTCTGAAAAGCCAAAGTGGAGAAATGGAAAAATTAGGAAGCCCTACCACAGCAGAGGAGGTGATTAAAAGGAATAACCTTGTGGAGGAGTTCTGGATGAAGAGTGCTGAAATCCGGAGGAGTTTGGGTCTCAGCCCTGTGAACAGGAGCAGAGGATCGGAGACAAACTTGACCATCTCGCCCCTAGAGTCTTCCCCTCTGAAAGTATGTACTCCTGAACAGATTTCAGATGAGAAAGTGTTCATACCTGCAAAACCACAGCCAGCCCCAAGAAAGCCAATTACTCCAAAATTAGATAATGAGCATTATTTGTTGCTTACACCAAAGTCCCCATCAGAGCGAGAGCTGAAGAATTCAAGTGATGTTAAAAGAGATCCATCCAGCAGTTCAGGTCTTGGTCTTCAAGGTAGCTCATCTAACATGAGGACATTGGCCAGCCAGAGTTTCAACACTTCAGATTCTACCATGCTTACGCCCCCATCTAGCCCTCCACCACCGCCACCTCAAAATGAAGAGCCTGCCACCCTGCGAAGGAAGCGGCACCAGGCAACATGGCAGAATGAGGCAGAGTCTAAGCCAGCTTCTATGCAAACTCCTCTCCCTCCACCAGCAAATGAATGGGCTCGGCCAGCCAAGGAATCTTCTCAGCCCTCTAGAGAAGAGGTGCGAAAGTCATTTGTGGAAAGTGTGGATGAGATTCCTTTTGCTGATGATGTGGAGGATACATATGATGAGAGAACTGAGGATATAAGCCTCCATGAAAAGTACTATACACCCCCCAGCAGGCCAAGGCCAGAAAAGCCTCCTCACTTGCATTTTATTAAAGAGAATGGTGGGCCACCATCCATGGAAGGAGCAAGCCAACAAAAGAGAGGGTTTCCTCAGGTATCTGCAGAAGCTAAGGAGTTAGCAGAGGAGAGAATGAGAGCGAGAGAGAAGTCTATTAAGAGTCAGGCTTTGCGTGACGCTATGGCTAAGCAGCTATGCAGGATGAAAGATCTGGAAACATCTAAAGTTACCGGTGCTGCCAAATTGCAAAAAGCATCCACCATGCCCTCAAAGACCAAAGAGCTCTTTTTCGAATCCCCAAAGCATTTAGCTGTGAAAGCTGTTGAAGGTCCTACGCTGAAGCACGAGGCTAGTAGTGAGAGGTTCTTCTCACCCTTTGCCGACATAAGTGGACGTGATGGGTCAGTAACATCCTCAGAAGGATCTGGTGGGAAAAATAAGAAAAGGACTTCTCTGTTCTCGCCTCGTAAGAATAAAAAGGAGAAGAAGTCCAAGAACGACAGTAAACTGTCTGACAAATCCAGCAGTACAGCTGAGGAAGCCACCAAACCAAAATCACTCTGGAAGTCTGTATTTTCCGGTTATAAGAAAGACAAGAAGAAAAAGACAGATGATAAATCTTGTCCTAGTACACCTTCCAGTGGAGCTACAGTAGATTCTGGAAAACATAAAGCATCTCCGCTAGTCAGAGCAGCAGGTATGGTATTGTTTATGTGTTTCTCTGATAATTCCAGTTTATCTGAAAATAGCTTCCAGATCTCTTCTAAGTACAAATTATTTGCACCACGTGGAGATGTACTACATGTTTCCATGACCATGATAGTGTTGACTCATCTGCTTTAACAGCAAATTTTAGTTTGGGAGATGACTGGACAAATGCAGATGAAATATGTCTTGCTTGATTGATCCCAAAACCTACCTAGACAAACAATATGCATATAGAAAGAGCAAAGAAAAACACATTTTCCCCTGTCCACAGTCTTGAGATGCCCATGGGCAATTGGTGAGTCACTGTGTGAGACAGGATGCTGGACTTGATGGGCTGTGGCCTGATCCAGCAGGGCTTCTCTTATGTTCTTAGTCTACTAGCAGCTGGCCTTTTGAGGCATACTAACTCCATACTGGTGGTAGCCAGTCATCAGGGCAGGTAACTATTGATATCTTGTCTTTCATGAATCTGACCAACCATTTTGGATCAAGCTAGTGTTCAGTACTGTATCTCATAATAACAGATTCCAGAGATGTGAAGAAATATTCCTTTTGTCTATCCTAATTCCAAAATTCAGCTTCATTGGTTGAAACTTTCTAAGTGTCTTGGGAAAAAGAGAACTTCTCTATATGCACTCTGTCCAATAATACTTAGTTCTGTACATTTTTGTGATTGCTCTTCTCAATTGCTTCCTTTTGGGATGATAAAGAAAGCTAAAGGACAGCAAGAAACAAGGAGGGCAAGGGTGGGGGGAACGTTTTAAAGCAATAATGCGCTTTCTAGTCCCTATAACAGTATGTTCTTCATTTCACCCAAGCCTTCTTTGATGATGTTGTCAATGAGTGCATATATTTTCTGTGGATGTTTTCAAGGACACCTTCAGGTCATGCAACTTCTTTTCATTTTAGAAGATTAGACTTAAAGTGAAAAGTTTGAGTCAGCTTTCTTGAGATCTCAAGAGGAACTACAATGATGATGATTAAGGTTGCTGCTTCCTTTAGGCATTATATGCCTGCCTAAGCACTAGCTTCTCTTTCGAAGAATCCTAGATGAATTATGAAAACTCCCAAGTGAAACATGAAAGTATTCCTGGGCTGCTTTATGCAAGAAAATACACTAGGAAGCCACAGGTATACTTGGAGATTTATATTATCACTAGTGATAACTTTGTCATATCACTCTTCCATGTTTTTAGGTTCCATCTCCATGGATAGCTCTTAGGCTAGTTACTTTTGGGAGATTAACTATAAGAGTGAACAGTCATAGGAACATAAAAGGAGCCCTGCTGGGTCAGGCCACAGCCCATGTAGACCACATCTCGTCTCACAAAGTGGGCTATCAGTTGCTTCTGGGCATCTAACAGAAGACAAAGGCAAAGCCTTCTCTCAGATCCCTCCAAGTGGCACTTAAAGGCATCCTGGTTGGCCCAGTTTGAAATTTTTAAAATACCCGTATTTTCTGGCATATAAGACGACTGGGCGTATAAGACGACCCCCAACTTTCCAGTTAAAATATAGAGTTTGGGATATAAGAAGACAACACCCGGCGTATAAGACGACCTCCAACTTTTGAAAAGATTTTCCTGGGTTAAAAAGTAGTCTTATACGCCAGAAAATACAGTACTTACTAGATAAATATAAAAGACCTTTGTGTCCCATCATTAATCCCCAATGTTTTTCTAAATCTGCAACAAAATGAAACTGGCTAATATTTTATTAGTTGTTGTTCAGATTACAAACATTCATCCTTTTTACTGTAGATGCTCTTCAGGGAATGCCATCTTTTGATGTAATGTTACCTAATATGCTAAGGAATCTGAAATAGTAAATGGCTTAGGAAGGAGTTCGTAGTAGATCTTTTTAGCTGAATCAACACAAGTAGCACAATATTTTACTCTGTTACAAAGAAAACTAAGTAATGTAATTTTGCCTTCTGGAGAGTAGGGTTGAATAATTGTGTGCCATCTTGCTCTTTTTTTCTCCCCCAAAGAGGTGTGCATGGTTTCATTTCTTTTATGAATCTTCATAATGCCACATGGGAGTTTAGGCTGAGGAATACAGATACCAAGATCACAGGACCCTAGAAGTGCAGGAACCAGGCTCTCCTTGAAAACATCCAGTGAGGAAAAGAAAAGGCCAGGACCTCATTAATGAACTACCTTTACTGTAAAAGCATCTTCCCCCACAAAAAACATATTCAGCCAGAATGTGCTTTTTTAGTAGTTTAAGTTCATTATTTTGGATACCATCATTTTGGGACGATAAGAAGACAAGGCATGGCCTTTTTCTCTTCATCACTGTAGGTAGTTGAAGACAGTTCTCTCGTATGTTCTCGAAGTTAAACATTCCTCATTGGCTTTGTTTTTAATTTTTTAAAATTTTAGTGAACACTATATATTACACTTACATTAAATATACCATTTTGTTTTAGCTGTGCATCGAATTTTCGTGTTGTAAGTGTAGCATTCTGCATTTGTTTCTGCTGACTTCATTCCGTCGTTTAAACAGCTGACTGGCTGAATGGGGATTTGAAACTGGGCAGACTCTTAGCCTAACAGTAGAAAAAGTAACTGTTCTGATCACTGTGCAAGCAATAGACTACATGATGTTCTTTCAGGACTCAGAAAACTCCTAATTGAAATTCAGAATGAAGCTGAGCTGCTTTTCTAGCTTTGCCATCTGACTTGTTACCTTTATCACCTCAGATTTGCAACTCCGCCGTCATTTAAGCTTTTCGGAAGATTCAGACCTCTCCAACGATGACGTCTTAGAACGCTCTTCACAGAGATCCAAGCGAGAGGTAAAGCTGAACTGCAGTGGGAAATGTCCACACCGCTCTTCCTGTTCAAAATGAAAATCAGTCTTGAATTCTTAGCAATGCTGATGTGATCAATAGTTTTGGTACAGTGTTTACAGAGCTGGAAGAAAACGCAGCTCTAACACAGTAGGTTAATTCTACTGAAGTGGTTTGCACAGGATACAAAGGCCATGCAAATTCATGTCATTTTAATGCAATGCTCCAGTTCACTTTTATGTATGCTTACTCCAAATTAATTGAAACTCTGCCAGAGGCAGGATCCATGAGTGTACCATAATAGGGCAAGGTCCGCATGACTGCGATCCCCCATGGCACAACCCGTGCACAGGACAAGTGTGGTTTCTTCACAGACCCACACTCTTCCCACTGTAAATGGTCCTTGGGGCCTAAGAACAGCAGAGCAGGTGAAAGAGCTTAGAGAGCTCTTCCTCTGTTCTAGCCCAGCTCTTTACCAGAGGAATGCCAGAGAAGGAATCCGGGCAATTAGCAAGTGCAAGCAAGATCTTATTCACCAGCCAGGAGTCTTGATAAGGTTGCTGGGCAACAAGTCAACACAGTATATTTAGAATCCACATAGGGAGCAAAGTGCTCCAAAGACAACGGTATCAGGAGTCACGCAGCAGCAGAGAAATAACTGAGCGAACTTTGTCTACCGCAAAGAAGGTGAGACATTGGC